>OY720431.1:130871989-132071989 GCA_963082735.1 Pocota personata | reverse complement strand
AGTTTGTGGGTCCACCTGCCTTTTGCCATATTATCCCGCCTCGCTTGCCACAGTGCTACAGATGTTACCCTTTTTTCTCGTTTTACCGTTGTGTAAAGTAAACCATTTACATTTCGTTGGTGGGAATGTCAATGGGGATCATACCGGCTGTAACACGGGTTACTTGGTCCGAAATTTGCTTATAGTTCTGCTTTTGGATAGCAGGAACCTCCTGACATATCCAAACTCACGGAAAAGCGCTGCCTGCGTCTGTGATGCCTTTTTACTTGAACACTCTAAGTGAGTTTTGAAATTCAGCCTGTTGTCGAGCATTACAGTTTAAATGCGTCTTCAGCTGGTTAGTAGGATAGCCTCGATCTTGTGGTAAGCTAGCTCTTGGCCGACAAACTCTAGCCAATTTTCGGTCTTGGCGACTACTTCATCAGTTGCAGACTCTATCTCGTGGACATGTTTAACCACAGTAACCACGGCGATATCGTCAGCAAAGCTAATCACCTTAACTCCTTGTGGCAGCGTTAGTTACAGTACTCCGTCATACATTATGTTCTACAGAAGAGGTCCAAGGGCTTACCCCTGTGGAAGTCCGACGGAAACGTTGTAGTACTTAACGCTATCGTCGGCCTGGTACCTCAACTTTCTATTGCTGAAGTAGTTCACGTCTATCTTCAGCAGGTAGTATGATATATCTATTCTGGTTAGCGATCTTCGAATGCATGATCAGTTCGCCGAGTTGAAGTGATTTTTAAGGTCAGGCGTAGGTATTTCTTTATCGCTATGATGTCCTTTATTCATTCTTTCATCGAAATGACCGTTGACATTCCCTATGTCACGTATCTAATGGAATTTCTAGAATCTGCTATACTTGTTCCCTTTTATGGTGGGAACCATCCAAACATATCTTGTATCAGAAACAATGGAAATATGAACTACTTTTGCACTCTTTCGACTTTTCTGACACATTGTGTAAGTTATATCCCTTCTGCAAGCAGTACTTCCTTTATAACTTTCCCAAATAATAAAACACATGGTAATAAACCTTTCCAGTACTTATTGTTCCAAACAGGATGGTGTAATTTATTGTGCTATTGTTTAACTATCGCCCACACTCCTCCATTCAATTTCCACCCGAAAACAAGAGATAATAAGTTAAATTATAGAACTGCTTCCAACATACACAGGGCCTTCGTTTCATCGCTGCACGTTTCAGCACCCTCTGCATAGTGTGAAGTTCTGCAATCACATCATGAACCCACCTCCAAGCAGCACCCACTTATTCATCCATGTCTGAAAATAAACTAAAAGAAAACCTTCCTCCACGTTCCGCGTTCCTCCAGTTCTAGTACGGATAATAGGAAACGATAAATTAACAACGGAGTGCAGAGTAGTTCAAACCAGGAGTGTAAAAAAAATCGTGCATGGCTCTGTTTCTACAAAAATTGGTTTTCGACGTACTTTCTCGGTTTGCACACGGTTTTAAGGAATTTCTCAGCATTTGCGCCAAAAGTTTCGCCTGATTTGTGCGGCTTCAGGATACTTTAGTTTGCTCACTTTTTTTTAACACTTTTTGTGAGTAGAGATGGAAATTGTAGAGAAAACAACAATGTATCTAATTTTAAAAGTGGTGTTCCAAGGAGATTCCTTTAGGGTGCTATAGTGCAGATAGTAATACGGTTTAATTGTTTGCAGCAGTCGTTTCATGAGCATAAGAATTCTGTTTAAAGAATCTCCTTAAACCGGTTTAATTGGAATTGAAGCTGAGCAAACGAGGACAATTCAATGAAATTGTAAGCGCAAAGGAAGTGTGTGTTTCATTACGCCGTATTGTTAGCAGCATCTAGGTCACTCTTCACTCTATTCGTAAATGAATTCGATTAAGGGACCATCTGTAGATATTTAGTTTCACTTAAAGGATACATTTTCCAATTAGTACTGAAACTAGTGTTCATTTAATTTAGTCATTAGCAATCCAATCACAACTATCTCTTCTATTTCAGCAGGAACCTAAATAATTAAACTAATGGGTGACGTGCTAATCAGCTTAACCCTATAACTGAATATTAAGCAGTTAAATTGTGATATAATGACGTTATCTCCGCCACATACGAGTATATCTTCAAATTTAAAACTTTTCCAATCCTTTAGCTCTCTCGCATCCTTTTAATGTGACAATCCTTCCCAATGAAACCTGAGCAAACAATCAAAAAGATATCGCTTCTTTACTTCACAGATTCGTAACTCGTTAATTCCTCAGGATTTTCCATTCAACTGTCTCGTCGTTCGTACCTGTTTCACAAGCAGATACATAGTTGTTGGTTACCATCAGATATTCTGTTGCTGGTAAAACTTTATCCTCAAAAAGTTTTCTGAAATTAATTGAATCCTTTTGTTATTTTTGATGCTAAAATAAAAGTGTAGACAAACAAAGTTCAAAAGTAAATTTATTTAAAAAAAAAAAATGCACTTAACTATATTTTTCCATCCTTTGTGCAAGAGGAGTTGATTAATATTTGTTTCCCTTCCTACCTCGAATCTATTTTTTTTTTACTTTTTGAAAGTTTTATCCTCTCGTTTGGTTGAAAATAAAAATCTGCAAACAACTTTGTTGCATTAAATTTGTCACCAGGAAACCATTCTCTTCGCCGTTAAAAGTTATCATAGCGGTTGGAAAAATTTTAAGTGGTTTTAAGTGGTGAGGTTTTTTTTTTAATTTTCTTTTGTAACTATGCCTGTTATGAAGCGATATTAAAGTAATCACTAAGCTGTCCTCAAATCAAAGTTAAAAAGGTATGTTGCAATTTATTGGTGACTGTACAGCTTTGAGCAATTAAGCAGACACTCTTGTTGTAATCCTCGAGGTGTCAAACTTTCAGTGGGACAAATTTAATGAGTCCTTGTGATGGTGAGTGCTCTTTGCGGTGATTAAAAGTTGAAGTTGTTAACCTGGAGCGTAACAGTCCGTTTTTAGTTTTGGGGAAGGCTTTTTATTTATCTACTGATAGGAGGTGTTATTAGTGGGTTAGGAGGGACTATGCTGGCGAAGCTATAGCGTCTGAAAAATCTTTATATCAGCCTATCAAATTGTGATGGGTTTTTTCAATAGGGACATAACAATCTTGTATTTTAATACAAACGCATTCTTAAACTTTTTTTATGATCTGTTAATGTTAAAATGTCAGGCGAGATTCACGTTTTCATTGTGGTGAATTTCACGAACGAGCAACGTGTTAAAAATTACTACCGAAATTCTGAGTCGGTCGTCGCAACTTTAAGAGTGCTTACTCCAATTTTCGATCACAATAATCGTCCTACCAGACAGGCTGTGCGTGCTACAGTGGATAAATTCGAGTCAACATATTCACCATTGAATATTCCTGTGCCAGTGAGACAACGCACCGGTCAAAGTACCGAAAATATCGCAGCCGTAAGTGTTTCAGTTCAAAGTTGATTTCACGCCGTTCACAGGAATTGATTCCACATCGTGGCGAAGTTTGCGTAAAGATCTTGGCCTATACCCTTACAAGATCAAATTATCTCAAGATCTCAAGCCTCTTGAACATCTGAAGCGTCGAAACTTCTCCGATTGGGCTCTGCAAAAGTTTGAAGAAAATCCTGAATTGCTTCGAAAAATCATCGTCAGCGACGAAGCTCATTTTTGACTTGATGGCATAGTCAATAAGCAAAATATGCATTATTGGACAGCAACAAACCCACATGTGTTTCAAGAGACTCCATTGTATCCACAAAAAGTGACCGTGCGGTGTGGATCTCATGCCGGAGGAGTGATTGGACCGTATTTTTGTTACGGTAAATGGAGTTCACTATCATGCCATATTGGAAGACTATTTTTGGCCAGAATAGGATGGACTTGATATCAGTGATATGTGATTCCAACCCGATGGTGTCACGTGCCATACAGCACAACTTCGGTAATCGTGTAATCTCGAGAAATGGTCCGGTCGAATGGCCGATGGATTTATTTTTAGGAGCTTGCGTTAAGTAGTTTGTTTATGCCAATAAGCCAACAACGTTAGAGTAGCTTAGGAACAATATCGAACGCGAAATTGCCAACGTTCCGGCCGATATGTGTGAAAGAGTGGTGGAAAATTGGCTCTGAAGAATCGATCGCTGTAAACGTGCACGCGGTGGTTATATGAACGAAATTGAATTTCATACTTAAATCTGATATACGTACTAAATCTGAAATAAATTCCAGCATGATATCTGAATTATTCTGTGTTTTATTCAAATACAAAATTGTTATGTCCTTATTGAAAAACCCTTTATTTGTATATCAGAGATGATTCAGTTTGAGTCTTTTCGGCTTTACTTCTAAGTCTTTCCGCTTTGCTACTATGTTATTAAATATGTCCAAAATTATGGATTTTGCAGTGAGTTTATATGAACTTGTAACTGTCACAGGTGGTTTACGAAGATTGTTTCTTTTGGAAGAGAGTTTGCTATTCTTATTTTACTCTCGGTGAGTATCTCACGCACCTCAATTGCTTTAAATTGAAAGTTTTCGAACAGATATAATCCCGGGGTCTTCAAGATATCGACTAGCATAGCCAAATATGATCAACTTTAAGCCCACTTGTCGATGCGGAAATCGTAAATCTATTCTGAGCTACATACTCGTATATAGGTGGATGTCAGCGATAGCCGCAGGAAATGCCTCAGCCTTAACCATGTTGTATTTAATGCTAGCTTTTTAATAAAATGATCCATCGTTGAGTTTCCAAATTTCGAATCGCACAAAATACTTCAATTGATTTAATGTAAATTTTGGAATTCTACTTCAAATATTTCAGTAGGTTATAATATTATTCCCGTCGTTCGCAGCCACCAAACCATCATCAACATATACGTAAATAGTTAAAATCGGTTATGCTACTATTCTGTTGCCTCAAAAAGAAAAAATTGACCAATTATGTATGTTTGCCCGGAATTTAAAGTCGTTGACCAATTTGTAAAGGTTTTATTTCAGCATAAAGAAGCATATTTGCATCCAAAGGGTGGAATTTGAGGGTGGCCGTGGTTAGGTAGTGATATCATCGCTTGTCACGCTGCAGATTCACCCTTCAAATCCTGATGTCAATAATCATTTATTTATTTCAACTCTACTGCAAAGGCATAACACTGGCTGTAGGGCGGTTATATAGCTAAAATGCAACTTGATCGGGATGATGACATCAGGAGGACAGAAAAAAATACTGTGAATCATAAGTAACGACTATCAAAAATGCTCCCCAGTTAGTTTACTGAAACTTAATACCACCTAAGTTTCAAACCCACTACACCAATCTTTCTTTCTCTCTCACTTTGTACAAATTCCCGTGCCCTGAAATAGTTTAGTTTATCTCGCGCAAATTATATAAAAAAAATTAAAAAATCCATACAGACATTTCAGCTGCTGCACCCATGTCCCGTTCCGACATCGTGGCCCAAGCAAAGCAGTGTTACTGGATATCCAATCTCCCATGTTTTCTCTACAATTCTTGCGAAATCTGATAAATTGAACAACCATGAGTTAAATCCTCGCAAAAAAAAGAACACTGAAAAGTATTCTTGGCAACATTGATCTCTTGAACCTGGATCCACCCTATTCATAGAAGACTGCATTGAGCACTCTATGAATAGAACGGTTGAAAGAAAACAAGTTCAGTTCGGGTTAAGAATAAGCACTCATATTTCAACGTCGCGTCCATTTATTGTCCTCCGCGATGCACGTTTAAAAGTAATGACTTTGTACGTCTCTTTGACTCACTCGGACCTAAGTTCATTATTAGTGGCGATTTCAATGCAAAACACACCTTTTGGCGTTCAAGATCTAACTCACGGAAGGGCAGGTTTTTTTACAAAGCCGACATGCAATTCGGGGTTGTTTTCTTTTTGACAGGAAAGCTGACATATTAGCCCTGCGACGCAGTAAAAACACCTGACCTAATTGACTTCTTCGTAGCAAAAGGAGTATTTACAAATTTTGCGAAAGTAGAGGAACGATTTGATCCCTACTCAGTTGACTCACTGGTAGTTTTGGCAATAAGTGACCGATTAATGAAAATAGAAGGTACGCCTAGAAACTGAGACGGCTTTAAAAATAATTGCTAGGAAAATATTGTCTTAAATGTGTCGCTTAAAACACCTTTCGGTAAATTTATCATTCAGAGCGTCACATGGAAGCCACAAGCTAATTATCCGCCGAAAATAAAAGAACTTATTTATAAAAAGAGGATAGCACACAAAATATAGCAACAAACTCTCGGACCCCAACGTAAAACATATTCGAACTGAATATGCAAAAAGCTTAAAAAAGCGATCCAAGATCTAAAAACTGGGAGACTTTTGCTTATCGAAAGGCTTAACCGCCGAAAAAAGAAACTAAAACCCCAAATGCAATCGCCACCGATCAGCAAAAACCAATGGCGAATGGATAAAAGGTGACAGAGGAAAGGCCGAGAGACTATTTGCCGAGTAATTAGAACGAACGTTTAAGCCATTTGATGGACAGGCATTTGTAGAAGATCTTAGCGGTACGGCAATGACATCTGACAACTTTAGAATAAAAAGTGTGTCATTTACGGAACTTTCCCGGACAATAAAAAGTCTGAAAAAATATAAAGCCCTGGCTATGATTTAATAACTCGACAAATCCTCAAGGAATTGCAAAAAAAAGCTCCAGTTAAACTCCTTTATTTAATCAATGCTTCGCTTAGATTATTATACGTTCCACGTCAAAGGAAAGTCGCAGAGGTTATAATGGTTCCAAAACCGGAAAACCTTAAAACAATAAAAATCGTAGAAACTGATATCGCTACTAGCAATAATACAAAGGTATTTGAAGAAATCCTATTGAAACGCATTCAACTGGTCATTGAAGAAAGACGCCTAATACCTGACCATCAATTCGGGTTCAGAATCAAGCATTTCACAATTCCCCAAGTTTATAGAAAAACCGATGAAATTGAAAAAGCCCTACAGGGGAAAAATATGTGTTCTAGCTCTTTTCTTGACATCTCTCCAGCCTTCAACAAGGTTTGGCACGATGACTAGTATAAGCTGAGATGGATTCTTCCTGAGCACCTAAATAACATTACCTAGAAAACAAGGCTTTTCATGCTAAACACGGAACCGAATATCCCGAGTTTAAGAAAATTACCGCCGGAGTACCGCAGGGAAGTGTGCTTGGTCCTATCTTCTTCTTGCTTTATACTGGGGACATACTTCAAATTGAAGACACATTTTAACCTATCCATTTTCATTAACTCGGTAAAAATACTGTATACAAATGGAACTAAATATCTAGCAATGACACTGGGCGCGCAAAACTTAATTGGAAGCCGCACATTAAAAAGAAACGACTTAAAGAAATGTATTGGCTAATTGTTCTGTTCCGCATATACTCGAACGAGGAAACTACCAGTTTGTCGCTTTGGCAGGTATTCTGGGATTCGATATAATCCGAAAAATTTCACTCATTCACAAAGTCCGCAGCGCAAAGTTCGACAAACTGCTAAATTAAGCGTTTAATTTAAACATCAATTCCAGTTCCGTCCGATAACACTTTTTTTTTTACAAAAACCCTCTTAACAACTTCGTTATGGCATATTCTACCTTTGGATTTACTATAGTTATTCAATACAACTTCCCTACAAGATCTTCTATTGTTGGACTATATCTTCCTTCTGCATGTGCATACCATTCTTTATAGTTCCACTATATTATATAGCTTAACAATACAATGATCTATGTTGTAACTTCATGCACCTAAGTATCTTTACCTTACTCCCAAATTGTAAATAAGACTGGTATTTGCTTGAAACGCAGCAGCACTCCACCGAAACTCTTTTTCGCGTTATTACGGCGAATATCTCGAAAAGAATGCTTGCTACCAAAAAAATTATTATTATCTAAATGTTATACCGAATGTTTCAAAAAATTTGAAAATTTTAGTAATGCAATCTTCCAAAAAATCCCGACTATATGCGGAAGTTAATGAAAAAATAGTTTTTGAACGCAAATATCTTCTTTACAAGATGGATTGGACGCTAACTTTTCAGTGCGAATGTTCCGAAAACTTTAGGCTTTGAAAATTTCTACGAGACCGAAGGCGAATTTTTCAAAATATCAAATCGAATATACCTCGCAAACGGTGCGTCCTACGATTAAAGTATTGTGGTCAAAATCATTGTTTTTATAGTCCGCTGATGAATTTTCAAAGTTTTCAAAAATTGAAAGTATACAATGTCCCAAAATGTCCGATTTTACCCAAGAAAAATCCTTTCAGGTATCATTTTAAATCAATAGAAAAACGCAACATTCTTATGAAAATCCTCTGCCTATAAATAATCAGTCTTTTGATGAAATTTTTCATCATGTTTTCGGATATTCTGCAACTGTATTTCGCGAATAACAGCTCTTGAATCTTTATTCAAAACGCGGTGCAAAGTTGTTGCGGATAGGCCTAATTCCTGTGATCATCTCGAAATGGATACACCTGTGTTTTCAGTCACACAGAAATATTTGCAGCTGACCTTACTGGAGTAATACAAGTTGGAGTCTTCACATCACTAACCTCTCCGAAGAGCTTAATGATAACCAAAAGCAGTGCGAACTTTATGAAACGTTTCCGCGATATTTTCACCATTTTTGTAGTGAATTTCAGTATTTCAACACGTTGTGTGAGTGTATACCGATCCATATTTAATAACCTGCTAGTTTTTGCTTATCAAAAGTCATCGCAATGATAGTAGAATGTTAACTGCTCAACAATGGCGCGAAATTTAAAATGACACCCCTTGTTGGATGACCCTATATATAGAAAACGATGCATCCTACGAAAATAAATAGCGTTCAAAATTGTAGGCCTATGGAATTTTCTATAAGATAGATGCCGAACTTTTCATCGTTTTCAAGAATTTAAGGAAGGCAATCTTCCAAAATACTCAAATTTATCCGAATGTTAACGAAAATTCGTTATCGAGTGCGAATATCTCCCATGAAAAATTGATTGTGGTCCAAATTTTAGGTTTTGGATTTTTGCAAAGTAGGTATTGAATTTTTAACATTTTCTGAAAATTGCTCGAAATTGTCAAAAATGTGCGACTTTACCTGGAATTTAATGGAAATCTCTTTAAAGTGTGAATATTCCGAAATGTGTTTTTTGATTTAATTTTTCATCACGTCAACTCTCAAGCCGAAAAGGCATAAGCTGCCATTGCTCGGAAGCCATATAAACTGCACTAGACTAGGATACGTACCAAAAAAATGGAGAGAGGTGAAAGTGGTTTTCAGTCCTAAACTGGATTTTAGATCAATTAGTCTTTCCTCCTTTCTTTTGAAATCAATGGAAGGAATAATTCCTTCCTAGCACCCAATACGCCGACCTTAAGGAGAAGTAGGTTGAGATAGCTCTGCACGAGGTTATCTCAATCGAGAAAAGCCTTGTTCCATTAAGGGATGGAGGGTCAATAGTTGGGATTTTATATTTCCATGAGAAGAGGATTAGTTCGGTTTTGTGGGGATTTACTCGTAGACCACACCGAGCTGTCCATCTAGATAGCTTATTCAAAGCATTTTGTTGGAGCTCTAGCAACATCGTCCGCAAAGGTGACAACTTCGCAACCCTCAGCTTCCAGGATTAACAGTAGTTCATTAACCACCAGTTTCCAAAGAAGTGGAGATTGGACGCCCCCTTGAGAGGAACCCCTGTTAACATATCTTCTAACAGATGTCCCACCCAGCTTTAAGTTGATAATCCAACTATTAAGCAGTGAATTAATCAGCTCGCCAAGTGAGCTATCTATCTTCAGATTTGACAGTGCTTTGATTATCGCAGATGAGTAGACGTTGTTAAAAACGCCTTCAATATCTAGAAAAGCTACCACAGTATACATGGAGTATTCGATCTTATTGACTAACGTATGCAATGCTATTTCTACTGATTTGCCCCTACAGTATGCATGTTGAGCCGAGGACAATCATGATACATAAGAAATCGCATTTATCAAACACTTGCTGCTACAAACTCGTCATTTCTGCTATATGAGAAACAGACTTTTTTAACAACGGGAGGATCTGGAGCAAGTCCTAGTACATGTTATGTTTCGTCAGAAGTACAAGTTGGTTTTATTCAAGACCAACGGAGAGGCAACCAATTTAGAAATCGTACCACTATTTGTAGTTAAGCACAATGGACGAAAAGTCCCTTGTAGGCAACCTCTAAGACACACTTCCCTTAACTCCTTGGGCTAAAGTTTTTTTTCATTTCTGAAAAACATGATTTGTATTCATTGCCTCCCATTTTGCACCTAAGAAATCTTGATTAAAAGAAAAACCTTAATCGATTATTGCAGTCACATAACATCTACTCATTCACTCCTCACTCACTCTGGGATATTCACTCTTCAATTACCGTGTTCATGTGCGTGCAAGTCCTGATACGTATGATTTATGGCTACCACCAATGAGCACCATTGTTTCCAAAGTTGTATTAACGCCATAAATCTCCAGTTTATTATCCTTTTAAATCCAATTATATCTTGTTAAACGAAAATGCAATGCGCACATAGTCAAGTGCTCATATACACACATGCTAACGACCCATTTATACTCGTAACATGGCGTTTGTAATATCCGGTTAACCAAAAGTAGCATGTAAGCTTGAACAAATTGGCCATTGTCTTTGATTTAATCGATATTTTGATCCTCTTTCAATCCTTGTTCTCGTTCACATGAAAGTTCTGCAGGATATCTTAAGGCATGTTTCCTCTTAAAAATTTCAAAGAATGATTGTCTACTTCACTTTCAAGGCAATTTTACAGTACAAGGCGTAATAGGTAGAGCAATTAAGGAAGATACTTATATGTTTGTGCATCAAAGAGGAAAGATACTCTTCTTAACATGCAATTTGGGGTGGTGTTCCCTGGTCAAGAGTTGTGTATAATTTCCTTAAGAAAGGAACTATGTCCTTCTTGAGTGCAAGCATTTAATGAAAAGTTTTCTCCAGGATGTGGCATACTGGTCATCACACTGCACATTCACCTCCTCTTGTAGGGATAAAAATTGTGTTTTCCCAACCATTTCTTCGACCACACTGCGAAGGTTGCAGTTGCAATGAATTAAGGAAAATTACTAGACTGGTGCGTGATATCCTGTTTGTGTGCATTTATGTGGGGTGTTAATTTTATTTGTGAACTAATGTTGCAGAGTGAAGAAAAGGGAATTATAGGAAAGTGTATTGCCTCTGGCATTTCGATCCTTACACTTTTTGTATAAAGAGAAGCAAGGAGTTTGGTTGTTGGTAAAGGATGTGTTGCACATTAAATACATTCAGTTGAAAAGAAAAGAAAATTGTAGATTGGGGCTCTTTTAAAAAGCTAAAATTTAATCGATCAGCAACTATAGGGTTTCAGATCAGCAAAATTAAGTTATTTGGTTAGCAGTATAATAAGAAGCAGTATAATAAGAAGAAAACTGAAAGATGAGCTGGAAGAGTGGTGCTTTCAGCAATAAATTAATTATTTCATCACCAGAATGCATTATTTGATGAACAGAAACCGATCTCCTACCACTCTTCCCATTTATTTCGCGGCACTGGTTAGCAAATCATGCTATACGTCTTGTGTCAGCTGCTTTTAATGCTTCTGTTGCTTCTGCCGCTCTTCTTAGCTTATTGTTATGAAATTACATATTGCCATTCAATTCTCCTTTGACCGCACTATATGGTCGAGGAGTAACGACAGACTGGGCAGAGTAGTTCTCCATGCCGTGAAGCGTGTGCAATAAAAGATTGCATGCTCCGTATCTTCATCTTCATCCGAGCATTCGGGGCAGGATGGTGAACCAAATCGGTGGAGATATGAGGTGGGTCAATAAGTCCCTGAAAAATGAAATAAGGAACACTCTTTTCGGTATAAAAACATTTTATTTTTCAACATAGTCTCCTTTTAGCTCTATACACTTCATCCAACGTTTCTCCAATTTTTTTGATGCCCTCCAAGTAATACGATTTCTCGAGCCCCTCAAAATAAGCGTTTGTTTCAGCGATGACCTCTTCATTCGACCCAAATCTCTTACCTCCGAGCCATTTCTTTATGTTTGGAAACAAGAAATAGTCACAGGGGCTATATCTGGGGAATATGCTGGATGAGGGAGGAGTTCGTAGCCTAACTCATGCACGCCGGTGATCGTTTTACCCTTTTCAAGGTAATCGATGTGAATAACACCGCGCGCATCCCAAAAAACTGTCGCCGTGACCTTGTTTGCTGACAAACCCGCCTTTGCCTTCTTCGGCTTCGATTTACCAGGAGAAGTCCATTGTTTTGACTGTTCCTTGGTTTCTGGTGTGTTGTGGTGAATCCAGGTTTCGGCGCAAAAACTCAGCCGAATTTTTCTGGAACATCGCCAAACACACCTTTGAAATTGTCAAACGAATGCGTTTGTTGGCGATTATGAGCAAACGCGGCACACATCTTGCGGAAAGCTTTTTCATATCCAAATATTTATGTAAAATCGAAATCACTGAGCCATGTGATAAGTGGCCTCTTCAAGCTCACGCACTTTCACTCGCCGATCGCCCATTATCAAACCATGGATTTTTTCGACCATTTCTGGTGTGGTGACCTCAATTGGGCGACCATAACGTTCGGCGTCACTTGTGCTTGAACGACCGCAGCGAAATTGAGTAAACCAGTGGTGAATGGTTCCAATCGATGGTGAATGGTGATTTGTCAAGCTTTTGTTTGGTTTGCTTGATAGTTTTTTCTCGCAAAAAATAGTGTTTAATGAGCACTCGAAATTCACTTTTTTCCCTTTTAACGAAAATGCTAGTAGGCGTCTATATAAAATGGCTGCCACAACAAAACTATTTGACAGATCTGTCTGAAAATTTGGGTGCGTTCTTTTGAAAGATGATTCTTGACAAAAAAAAAATTTATAGATATATGGAACGTAGTGTCCTGATTTTATCTGCAACTAATGGCTGTATCTTCTGATCCTCGCTTTGATTTCGTTCTAAATATGTCACTTGGCAGAGGTATAGGCGCGCAGTCAAAAGAGGGACAACATTTTTCGAATATACTGCAAAGATCTTCATTGGAGTTTTTGAGGAAGCCATGGAGCACTAGATCAGTTGAATATTTTTCTCGTTCAACATGATCAAAATGATATTTTTGCCTCTAGTTGTGAGTAAATAGTGGCTTCAAAGGTTTGTTCAAGTAGTTCAACACGTACTGTCAGGGCAGACATACGAGGAGTTATGTTTATGTCTTCGAAGCGTCGATTGAAATTCTTTACAATGGTGTCCAATTTGTCAGCAAGGTTGTTGTGCAGCTCAGTGATGAGAGATTTTAGTTGTGTATTGTGTTCATTAAGCCGTTTATTTAATCGCATCTCAATTTTGTTCAAATACTCACGTTTTGTTGTCGCACTAGATCCAGGTAAATTTTGTTGGATGGTGGTTGTTTTGGCAATAGTTTTGACAGAAGATCTTAGTTCCCGTGGAGATTGTTGATTAGGCATAATGAGTGTTAAAGTCTTCGGCACAAATGGGATGGTGATTGATAAAAGCAAAATTTACACAAAATCACAAAAAAACAAATATCAATTGGATAATTATTTAAAAATGTTCCACTACTAGAACCAACAATTTAAAATAGTTTTGCAGAAATTGGAGATTTTTAAAAGGATTATTAATGGATTATTTTGCCACAAAAGCGCGTCCCTATTTTTGCGACTTCATTCGTTTTTGCGTTACTTTTAGTGTTAATTTCCAGGCACTTCACTCCTCGTGTGATGAACATTATATTGTTGAAGACTTGACCAGTAAAAATTAAAAAAATTTGGAGGCCCAAAACCTAATCAAAAAAGAAAGAATAAAAGATAACGATGGGGAACCAATGACAAGAAATAAGAAATAACCTCTTTTTATACTCTCCTTTCGCAATCAAGAAGATATTGAAAAGGTATAGTCTATTAGTCAATGCAAAAGATGTCAGGCCTACGGGCATACGCAAAGGTATTGTAAAAGGGATACTGCATGCGTTAAATGTGAAGGAAAATGTCCTTCGTCCTCCAGTCGACTGTCCACTAAAGAAGGATGAAAAAGCGAAATGTATCAACTGTCATGGAAATCACTCAGCTAATTTCAGAGGTTGCCCGATCGTGAAAGAATACCAAGAAAGGAAGAATAGAGCTACTAGCAAGCACCAACAAATCTCGCTCAAAAATAAAAATGACAAACAAGTAAATATTGTAAACAATAAAGTAGACAAAAGATCAATTGCTTCTAAACCAAACACGTCAGCTGAAAATAACAATGGAAGGAGGAAATGCTCTTTACTATTATCCAAAGATTGGATAACCAAGATAAAATAATTGAGCTACTAACGAAAGAAGTTTCCACAGGAAAAAATCAACAAAGTAATAATGATTAAAAATCTGAAAGTCGCAACCTGGAATGCAAACGGTTTACTCCAACACATCTCTGAATTTCAGGCTTTTCTATGCAATGAAGACATTGATGTTTGCCTGATTTCTGAAACCCATTTCAAACAGGGAACAAAGATAAGAATCCCAGGGTATCTCTGTTACCACACTCCCCATCCAGCTGACAGTGCTAGGGGAGGTAGTACTGTAATTGTAAAAAGTAGTTCGGAACCTTATAAATTGCCAAAAATAGCAAAACAAACCATGCAAGTAGCGATAATAAATATTTTGGCTAAAAGCAAGGAATTTAAAATAGCTGCCATATACTGCCCACCCAAGTATTCGCCAACAGAGGAAGATCTTAATTACCTCTTCCTAAGCAACAGCTTTATCATTGGAGGTGATTTCAATGCAAAACACATCTACAGGGGGTCAAGATTAATAACGACAAAAGGCAGGAAGCTTTACAAAGCCGGGTGAAATTTTAACGATATACAACAGGCAACAGAAGACCTATCAACAAAAAAAAAAAACAAGCATCGGTAAAATATCCCACAGAAATTAGGGAACTAATATTAGAAAAGAGAAAGGTGGCAAATGACAAGATATACCGGTGATAAAGTTGTGCTTAATAGACTGAATAACAAACTTAAAAAAAGTATAAGTGGATTTAAAAATAGATCCTTAACTAATTACTTTTGTAACTTAACTGCTGACAAAGCCACAGACTACTCCCTCTGGAAGGCTGCCAATCATTTAAAGAGACCTCAAGCGCAGGATCCCTTGTTAAAAACATCTGAAGGGAAATGGATCGGCGACCCAAAAGAAAAGGCTAACCTTTTTTCGGAGCACCTAACAAATGTGTTTAAACCTTTTCCACCTAGCGTGACAAATGAACTAGAATTCTCTGATAAAATAGATGAAGACGTAATCCCTTATAGTATGTTTCGCTAAGAGAGATTAGCACATGTATTTCTAAACTATCTAGTTGAAAATTCACCGGGTTACGACTTTTTAACTGCCCAAATCCTGAAAGAACTACCCTTTGTAGCATTGTTAAAACTCAAGCTTATAATTAATGCCTGTTTTGCACAAAGATATGTCCCACATCACTGGAAAATAGCAGAAATTACTGTTTACCTAAACAAGGTAAACCCCTATCAGAAGTTACCTCATATAGGCTAATATCGCTTTTACCGATATTATCAAAAATTTTCGAGAAACTGCTTCTTAAAAGGCTGGATAGAATCATAGAGCAAAGAAAGCTCATTTCTTCACATCAGTTCGGGTTTAGAAATAAGCACTCGACAATAGACCAAGTGCATCGTATAACTAATGTTATAGAAAAAGCACTAGAAGAAAAACAAGTTTGTTCTAAAATACTCCTAGACGTTGCTCAGGCCTTTGATAAAGTTTGGCATAAGGGCTTGGAATATAAACTACATAGGGATCTACCAAGACAATACTATGAGATACTTAAGTCATATATAGCTAATAGATTCATTAGAGTTCGCTATGGTTCAGCGTATTCTGAACTTAAAGAAATACAAGCAGGTGTTCCACAGGGAAGTGTTCTAGGCCCTACCCTATATTTACTATATACTAGTGATATTCCACATGCGAATGATACCATGTTAGCCACATTCACAGACGACACTGCTCTTCTAGCAACTGATAGATGCGTGGCCACAGCAACAGAAAAGCTACAAAACTCAGTGAACGAGATATGTGATTGGACGAAACGATAGACGAATGAAACTTAATGAGTCTAAGTAAACCCATATCAACTTTACAAATAAAAAAATAACGAACTTTCCTGTGGTTTTTAATGCTCCTTATTCTAATACAGCTAAGTATCTGGGTATCAGTTGCGTGGGGTGAAATTTCAAGAGAGGGAAGCCGAACAAATTTTAAGTAAAATGTTTTATTCAAGACTTACCATTTTGGTGCTTATTCGAAACACAGACTTAAGATATGCAATCTAAGCCACCTTTGTTATAATACTTTAAGTCATTGAAATTTACGTAGACAATGAACTCATCGCATAAAAAAGTGGCTTCGAAAGAAGCCGTTCTGGAGCGTTGTTAAATATAAAAAATTTAGCAATTACAATTATGTACTACCTATTTGTACTATAAAGGTATCCTACGATTCTTTTTTACGAATTCTGCTAAAACTTTTTCATAAAAATTTGACTTATTTTTAATTTCTAACAGAAGGTGCTTTTCGATAGATAAAAGTGCCAGGTCTGAGAGTCTTTCTTCTTTGTGGGAATTTCTTAAGTAAATGTGGACTCGTTTTACGAGTAAAGTAGAAAAATATCTTTCGACAGAGGCCACAGTCAAAGGCAGGGTTAAAAAGATTTCACACAATGTTAGAGTTTGAGAAAAAGTATCTCTATGCATTTCCGTATTAAAATGCTTACAAAGTTGAAAAACCTCAAGCTGTTAAGTGAAGGGGTAGTGTATAAAACTTTGAGTTCATTTTTTAAAGTAGTAAAATTAAAAATTCCATGAAATAGGGTAATTAAAGAAGATATTTTGTAATCCGGCATTGAATTAGAAAAATATTCATATTTTGATTTGTTTAATAAATCAAAGGAAATATATTAACTAAACCTATATTAGATTAACCTATTCTTAATCTGATTTGTAACATTATCTATAATTGCTACAGAAATTCAGCTATTATTTGTATTTGAATCAATATTAAGTAGTCGGCGTTTGCGTGGAGGTTCTGAGCAGTTACTTATGCTCTCATAGATTGAGTCAATTGAGTTTAAAAATTCAGAATGAATCCATGACTCAAAACCCTCGATATTGCCATCGAGTCTCTGATACCCCGGAATGCCAGCTCTTGTTTTCCTAGAAGAACTACAGTGTCTATGAAACGCTTCATTAAATCGCGATTGCGATCAACTTTTCTATTATGAGCCTCGTAAGAATTCCCTAAAGAAGTCTCTATGCGATATTCGCAATATGCTTTTCCGTTTGTATATGTTTTTTTTAGAATAATTAATAAAATTGTTTATATCAAAGAAACCTGTGTGACTCCAAACACTAGGAGAATTAGAAAAAAGAAGACAAGGAAAACAAAACATTCTGTTTAATTTGCCACTGCCAGTCAGCCATGGATTCTTTTTATAAAAAGACTCATGAAAATGTTTCTGATACCCATCCTTTCGCGTATAATCAATTTTCATTGATGGTGTTGAGCGACCTAGTTCTATAATTTTTTTTTTTTTACAAAAAAGAAAGCTTACTGAACTCGTGGGTTTCTTTTAGAAAAAAATCAGTTAAACAAGTCTCAAAATTAACTAGAGACATCTTGTCTAAGAATAATAAGAATGTTCAATGGGGCACCTCTTGAGTAGATTTATAATTACTTACTTACTCACTCACTATTTTATAATAATTTAATAATTTAAAACACTAACTTAACTACCAATATGTAATTGCAAAATTTTTTAAATTTTCTAATAATTAACAGTCACAAAAATCACAAAAATTTGCATCCAAATTTTCAATAAATCACGCACAATTACACAACCGATTTGCAACCGTCATTTCAAATTTGCAAAAAAAAAATACCCAACAAGTAAGAAACACCTCAAACGCCGTTCGAACCACTACATCACCCAAGAACCCGATTTTCGTCGGCTTATTTTGTTGCCTACAATAAAAAAAAAAAAACTCCCTCGAACTAAAACCTCTCTCCTCCACCGATGTTCATCCACAAAAGCCGAGAAATCGCGGGTTATTTTCCTCATTAGCGAATGTATGTTAGACAAAGAAATCGCAAATAAACTTCTACTATATGCCAGAAAGGAATAGAGTTGAAAGTTCGTACTGTGAAGAAATGAATGCATAAGCCGGAAAATGAACGGCTTCTAAAAAAAATTCATTGCACGCTGTATGCGAGTTTGTGTATGAGTAAAAATGAATAAACAACTGAAGTGGTCGCAGCATTTCATCTTCGAGTGTGTATAAAGTTATGAAAAATGGTTTGATGAACAAATAATGTTTTTTTAATGGTTGGCAAGTGGCAAAATAAAAATGTTTGATATTTGAAAAGGGAAGCCGGAAGGAATCGGCTTGTATGGACGCTACGCCACTGCTGGGTATGAATCTGGATGCTTAACTAAAATGGAAGGAACATGTGAAAAAGAAAGTAGAGGAGTTAAATATTAAATATAGAAAACTCTATTGGTTTGTTAGGACATAATTCAGAAGTGCCCATTGAGAACAAAATCTTATTATATAACCAGATATTAAAACCTGTTTGGACATGTGGTGTACAAAAAAAACCAATGTACAAATAATACAAACTTTTCAAAATAAAGTTCTTCGGGGATATACGATAGGATAGTAGTATTCTTGGTACAGGAAATATTTGATGACAAAATTGGTCTTCCTTTTACATTTACTGTTTCTGGTGGTAATTCGGGTTTATTTTTGCGTATTATTCCAACTACGATCCAGTCCAGTAATTTTTGTCCCAGTTGATAAGATGTGAAAAACTTATCAGTCGTAAGATTGTGCCCGTTTAGCCCTGCAACCAAATCAAATACTACACGCATACCTTGTTTTCTTTCAGGTGTACTTCCGAGTTCCTTGCCTGTATAAGGTTGAATATTCCAAGCATAGCTCGTTGCAGAATTACAAAGTACCCAAAACTTGATTTCGTACTTCGCAGACTTTGATGGAATGTACTGTCGGAAAGGACACCTTCCTCTGAATGCTACCAGTTGTTCATCTATTGTTACATTTTCGGATGGGTTGTAAAGATTCGGTAATATCTCAACCCAATGATTCCACAATTCATGTATAGGAGCAAATTTGTCTAACAAACGCCGTTCACTTCAAGTTTCTCTGATAACTGATAACTCTAGATATTTTTTTTGAAAGTCTTCAGTAACATAGTTGCTGCAAATATTGGCCTTCCTTTTTGAGAGCCCCATAAACTTTCAGAGCTTTCGTTATTTGATCGAAAAACACCCGCCAATAAAAGAAGTCCAATGAATGCAAACAGTTCAGTGCTATCAATATCAGTCCATTCTTCTTCAAATACGCGTTTACCCTCAATGTTTGCATAAGCCAATATAGTACGTACCAAAGGAGGTGGAAAAAATAATTCGTAGCTGGAAATTTCTTCTGCTGTGATTCTTGAGGACGAATAACGTTTCAATCCTGACAACAAGTTTGTAATGTTTTCCCTCGAGGCTCTTCCGGCAGTGTTTTCAAGGGGTTTTTTGGAATAAGTTATTAGGCAATTTTTTGACTTCATCATTTCGGCAGGAACAGATGCATTTCCACCCTCACTAAAACTGTCCCTAAAAAATTTAGTTTTAGATAAAATTTAATTTCTTTCCTAAAATGGGTTAAAAATAACCCGAGGAGCCCATGAAGGTTAAAACAAAACCCAATGATTTCTGTTTCTGTTTTTTAAATGATTCCAATTTTAAATCGACCGCAGTCCCGAGAAAAATACTCTGTACAAATAAAAATCGCAACTAACTAACTGTACGATTTTTTCCATATAAATCGTAATAGCTACCGTCCCTGAAATAGGCAGACCATTCAGCTATTTAACAATGACATATACAATATTTTCTGTTTCTACTGTAGCGGATATTAATTCGTCTTTGGCTAATCTATCTACTGTCCCAGTTGGCTTTGTCATACACTCAATAAAAATCATTATTCCAGACTTGTATTACTGCTGCCATAAGATACTACGTTTATTCATTATTGCTTCCATTATTTGTAAACTAGCCAAGGATTAACACTGTTCCATTACAAGCCCTATGTGTATAACTCCTTTGAAAACAGTTTAGTGACTTAATAGAAAGTCGTTCCAATCAATGTACCTGATGGGAAAATTTGATTTTAAAAATTCATTGAAATGCAATATTTTTTGCTGCAGTATTTTCTCACGTAATTGACGTCAAATTTCAGTTTTCATGTTGCCGAGGTTGCCACTGCAGTAGTAAATTTGATATTTATAGCTTACGTCGTATGTCCAACCGAACGGTGCAGTAAAATCAAATAAAATCCTTCAAAAGCTACAAATTACCAAAGTAATCATATTTCGAAAATGCAAATATTGAAACGTTGGCATGGCGCACTTGAATGTTTAATGAGTATTTTCTTTTGTGTGGCTTCATTGTTGTGGTAATTGGCATACGGGTTCGATTGTATATGATGTTTGCATAGACAGGATAATATTTGATGGTTCTTTTATGAAGTTGCTGCGATTGTTTTTAGAAGCTTTTTACCAACGATTTTGCATTCCAAAATATCATTCTGTCATAAAGCCTGAAAAAGGCTAGAAAACTATTTTAACCCGAGAAATTCAATTTTCACATTTTTTTTTCATCCAAAAATCCAACATCAGTGACTCCAGTGGATGGGTGTGCAAACAGGAAGATAAACGGAATTTACTCAACGTAAATCAGAGTACACAGGGATATAGTAGGCGAAAAGGCTTTTGTTGCAATTTCACTTTACTTCGCGAATTCGTAAGTACATTACCAGAAGAACGAACGTTGGATATAAAAGAAGAAACTTCAAAAGGGAGTTTAAAACTTTCATCATCGGAAAGTAACTTATGAGTCAAAAGAGGCAACTGCCGCAATTCTATTTGTTTAAGTGTCGGAGGAGTGAGATACATTTCAATGGCGTGGCGGAAGCTTTAGCGGTGTTTGCCAAGTTGAATTTGTTCATCTGGAAGGAATTTCATTCAAAGGGGATGTTTTATTTGAAAGTTTCCCTTTTGTTGAAGAATGCAAGTGTTGAAACATGAATTCATTATGAATTTCAACATAATCATGGGGGAGAGGCCGGAAAAACTTCAACGAGAAACTTTCGTTGAATGGGAATTTTAAAGTTAGTTTGGAAATGAATATATTCATTGTTTGGAGAGAGTAGTGATAGATTGATAAGGTGCTTTGCCTTAAAACTATTTCTGTGTACAGCTTTATTTTTGGAAGAATTGTCGTATCTTTTACAGCAGAGATGTGGTGATTGATGTAGTGGAAGTATCCGCTGCTTATTTTGAAATGTTTTTTATCAGACATTTTCTTTGTAATTTCAGTTTAAAGTTAAGGTGCAGGCAATATTCAATATTCTGAAAGGCTTGCCATTCTCGCTACTTGTATTATATACCCATATTCGATGTAACGATCACATATTTTAAGGTGGCTAAATACGCCGCAAAATGTCTAGGATTCGTTAAACGGTGCAAGATATATTTTACCTCATCTGATTTGGCCTCAATTTATAAGACACTCATCCGCCCAAAGCTGGAATATAGGTTAGGTTAGGTAACTGGGTGCCCTTATTGACAGGGTTGTCAGCAGCTCACTTAGACCACTAAGAGTCCATTGTGCTCAATATTTAGAACCCTGGTAACCTAAAAATATCCGGATATCCATTCGACTTAGTTCTATAAGATTGATAGATCTCTTTTTCTCATAGACTGGCCATAACGATTTGGCTGTAGCGCATGTATCTAATCGACACCAGCGTTCATTAGCTTCTTCATTAGACTCGATGTCTATCTCCCTATATAGGGTGCTAAGCGGTACACTACCCTCGGAAAGGGCTCGTGAAGGGCATATAAGTGAACCTTCTCTTGCTGGTTCGTCCGCTTTTTCGTTACAGGAGCTATTCAGCACAGGATCACCGTGTTGGCCTCTGAAATAACATCCAGTCTTTTTTTTTACATATTTTTACAAGCTTGTATCTTAGTGATGTTGACTGTAACGCCTTAATGGCCGCTTGGCTATCAACATAGATGCCCTGAAATATTTTCCTCAATAATCATATCCACAGCTTGTTTTATTGCAGCAATTTCTGCTTGGAAAACACTGCAACCATCCTTAAGTCTAATCGAGCGATGTATATTTCGAGACTCATAGTAGACGCCGGCACCAGTACCGGCAGTCATTTTGGATCTGTCGGTAAAGATGGCCAGTTCATTCTCGAAATGGACTCTTTCTTCATCCCATTCCTCCCTGCTAGGAATTCTACAATAATAGAGAACTTCCGGTTATAGTTTGGGGATGGTGTAGTCCCTAATATTGAGTTGATTATGCACGTATTAAGCATTAGTTCAATCCACCCGCATATACCCGAGTTTTTTTGGGCCCTTAGAAGACAGTCTACTGTAGCTTCGGTACTTACATTATTAAAAGCCCCTTCAATGTCAAGGAATGCACCCATCGTGTATTCCTTCACTTGAAGAGTGTTTTCTATGGTAGATACCACTTTGTGAAGAGCAGTATGTACTGATTTTCGGTTTATGTACACATTATGTGATTTTGATAGAAAGTTATCCCTAATCTCATCTCTGATTTGCATATCTATTAGCCGTTCCAGTGTTTTCAATAAGTCCTTGGCATTAGCGTGGTTTATTTTACCCGCCTTGGTATGAAAACCACTCTAATCTCTCGCCAAGTTTTTAAAACATAACACCCACATCTGGTCTGGTGAACTGGAGACCATTCGGCATATTCTAGACAGGGTACAGAAACGTACGTTAAAACTTATAGGTAATAGAGGCATTGTGAACTCCATACATTCACTTGATCACCGTCGAAATGTCTTGTGTCTTTCCCTATTTTATAGCTTTTTTTTACAAAAAAAAAATGTTCCAGCGAAATAACCAGTTGTATTCCTCCATTTCAAAGCTTCACCCGCAATAAGCGTCATGTTTCGAATGCACAACAGTTAACCCTTAGGGCCTACTTCGGTCGTACTGTCAAGTATAGAAATTTGTTTATAAGCCAAAAACTTTCCCATCACTACAACCTTCAAACTTTTAAAGCCAACGTGCACAGGCATTTTTCTGTTCCTCCTCCCCCTTTTCCCAAACCTCCTTGCTCTGTAACAATAGAAGGATATTCATATCCCCTTTGGGGCGCAAATTATAGAAAAACAAAAAAATCAATCTTCCATCTTCAACTCAAAGGTAGACTAAGGTTAGGTTAGGTTAGGTAGAAGTAGCTGCCATTTAGAAAGCTGTGTTTGCTGCCCCCATTCCATGGAGTAGTCCTAGCGACTTAGCCCTTAGCCTTAGTACAACTGATATTGTACTGTAAGATGGTACTTAAGAGGGTGCTTGCACGTAGGCCTTTTGGTCTATTGTGATTCCCTATAAATTGTGGTACTATCTCTAAATTGGTTGCTAACCTGTACTCCTGATGAAACGTAACATATTTCCAAGTGAGACTTGCGCCAGATCATCGAGTTATTCAAAAAGTCTGTTGACGAGTAGGACAATCATACCTCAAGTGTTTGACAGTCTCGATTTATTCTGTGTCATGACAGCTTCTGCAGTAATCAGGTGAGTTGATGCCCAGTCTGGCTGCCATTGCGCCTATCGGGCAATGTCAAATTAGTACACCCACCATGATGCTGGTTTCTTTTATGTTCATTAACAAAAGACTTTTGGTCCTTTCTTCGTTCAGAGTTGGCCGTAAGCTGCGCGATATGACACAGTCTGCTCTGGCTGCCCAGTAGGTGTTGACCTTTTCTCTTGCTTTAAGGTCTATTTTCCTTTTCAGTACAAAAATAGGGACAGCTACCGATACCTGGATGAATTCATTATTCAATGCCGACCCTTTCCATGCTAGTTCTTCGGTCGAATATTTTGGCTATTAAATTAATTATATTAATCGTATCTATGGTATTCAACAACAAACAAATGGGACAGTCGCAATCTGTCCGAAATAGATTGTGTCATACCCTGCCCCTTTTTCATAGTACGTGTTAGTTATGTCCTCTGACTCCTCGTGGGAATAGGGTATCAACAGAAACTGCGGGCCATTGTGTACGGAGTTTCGGAACGCCTGAACTCCCTCCTTCCCCAATGATCTGGATTCCTTCTCGACTGTCCTTCTCCATGTCTGCCTAGGGCGACCCTCTCTGAATTCCACTGCATTGGAAGTATCTCCGCGTCGTAAGGTGTGACCAATCCATTGAAACTTTCTCCTCCATATTTTGATGTCTATTGGCTCCGGGCCCGTTATCGCGTGTAGTTGGTCATTCGATATACGATTCGGCTATAACATCCTACCTAGGATGTCGCGAAGATATCTATTAATGGATTTTTGCAGCTTCCTTGTGACAGTGTTGGTCACTTTCCAAGGACTACACCCATAAAGCAGCTTTCCACGTTTGATCGGAACAGTCTCAGCTTGGTTTTTGTGATGAAAACATTGCTTTTCCAAATTTTAGACAAGCACACCGAAAGCAGCCTTTGCTTTACGAATTCTGTTGTCCACATCCAATTCGCTACCACCATACTTCCTGCTTACCTTCTCGACTTGCCGGCTGTCCGGCAATGTTGAGTTAAGCGGCACTGGCATTTTGTTGAGAAATTGAAGTGCTTAGGGCTTTTGTTTTTGTCGTATTTATTTTGAGCCCTACTTTGTTAGCCTCTTCAAATTATGAGCCACCTGATGCAGGTCCATTATCCTGTGTGAGTGAAAGCAATTGTTATGAGCATAATCAAGGTGTTTAAGATATGATTTCATAGTCCATCTCAGCCCCATGTTTAATCCAGACAAAGCTGCTCGGTTCACATCACTGATTACTATAAGGAATAACAGTGGCAAAAGAATGCATCCTCGTCATACTCCACTACGGACTTCAAATTCATCTGACACCTTACCGTTGTGTAAGACATGGTATTTACCGCCATCGTAGGTAGCCTTTATAATAGCGATGAGTTTTTCTGGTATATCTCTCCTTCGCAATACTCGCCATATAGCATCTTAATTCAAGCTGTCAAAGGTCTTCTAGAAATCAACGAACAGCAAATGTAGCTAAAATCTGTACTCGATGCATTGGTCAATGATGATCCGCAAGGTGTTGGTGTGGTCGATGCAGGAGGATCCAGGTCGATAGACTGCTTGTTCATTGTCAAACGTGAAACGAGATTTTTTTTCACTCGATCCAGAATTATTCTAGCTATTAGTTTGGCCACAGCCGGAAGAACGCATATCCCTTTTTAATGGAAACAATTTTTATTTTTTTGATTTGAACAAGTTAGTTACATATAGATGGCATGACAACTATATCGCTATCAACATATTGTAATATGCGAGCTACGGCTCGAGTAGATAAAACGATATTCTGTGAAATTATTTCTTTATTTTCTAGTCTATAGAACAATTCAAGTTCACACTATACTATTCTTCGCAAACTCCTTCCTTACAAGGTCTCTTTCTTCTCAAATCACTTTATCTCCTTTCAATTACTTAATTTACAAATCCAAACTAATTACTTCTTCTTGTTAACTCTCAACTTTCAATTTATCACAAAATTACAACTTCGGCTGTTATCACTTTTCCAATTTCCTTGTGCGGTTCAAAACCAACTGCCTTGCCTCGATCGTCAACTGTCCTTATATAGCAGCATTTCTGATAGCCAGAAACTTCTAGCAAATTCTTCGACCACTGGAACAAGAAAATTCTGATGTAATAATTCCAAGATGACAATAATTTCTTGCGGTTATAATTCTCTCCAAATTCCGTGACGTTGTCTTAGATATTATCCGTCTCTTATCGTGGACACGAACTGTGGACACTAACTGCAGACACGAACCTCGAATGAAAGGACACTTCGGAACAAAATTATGCCAGAATGAAAAGACGGTGCGTAGTTATTATGCTGCATTATGTTACAATATGTATATGCTTCATAGAATGCATCTTCATTATCTTTATATGCTACAAACTATGCAACAAAATCAGTATACTACTATCCAGATAGTGTACGAGTATGAAAACTTCTGTAAAAATCACGAAAAAACCCAAGTGACTCAATCGAGAAAAGTCATTCAGATATCTTTCCAAAATTGAATTGAATTCCAATGATATATTGCCAAAAGCAGAAAATTCCGAATTCCCCAAAAAGGATTTCATTTTCCTATCTATCATCAGACAGCATTCAATGGTCTCTAAATCCGAATCACATTTCTAGAGTTTTCGTCATATTTTGTATCTCAATATGTTTACTAGATTTGAATAAACACCACCGGAACGTGCAACAATTTCAGATCTGCTTCAAGGATTCAAACTGAGAAAGAATCATGTGGCGTCATGGGCATCATAAAAGCAATATATAACTTCCGATTCTATGTTCAATAAAAGATGTATGGAAATTTAATCGATCGATGTGATATGCTTGGGGTGTTTTTATGTAGGTATAAGGTATTTCCTGGGAGGTTTAAACGATTTATAAGTATTTTCGAAAATTAATTTGGAAAGGGAAAGTAGCACTAAACTTGTTACACTTCTTAATCAAATTAATTTTTAAAAACTATATCAATTCAATCAATTCATATAATCACCAGGCTTTTAAACCGCACTCATATCGTTTAACAGCAATGAAGAATTTATTCGTAAAAAAAAATGATGTACGAGTAGGTACTAATTGCGCATTAATTATATAAAATAAATCCGTTTCATTAAATTCCATTAATTGAACAATTTAAAAACAAAATAACAACTGTTAATCATTTCAATATATACGAGTAAGAACGAGTACTCGTGTCTGCATCGTTCAAACTCACTGTTCCCTAACGAACTTACGCAATTAAAGTTAAGGGGGGCCCCGGGAAAAAAAATCGGAAATGAAACTGCATAATAAACGAGAAAATCAATTCAATTATCAATATTTAACAGGAATTCTAATTGCATATAACATAACTACGCCAAGGGGATTAATTGAATTTAATTTTCCACCCAACAACGGGGGGCGAATACGTAACCTTTTTTTCCTCTCTGTGTAAATACAACTCCACGTTACGAATGCATAACTAATTACTATGGATTCCCTAGTGACGTTGGGCTTAAGTACTTTGGTTTGTTGCTGATAAATGAGGTTTAAAGGAGTTTATAAAAAATTTAAGTAGAATTTCATACAAAGCGACGGGTAAATGTATCTACTCTGTGCATCTGATGGTTTAAATCGTGCGAGGCTAGAAATTTAATTATCATCACCGTCTGGTTGTGGTCCTTTGTCCTTTGTTTTTGGAGCTTACGATCAAATGACAACACAAATGTTGAATCGTCAGATGCATGTTTGCAAAAATTAACGCCTGCCTTAATTTTTGTTGTGAGCTTATATCAGACGACTACCGTACAAAGGACCTCATTCTGTTGTGCCAACGCTAGGGGTTGCCATTTCATCTTCACATCCATCGCAGTTGGGTTTTGTCTATTTCCCTCTTGTCTGTGGTATTGCTTTAGCAGTGCGCTTTGGTCTGATGGAGGATTTAACAACAATGGGTTGCACAGAGCAACTCAAGCGAATAACAAAACGCCTGCTGGCTAAATGCATTTTAGAGGTGAATTGAAAAAGAGACTAGATTTTCTGAGGGTAAGTGAAAGCTGTCCGCGAGGTTTATGGGAGATGAACATAATATGCAAACAACTGCAAGAGTAATCTGAATGCTTAGTTAATTTTTTAAGAGTTCTCTATGGATGTCAGTGCTAATGGAATGGAATTTGGTGGAATGGTGAAGAAGTTCGGTGGAGTCTTTGATTCGAAAAAGCAAATGTGGTTAGAAAAACGTTGAAAAAGCTAAATGCCAATCATACATTTGACAATTGGACTGAGAGCATGTCAAAAGAAATGCAAATGCAGAAAGAAGAAAGAAGAAATCCACTTAAAAATGAGTGCTTCTAGAGGCACTGCGGTGGGTGAATGTATTTCTCATCTGTATTGTGTTTTTCTTTGTACTTGCAACTCAAGGGAATTTTGTAAACTTGAACTTGTCACAGATAACTACTAACTCAGGACTTAAAGCTAACTCAAATTTAGGTTGAGTAATCTAAAAAAGGGAGGGAAATATTGAGTAAAGAAATTTCTCAGTGCAAATTTGCTGGAATCAAAGGATTCGGTTAGATCTTGACTCATTATAACAATAATTGGTGTGGTGAAAATTAAAGCGGAAGAGTTTTACTGACCCGAGGTTGCGTGATTCATTTTAAGAAAAATCATTTGGAGAAGTGCGGGGGAGTCAATGCTTCCAGTTAGTAACGGATGGACAAAGAGTATGTCAGCTATTTCTCTACGTTTTTTAAGGGACTGTGAAGGATTTTTCAATAAGGACATAACAATTTTGTATTTAAATAAAGCAGAGAATAATAGGGATATCGTGCTGAAATTTATTCCGGGTCGAGTACACATATGACAACCGCAAACACGTTTGCAATTTTTGGAGCCAATTTTCCACCACTCTTCCACACATTTTGGCAGGGACGTTGGCAATTTCAAGTTCATTATTATTTCTGAGCTCATCTAACATTGTTGGCTTACTGGAAGCAAACCAGCGACTTAACGTAGCCCCATATAAAGAAATTCATCGGCATTAAATCGCATGAGCTAGCTGGCCATTAGATCTTACCATATCTCGAGATTACACTATTACAGAACTTCCCTTTCAATAGATCTGTGCGGCATCTTGTTGGAACCACATATCTCTAATGTCAAGTCCATTCAATTCTGGCTAAAAATAGTCTTCCAACATGGCACGATAGCGATCTCCATTGACCGTAACATGGCGACCATTTCCATCGACGAAAAAATACGGTTCACACCACACGGTCACTTTTTGTCGACGCAATGGAGCCTTTTGAAGCACACGTGGGTTTGTTGCTGTCCAATAATGCATATTTTGCTTATTGACAAAATCATTAAGCCAAAAATGAGCTTCATCGCTGAAGATGATTTTTCAATGAAATTCAGGATTTTTTTCAAACTTTTGCAGAGCCCAATCGGAGAAGTTTTGGCGCTTCAAATGATCAAGAGGCTTCAGTTTGTGAGTTAATTTGATCTTGTAAGGGTACTTCGCCACAACGTGGAATCAATTCCTGTGAACGGCGTGGAAACGACTGATTTGGCTCATTTTGAACTGAAGCACTTACGGCTGCGATATTTTCAGTATTTCGTGCGTTGTGTCACTAGCACAGTAACATTCAAGAGTGAATACGAGTATGTTGACTCGAATTAATCCACGATAGTACGCACAGCCTGTCTGGTGATACGATTATTACGACCGAAAATTGGAGTAAGAGCTCTTAATGTTGCGACCACCGACTCAGATTTTCGGTACGTTGCTCGTTCGTGAAATTCACCATGATAAAGACGTAAACTTTGACTGACTTTTTGACATAGACAGATCATTAAAAAATTTTAAGGGTTTCTATTGAAAAACCCTGCCCAAGGTTATCAAATGTACTAAAGCTTCAGATCTTGCAAACAGCGCCTTGCAACCGCTTATTTCAAGTTTTTCTGAACAACGCTTGCAGTAGGCCCATTAAACTCAACAATGGGTTACCGCAAGGATCAGTGTTGGCTCCCTTACTTTCCAACCTATATATCGCCGATTTGCCAAGCTCTACGTTTAGAAAAGTTAGGCCTGCAGAGCAAGGATATGAAGTCTCTGAAGACAACGCTCTGTGCTGATTTAGAAACCCTCTGAGATTATTTTTAGAAGTGGATAATATATCCCAGCATGAGTAGAGCCGAATCAGCTAGTTTTCACCTTAGCAACCAAGCTCTGATTAAGAACCCTGCAAAAGAAGTGCCTGGCTTCAAGATACATAACAAACTTTGCCACATTCTCAACCGCATCCGAACTAGCCATGGTCGCAGTGGTAGTAACCTCTTTTAATGAAGGCTGTGGCGCTGAAAGTTGTGGAGGTTGGTATTCAATTGCAGTGGAAGTTAGTGCTCGTCCGTCTTCCTCTTGGACGGCTTCTGAATTTGCTGGCTTTAGTCGGTATATTGATATGTTAGGGACTCGTCCTCAGACATTCTGGGTGAAAAACCAGTCGTGTCTTTGAGCTATTTTGAAAGGTCCTTTGCAAGGGGGAACTATCGATGCCTTTCCGGAATCGTTTCGGACGAATGCGTGTATTGAAGTATTTAGAACGAATGGATGCTGTTTGCATGCCAGTCTGGACTTTGCGAGCAGTTGTCCCATGTAGGTGTTAGCAAATCAGCTGGAAGACCGTAGACTCTCTGCTGCTGTAGTCTCTTTGTCTTCTTTATCGGTTAATCAGAGGCCTATGAGAATTTTTAATTCATCCAATTGTGGAACCGCTCTACTATTCCATTTGACTATGGATGGTGGGTAATTGTTATCCTGTGTTTCGTTCGTATTTCCACAGTTCGGTGAAGATGGATGAAGTGAACTGCCTTCCCTGGGCGGATGTTATCTACGAGAGAGTTACGAAGCGGGTGCTCCAACCGGTGATCAGGGCGCTGGCGCAGTTGGTAGTTATGTCCACCATTGGGAGCGATTCTGGCCATCTCATAAAGCGGTCTATGACTGTCAGCAGGTAACGATAGTCGTTTGAAGGAGGGAATGGTCCTAGAATGTCAATGTTAATGCTGGCGAATCGTTGGTCGGATGTTGGGTAGCGTTGGAGTTCAGTTTTAGATTAGCGATGTACATTGGCAAGGAAAGCATGTTGTGAAGTTGAAGCAATGCTTACAAATGATCGGCCAAACCAAGCGAAAAGCCACAAAGTGCGTTAATGCGCAACGACCTGGATGCGAGAGATTACGCATAGCATTGAAGATTTTATTGCGGAGGTTTTTAGTGATGAATGGATGAACTCGGTTGTGTGATACGTTGCAGTAGATAGGTTTCGCTACATGGAGAAAGGAGAACAAGGTCAATCGTAGTGAATGCGAAGGGTTACCTGTGAGTAATTACCGGAGTTCAGGGTCTGATTCTTGAAATTGTGCCAGTTTCGTGTGATTATTCTCGCCCTTTATGTATCGGATATCGGTGGGAAATAAAAGACAAGTAATTTGTTTGTCACGGCAACGATTTTTCTGGGCGTTGACCAAAATCATGAGTGGCTTATGGTCGGTTTGAATATGAAGTGTTCGTCCTTCTAATAGGTCTCGAAAATGGTGTACTACCATATGCATTTCGGTAAGTTCTCGGTCGTACGTGGATAATTGATGTAGTCGTCGCCGCGTCTGCATCTAGGTTTGATGCTTCTGTGACGAGGCTAAGCTCTGCGTTTGACATGCGGTGTGCAAGTCATACTGCCTGAGTCAGCAGATGGCGGCAATCGTCGAACACCTTAGTTATTGAGTCGGTCCAGGACAGAGGAGTTGTTTTTCGGTAGTTCGGTATCGGTAGCAGGGAATTCGGACATGCGCGACTTGTGGAATAAATTTCGTTAAAAATTAATGGTTGCGATAAAACCCTTCAATTCGGAATGGAAGCTGGACTATTCGCTGCTGGGTGATGAGATAGCCAAGGAATTTCAACTCCAACTGTTCACACACACTTGGGGACATTTATAGCCTAATTGTTGTTTGCGAGTCTCTTAAAAACTTCCATCAGGTATTGGCGGTGTTCTTCGATTATCGCTGATGCGACACAAATGTCGTCCATATACGAGAATACGTATTCTAGCCGCGTAGTACCTCATGCACCAGGCGTTAAAGTATTTGTACAATCCGAATGGTGTGATGATGGCGGTCTTGGGAACGTCGTTGTGTTGATGGAGGCCTGGTCTTACCACGAAGGATGTTAGCGAAGTTGTGTAGGTACGAGAGCTGGTAGTAATCTGGGAAGGCCGCTATGAACCACCCGCTTTCTGAACCACGTGGAGCGAGCCTGACCATGCACATGAGCAATTCGAATTCCTTCTTGACGGTATGTTAGTTGTCCGGAAAAAGCGGCGCGCCCACGCGAAACATGGCAGACAATTCGTCTCTATATAGTGTAATGCCTTCGACTTCGACGTGCGGGGCACGTGATTGGTTGGGGAACGCCATGAAGATGTTGGCGAATGAGGCATTTCGGTCGATGAGTTGTGGAGACGGCACATTGCTAGAGATTACTCAAAGCAACTTTGAGATTGTGTTTGTTCGAGAGTCGACCAAACGAGAACTTTTTCCATCTACCAATAAATCGTGCTACTTCAAGAATTCAGCTTTAATTATGGGACAGATGACATCGGGGATGACAAATGTCCACACGAATGGGCGGCGGGGGCTAAGATTGTACGTACGTAAAATCGATTGACGACGGCTGAGGGTCGTGTTCGTGCCGCCTTAGCGTCATGGAGTCATTGATGATTTTTTTTTTTGTAACAGCCGTGGGAGATTGACGGAACCTGCATGGCAGGCGATAGTTTTCTTCTTTGTTTGCAAAAGTACGGTGGCATCACCAATCATCAAACTATTTAATGGAACCATCCCATCTGGAGATGGAGAATTCCGAAATCAGGTGAGCGGACGAAGAGGGGTCGACTTGGCTGTGGTGGTCCCTATTGGTAACTGAGGCGGCTTTCGGAGCTACCACATTCAGTTGGCGAAGCTTGACGTCCTCCATAACTGCATCGACGATTCGCGTATTTCCGGCGGCAGATAGTTTTACCATGATAGCCATGACCTGTACGGATAAGGGGAAGAGCGAAGCCCACAAATCGAGGAGTACTTGTTCACTCAGACCACCTTTAGAAGCCTGAACCATTTCGTAGTAAAGTTGGATTGGCTTTCTCTTGCCCAGGGGCATATCATGGAGTATGCAGCGAAGTCGGTTTTGATGGCTGTCAGCGAAGTAATTGGTACTTGTTAACTCAGATCACCTTTTGCAGCCTGAACCATCTCTTAGTAAAGTTGGCTTGGCTTTCTCTTGCCCAGGGGCATATCATGGAGTATGCAGCGAAGCCGGTTTTGTTGGCTGTCAGCGAAATAATTGGTCAACTGGTTTGGAATATAGTCGCATTTTCCGCGGTCAGGTGCAGTTACACAAGCGGGCGGCAATTGTAAGCGCACGGTGTCGCAGTTTCTTCCACCTTGGCCAATTCGATGCTCGAAAGACAAAAGTTCATCAGAAAAAGGACCAACTGTCGACGTTTGACTTCAAAACTAGAGGCATCTGAAGCCAGGCATAGTAGTTCGCTGCAATATCAACAAAAAAAAAGCCGAAAAAAAAGAACAAAGAAAAATCTCTTCATTGGTTTTCGTTTCGGCGGCTTCTATCATCTGTTAAATGACGTCGTCTCTGGACTGCATATAGTTCTTTAACCCAATGCCACACTGCCACATACATTCCAGTTAGCAAATTGTTTGATAAGCTAGAACCCAACCTGTAACTGGTATTCACCACATAGATGTGAGATGTTTAGAATGGCCCCATTTATTCCATGTCTAGAATTTCATAAGATGCCAAAACTCTTACATACCAACTATTCAACGTACCTACTATATTTCGTCATTTAACATCCTGACTACAACTTAATCTAGTGACGTTTCACACTACTAAGAGTGTACATGTTCCCTAAATCTCTCGGACTATATTTTCTCAAAAGCAATTTCAAATTAATGACCTGCTAGTTCCATTCAATTCACAAGTGTATACTACTTTAACTGGCACCATGTCCCCATTCGCCTGTCAACTGTAATCAACAAGTGTCCCAATAGAGGCGCTGTCACTTTGTCCTCCACCTTTGCTTGCCTTCTTCAGACATTTTTTTGTGTTAAATTCTTAAAAAAAAAAACAACTCCTCCTTCATTGTGATCTTGACAGAGACTCTATAAACCGTCAGAGGAGGCGTATACTCTCAATTCACCCTCAAGGCAAACCAGGGAATTTCACTGTGACACAGAGTGCTCGCTCCTTGTTCATAGCTAGATACTCGAGGTAGATATCTACCTCGTATCGTGGCAACACGGTGGCGACATAATTTCTAAAAATTCTTGGGCACATTGCCATTTTTTTTTTTTTTTTTTGCTGCGTTAGAGAACTTACTGTAGCGAAGGTATTCTCAGTTCAATGGTAGAATTCTAAAATACAAAAAAAAAAAAAAAATTATAATTTCTTGGCAAAGATATTTTTTGTGGAAAATCATGTTTTATTGAGTTCGCTAGTACTTTTGACAAGTAGTCCTGTTAAATTGCGAATGTTTAAGATAATTTAAGTGGAACTATGTATCTACATGTAGTATATAAGTTGTTGAAGACCAATGCAGCTAGATACAATGAACTTCAAAACATGTGCATGCCATTTAATGTATCCTTTAAAATTTCAATAAAAATTTACAAGCTTCACTCATTTTAAAAATTATCGAAACAATTTCAAATGTCCAAGAACGTCATTCAGTAAAGTGAAATACATTTGTTTATCTAATAAAGAAAAAGTACTTTTGTCATGTAAAGATGGCATCCTCAATATTTCTTAAATTTTGGCCCAAATCCATTTACAAAAAATTATTTGAAGAAGTCTAATTCTGTAACATCTACTCGTAATTGAAAGCAATCACTTTACTAATTCTCGACTGTAATGACGTAAAACTATCTCAGTTTTTCAGTTTATTGAAAATCGACAAGAAATTTTCAGAATGAAATAAGTTTTCATTGTGACATTGTTGAGGATCCGACTTAGGTCTACCTACACCGTATCTGTGGGAAACATTGTTGAGTAAAAAGATACACATCTGGTGTTTTAGATGGTTTATATTTGACAATGAAAACAACATTTATTTGGCAAACTAAATGAAAATATTTTAGGTTCTTTGTCGGTTATTTGGCAGACGAAGAAATAAAATTTTGTTAAATAAAATTTTGTGAATAATTTGAGGTATTTAGCGTTCATTTGGAGAGTGTGAGAGAAAGAGGACGGTAGGTTGACCATTTGTTGATTTTTGTTTCGATATATTTGGAGCGGAATGGAGAATGACAGAGGAGATTTGTCATTTTATTTCGTCTGGTAGCGGTAATAGCGAAATTATTTTATTATTAGCTGTGGTGTCACTAAATTTGTCGCATTTAATGTAGAATTGGTAAATTGCGCAGATACTTTCAAACATTTTATGATTCATAAAACCAAAATATCACGGCATCAGAATAAATAGATTAATTATATGCACCACATAAAATCTCATAGCATGCCTTATAGATAGCTTTTGTGCTTTAGATGAGGCAAGTATTCCGCTTTGAATGCCCCTGGCTTAGTACCTGTTTGAGATCTGGGTGGGATTTGGTCGGAAAATCACTGACTGCACAATGAGATAATAACTTTACGCGCTTATGGTACTCCGCTATAGCTTAAATATTCATACACCTTGCAGGTGCCTACACTATGTGCCAACAAAAAAAAAGCCACACCATGAAATTTTATGATGTTATGACTTCCGGATGCATTCCTCTCATATTTCTAACTGCCTGCAAAGACGGATGCATGGATTCACCTAGACGCGTAGCATGCTTCATGGAATGAACCATTATTAACGAAGAAAAGACATCATGGGCTATTACCAGCTTCTCTCATCAGTAATTGAATAATATCCATGCTGAAAGGTATACTCATTCAGTCAAACCTTGTCAAGAGATAGAGTCAAAGTGGTCGCGTTGCGTATCGCGTGGGGGTTGTTTCCTTCCATGATGAGTCAAATCATTGACAGTGCTTTGGGTAAGGTTACTAAAACCAAATTACTGGCCTTTACACCTCCACGACTAAACAACCGTAGTAACACGCGACCCAAAGCTTAGCTACAAAGTAATCATAGAGCGTCGAGTCTGGAAGGCTTACATAGCTTTCTATGCATGTACGAGTAGTAAATCCTTTGGTTAGAGGTGCGGACATCATCCAAGGACGGTTTTGTCGTACATTCTATACTTACTTGTGGTCCACTGGTTTGGTGGCTCGCGGTCCTGTCCGACTAAAGCTCTGAACGTACTTCTGCACCTTCTACCTCTTGACTTTCATATCAAAAACAGAGAGTCGGGGCTTTGGTGGCAAAGTCCTACGGTTATGGTAAAATTCTGGATACCAGGGAATCTTTTACTAACTTCACCCAAACTAAACTTCACGAAAGATTTCTCGGTAGATTTTCGGTCCAGGGCAGACTGGGAAAAAGACGACACGATGAGGAAGTTTGAAACAAAAATTTTCACGGACGGTTCAGACATGGAATATGGGGTTGTTGCGGGAATCTTCTCAGAACCACTGCAAATTTCGAAGACTTACCGCCACCCGGGCTCGTCCAGTATATTCCAGGAGGAATTGCTGGCGATACGCAAGGCTTGTCGGACGCTGATAAACAATCTTACACGCCATTCCCATTGGTAGCCAGGCCGCTATTAAAGCCATAGATTCAACTACCTCATCCTCCAAACTGGTAGAACAGTGTAGGGAGCAACTTGGTTTAAGGTCTGTCTCCTCTGGATTCCAATAGTAGCATAGAGGAGAATGAGCGGGCTGACCAACGAAACGCGCATTCCGCTGGGGTCCGCCAACAAAGAAATCTTCTTGCAAACTTTCTACCAAAGGCCGTCTATTGATGGGGCAGGCTACTAACTGCATAATATCTAGGAAAATATGGCCCAACTATAATTGAGTCAAGACACAAGAGCTTCTAAACAGGACATTGCCAGGGTTGTGGCGAGCAGCACCTGTCAATGGCCAATAGGGATACATGCGGCCAGGCTCGTCATCTCTTTTAACACACACTGCCGCAGTTGCGGGAACGTTAACTGGAACGAGTTTCTCTTTCACTTCCTCTGTGGATGCCCGGCACTAAGTAAAACCAGGTTCTGCACACTGGAGTGCAGGTGATGGAGAGGTATTTGCTATATCTAGTACAGATAATTTTCGCTAAGGGTTGCCGTGGTGTAGTGGTAACATCATCGCTTGTCACGCTGTTGATTCACGGTTCGAATCCTGATGTCAAGAGTCATCTATTTATTTCGCATGAAATAAATAAAAAAGTCGATCGAAAGCTAAGTCAACTCTACTGTGAAGGCATAACACTGGCAGTAGGGTGGTCATATGGCTAAAATGCATCGTGATGATAACATCAGGTGGACGGAAAAAAAATACTGTGAATCATAAACAACGACAACAATAGCGAAAACAAACAAAATACTCCCCAGTTATCTGGACAGCCACCCTTGGAGTTTACAGAAACTTAATACCACCAGAGTTTCTAACTACACCACTCTGTGTTTCTCTCTATCTCTTCCCCTTTCCACAAAAACGAACGTGTTCTAAAAATTAGTAAGGGTACTCATATCCCCTTTAACACGTGCAAATTATAAAAAAAAAAAAAAAAACATGGTGACCTTTTGTATTGACCACATTAATACCTTGCGGATAGATATTCATTTAATCGACTTAAAGAGGGCTTCTACATCGTAAAACTGATGTATTCTCGAGGATTTTATAGCTATGTAAGGTTCGAAGGGATTGAAACACAAAACCAATCTGAGACTGTTCTGATCAAATGTGGAAACAGTGCTACTTTATGGGTGTAGTACTTGGAAAGTGACCAACACCGTCACAAGGAAGCTGCAAAAATTCATAAATAGATGTCTTCGCAACAGCCTAAGGATCTTATATCGAATGACCAACTACACGCGATAGCGGGCCAGGAGCGGGCCAGGAGCCAATAGAACAGCATCGCCTTTACCAACTGCCTCTCCCACGAGTTGTCGCTGATTTGTTTGATTCATACTTAGCCAACCTAGCTTACTATCTGACGAAGAACGGTCAGTGAGGTCTTCAAGGAGGTTCTCAAATATTTGTGAGAGTCATAGGCCTAGCGTCGGTAAACCTGTCTGCGTTTGTGTGATGATTTTGGAATTTTCATTCAAAAGTGTCTTTGAAAAGATTGAAAGTATCATAATTACTTCAAAAAAAATTCTTAGGATCTAGTGTGCATAGAGGACCATAACATGTCTTTGAAGGGTGTTTCTCAATGGCACTACCTAAATCCACAGTAAATTTGTAAAACCCAGCTGAACTCTCCCCACAAACTTCACACCAGTGCGTCACTACTACGTCTACTTGAAAATGCCTCCACCCGAAATAGCCTGGAATGTTTGTTTGATGAATGGTTGTTCGATTTTTCCAAAAATATCCCCATCGTTAAAGATTTATTAAAATCCATTAAACGGCATCAATTAAACGAAGGAAAATAATTTACTGTACATATTTACAGCGTGCTTAATGAAGAATGTCCTAAAAATACCACCCACCCAATCGGCCATTCAAAGTATCTGTTTATTTTCATATAAAACTGTTTCAGTTCACTTGAAAATAGAAAATTCCAGGAAAATCAAAAGCATCGGCCTCGCTAATGAGAAAAAATAAACCAACTATGTACATCGTGACGTCCAAAACGAAAAAAAAGAGATCATAAACAGTGCGAAACAATTACTTCCAGGTACGAGTACAGAAAGTTCCTGAGTAAATTCCATCCACCGCCCATCAATCGAAAATAGCCTGAAGGTCTGGACATTTGGAAAATGCATACCATCATGTGCAGCTGGAGTAGAATTCTTATAAACAAAATTCCTCGCGAAGGTCATAATTGATTCCGGTTCAAAATCGATTTATGAACAATTTTTCTCACACCTATCATGGTCAAGATCAAGGTGAAGACTTCATTAAAGGTCAAAATGTGCACTTAATCGTGCGTCTATAGGGGATTTGGCTATAAATAGCGGCGCCGACAACTTGGAACTTGGAGCGTTGCACGAATACGTAATGTTGCAGCGACTTGTTACGATCGATAAGTAAATATTTAAAAATACTCAAACGATCACATCACTCTCTCATTTGCCTAGCTGGTGCTGTTGCGTTGGACTTTCGTGTAAAAATATGAGTATCGCAGATTTTTGTCAGAATGTGCTCTGGCGGCAGATGGCTTTTTTATCGTCCGCCCGCTGGCAGATCGTTGCTTTTTTGTTGCGGTTGGGTGGAGGAATTTCATCGCGGTTTGGCAGGTGATCGTGTGGCGAGCTAGTGGGAGATCGGTGATCATTTTATATATGCATGAGGAAAATATTTGCCTGTGCAGATGGACTTGTGTGAAAAAGAACGTGAAACACATGTGATAAATTAGAGTCAAATTGACGTAACAAATAAGAGGGTGTCAGGGTGTAGATACTTCGGCATGATGCAATCGACTATCAATTTTTTGGGCATACCAAGTCACACATGTTACTTTTCTACGACGAGGAATTAAATAAACACCAGTACCAACTGAATCTTCAACCATACTTATAGACTAAAATCCATTTGGATGGTAAACGACTAACAAAGGAGCAGCATCTCCTAATAGGTGTCGGTCCGTTAAACAACGAGAATGATTCTCTCAATTAGAGCGTGAGTTCACGCGATATAATATAGACATCTTGGGGCTGAGTGAAATAAGATGGTACGATGCCGGGGAATACCACTTCGAGGTCCGGAGTTGGACTGATGCTAACTCCAGCAGCACGAAGCAGCCTCATGTCCTGAAAATCTCACAGTGACCAGATATTGACGGCTATAGTCCAGAGTAGAGTAAGAAAAATTACCATCATACAGTGTTATGCTCCGATCGAAGACGCGACTAAGAAAAAGTCATTTAGGCTCCGTCTACAACCAAACGCCTAATGGTGATATCGAAATGGTGATGGGTGATTTCAACGTCAAGGTAGGAAGCGCCAATGCTATGCTTAAGCACGTGATAGAAGTGCACGTTCTTGGTGACCGAAATGACAACGGAGAGCGGTATGTGGACTTCTGCAATACCAACTGCCTAGTCATTGGAGGTATGCTGTTTAACCATAACACCTGCCACAAAATCAGTTGGCTCTCAGCTGACAGGCAGTGTACATCCAACTAGATCGATCTCATTGCGATCAGCCGCCGCTTCAGATATAGACGTCCGGAACAGACGTGGAGCCGACGTCGAACAAGAACGCGATCACCATCTTATGTTAGCTACTATACGCCTTCGTACTGCATCCGTCAACAGCAATCCCTCAAACCTGCTCAACAGTATCAGGTTCAATGCTGGCAGGCTTAGGGATCCGCAAGTGCGCCAACAATTCAAGGACCATTTTGCCTTAGAAGCAAAAACAATCAGCAGCACAATGCAGGAAAACATGGATGACGACTACTGGAATGATGTGAAAAATGTTTTTGCAACTGGGGCACGCACCTACGTCGGTAAAAACAGAATAAATACCTGGAGACGGATCGATGAGCATTTAGCAATCAAGGCTCGGATTACAGTTGCCAGAGCAGTAGAGAGTATCAACCTAGAAGCCCAATATCGCATGAAAAAGAAGGAAGTGCAGCGTAGTGTAAGACGGGACAAACGTCGACTCTCTTGCCTCGAAGGCTGAAGAGTCACCAAGGATTTCATTGGTGGTCGGAACTTCAAACATCAAACATAAGGATCAGCTCACTAGATGGAGAGATCATTTAGACGATGGTGATATGATCTCGAACCCTAATGAGTCTTCCGAAGCAACAAATTCACGAATTCGCACCGGACCTCCCAGTAAAACCGATATAACAGCAGCAATCAAGTCGCTCAAGAAAATCAAAGCTATGGATATTGACGGCGTCCCTACCGAACTATTCCAAGCGCCGCCAAAAAGATCGGCTGAACTGCTACACCCGCTCACACGGAGACCGTGGGATAATGAGCAAATTACCCAGAAGCGGAAAAGAGGGTTGATCGTCAAGCTTCCAAAAAAGAGAAATCTGATGAACTGTGGAAACTGGAGAGGTATATACTAGAATCATATTAGAAAGCATTAAGAACTTTTAAATTCACCACTCGATGTCGAGCAGGCAGGCTTTCATGCTGGATCCTTCTTCATCGATCACATAAACACCTTACGAGTTAATGTGTGTAGTAAGGTCACCGCTACATCTACTGTTTATCGACTTCTAGAAGGCTTTAGACAGCTTGAATTGGTCTTGCGCAAGAGAGGCATCACAGCTATTATCAAGGCTACATACGAGGGAAGTAAGTGTCACGTATTACACAATGGTAAGGTGTCGAAGGATTTTGAAGTTCAAAGTGTTGTACGTCTCGGGTAGGCGAGAAAGTAGAAAACTTTCTATACTTAGGAAGTGTGGTCTCGACTGACTGCGGTGGCACCGAACTGGATGTATGTAGCAGAATAGGGAAGGCAAAAGCTGCGTTCGGAATGCTATCGAAAGTCTGGAGAAGCAATGTTCTCAGCTTAAGAACCAAGCTGCTACTGTTCCGGTGCGTACTTGAAAGTCGGATACCACTATCACACGCAAACTGTAAACCTTCGTAAGCAAATGGCTAAAAATCATATTGAATATCTTTTGGCCTAATCGTATCTCCAACGAACAACTTCATCTGACAATATGCCATGAACCTATAAACATTACTGTGCGAAGGAGAAAGTGGCAGTGGATTGGACATACGCTACTGCGTGATGAAAACTCCACTGCGAAATACGCCCTACAGTGGAATCCGCTTACCCACTAGGCAAATGTGGCGCAGGACAGTAGAGGAGGAATCAAGCTCTTTGGGAATGAATTGGAAGCAGCTCAAAAGCGTTGCAGAACTGCGAACAAGATGGCGCGCGGGCATTGTTGACACTCTATAGGAATGTGATTAGGTTGCTCCTACTAACTTCATCAATACATGTTATTTGAACTAAATTACTTTGCAAGACTTCACTTGACCAGTTTTGAGGGCAACTCAGTCAGCAGCTTTCTTTGCCTAAGCCTAGGCACCATCGACCCTTGCATGGAAGATTTCAAAAGTGAAATATTCCGGTACTCTCTCACTTCTGAAAGTACAAAATATGTGAAATATGGGAACTATTTAGACAATATCTATGCTGATATTTGTACTTTGGCCAGTTTGTGTGCTCTATATCTTCAATCACTTCCCCCATAACTTTCCACATGAACACCAGTAAGAGGCAGTACCCAGTAAGGATGCCAGAGACTTCTAGTTGATCGCTGCGACTGAGTTTAACTAGAGAAAGGGATCTCGTGTTACAAAAGGCTGGCCAGAGTTGGTCTAGCTCGCATTTACTTTTCTTAAAGCTTCATCATTGATACTTACAAAGAGGGATCCCTTTCCACACTTTTCTTACAAGTTTATCAACTCTTTCATTACCCGCAATATCCATATGCCGCAGTACCCAACATAGAATCATTCTCAAATTTCGTTTATATGCCGCAGAGGGTTTTATTAACCTTCCTGGCTATTGGTATTTCCCATTTTGGATCAGTTTTGAAGCCTGAGTGATGAATCTGACCTCAAACTGAAATACAATGCAATCTTTTCTAATCTTAAAAAAAGCAGTCGATCCCTATGATCCTCCACCAAAGTCTGTTTTGGATCTATCTGTACATAAAGCCAGTTCTTCGTTATTGTAGACAATCTACCCAATTCTATATCGAGGACATTAGCAGATCTAAATGCGACCACTTATCAAGACTGCTCATCGAAAATAAAGTGGATGTGGGCCTACTCAAAGAAACACATACGGAATACGGGTAAAATAGTAGGCTACTCTGCAATTGGTGTACTTCACCATAAACACTATGGGACTAGCAACGTTTGTAGGTTCAGATATATCCAACGTCAGCCTACTATCCGCAGAATAAAATAACAATGTACACTCAGTTACCATCACTGTTGCAGACCTAGTAGTTGTTAACATCTGTAAACTACCAAATGAACTCTGGCCCAACCCATCCTTACTAGTCTATCCCCACTCTGCAATATACTCCGGAGACTTCAATATTCACCACACTAGTTGGAGATACGCAGAAAATGACCAGAACGGGATGAAACTCACTGATTGGCTTGTGAACCACCTTCACTTCGTATATGAATAAAGGACAAGCATACAGGCGGGCTCTTAAATACTCCAAATAGTCAACATAGACCTGTTTTCCTGGAAATCGGCATCAAAATTCCCTTAGCTAATTCTACACCCCGTTCCAGGATGGGACTTTAAAGTAGCAGGCCTAGATGGATTGTACCTGGAGTTCCTCAAAAACTGTGCAGTAAACCCTAAAACATAACTTGCAAGTTTTTTCAGCAACATTCTTGAAACTGGCCACCTACCAACTTCTTTTAAGTGCACCAAAGTAATAGCACTACTGAAACCCGTCAAGCCGAGTAATAAGGCTGATAGCTACAGTTCGATCGCTCTGCTCAGCGTATGTTGCAAACACCTAGAAAGACTGCCATATTAAGGCGATCATCAACGCGCGCATCCCAGAAAAACAAGCCGGGTTTAGATCAGGACGAAACTGTACAGAACAAGTCCTCTCACTAACAAAGTTCATTAATTCAGGTTTCCAGAAGGAGCTAAAAACAACAGCTGTTTTCGTGGATCTGAAGACCGCTTTTTATACGGATGTCTTATTGCTCAAAGTCATCAAACATTCTGAAGTCTCAGCACTTCTAAACAACATGCTTTGTAACCGCTTATTTTAAGTTTTTCTGAACAACACTTGCAGTAAGCCTAGGAAACTCAACAATGGCTTACCACAGGGTTCGGTGTTAGCTCCCTTACTTTTCAATCTCTACATCTCCGATCTTCTAGGAAATTTGGGTATGCCGACGACCTGTGTCTGGGCATGCAGAGTACGGCAGTACTCGCCCTAAGTATTTGGGGGTAGCACATGACCTCATTCTGACTTTCAAGAAACACCTCACGAACATAGCTGAAAAACTGAAGACCAGAAACAACATTATCCAGAAGCTTACTGATTTATCATGGGGTGGCATAGTCTATTAGTCTGCCGAATATGCAGCACCTGTTTGCTGAAGAGTGCTCATGTTATAAAAGTCGACTGTCAAATAAATTCAACAATGCGGACGATAACTGATGCCGTCAAGTCAACACCCACAGACTGGCTTCCTATACTGAACTACATAGCCCCTCCCTAATTACGGAGCAATAAAGCCTTGATCCGTGAACACAACCGGATCTACTCCAACGCCAGCCTCCCGATTCATGATAACATCCCTTTAAGTCAATCTACCAGTCTAAGGTCAAGAAAACCACCACTGAAGATAGCCAAACACCTGCCAGCCTCAAATGTCTAAGTCACCACAGCTTGGCGAAATATAAGGAGCAATTCATCACTCTACAACCTAGATTAAGAATCCCACAAAAGAACCTAGCTTCAACCTTAGCAGGAAACTTTGGGTTACGCTCAACCGCATCCGAACTAACTATTATGGTCGCAGTGGTAGTGACGTCTTCAAATTGGGAATTGGCATTGTCTGGTCACCAGAATGAACCAGACAATGCTTCACATTTTAACTGAATCCGAGCTTACCCGGAGGTTCCAGTAAACATCTTCAACGCCAACAATAATCACATCTTCATATTTTTGCCATATATTCTCAGTTCATTGACTTATAAAAATTCAGTCCAAAGCACTCTCAGAGTCGGACGTAGCTAATGAATAGATTCAGTATCTCCAGCACTTCATATGAATGAATTAAATATTTTCCTTCAACCCAATCTCGAGGAGACACACAATCGTACGTTCACCCCGGCACGGTACACATTTGTGCACATTATTTATCTACGTTCTAGTAAAAAATATTGAATTTATCTTTTGGTAAGCACTATGGCAACAAAAACACCACCAGCACACAGACGAAAACAATACCCTTCTCCATAGAATAGGCCCCCTGGCAAAAAAGCAGACGTACCCGCTTACCACTCGCCAACCAACAACATATTATATTTAGTCCTGAACTTTATGGTTGCATTACTGTTGCCAGTTTTATAGATACTCTTCTATGGTATTCTTTCGAATTTATTGCACAACAAAGTATTTCTGCACGATAGTAGCATCAGGAATTAGGTCATCGTCGTCGCCAGGAAATATCAGATGAATTAATTACCATCTAACTTTTGGCCTCGAAATTACTTCGATTTATCTCTGTTGACCCGGTCTAAGTACCACCCCTTCCCCAACATCGGTAGGGATTTAATGACTTTCTAAGCGAGGTCATCGGGTTGCCTAATTGCGTGCAACTTTCCCTTCCACAACCTTGATGTAGGTGTGTAAATGTGGCAACTTTGTAGACTTAATTGCTGAAACGAGGCATTAATGGTTTCATGAAACCATTGGCATAAGAATTCTGTAGAATTTTCCGGATGCATTCCCATGATGAATGAAAAGTACTGGGTAGGGGGTGCGATGACACAGTTGTCGGAAAACATTGAGATAAAATGAAATACTTTATATGCTCTGTCATGAAGAGCAAATAATATACCGGAGGAGGAATTTTATTTACGCGGTGAGTAATTTTGTATCTACGCGAAAAAGTATAACAATGCCGATGGATTTTTCAAAGGTGACTGTGTATGAATACTATAATGTGAAGCGAAAACATTTCGGGGAAAATTTTGTTTTCAAAACAGAAGATCATTAATCGGTAGCTTCAGCTGTGAGTGAACGCACTTAGTCATTCAATTGACTCTATCTGGCGAATAATTAGGAAATGAATTGGCTCACTCGAATCATATTTCGAAGAATGTAGATGACATATGAAATGGTTCAAAGTACTGCAGTCAGAAAAAAGAAAACAAAATACTTGAGCTTTCCATGGAATGACAATCATGAATGTTGATATGAATTTCTTACCATACATGGAATGGGAAATTGATATGGACTATGAATACATATCAGTTTATATGAAAATCAATGTGTACCACTGAAATGACTCAGTACTTTGCAGAAATTCAAATTTTTTCATTTGAACTTTTATACTCGTATTGCACCACTAATCAATTTGTCAATCAATGATGCCAGTGAGTGATGGCAAACGACTAATAAAGGCCTCGCAGAAGTAACATCTTCCGATACGTGTTGGTTCGGTAAATAGCGAAAAAGAGCCGCTACAGCCAAACAACTTGTAGCTCTTTTTAGTGAAGGGAAAAAACGAATTGCTTGCGTTCTGCGCCATAAAACTCTAGTAAGTGTCGGTTGAGCTATAGGCCAGCGACCCGTATCCATAAAAATCTATATGGCTATCACACCGGGCTACAATGCCTTGGATACGGACATATTCTTCGATGACGCCCTTTGGTTATCATACAAGGACAACGATAAGATTCTGGAACATTTGCACTCCCCAAAATGACAGCTTTCTCCAAATCGAGCATTCGACATGGGAGAGTACCACTCCCCGACGCATAAAACTATCCCACTTTACTCTGGTAAACTAGCTGGATCTGTACGTGAGTTCGGTGCGGGGTTGCTTCTAATACTTTTAGCACACCAAAGCCTAATATCTTGGAAGCTCTTCAGCAACCGTATATTGACTACCATATTTCAGAGTAGAAGCTGCGACAGAAGAATAAACAACACAATACTCAACGGAGACTTCGTAATGGGGGACTTGAATGCCAAGGTAGGCAACGGCAACTGCGCGCTTAAATCTGTGATAGGCAACGGAGAGCTTTTGTGAACTTCTGCAACATCAATCGTTTTGTTATTGGAGGCCCCATATTTGAGCATAAGACCTGCCATAAGATTAGTTTGGTTTCAACTAATCGGCAACGCACGTCCAACTAGGTCGACCACTTGGCAATCAGCCGACGTCTCTTAGACATTCGCAACAAGCGTGGTGCGGATATCGTAATGGTACAACGTGCTTCCGATTCCGAGGTATAATACTGATAGGCTTCAGAATCACATAGTAGAGAGAGAGAACTTATTGTCCAATATCGCATAAAGTGTAAAAAAGTGCAGCGTAGTGTGAGACGTGACAAACCGCATCAACACCCTTGCAAGATAAGCAGAGGAAGCAGTTAGTAGTTGCGATAGCAGGACTACAACTACAACTATAACTACAACTACAATTACAACAACAACTAAGGAGATGGAATGGTACTTAACCGTTTAGATGATAGTGTCGCGGCCGTAGGCTCGAATGAGTTAAACGAGTTGCAACAAATTCCCGATTATAAAAATTCCCGCAATAAAAGCACTCAAGAAATATAATGAGGTAGGGTTTGATGGCATTTCTGCCGAATTTTTCCAAGCAGTCGATGAGCTTAGTGACTTTAATGTTCCCCGCCTTTAATGTCCTCAATCTGATGATGAGTCCCATCATATCCTCATCGCCACCTCCGACAAGGAAGTCTTACTAACTGATTGTCTCTCTGACTCTAGCCTATTCCAAGTAAGTGGCATCCGAAACAAGTCAAATAGGCAACTTGTTCTCAACTTTTCATCCGACGCCTAGAGTTCCAAAGTCTCTGAGAGTAATTATCTTCTTTCGACGTTAGACCGTCGATCCACCCTGGTATAACGAGGAGTTTGGTTGCATCCTCAACAATAGAAATAAACTGTAGCCTTAAATCTAATTCTGACTATGAATTTTGTAAGTTCTTTCGCGCATATACCCATTTCTCTGAGTTCTGCAAAAGGCTTCATCTAGATTACATAGATCGAATGCAAAGCAACCTAATTAATGACATTAAGAGATGTGTGATGGCTCCATCCACTCACTCCTTCTCGGATCCTTCATCGACTGACCCTAAAATAATTGCTAACCTATTCGCTCACTACTTCGGCCAGTCGTCCTTGAATCAGAGCTTGACTACTTCTACTACTTGAACAACTCTGCACAAACCTCCCTTACCTCCGTGGATATAACCCCATCAATAAGATAAATCAACTGAAAGAGGACTACTCCCCTGGTCCTGATGGTATCCCCGCCATAGTAATAACAAAATGTGTGAATCATCTGACACAGCCCCTCACTGCCAAGAGGGTTGTGTGCAACAGCGAAGTTCCTAATTATCGTCCAATTACTAAGCGCTCATGCATACCTAAACTTTTCGAGAGCATCCTGTATGATAGAATGTCCTTTCACTGCAAGCAAATCGTGTCTACAAAGTATCACAGATCCCTTAAAGGTCAACAACCACCAACTTAAGCGAATTCGTGTCTAGTACACCGAACGCTTTAGAAGATGGCACTGAAGTTGATGTCGTAGCTATGGATTTCAGTAAGGCTTTTGACAAAATTCTTCGCCAAGTTATTCTTTCCAACAAAGTATGGAAGTTCCAAGAATCGAGGTTATGCAGAGCAGGTTCATTCGCTTTGCCTTACGCGATCTGTCTTTGACTGATAACCTCAACTTGCTACCCTATCTGCGACGTCTTAGACTGATTAATCTTCAGTCATTGGAAAAATGACGACATACTTTTCATTCATCAGATATTATCTAGTAACATTGACTGTCTCGCCCTGCTTCAAACGATTTCTTTCAATTCTAATCCCCAAAATCATAGATCTGTTCCTCTGTTCCGTATATCTCCTCATCGCATCTATGGTTATAACGAACCAATATCAAGAATGCTGCGTAATTCAAATGATACGACACACATGTTTGACTTGAATATCACCAAAAGTACAATCCGTAATGCCCTACTCCACTATGACCACCCCTGAACCCCAATCATCAATCCTTTTTGTCTAGGTTTAGCATAGTTTAGTTTGGTTTAAGTTATAGAACCATTTAGTTTCAAGTATTTTAATGCTTCCATTAAGCTTTAAATAAATAAGTTCTGGACGAAAGAATTTTATTACGCCATCTACAAAGGACCGACTTAGCACGATACAGATTAACCGCATCTAAAAGCGGAACAAGCAGGAACTTTTCTTTGGAAAGACACCTTGACTTAGTTCCAGTAACTAATAAATTTATAGCGAAGGGTTGCTTTTGGTGAGTAAGAATCTCACATTACTACGAACAGGAGTCTGCGGTCCCCATGCTATCTATGGAAGATTTTCACCTACCCTCGGGAAAGGAACAACAAAAAATAATTATCTTTTCACGATGTACTCGTATCTTACAATTTTCCTACCCGCCGTGTGTACAGTAGCTACAGCATTAAAAGTAATGATACCTACCAATCCGATTTTTCCACTTTTAATCGGCTGCCAAAGGACAGAGGGTTATTTTCGACACCCCTGCGTACAATTGTAAGGAATGATTCATAGAAGTTAATGTGACCTCAAAAATTTGATTTCCTTACTTCTACGGTCCAGTCTGTACATTTTTCAAGTAAATGCTTTCGTACAGGCATTCAATGAGGATTACCATACCGTTGACGAACCCAGCAATCGAAGTAATTGCAACAACATAAATAGGAGGCGTGCAGCTGAATAACTAGCATAGTGCGATAGAATGGGTCGGGGAAAAAAAAACATTGAAAACCCTAGGCATCTACTACTGTGACTTCTCCAGGGAGCAATCAATTTGACACGCCAGAGACAGACTTAGGCAAGAAGCCTTATGACAATCAGTGCAAAAGTTTAATTTCATATACATCAACCGACAAAAGTGTCACAGATCTTTCTTAAGAGCTCCTGGATCAGATTTACGAAAAATGTAGACCGAAGTGCAATGGCTATAATTGCAGGATAGTTCCAGAGCCGTTGCTGATTGATTGTCCTTTAATCTCTCAAGAACAGATGGCCAGTCATATCATTGCCAAAAAGCCATCAAGAATATCTCTAATATGCTGTATCCCTTAAGACCATCACAAAGAGACCCTTAGTTTGAAACCGTGTGACGCCAGGAGCAAGTTTAAGTGGATTCATATTAAATGGGCGAGAATAGAGTATAAACAAAAGGGAAATAATATCACCCTATCAGAAAGGAAAACAAAAAGCATGAAAGTAAAGAGGTAATGGTAAGGCTACAAAGCCACCAGCCTCCAGTAATAAAGAAAAAAATCTGGTAGTAAAATTCATTAACGCACGCTCGATGCTGAGGCTTTGGAAACATCATTTCTGCACAACATTAAGCGGGGACTCCATTCAATCCGGATTAGGATTATTTTCAACCATCCCACCCAAAGCAAGTATTAGATCTAACAAGAATGCTGGAACAAACGGCTTATCTGCTGAAGATGCACAATTTAGTCAGACAATATTATGTCATCTGAATGGAATCTCAATATCGTTAACCCTCTAAACTGTGGTAACTACAGAGGCTAAGTCATTCTTCGCCATATTATGTGATAGTCAGAAAACTTTTGTTAAAAATTTGATTGGTCCGCATCAGTGCGATTATAGGCAAGAAAAGTCGAAGAATTCCCATTGCGGCAGATCTTACAAATCTGCAGGAACTTCAAATAGATCTTCAAGATACTTTCATGGATTTTAAAGTCACCTATAATGGACTTTATAGAGACAAGCTATACAGAGACAAGAAAGTTAGGAGTAGGTCCATTCTGATACCTCAAAGAATACCGAGTTAATCACCACCAGATATTTTACCTGATGGATCTCTTCCTAAAGGATAATAGTTTTGGGTAATCCCAATAGAATACAATGGGGTTAATTGTATTCCACGTTTATACCCTTAACGACTTTTATCCAAAGACAAAGCTTTTTGTATTTTATATATCGAGGCTGGTCAAGTCGTTGAGATCTTCACATAAGTACTGCCCGCAAACACAAAACATGTACACAAAAGTTGAGTTAATGTGTGCTCCTCCTCCCTGGAGGAGGTTCCAATCAATAGCATATTTTCCATCAAAAAGGCCCCATATTGTATTGTTTCCCCAGATTGTAAAGCTTAGTATTGAGTACTGAGACAAGAGCGGTGACTTGAACAGAACGTCGATATTCATAGATAAGTTCATTTCTGAGGTAATTAAGGATTCTAATCTCCTCTGTAAATCTAAAAAAAATTACACCAGCGAAGAATATGCCTTCATTTTACATTTAAATACGTTAGATTATTTGCAACTATCTCTTGTAAATCCTCTTCTACTAAAGTTCTCCTAGCGACTAAAAGTTGGTCAATATTAAGTTGAACAATAGTGACATATGATAGATACAATACGAAATAAAGAAAACGCCTTAGCAGTCCACTGAATACGTTTCTAATCATAGGAGAGATATTAGAAAACTACTGAAAGTATTCGTACGTAGAACAATAAATCTTCCGAAATTCAAACTCACTAAAAGTTTCCCAATTCCAAAGAAAAAACTTAAGCTCTTCACCATTCTATACCCTACAGCTTATTATCTATCCTGACACCACTCCATCACCTCTCTCCCATTTTTTCCTTTGATATGTTCACACGTCATATTTCTTTTTGGAACTAGTTTAACACCTATCAGATTCTTTAATAAAACTTTAATGAGAACTCCCCATAAAAGTGTCAATATAACAACAATCCCTCCTTCTGTTCGTCCGCTCTTCCATAGACATCATGAGCACTCGCCTGCGGTCCTCTTGGTGTCTACGAAAGATTTCCACCTACCCTTGGGGCAGGGAAACAAAAATAAAAAAATTATACTTTCAAGATGTACTTGTATCTCCAATTTCCACCGGCTGTAAAACAAAGCGCTAAAAGTGGTGATACCTACCAATCTGATTTTTCCACTTTTAATTGGCTGCAAATGAACAGGGGTGATTTTCGATACCCCCTGTCGAACAATTGTTTTCTTATCTTAACCTAAGGAATCATTCATAAGAGTAGGGTGGAACGGATCTGTCCTTAGAAATTTCGTTTTAGTCTGGTTTGTCTATAATTTTTCTCAAATAAATTTTCACCCAAAAAATTATATGCAATTTAAATTTTAAAAGAAAATGTCACCGGTGTGACAGGTGGTATGTAACCATATATCGAAGTTTAAACAAAAGGGTTGTACTAATAAAGGAAAATTAAATTTATAGGCCAAAAGAGTGACTGCGATGATACTATCTCAGTGGTTCTCTTCATTATTGCATTCATAAAGACAGACAGACATTAACATGTCCTTTTATACTACGAGTATGCAGTGATGATTCAAATGAAAATAAGAATTAATAAAACTATATTACCGTTCAAGAATCAACGGAAAAGCATAACCGTATTAATGCTGTCATGTAATTTCTTAAATTTCCTAAATTATTGTTCTGAAGTAGAGAGTTTGTTCCGTAGAAACACCCACAAAAGAACAGGAATGCTCTCCATCTGCCATCCATAAAACTACCCCCTGACCGACAAAAGCATTTCCAGTCCTTTTACAGTTCCGATTTCAATATTCAACTTTTGTTTTTGAGACAAAATATTTCCACATTTTTTATTAGTAGTAATTTCCTGGTGGACTTCCCACAAAATCACCTGACACACTACCTTGCGAAACCACCCCTATCCTGAGCTGTATACCAACCACTCCAACCAAACACCATTTTCTGGCAAAGTCATAAAAATGATAAACTTATGATTAACAGGTTTTCTGAATTGTTTTCGCCAACCTCCACACCTATTATGTCCTTGGAAACCTTTGGTATAATTTGGAAACTTTAGTAGCTATGTTGCTTTCGATTTCTATCACATTTTCCAATTAAGAGCGTATGTCCTTCCCAATCGTTTTGTAGTTAGCTTGTTTGCTTTTGTAATTTAAATTAATAATAAATAACTACTCGTACTTAAGCTAATTTTACCAAAAAGGTATGTGTAACTGAAAACTCAATCCTTTTGCATTGTTCTATGGAAGTCTTTGAGCTGATTTAGATCAGACGGTTTTATTCCCCTTGGAATCCTGGCTGAGTTCCAAATCAATTTAAATATTACATAAATCACCCGCCCGGAATAAGCCGCTCAGCCTTCTTGCATTCCTGATTGGATTAATTCAATCGAGCGAACCAGACGAAGCAATAGCTTAGGTCAGGGTTTACGTCTTCTCCGCTGACACATCAAATATGTAAAAGAATTTAACATTTCCTCCGAAACCTTTATTCATGGATAAGATGAGACAAGCTCTTGTTCCGTTCTACACCAAGGTGCGTCATTGTGCGAACCAACAAATAAATACTCACCTAATTCCATCTCTCACCAGTGCCGGAGAAAAAGTTGGGAAATTTCTCTTTCCCTCTTATGCGACCTGCGCATGTCCTTCTAACAAAATGTTGGGAAATTTCTCAAATCCTGTCATATCATCTGTTGATTTACATTCATGCCTTACGATGTGCTGCATCACGGGACACGTTTATCACTGCCCCACCTTGGAAAATCTTTCCATCTTTAGCAAGAATGATGTCCGATGTTGTACGTCCTTGCTGTGCCCTACCAGAAAAGGGAGGTGTAATCACACCTTAGAGGTCGTAACTTCCATCAATGAATCCCCATTTGACGCACGTAGAAATCCATACACCAAGTGAAGGGATGAAAAAACTTTTATCCTTACCAATGCACCTGAGATTGTGAGTCGTCCTTTGGTTGAAAACTATTTGATGAATTCAAAGCTAGGGATCAAGTGAAAACTTTTCTATCCTGAGGAGCTGCTTAATGTTTTGCAATTTTTCACTGGAAAGTGTTGGTTGTTGTTATAGAGTTCTTTTGATTGTTTTCTGTTCAGGACACTTTCTTTGGATAAAAGTTGACGAAACTTAGAAAACAATTCCGTTGGACATCCATTAAACCGAGTTCTGGTCACAAGCTATTGGGGTGAGGCTTTTAAGTTCGTTCAACAGCAGCCGGATATTATTAGCCAGCCTGGGGATGGTTCAGATACTTGAAAGTACTTTACTATTTAAGTATAGGTATACTCAGTCACAGATATAAGGAGAAGATGTTTTAATGGGTGCCAGAAGAGTCCTAAAATGTGAACAGAACTTCACAACTGAAAGATCTTGAAGAGGGCGAACAAAAGGAGGGATTGTTGTTATATTGACACTTTTCTCGGGAGTTCTTATTAAAGTTTTATTAAAGAATCCAGTAGACGTGTGAACATATCAAAGGAAAGACATGGAAGACAGGTGATGAAGTGGTGTCACAATAGGGTGTGAAATGGTGAGAAGCTTAAGTATTTGCTTTGGAATTGGGAAACTTTTAGTTTTTGTAAAGTGAGTTTGAATTTCGGAAGATTTATTGTTCTACGTACGAATACTTTCAGTAGTTTTCTAATATCTCTTTATGATTAGAAGCGCATTCAGTGGACTGCTAAGGCATTTTCTTTATTTCGTATTGTATCTATCATATGTCACTATTGTTCAACTTAATATTGACCAACTTTTAGTCGCTAGGAGAACCTTAGTAGAAGAGGATTTACAAGAGATAGTTGCAAATAATCTAACGTACAAGTAACTTAAATGTAAAATGAAGGTATATTCTTCGCTGGTGTAATTTTTTTTAGATTTACAGAGGAGATTAGAATCCTTAATTACCTCAGAAATGAACTTATCTATGAATATCGACGTTCTGTTCAAGTCACCGCTCTTGTCTCAGTACTCAATACTAAGCTTTACAATCTGGGGGAACCTTATGGTTCCCTTTTTGATGGAAAATATGCTATTAGAACGGTTGTTCTTTCAAACGATTCATGTTGGGTGGGTCCTCCTCCAAGGAGGAAGAGTAAACCTTAATTCAACTTTTGTGTACATGTCCTGCCCTATCAAAGTTGACGGGCAGTACTTATTTGAAGATCTCAACGACTTGACCAGCTTCGATATATAAAATACAAAGAGCTTTGTCTTTGGATTAAAGTCGTTCCGGGCATAAACGTGTGGTTAATACCGTTGCGAATTACCCAAAACTATTCTCCTTTAGGAAGAGATTCATCAGGTAAAGTATCTGGTGATGATGACTCGGTATTCTTTGAGGTATCAGACCTACTCCTACCCTTCTTGTGTCTATACACGAGTAGTTTGTCTCTATAAAGCCCATTATAGGTGACTTTAAAATCGATGAAAGTGTCTTGAGGATCTACTTGGAGCTCCTGTAGTTTTGCAAAATGTGCCGCAATGTGAATATTAGATTTATGGTAGACTTTTGCTAGAATCGCACTGATACGGACCAATCAAGCAAAAGTTTTCTGACTTTCATATCTTCCTGTGGCAAACAAAATCTTAGCCTGTAGATAGCGCAGTTCAAAGGGCAAACGATATTGAGATTCCATTCAACTGGCATAATATTGTCTGTCCAAATTGTGCATCCTCAGCAGATAAGCCGTTTTCTTGTTGGATCTGAGCTTGGACATTACTCGTTACTTCAGTGGTATGGAGGAAAATATTAATAGTCATCATCCGGATTGAATGGAGTCACCGCCGTTTAATGTTCTGCAGCAGTGATGTTTCCAAAACCTCAGCGTCGTAGTTTTCTTCCTCATTACTGCAGGCTGCTGGCTTTATTGACGTTCTTTCTTTTTTGTTTATATACTCTGCTCTTGCCTATCTACGCAGCTCCACTTAATATGAATCTTGGGTCTTTAGTCACGCGGATGTGTGGTGGTCAGGAGGGTTTCAACATATTAGGGGTATTTTTGATGGCTTTTTGGCAATGATATGAATGGTCATATGCGGTTAAAGGACACTCAATCGGCAACGGCTCTGGCAATGTCTTACAATTACAGCCATTGCACTTGTGGACAGTTTTCGTAAATCTGTTCCAGGAGCTCTTAAAAAAGAGCCGCTCCGCCTCTATCGTATACAGAATAAAATAAAAATAATGAAATACACGGATTGTCATAAGGCTTGTGGCGTAAATCTGTCTCTGGCGTGTCAAATTGACTGTTCCCTGGAGAAGTCACAGTAGTAGATGCCTAGGGTTTTCATTGCTTTTTTTTTCCCCGGCCCACTCCATCGTACTCTGCTAGTTATCCGGCTGTAAAAGTCCTATTTATGTCATTGTAATTATTTCGCTGAGTTCGTCAATAATATGGTCATCTATTAAAGGCCTGTAATTGTCTCCATATAATCCCCAATCAGAAGCGCCAAATTCACAGTTAAAACCTTAGAAAAATAGAGCTTATCAAGGTATGACATGTAAGTGCATATGCAGTTCGACCTGACTGGAACTGTACACGCTACCGTTGATTTCATCTGAAAAATCCTTCAACTGCCAGAGCAGTACTTTACAAAATGTTCCCCTCGCTTTCTCGTTTGCTGCCACTCATGTACTAGACCCAGAAAATGGCTCTTCACAGATCCATTGCGGAGGAAGCCCACTTTCAGATGAGTTGACAGTAGAGGTTGGTAGACCCTGGATGGTATACCGACACGTGTGTCTTCATATAGTACTCTTCCTTGACCTTGAATGCCAACTTCGCCTACGAAGGTTGCCAATATTCATAATTTCACAGTATTTCATGAAGTGCTCCAGGAGACAAATTGCACGTACGAAAATAAACCTAAAAATGGTCTGAGAATCCGCCACTTTAACTGTGGGAATGAAGGTAATCCAAATAATGTGTCACCATCAGCATCATCATCAACATATTCGGAATGCTGTCGGAGATATGGCAAAACAATTGCTTAAACACCAAATACGATTGTTCCACCGCTGCATGCACATATCTGCAGCACATGAAAAGTGACCGCCACCAATCATAACTCCAACGAACACCTTTATAAGAGGATAACTTAGGAGTCAATAGGCACTGCTAATCAACGAGTAAATTGGTCATTCTTTTTGAAAAAGATTCAATTGAAATGGCAAAAGGACCTTTCATGACCGAAAAATTTGAGCAGAACAGTTGAAAAGGAATTGAATTCAAAAAACCATGATTTCCCTTTTCAAAAACGCAAATAAAGTTCTAATGTTTCGTATATTTTCAGGTAGCCTATCAAACAATTTGCAAGATACTATGGTGTACTAATTTCTAAATTGTGTAGTCCGAAAGGCAGACTGGAATAAAACAGAGCTAGAAATACTGCTTAAGTTATATGCATCATAGATACGAGTACTTACTTACTTACTTAATGGGCATGCGACCATTGGAGGGTCAGAGCTTGAACTCTGCTGCCTTCCATCCTTCATGGTCCCGGGCTCACTACTTCCAGTTGGCAAGACTGGATCGCGTCCGCGATCACTTGGTCCTTAAACCGGAGGTTCGGTCGCCCTTGTCATCTGGAGAATTGTCGTCCATTCGCTCGATGTGTTATAAGCTGCTTTGAAGTCGATGAAAAGATGTTGGGTATCGACTTGGAACTCGTTGGCCTTTTTCCAAGATTTGGCGAACTCATGCAAATATCAACCTCTCATGAAAAATATCTTAAGGAACTTATAATAAAATAAGTGACGAATTGGTAGAATTTTCATTAGACGTCATAGATGCATAGTGTGTTCTAAGTGGGCAGTATTACAAATTGTTCTTAAAGCGCATTTTTTGAAGTACAATCAATTATTGTAATTTATTTAGCACCGCGCCCTAGCAACAATTTTCGTATTCCAATTTTAAATGAAAAGTTCTATAATAAATTGTGAACATACGAGTAGGTTGAAGAAAGTAGATACTGCTTTAAGTTTGCGAACTGCTCTGTCCAACTTAGATGTTAATCTATTGTAACACCTAGATATTGAAAATGTACTACTGTGTCAGTTCCAAGATGAATCGTCCAATTTATAGCTGGAAATACTGCTAAGCCAGCAGTTTCTGAATAGTATGAATGATTACTAGAGGCAACGAGCCGAGAACATATTGAAGTTCGATTCCAGGAACATGTTTCCTACAATTAGACACACTGAGACTGAAAGTCCCATTGTCTTCTCAGTCACTTCTCTCCCAGGCAGAGATTAATAGCCAATACTGTCCCATTATCGATTACCATTTCGTTGTGGATAGTGGGGCGGATAAGCTAAATCTTATCGGCTCTCATTTTGAGGCAATTCATGCTAAGGAACTCTCTAGCTACAGAACTGGCCAAGTAAGTGACGAATTGTCCAGGTTTCGCAATAGTGAAACAGGAACCCTTCTAAGATTTTCTGAAAGATTAAAAGCTGACCAACTTACAGCTGAACAAACTGACAATTACTTCACAATGACAGACGAACTGACATATTCAGACAACTGAATAACCAAAAGTCAAGTGGTCTAGATAACATTCCCAACATCATTCTAAAGCACATACCGGACGAAATCATTCGACAATATTGCATTATCTTCAAGAGTTTATTAAACAACTGCTACTTTCCGAGTTGTTGGAATACATCGAAGGTTTTTCCAATAATAAAAAAGAAGAAGAATCCTTCTGATCCTTCCAACTATAGGCCAATAAGTCTCCTGCCTAATATCGGGAAGGTCTTTAAAGTCCATTTTTTTCACCTCCGAACGAAAGGAGATTTTACCGAGGAACCAATTTGGGTTCAAGAGAAATCATTCGGCGGTGCATGCTGTAACGAAACTGATTTCAGATGTGAATTTGAATCTAAACGCCAAACAATGTACAGCTGCCTGTCTAGTAGATATCGAAAAAACCTTCGACGGGGTTTGGATCGACAGGCTTTTATATAAACTTCTACGGTATAAATTCCCACATCATCCTATAAAGATAATTGCATCTATGGTGCATAAGAAAAAATTACATGTAAACAATACATGACGACTAAAGTTTTTAATGTCATCAATGGTCTGCCACAGGGCACAGTTACAGCACCGCTCCTCTTCAACATTTACATTACGGAAATGCTGAGGGACATGGATAATTCGATAGCGTTCGCTGACGATATTATATTGTATGCAAACGGCTCGAGAATCCAAGACATACAGACAGAGCTTCATAACAATTTTGATAAACTGCAAACTTTCTGTTCAGAATGGAAGCTTAAAATACGAGTAGAAGGCGAAATGCGAAGCTATATATATATATATATATAGAAAAATTCAGAACCAGATCCTGAGGAAATACATAAAATGTACTTCGTAGAGTCAGGAGCGATCGACAGAGACAGCCGTTCACAAGGTAGTGCGAACTGTTACACTACAGAGAATACACTTTAGTCACCTTTCTACACATTGAAGCAGCTTTTAGTAATGCTTAAACTGAAGCAATTCTAAAGTCCCTAACGGAGCTGGGAATGGGAAGCTATCTAAGTCATTGGATTGTTTCTATGCTTAGCACTAGAATTGTTCAGGCTAACAGCAATATAGTAACCAAATTTGCCAGCAGGGGAATACCTCAAGGCGGTGCTATTTCATCTGACTTATAATCATAAATAAAATCCATGTAGCATTAGACAGAGAAAAAATTAAGGTAGTCGGGTATGTGGACGACATGATGATACTAGTGTCAGGAATATTCCCCCCTGTGATAGATGGAATCATGAAAAATGCTCTGAGTAAGGTAAGCGAACTGGTGCTCTTCACCACTGAAACCAAAATACCTGACTTCATACTTCTTCGGCTAAATGGTCAAACACTCGTTCAGTGCTAGGTATTTAGGAGTTATCGTAGATCTTAAAATCAACTGGAAGGTAATCATAGAACAACTGGTACAAAAGTCATGTAGGTAATGGGGCCTGCAACCAAAATTTACCCTATAGCCTTAAGTTTTCAATTGGAGTCTCTTATCTCCCCATATCAACATGGCTTGCTGAAAGGAACTATTACTACAAATCTCGTCGAATTCATCTACTCTGCCATCTCTGCCTTAGAGAATGGCAACGAAGTCGATGTTAATGCAACCGATTTCAGTAAAGCTTTTGATAAGACATCTCATCAACTAATCCTTTTCAAACTATCTGCCCTCGGCTTTGAACCCATATAAAATGGATATCTTCGTGCCTGGAGAACCTTTTAACCGTTTTTATAGTGTTCGCCTCAGGTCCATCCTTTCAGCTCCTTTCTTACTCACTTCTAATGTTCCACAAGGTAGTAATCTAGGTCACCTTCTCTTTACCCCATCTTTAAATGATCTTGAAAGGGCCATTAAACACTCCCCCAAATGTTTCAAAGTCATTTTTCCACCCCAAGACTCTAGTCTCCTTCAACAAAACTTCGATAGTTTTTTCGATTTGGTGTCTCAAAATTGTCTTATAGTTCAAAATTGCCAAACATCAATCTATTATCTTGTCTCGTAAGTGCAACAAGACTCCTCCGCGACTGTAACCTCGTTTAATCTTTTCGCGACCTTGGCATATCGCACTACCGGGAGCTAAATTTCTATTCGCATATCGATGAGATAATGGTGGTCCAAAGAATTCTTCAACCCTTACGTAACCAGATGATCCCTTCACATTACTTTTGTTCGTCCCCTCCTCGAGTACACCAGTCAAGCTTGGTCCCCCTTTCCACGTATCCAAAATCAGGAACATTCAACGTCGTTTTCTTCTACTTGCTCTTCGAAGTCTGCCCTGGAACTACGCTGTTATCTTGCCCCCTATCAAGACCGCCTCAACCTCATTAACTTGAATACCCTTGAACAACGCAGAGAGGTAGTAGAAATCCTCTTTATTAATCGACTCCTCTCAGGTTCTGTCGATTGTACAACTCCAATTTCTTCAACACTAACCCTCGTCTTTTCTATTTACCGACCAACTGCACCTCTTATGGCTCCAATGAACCAATCTCCCGTATGCTGCGGAATGTACTCATAAACTCAAACCTTGCAGTTTTCAATTTCAACCGCAGCACTCTTCCATTGATGTTAGTTCTTAAACTTAGTTTTTAAGTCAGTTTTTAGCTTGAACTAAGCTGTATAAAAGGGGGCGTTTCCCCCACCACCCAAATTAAAAATTAAAGCAATATCTCGAAATTGAAAATTTTCACGAAAACAATACCATTCGGAAGTAACAAATTTCCCCGTCACACATAAATCCAAAAAAGGAATTGATTACGCATCCGAATAATTCTAGAATTAGGCAACAAATTGAGAGCTGGTCGGAAGCCCAACAATGCTCATTTCGGGTGCTTTGCTGTCAATGAACGCAGTATACGAGTATCTTTGGCAACTCATAAAAATGTTGACCATTCTTTATAAAAAAAAAAAAACCTTTTTCCCAAGACTTTCTTTGATCCTATTGCACTGTACCTAGGCTATGTACGAGTATATACTCCTTAACCATCATAGATATTAATTTTAATGGAAACCTGTTGTTGCTTTAGAAAAAACTCCCTTTATTCAAAAATTCAAAAACCATTCCTACTAACTAATTGAAAAATAATCGAAAATATATCACAGTATATGCCAGCGACAGCAGCAACACGCTTCTGGGATAAACCTCCCAACAAAATATAAACCTAGTACATACTTCCGGGAGCGAGTCATCCATAGAAATCGTGTAAAAAGTTTTTCCTCTAATTTCCTTCCCCCATTCAACATCCTAGCTCAGTCACTTCGCGATAAAAAAAAAACTTTTCCCAACCAAAGTTTTCCCTTCGAAATGTTCATTTTCCTAGCACAAACACAAATATACATATTCGTCCCAGATGAGAGATTAGTTGAAATGTGGGTATACTAGTAGGGTAAGCAAATTCCATGAACCTTCTCCAGGAGACAACACATCGAATGCAGTTTCATTAGGGTTCCATGAATTTAACAAGCACAAAACTTTAATAATGATCGTCCTTCTCACCTGCCAAAGACCTTTGGCAAAAGACCGGTATTCTCATGAAATTGCGCTCAGTTCTAAGATACTCGTAGTTGTGCAAAAGTAGCCCTCCAGTATCCGGGATGCAAAAGTTTCATCTTCAGAATTAGAATATCACCAGGTGTTTCTCTAATGTTTCCTCTTCCATTTATGTACATTCGTAAAAGAATGAAAGATTTAAAGACTTTTGCCCTAGTTTTTGGATGATGTTGTATCCTTGGTGATGATGTCAGTCGGGTTTTCCGTTAAGGTATTATCGTGGAACATGTTTTCACTGGGTTAATTAATACTGATGCCTTTCAGTTTAGTTTGTTTTGCGAGTGTAAGCGACTCTGTTTGAGGTGGATTCAATGAGGTTGCTAGAATTTGTTTTCCTTTCATATCCTTTGAATAGGTTTTAATGCTCAACTTTCCCGGAAGTATAGAGTTGAAGGTAAAAGTTGCAACATTTTGTGTGTAATTAAGAGATGCTTCTGCTAATGAATTTGATACTGGTTCGAGGTATACTCGTATATATAGATTTTGGTTTTTGTAATTCAAATTTCGTTGCTTGTTGTAATTAGCTTCATGTAGAATTTCGTGGGGATTTATTTGGATGGAGATGTTTCACTTTTGTGTATCCTGGCCGAGGGCTTTCAGTGGAAAAATATTTTCTTAGTTTCATATTTAATTTTAGAATTATTCAGAAATTTATAATAGAATTGAGTTGCCTACGTTACTTCAGTTGAAACCCGCACATGTATGCGTGGTGAAGGTTTGTATCCATTTATAAGTTGAATTGGTTTGAATGGAAGACTTAGGCTTACACGTAGAACTTCTTAAATTGTTTGTTAAGAAATTTATGAGTGAAAAAAGAATCATATTGTGCAAACAAATTGAATGCAATTATCACGGGTTATTGGAATTATATTGTGTACAATGAAAGCAATGAGTACTCGTGATGCTTCTTTTTTTTGTGAGATATGTGGAAAAAGTAAAAAGCCTGTGTGTGGGACTTTAAGCCACTGAAACCACCTCTACCTCCAATCCCTGTTTCCATGGTACCGCCATTTATCATCATCATGGGGGATTTTCAGCCATAGCTACTCTCTGGCTGCGTCTGTCGGTCAGTTTGGGATGCATGTGCAGGATGCACGAAGATGTGATCTGTCTGTATGTCATTGTGTGTCTGTCTTACATAAGTAGGCGAGTTTGTGTGTGTGTGTTTTTTTTTTTTTTTTTGTTTTTTTTTCATTCGCCAATGGATCTGGTAATCTTCTACAGATACTAGTAGCCCGAGCCACCAGCATTCACGATTCTCAAACCCGAATAATAGATGCCAGGAGTGCCCTCACATACTAATCCATACCCTTTCACTCTTCTACCGCTCTCCCTGCGGAACTACCATTGAGTATTACTTTGCGGGGCTGGTTAGCCAATTATGCTGTGATTCCTAAATTAGCATCTTCATCTCATATTCTTCTCTCTATTTTCTTGAGGTCGTTTTACACATTCTTGATGAGTGCTCAAATTTCCCTCCAGTTTTCTTCTGACTGCTGCATGTGGTCGATAAGGGATGATGTGTTTGGAAAATTGCCTGTTGGGCACAAGGGTGAGCTATCGTGTTCAAAACTGTTCGGTAGCCCCCGTGTCCAGATGGTAGTTGCAGTCTTACGCGCGATTCACCCAGATCTCGGTAGTCGGGATCAATTTGTGTGCCAATCTTTCTTTCGTGGTGTTAGCCAAATGACCATTGAAACTTGTCTTTGTTTGCATGTCGGCTTTGAATTCTATTGCAGGTCCTCTGCATCTCACCTACGAGTTTGTCTATCGGTACCAGGCAGGCTGCCTCAATTTCTGTCTGCATAAAGGAGGGCGGAGTCGACAACTCTGGATAGTGAAAGTCTCCGAGCGTATCCAGGTTTGGTAGTATTTGAGAAAGCGTTACTTGCAGGTTGAATGCGTGTTTTAAACTGCAGTTTATTGTCGATTATCACCCCAAGGTATTCGATAGCATCTTTGGATCTGATGTTCTGGTTTCCAACTCGTACATTTATTCGATTTTCAACCCGGTTTAATTGCGTGGATCAAATCCTAACTTAAAGACTGTCCTCTTTAGATGCTCTGCATCCGACCCCTTTATAGCCACATCCGGAGTGCCTCAAGGTAGCCATCTTGGTCCTCTGATTTTCATTTTGCTTATTAACGGCTTTAACTGTATCAAATAAATAAATAATAATAAATAACAACAAATCTTCAGGCACATTTCATCCCCCGCTGACTTTAGCCCACTTCGATCTGATTTGAACAACTTTTCAACCTGGTGCCAACAAAATTTCCTTGAGCTCAATGTCAGCCATTACATATACTCGTAAGCATTTCCCACCAGTCAATAAATCCTATCTGATCTGTGACGAGCCTGTCCTAAACTAACTCCGCGCTTTGTTTTATGAAACACTGGTCCAAGGAATTCTCCAACCCTCATGTGACGAAATCTCTCTATTTCACATTTGTTAGACCATTCCTTGGATATGCTAGCCAAGTATGGTCGAGTAGATGGAAAACAGCATTTGTCCAGCCCGTCCCTAAAAAATTACCGACCCATTGCACTTACGTCCCTTCTTTCCAAGGTCATGTAAACGCTGATAAATCGTCAGCTTATGAAATATTTCGATTCACGAAAGCTCAGTATGGTTTTCGTAGGAACAGGTCCACTGGTGATTTGATGACATATCTCACCGAGAAGTTGAACCAATCTCTTGATCACTTCGGCGAAATTAAAATGATTGCGCTTTATACTGCAAAGGTATTTAACAGAGTTTGGCATCAGGCTCTTTTGTCGAAAATGCATGCATATGGTGTCGATGAGTCTCTTCTTTAATGGATTAGAAATTATCTCTCGGGGCGTTCAATACAAGCTGTCTTGGACGGCTTTAAGTGTGCAATTCACCAAATAAATGCTGGTGTTCCCCAAGGCTCTGTTTTGTCTCCAACTTTCTTTCTTATTTTTATAAATGATCTCTTGTCTGCAACTTCTAATTCAATCCATTCCTTCGCTGATGACAGTACCCTCAGTTTTTCACATTCGTTCCCTAATTCACGTCCTTGCCCTTCGACCGTCGAAGAGGAACGGCAACGTATGTTAAACACATTAAATTCCGACCTGGACAGCATAATCAAATGGGGTTCAAATAACACAGTGGAATTTAATGCTTCCAAAACACAATGCTGACTTCTGTCTCTCAAGCAAAACCAAAACCCCCAACCATTGTCCACGTACGGGTATTAGTTGATCGTTTACTGAACTAGTGGACTCAAAATTATCCACCACACTGCGAATATTCCTCTCGGAAGGACGATTATGGCGACCGTAAAATGGGCGAGGCGGGCGAAACGTTGCCCAAACAGAACACCCATTTTGATAAAACAATTTTATTATTTGCAAGTTTTGTTGAACGCTATATCCATCCATGGTAATTTGGTAAAACAGACTGAATAAATTGCAGCCAATTTGATAGATGTAGCTTCAACAATATGGCCGCTATCAACTGGCAAAGTTCGAAAGTCAAGTAGGTTTACATTTTGGTTCTGACTCCAGGCTTTTATTATCCGTGCGATATATATCGGTGCATTGTCTTGTTGGAAAGTCCATGGCTGTACACCAAATATCTCCGAAAACTGTGGAAAAGCTCTTTCCAGTATAGATTTGTAAGTGATTGCTGTCATTTTGGAGCTTTGGAAATACAGCTGCACAGTTCCGTAATAGCTAATAGCTCCCCATACCATTACACCACCTCCTTGGTGGAAATAACAGCTGTATCCAACAGGTCTGTCCATATTAAATGTTTTTTCATCAGAAAAGACGATGTCACTCTCGATTCCACCTGATGTGACTTGTTGCAAAATCAAGCCGCTGGATTTTATGTGCCGCACTCAATGGTAGTTTCCCCTTCATTTTTTCATGGCGAATATGACTGGCCTTCTGTATCACGCGATGAAGAGTCGATCTGCTAGCTGTAACTCCAGTTTCTGCCTTAATTTTACTTACGGAGAGCCTTGAATTTGAAGCAACTCTCAGTATCGCCCGCCTTTCCTGACATGTTGTTGCTTTGCTGACTCTTTCTTTGCGGTTTTTTTCCATACTTCTCAAGGTCCTTAATAAAGCTGTGTACAACAGTGGTGCCTCTTCCAATCTTGCTGGCTATGAAACGGATGGATTTTCCTTGTTACCGGTAGGCTCGAATTTGGCCTATTTCCTCCTTGGTTAATGTCTTTCCTTTACCCATAGTTGTGGATTGTATGAAGTTATTTCTTGAACTAAGCTCCCTAATGGGGAACCATGGTACAAGGTAGATTTAGCTACTGTTCGTAATCAAGTGAGACAAAAAAAAACGGGTAAATTTTATGACCTTTTTGGGAAAAGCGTCATAAAAGTTGCATTTATCATCTTAATTCCATTTTTTTTTACAATACATACATAATATATCCTTCATTCCTTGTGCAATTGGTTTTTCCCAGATAAGCGAAGGGTTTTAAAAATATCATAAAATTAAAACAAATAACTGCCTATTCGTAACCAACTGAGACAGAGTGTATGTACATATTACTATTTACAGCCATAAATAATTCTTCAACGTCCTTCGAAGAACAAACCATTGAGGTAATCAACAGATCGAGATCCTCAGCACAGTTTTGGAAGGCTGTTAAGTATATCAAAGGTAAAGCCAATATCATTGGATCCAAATTGAAGGCACCACAGTTGAGGGAACATTTAAGCAGACTTCTAAATCCCGTCCAAATTTCACCAGCCTTTCATTATGCCGCCCCTATGGTTGACGATGTCTTTCTGGACGCACCGATTTCTCTTTCGGAAGTGCTACAAGTTATTAAGGATTCGAAAGTTCGAAAAGCTCCGGGAGACGACCGCATCCCATTCGAATTCTACAAAAACTGCACGAATGAATTCTTTTTAGCACTTACTGCAGAATTCAACAAAATCTTCGAAACAGCGGATGTTCCTAGTAGCTTCAAACTTACTTACTTAACGGGCTCCCGACCCGTGAAGAGTCTCTGCTTGAGACACTGTAGCCTTCCATCCTCTGCGATCTCGGGCCGTTGCTTCCAGTTATCCAGACCAAGCGCTCTGGCATCCGCGATGGCTTGGTCTTTGAAACGGAGGTTCGGTCTTCCTTGTCATCTCGAACCTGGCGGCTGGGATTCGAGGATCCTCTAAGCTGGAGCATTATTATCCATTCGCTCGATGTGGCCGAGCCAATGTAGTCGACGTATTTTGGCCTTTTGGACTACATCCACATCTTTGTACAGCTCATAGAGTTCGCGGTTGTATCTTCTCCTCCATTCGCCCTCCTCAAGTATCAGCTCTCCCTTCCTGCTTATCGTCCAGCACTCGGCGCCATACAGCAGAACTGGCAGGATAAGGGTTCTGTAGAGCATACATTTTGTGCTTCGAGTTAGGAGTTTTGAACCCAATTGTTTTGCCAAACCGAAATAGCAGCGGTTTCCTAGGGTAATTCTTCGCCGGATCTCCACTAGGATGTCATTTGTGGAGTTCATGTTTACTTTGTTGCTATCAATAGTGACGTTCTGTCCTAGGTGGTGGACAGCTGCTTGTTTGTTTGTTGATAGCATGTACTTAGTCTTATCCTCATTTACTACAAGACCAACAAATTTCGCCTGTTCTTCAATCGCCGTAAAAGCCTCTATCACGGCACGCTGGGAGCGACCGATGATGTCGATATCGTCTGCATACCCCAGTAGCTGGACGGATCTGTTGAAGATAATGCCTTCCGTGTTGACACCTGCCCTGCGCACTATCTGCTCTAACACGAGATTAAAGAAGTGACATGATAGTACGTCTCCTTGCCGAAATCCGGTGCATGTTTGGAATAGTTCGAAGGAACTACTTCCAAATTGCACGTTGCAGCGCGTGTTTTCCAGCGTCACGCTACAAAGCTGGATCAGTTTTACCGGGATCCCGAATTCGGTCAACGCTACATAAAGCTCCTGACAATGAATGCTATCATATGCGGCCTTGAAGTCGATGAATAGGTGATGAGTCTCGACTTGAAATTCATTGGTCTTTTCCAGGATTTGCCTCAGTGTGAAAATTTGGTCTATAGTCGATCTGCCGGGCCGGAAGCCACACTGGTACGTTCACACAGTACGTTGGATAGGATCTTGTATGCGACATTAAGCAGGGATATGCCTCGATAATTCTTGCAAGACATAGGATCGCCTTTTTTGTAGATGGGGCATATGGAGCTGATAGTCCAGTCATCGGGCATGCTTTCTTCCACCAATAATTGGTTGATGATTTGGTGCATGCGCCCTACCAAAACATCGCCACCGTATTTGAAAAGCTCCGCTGGTAAACCATCACAGCCAGCTTAAACACATCTACTATTCCCTGCGCTTCGGTGACTAGATTTCCTTCGCTGTTTCGAAGAGCCTGTGTTCCGGCCTTGAAGCCAGCAGCCAGTTGCTTGGCTTCCTTGTAGAACTTCCGGATGTTGCTTCGATCACGAGACTTTTCGACCTCCTTGAGCTGGGAAACTGCGTAGGCCCTCTTCTTTCAACGCAGTAGCTTCAAAAGAGCAATTATTTTCCCATTGCACAAAAAAGGTGACTATGATGATTCAAAGAATTACAGGGGCATATCTTTCTTAAATACATCGGCTAAGCTGTTCGGAACTATTTTGTTTAAAAGACTCATTCAGTGGGTCTCTGACAACAAAATTCTTCGAGAATTTCAAGCGGATTTTAGAAAGAAATACTCAACCATTGATCAAATTTTTTCGCTTATTAATATAGCTGAAGTTTACAAAAGCCAACACAAGAAGTTGTATGCCTTCTTTGTCGTTTCCGTGCAGCCTTCGACTCAATACCACGCGAGGCTCTATTTTACAAACTCCACTTAATAGGAATCTCTACCAAAGTCATCAACATTTTAAGAGCAATGTATGACAGCAATTTAGCATACGTGTGGGTTGGTGAATTTATTTCTGATGAGTTTGGAACATCAATGGGGGTGAAGCAAGGTTGCATACTGAGCGCGCTTCTATTTATCCTATTCTTAAATGACATTACCGAATTTGTGAGGGGAGGGATTGAACTGAACCAAGTTAAGATTGCGACGCTTATGTATGCAGACGACATCGTCTTCCTCTGTGATAAAATCAACGGGATGCAGTTGATGATAAACAGACTAGCTGAGTACTGCAAGCTATGGCACCTAAGTGTTAATCTTGAAAAGTCGAAGATGATGATATTCAGAGGTGGAAGCGGGAGGTATTCGCGCAACGAAAAGTGGAGCCTGCAAGGTGAACATATTGAAATAGTGAGAGAATACAAATACCTAGGAGTTCTGATAACTGCAAATCTCAATATGAAAAAATACCTTAATGCGAAACTATCGGAAGCAAAACGCGCAATATCTTCAGTTTGGAGTCGTTCTACTGTTAATAAAAGCATAACCCACAGCTCAAAATGGAAAAAATTTTGCACCACAGCTAAATCGATTCTTTTATATGGAGCCCAGGTGTGGGGTTTCTACCCTTTTGAGGAAGTAGAAATGTTTTTCGCCTACATAAAAACACGCCTAATTATATGTTGCATTTGGAGACTGGGGTACCTCCTCTTTTCCTGGACGCTCTACGACTGCATTTTGAATACATAGTTAAAGTCACCGAGATGGAACAACGCAGGCTACCCAAGCTGGTGCTCGATCTTACCATTTCAAGAAGAGGTTATCTATATCAAAATTGGGAACGTTTAGCGTCTGAATGCGGTTTAAATCTTAGATTAACAACGGCGGATCAGGGTACAGCCTTAAGATCTAAATTTAGTGCACTATTGACATCAATCGGACGAAATAGATATGAGAGATACGTAAACGACGCTCGGAGTTCGCAACATAGAATATACTACTCGCAACTTAGATATGATCTACAAGATGAAACATACTTTTTAAACAGCAACTCAACCGACAAAATAAGCCTACTATTGAGAGTAAGAGGTGAGCTGATCGCAGTTAATTTTCTTCCGCATCGTCCAGAGCTGCCAATCCTTTACAATATGTGTAACAACAGTGCGAGAGAGGACGTTTTCCACTTTATAGCGATATGTTCTATCTTAAAAGAATATCGCCTGAAATACTTTGCAGCGACTGTGCTGGATGAGGAGAAAACGATAAGCATTTTAAATGGAAACTTTGGGTGGAACGCGTTATATAATTATACTACGAAGGCGTTAATGTATAGAAAATGTATTATGGATGAAAGTTTTTAAAATGGCAATGTCAATACAGATAGTTTTCGTTATGAAATTGTTAAATTGTTTATGCGAATGTTTAAAGCTTATAATGTACTATGTAAGTAAATTCATATTTTATGTAGAGAGCCTTAATGTCAATCTGGTAGACGGTCAATAACGATCAAACCTAAATAGACTTGAAACTATGTATGATAATGTTACAACCTACCTTTTTATGAAATAAAAGTATTAACTAACGATCCAACATAATTTTAAAATGTTGTCCAGCTAGATTAGCGAATCACCACACCACACCGTGCTACGTACAAGCTCCTTTGATTTTCATTGCAGCAAATTTACACTTCGAAACTCCCTTCTTAATGCTTAACATTTTTAGCGTAATTCATGTTAAGTTAGGTTAATTTAGCTTTAAACTTATAGCTGTACTAAGCTTAAATAAATAAAAAATCAATAAAATTCGAATACTTCCACCGCTATAATAAATTTAATACCAAACATGAGTTAAAAACTTAAAAGAGAGTTCTTATGTTGAAGAGAAATAGATGGAGGGGAATATTGTAACTCTTTCTATGTTTTCGTTTTCTAAACAAGATCAACAGGGGAAATTTAAGAGAGAGTATTAGGATTTATAAAGAGCATAGACAAAGTGTACTATCAATCTCTTAAGTAAAATGCACTTGTTGCTTCGGATATCTCTTGCAGATACACAACCTGTCTGCCATCTAGATCAAAGTTTACAACAGTGAATCGATCACTTGTATAGCTTCGAAGCCATAGAATATTTTACAACTACAAAACGATCCCCTATAGGCAGTGACACATCAATCTGTTTAAGAGAGAAATTCACATCATTCGCATTCAACCCATCGATCGATACCCCCATATCTTTTAAGCTTTTTCTTCCCAACCGCTAAACCCCACTCAATTTGAGTTAAATCAAAAAATCTGAAATTCCCCCCAAAAAGCTCACAATATGAGTATCCCCACCTTTCTTTCAAATTGAATCCAAATTTGTTTGACATACACGGTTGTTCTGGACTACTTCTCCACCACAACGATCAGTCCATTGAGTGATTTCATCGTGTGTTGAACAATCCTTTCGTCGGTATTTCGGTAAATTAACTTGCAACGTGAATAAGAAAAAATAACAAAAAGTTAAAGAAAATTTTAGTAAAAAAAAGCTTCATTTTCTTTTTCTTTTTTTTTTTTTTTTTTGCATCATAATCAGTTCTCTATTGGCTAGCGCCGTTTCGAAAAAAAAAAAGTTTGCATTCTAATTAGTCAACAATTTTTATTTTCAAATTATGCATAATTTTTGCTATAAATAAACCAAAAACAACAACAAAATTTAAAAAAAAAAAATTTCAAAACAAAAATAGAAATGAAAATATATTTTCCAACAGTGTTTGTATTTTAGGCACAGATACGTTTTAGCGATAGAAAAATATCGAAAATTAATTTATTTTTTCTTGTATGAAAAAAAAAAAAGAAAAAAAAATCTATTCAAAAGTTTTCCAACGTGTCGCGTACGCGAAATTTTGTAACCCTCGTCGTTGTTCGTCCATACCCGGCTCGTAGCGGTCATCGTCGTATAGAGAGTTTTAAGTGCAAAAGTGTCAATTTTCAACCCTATCCAGCTGCAAGTTGTAAAACAAAATACAAAAAAAAAAAGCTAAACAACAAGCGGCGCCATTGGCTTTCCAAGCTCGGAAACGTAAGTGTAATTTAATATACAATTAATTATGAGTAGCTACGTACTCATGTGTACAGATATGAAAGATACTCGTAGATACGATGAAGTATCCATCAATTTCTGCTGAAGTTTTGGTATTCGAATTTGATAGTGGTGGATTGTTTATTTTGTTATGAAAAATATTATTATTATTGATGATTATTGAAACCGATGGTATAGGGGTATTAGAGGGTAACATTTTGAGGTGTATCTATGGGGGTAAAGAGGTTAATAAAAGTGACAAAATGTCATTTATCAAATGCTGTGAATATTGTTGTTGATTAGTGCGTGGAAAGTATAATATAAAAGAAAGTAGTTCTCACGGTATTGCCAGATAAAAATCCATATGAAAGGAAAATAATCACTTTTCTCATTCATAGTCATAGTGCAGGTCTTAGCTAGCACCTATTCTCAAAGGAGAAATATTTTACGAAGAATAAAGAAAAGAGATATTGAAAATATAAATTCACTAACAACAAATACCCTTGAGGCTCCTATCAAAACATGTATAATAAAAAAAAGATTTATAAGCACCCCTCAGTTAATAGGGATTCTTTCTTAGCACCCGCAGGTGACTATTAAAGTCTCAGGTTGTAAATCATGAAAAGAAAACTAAACAAATGAATAGAGATCATAGGAAAAAAAAATAAGGCAATTTCTGAATAAATTAACACCTGAATACAAAAGTGTTTGCTGTCTAATTTGCGTACAAATTCTTTAAAAGTCGTCTAAGCTAGTTATAAATTACATTTGGCCATAAAATAAATCTTTTCAAACATGACTTGAATGCTTATTCTTGCAGCTCGTGACTTGAACATTATCGTTTATTTTCCTATTATGAATATTATTATAAATTTAATCCGAAACATTGTAAAAAAAGAAAAGTCTATACACGTAAAATCGAGTTATTAGAGACTCCCCTTTGGCGGTGCGTTTTTCATTACTTACTACCAATATAATCAGAATTGTCCAATTTTAGTAGAATATTTTTACTAAATTTTAGAATCATTGTGAAGTTGTAATTTGCAGTTGAATTTGTTGACCCACCTACTATTGAATTTATTTTTAAGGCGTCGAATTTATGCACGTACGTTTGTTAGTAACCATTTAGAGCAAAAAACACCGAACCGATTTCAGTGAAATGTAATGTTCGTAGATATGGTAATATCTAAATAATAATAGATAGCCAAATAACAGTGGAAAACAAATGTTGACTATGAAATGGTATTCCTTATGCTAAGTAACTCAGAATTGGCCAATCTTTATTGAATATTTTTACTAAGTTTCACTGTGAAGTTGCAATTTGCATTTAATCCAGTGAATTAGATCAGTTAAATTTATTGGCTTCATTTTTACAGTGACAAATTTATGCACGTACGTTTGATAGTAAGCATTTAGAGCCAAAACTACCGAACCGATTTCGATGAAATGGAATGTTCGTATAAATAGTAATATCGAATGTAGCCAATAGATGGCCCGATAACAGTGGACAATAAATGTTGACTTTGAAATGGTATTCTTTATGCGAAGTAACTATTCTTGTATATTTTGATCCACTGAATACGAATAAGAGTACAAAAAAAATAATTTAGTTTAAATTTATGAGAAAATTTCACAAAAATAATACAAAAAAAAGCGTTATATTTGCATTATTCTACCGAATTTAGACGGACGTCTTTTCGTTGCTCGTTTATAGTTTACTTCTCGAATATCTTTAGTAATAGTCCAGAAATATTTGAAACGTTCCATTTACGAGTACGCTGACAGCGATATTCTGATGGAAGCGTTCTCCATTCTTGTCACTTGGCCCTCCACAATTGTATGGAAAATAGTACAAAAGAAAGTGTAAGAAATGAATTTTCAAGGATATGGTATAATTTTCATCTCTTTTGTTTTCTAAGTTGTTTGCCACAAGTCGGAAGTCATTCCAAGCTGATTTTTCTTTGCCTTCCAAAACGAAATCAAAATTGTCATCTTTAAATAAATTTCTAAATTGTGAACCGACAAACATTTCCTTGATTTTGGTTTCGCTCAGTCTTGTAAATTTCTGACGTAGATATTGAAATGTCGCTCGATTTTTGTCCATAGCTTTCATGGAATTCTTCATGACCCCTAGTTTTATATGCAGAGATGGGAGTAGTGCTTTTTTTTGAGTCAACTAAAGAGGACAGTCCTTCTTTTTTTAAAATTATCTTTTCTAACACGACTGTCCCTCTCGCAGATGAAACAACAGAACTTCGTGTAACCTAATAAAAGTCGAAGCAATAGAGCGACAATTTTTAATTCTCCACAAATTTGCCATTTGTGTTCATTGTATTTTATTATTAAAAAATTTTCAAATTTTCGTAAGATCCTTTTTCATATGGACTGCAATGACGATAGGAATCCAAGGTTATTGTGTAATAAAACCCCTTTCAAGCTTAATTTATGTCATTAATGCCATTCTCCCACCTGAAGCTGGTCTCCTTGATAGCATTTAGCTTGAACAATTGCTTACATGTAGCGAGAGGCATGCCGATATTCTTCTTTTCCCGTAAAATTTGCAAATTTGTGCTACGCCTGGCAAGAACATCAGCCCTACAGGAATATCCCTACCCTGCTCTTAGATTATTGAAGAAGAGACCGGCAGATGGCGTTTTTAAGAAATCGGACAAATCGCAACATCAGAGCTACAATCAGGCGCAGAAACCACGGTAATGTTAGCCTCCTCCGAGTCCGACGCTAGAAGATCGTTTTCATCAAGTGGAGGGTTATAGGGTTTGTCAGTTCCTTCCATATCCACCGACCTTGAGTCATATTCGTCCAGAAGGAACTGTTCATGGGGGCGAGCAGTCATATCCGCGTCCGACAACCTTGAGTCGTTCTCTTCTAGAGATAGCTGCTCTGTGGAGAAAACAGAAATGGGGACCTGACCAACCGACTCCGTCTCAGGTGTAAGGGTAGATTCGTCGGGTAGTGCAGCATCACACTCCGTTTCCATCTCATTTTTCTTATATACTCTTAAAGTGTATACGAGTATAAGAATAACTATGGACTCTAAGCCCTATTTGATCTAGTCATCAGGTTTTACCAGAGGGGCTAGGGACTCTTGGTTAATCACAATTACTGCAGATCTAGTGTCCCACCTTGACTCTTCTAGCCTGGCAATCTTCGAGTTCTGTGTGCAGAGGGCTGCCGACCTTGATGATCTCTAATTCGGGAGCGAATTCTCAGTCTGCTGGGGATCTGGTTCTTTGGCACAACTTCAAGCTGCGCACCAGGCCAGACTTCCCCCAGTTGAGCGATAGCTATCTTAAATACCTCTGCAAATCTCTGGTCGGAGCATGCAGTCAGCTTGACATGACCATGATGCCAATCGCCATCTCGGCAGGAGGGTAGTGAATCAGGATCGTCCATAAGCATCTGGAGAAAGCTGGTAGCGAACTTAACTTCCGCCTTCCTCCATCTGTCAGCTGTGATGCTACTGTCGACATCGCTTTTGTCGATGAATCCCAGTTCCCAAGTATTTTACAATAGGATACCTTTAAGGAGGTCTCTAAAACACCAATACAGCTGTCGCTATTCATTCTTCCCTCGCTCGTGAATAGCTCTCTTATACGTCCTGCCGCCATACAGCCCCACACCATGCAACTACCACCACCAAACTTAACTGTCAATCGGAATGGTACTCTTCTTCCTTCCTCCTGCGAACATAGACTGCGCTAGGAGTCCTGAAAATCTGTAAAGAGACAATCTGATTTAGTATTCAGTTCGGGCCTACTTTTATGAAAAAAATGTCCAATGTTTTCGTAAATCCGCTTTTGATTTTGTTTTTAGAAGTATGCCATTTAATTGTCAATCCTTATGCAGTTTGGCCCACTCAAGACGTCGTTTCTTGATCTCCTCAAAAAGTCGGGATTTTTCTCTGGCCTTGCCACGTCTAAGGTCCGCTTCCTCTAACCGTTCTCGCAGATAGTGTAACAGTTTGGCGTTCCCGAAGCGAAGCAACTAGTTAAGGAGAGGTATTTTGACGATTTTTTGAAGACTCCTGGGCAAGAATCCGATCATCACGAGCCGAATACTTTCTTTTTCTGTCTGAGCGCGGCTTAGAAATGTACTCTTCAGTCCTCCTCTATAGCCTTAAGGCACACTTTTCTGAATTTTTTTGCTGGGACATGCCTTGAGAGGCCAAATGGACTTCGTGTCTTTTTGGCTTACCCATCTTTAGGTTGATTACTTTTATTATTTAAATACAAAAAATATAAATGAATAAAAATATATCCGCAAAAAACTGATATGAACACTTTCACTACTAAAAGATGTCCCAAAATTGATGCGAGATTTAAATTTTGCTCCATTTGTGCGGCAAAGTGTTGCCAACAAAAAAAAAAATACAGCGTGACAGCTGACAGTTCAGGGTTATTAAAAATGGAGTGCTACATGAAGGAACAACGCGTTTTCATTACAGTTCACAATTTGCGTACAAAATATGGCCGAAATAATGGTTTAACTTCATCAACTGTGAAGAGATTAATTCAAAAATCAGGGAGACTGGATCATTTAGTGATCTTAGACACTCTGACCGTCGTTCAAGAAGTAATTCAACACAATATATCGAGGCAGTTCGTGAGAGTGTTATTGAGAGTCCAGAAATATCAATTCGGCACAGTGGTCAAGAATTGAATATTTCGAGAAGCTCTCTACAACGTATTCTCACGAAAGATTTGCATCTTTATGCATACAAAGTGCCATTGACTCAAGAACTGAAGCCTGCTGACCACGTACAGCGAAATGAGTTTGTTGAATGGATTATGGAGCAACAACAAGTGGATGCTGATTTTTCAAACAAAATCATCTTCAGCGATTGCAAGACATAGATGTGGACGATATGTGGTTTCTACAAGACGGTGTCACATGCCACACAGCCCCCGAGAAACAATTAAATTACTGCATGAGTCATTTCCTGGTCGTGTAATTTCCGGTTTTGGTGATCAAAATTAGCCACCCAGATTAAGCCATTTAACCCCGTTGGACTTTTTTCTTTCGGATTTTTTTGAAGTTTAAGGTTTATGCCAACGCCTTGTTGGAGTAAATTGAGCACCGTATCAACGAAATTCAGTCACATTTATGCAAAACGGTCATGAAAAATTCCAACAAAAGAGTGCGTATTTGCCAGCAAAGCCGTGTAGGCCATTTACCCGATATGCTAGTCCAACCCTATACTCTATACTTTATGAATCAATAACACAATAGCCAATATTTTCTATCAAAATTACTTCTTGCGTGAATTTTGGGACACCCTTTATTTTCGAAATGATACCAGTTATACCAATTTTACCGCGAGCTAAAAATCGCGGGAATTCCCCATAGTTAAGGGATCCTGAGAAATCAAAAATATTCACCTACCTGGAGGAGTTTTTTTTATAAAACGTACTTTATAGGGGGTGCTTTCCCAAAAAATCATAACTGTATTCGTTAAAAGCAAAAATAGAAAATTAGAAAACCAAATTCAACCAAAATAGTTTACAAAACCCCAAAAATTCTTTATCATACTTTTATTTACCCCTTAACCCTACCTTATTTTTTATCATGTATCTTTTGTATTATTCCACTCACCAACTATCCTTATCTTCGCATACCTTCAGCGATAAGATTCTAGATAACGCTTTGCTTCATAAACAACTTATCTATGTTTTTAGTTGTGTTCGCACGTTGAATACCCCATAGATTTGTAAACTTATAACTAACCCCCTTTCAAACCAAACCCTTGCCCAACAAAAACGTATAAAATGAAACCAATTCCATCAAATTCCGGCTAAAAACCAAATCAGAAAATTTTTTACAAGGAACTCATAGCAAGAGGGGGGAGAGTACACCATACCAAACAATAAAAAGAACCTCAGTTTCAATTCTTTTCTCAAAAAGCAATAAACTTTAACAACAATAAATTTGTTTATTTATTTGTTCTGTTATTCACGGGCGAACGTTAATTTAAACAATTTTTTTTTTTTTTTTTTTTCTGATTCTCTCTTCCAATCTGAGAAAATAGCTCTAGCAATGAATTGGAAAAAAAAGTAAAAAAAAAAAAAATTGTATAAACAATTACAAATGCTAATAAGCACTTCTGACGTAATTGTGTTACCGATTCTGATAACGCACGCAAAACCGCTTGCCACAGAGAGCTATCAGCAGCGGGATCGATGGTTAGTAATTCCAATGAATTCCATGATATTCTTGGAATTTTTCTGTAATAATAATTTTGGTTTTGCATTCTATTTACCTACTACCTTTCCATATACATAGTTACACAGTACAATTCAGATACTTTATTGAGCTTATTTGCGCGATGGTCGGTGCCTTTTATCGAGTACGAATATTAAACAGAAAAAAAGATTAAAAATAAAATTCAATTCTTGGATTTGAAAGATACTATCTGTATCCAGTTAATAACATTGACCTTGAATTGAATGAAACAACAATATGTTGTGTGTTTTTTTTTTTTTTTTTTTGGTTTTGGAGTTTCTGCTAGAGTTGCCATGGTATCTATCTTTGAATTGAAATTTTCAGAATAGAACCAACCAACATTTCTCTGGCTTTTCAAGGGAATGCCGGCACACGAGATTGATTTGTTGGTCGTTGGCATTTTTTTTTTTTTTTTTTTCTTGGGAAAGCAATTTCCAACGAATTGTGCATGTGCAGCGATTTTGTGGTTTTTGATGAGAATTTCTTATGTTGGCTGCGGTTTTTGTATTTATTTTTAAATTTAATTTGCAATTTTCATGTCTCGTGTGTTTGGTGGAAAATGGTGATAAATTTTTAATGTCGATACCTCGTTTGTATTTTATCGCTCTCTGGGAAGTAAGTATATAATTAAAGACTCTTGACTATTCAGAGAACAAAAAAAAATGCAGACGATTTTATTTTACTGCACATGGTAGCCATCAATAATGTACATAAAAGCTTCTAAGTGCTCATAAATTATGCACTAATTTTTCTGATGCTTTGCATGCTTCATAAAAATGTAATGCAGAGCGGCTGCATTACCTCAGCTAACACATTGTATATCATTGTTGGGGACATGTTTTCCGTGGTGATCTAATCAACTTAACGTGAAAAGTTAATTAAACAAAATGTAATGTGAACAAATCAAGACTAAACTCATTACGTGGAAGGATAATAACTTTGCAAAACCTTGAACGCGAGGGATTCCCCGTAAGAAAGTATATATTTGTGGTATTGTTTCGCGGTGTGGTTTGTTCGTACTATTTTTTCCCCTGAAATTCTTCTAGAAGAAAAATGTAATCCCTAGAAAGCTGACGTACTTTCAAGGTCTTGATCATACAATCCACCAAAATGACAGAAAAATTATGCAAACAATATTGGACACATATTGTTGCTTTTGGGTGACTTTATTCCATCTGACGACTTTCCCACGACAAGAAGGATGACCACTCCTCAAAGTTAATCACCTTTTACCATTTTTTAGAACGCATCGTATGACACCCTATTCCCTCACCTTTTAGCACACTCTAATAAAATGAAAGTGGCGCTGCGAAATCTTTCAAACAGATGAAATGATATCTTTCTATACAGAAGATATTTCTCCGATTGAAAGTGGGCGTGGCTCTCACAATTTTTAACCGAAGTTCATGAATTCTAAAGAGATATTCACAATAAGATTTAACCATCACCGTAAGTAGCTATTCAATTCAGTTCAAATAATTTATAGAATACAGTAATTCATTAAGGTTGTGAGGTGAAATTAAAATTAAAAATAAACTTCATGCATGTTATTGAAAAAGTAAGAGCTGAAAGTACAATTCCTAAACCAAAACGAAAAACCCATTTTTTAGCTGACTGAAAGAAATTTTATTTCTGGTAGTACACCGTAATTCAAGTGGCAATAGGTTATGTAGTCTCGGCGCTACTGAGGTATACAAATTCAAGAAATGGTTAGTGTTATGTGATGGGACAATGGCCAAAAAGAGTTCACTGCTACGAAGTCCATAAATATCCACTTTTTCAAAAAAACAAAAAAAGATTCTTAGAACTTTGAAGAAGTAGAGGTGATTTAAAGGCTATTCTCCAAATAATTCTTATAATATGTTTTTGAGCAACAGATGGATTTCATTATTATGGGTACATCCCCAGCAAAATATGTCATATTGCAACTTGGATTGCACCAACCCATAGTAAATAGTGTCCAGAAATTTACGAAACAATATGGCCTCAGATGGTACATCATACTAGTTGTTTTCGAAAGATACTTTCTAAGTAGGGATGTATGACCATCCTAATTCATTTTGGTATCGAAATCTAGTGCCAAATACTTAAAAATCATTACCATTTCAATACTAAAACATTTCGAAGAACAGCTTATGTCAGCATTATATATTTTTGAAGAGCTACTATTACAACATGTATCAGCACTAAATAGTATACGTCTGCAATTTGTACTGTGGTGGGACATGATAGGGATTAGGACAATATAATTTTGGTTTTACCACTTATGACTAGACACTGGGTAGTTTTTTTTTTTTTTTCTAAATTGTACTTGATGTCAGCTGTTAAATCCGAAGCGGATAAACTGGAATATAAACATGCTATGTCATCCGCAAATCCAGTTTGAGTTCCTTTTAAGTTCAGATTAAATATAGAATTGATAAAAATCAAAAATAAAACAGGACCAAGTATAGAACCCTGTGGAACACCTATATACTACAGCTATCACTCAGTGTATTTTCAAACTTGACCATTTGTTTCTTATTATAGAGAAAAATAAAGCCCGATTTTTCCAATTATTTCAATAAAAATTTATGATTCACTGTGTCAAGTGCTTTAGTGATATCAATAAAAAGAACTGCAGTGAATTTTTTCTTGTTTAGACTATCGTAATTTAGCTGCAGAACTTTAAAAGAGCATTCTCAATAGATTTGTCAGTTCTAAATTCATATTAATTCTAGGTTTGACCATTCTTTCAAAGATTTTTGAAACCACGGGAAGTAGCTAACATCCTTATATTTTACCAAAAACTATTTGAATATGTTGGTCCCATGTGAGTATCGAATTGAACCAAATACCTAGGTTTTTCGCATTTTCGACATATTCCAGAACAGTGTTACCTAGATATAAAGCTGAGAAATAGCTACTGTCAATTTTTGTAGACTATTAAACATTTTGCCTTCGTTGGATTTAGTTGTAGTTGATTTTGTGTGGACCATTGCGAGATTTGCTTGAGGTCGTTATTAAGTTCGTCTACTCCATCTTCTAACATTCCCAGCTTGCAGCTCAACCGAATCTGCACATCGTCAGCATATAATTGTATTGATGAATGCGCTAGACCACTAACGGGAGATTATTAATAAATATGACAAATAGCAGTGGCCCAAGAATTGACCCCTGTGGTACTCCTGATATTAGGTATAAGTATCGGGAGATGTTTTCACCAACCGATACGGCTTGACTTCTTTCACTTAAATATGAAAGAATCAAGTTAGCTACGGAGTTATTAAAATGGAAATTTCGCTTCAGTTTTAAAAAAAGTATTCCCTGATTGACAGTGTCAAATGCCTTTGAGAAATTTAGGAGAACAAGAAAGAAACTAAGTCGTTATCCATAGCACATCTCAGATCATCTACTATTTTTAAAATAGCAGGAAAACAACTATGGTTTTCCCTAAAACTTGACTGTTGGACATTCAATAGTTTATTAGTTTTAACAGAAACTGTCATTTGCTTATGGAGAAGCTTCTCGAAGACTTTGGATAAAAACGGGAGAATAGAATAAACGGCTAGCACGCTTTTTTATTATCCATATAACTTTAGCAACCTTCCAAGAAGGAGGAAAAGAGGATGTCATTATGATTGTGTTAAAAATGTGTGTAAGGGTAGGACGAATGTGGGGCCAAATTATTTTAATAAAGTGTAAATTCATTTCATCAAGGCTCATAGCTTTAGTCTTTATTTGTAGTAGGACACTCAAAACGTCGTTTTCATCTACTCTGGTGTACTGGAAACAATCATTACTTTCAAGGTTAACGAGAGAATCAAGCATATAGGGTTCGCCAACGTTAGGCAAAGTACTTTGAATTTTGGCGAATTTAGAATTTAAGAAGTCAGGGTTTATATTATATTTTCAGGGATTATCACCTTTTGTCGACCAACACCAAGCTCTCGGACATTTTTCCACAAAGTTTTCACGGATAGAATTTTATTAAGTCGCTTTGCATACACCCTCTTCTTAGTTTCTCTTATTTTCATAGTAACACTGTTTCTTAAAGACCCAAGAAGTCCACGAAACTCAGCTGTATTTCAGGTGTAAACCATGTGACAGTATTTGTTCGAAGGCATTTTATTTTTATCGGAACGTGTGTACTATAGAGATGACATATGACATTTTGCAAGAAATCAATTTGATCACCAGCAGAAATCATAGAATTGCCAATTCCTCTGAAGAAAGTCATCTTCCAACTCATTGAAGTTGATTCCCCTAAAATCCCTATAGAGTATGTTTGACTTCAGCAATTTTTAAACAATGTACATAATTTTTTAATGAAAACGCCCCCAGAAAATGGGCGTGGCTATATATAATGTATAGAAGAAATGTAGATCATCTACGTATCTAACTTAGACAACATTTTTCGGATTTTATAAATGTTTACACTTGCACTTCTTCGGATTCTAAAAAGGTTATACACAAAATTTCATGTTCCTAGCTCAAAACTTGAGCCCCAAAAAAGTGCTGACATACGCACGAATGGACGATCGATAGAACTTTTGATGCTGATCACAAATATATATGTAGGTATATACTTTTGGCGGTCTATGTTACGAACTATGTATCATACTTAATATGTATGAACCTCCCATTCAGTTGTTCCACGTACTTACCACTAAGCGACACCACCCTTTAAGTACTACATTTCATAAATGGTGCTGGATCATTGGAAATTAAAAGTTGCAATATTCTCCCGGTAGTCTACTAGGGAATCCAAAAAAGTTAAATTTGTCCAAGAAACTGTAGACTAATCAGTTTCAGACAATCTACATAGGGAGTTAAGTTATAACTATCAACCCAATGAAGTCCATGAAGGGAAAATTGGATGAGCCTCCACTAAACAGCTTCTATTTGTAAGGCATGGGTTTCGTAGTCAGGTAACCATACTTGGTGCTAGTATATTCGAGAAGGGGCCTGACAAAAGTGACATACGGGTTTGAAAATTCCATAGACCATCGTCTGACAAATCGGAGAGCGAAGTTGGCTCTACTGATAATGTTGTCAGTGTGTGCTTGAAATTTTAGTTCCCTATCACAACTAAGACTGGAGAGACAGGCTGGCAACAAATTGAGTAAGTCCTGGGTGGTAAGCTTGCAGGAGTATGTGATACCTTGACATTTGTTGATGTTAAGCTCCAGACAATTTTGTTGGTACCAGATTGAAAATCTGTCATGGTCATCCTGCAGTGGCAAAAAGTCAATAGGGTAAGATATGTGCCTGAAGATTTCCATGTCATCAGCGTAGTAGACAGATACAAATTTTTGATCATCCATTCAACAACATTTATGATCAAGATAAAGATCATAGGCCCAAGGTGGCTACCTTGAGGGACGCCCGAAGTATCATAAATGGGGACAGATATGGACGATCTAAAGAGAAATTTATAATGGCAATTAACTGGGATTTGTTTCACACAATGAGGACACGTAGGTTTAGAGGATCAAGCTTTAAGAAAACTTACTAGCTAGGAAGTCTTGGATACTAATCGGTTTAATGAATTTTAAATTACTTACGCGATAATAAATTTTTGAATATTATGTGTTTTCTAGAAGAAATCACTGATCAGTCATTGTCATTCGTGAAGCATCACCACTCATTGAGAATATAAAATTAATTCTTAGAGTCGTAGATGTAGATTATCAAGTGATAAAACTGACTAAGACGAATTAGATACATGAGTCATTAACAGTCATTGCTATAGTCATACAAATTCCAAGCAATTCCATGTCATTATGAGTATGTACCTCACTGCTTTGTAGGCCCAACCTTATGGCCGCATTTTTGCCTGAAAAACTCTTTCAGTTAATTTTCCTCTGTTATTCTGTCCTTGAATAAGTTTCCACCTCATTTATTTACAGGCAATTAAAGAACCTGTCAAAAGTAACTAAGCATCATAATTTTCTATTGCCACTGATTTGCATAAATAAGACATAGAATTAATGCAATTAATTAACTTGTTTCATGCCGTATTGCAGAGACTTAATCTAGAAAATCATATGTAAATGGATAGATATTACCGCTTCAGCACCCACGCTTGAATAATTAGAGAAAAAAAATAGACTTAATGACAGGAACAAAATACTCATGTCCAATTGGCTATTCTTAAGCAATAGCCTTTAGAAACTATAAAATTAAAAGTGTGGAACGGAATTTTGAGGTCAAGAATTTATTTATTATTCTTTCGTTCTTAGTGCTTCTTTTTTAGCCCCCCCCCTCCAATTAAACTCGAAAATATTTAACCCTATAATAAAAGAAAAAAATATCATAAATTAATCAGATTCAATGTTATCTCTGTTCCAGTTCTAAAGGAATTCGTTCCATTCACAAGTGCAGAATAATTTATTGACAATTAAATAAATCACATTTTTTTGACTTCCTGGACGAAATGGGTGATGATAATGTCACTGGGGTCTGAAAAATATATTAAATAATATTTTTATTTTTTTCTGGGTGCGCAGTTTTATGGGCTTTTGACACCTAGAGGGAGATAAATTTCCTCGTAAAGTGTGTCAATTGAGAATAAACTGGTAAACAAAATGCAAATTCAATGCTTGAGATATTAACGCGTCATCTGATCTTCATTTTGCTTCACATGGATCTATCCATTCTTGTTAATAAAAAAATAGTACCCCTACCACCAGATCACTGATCTTCTAGCCTGTTGGTGATCAGTGATTAGATAAAGATCAGTTATTTTGAAGATCACAGTTAGTTTGGATGTTCGGTTACACAAAAGCAAACATTTTTTATGAGACTTTCATGATCAATAGTCCTAATGGTGTTAGAATTGTAAATGTAGCCTCCATGTCACGATAAAAAGATCAGTTATCCGAAGAATTTGTTTAACATTTCAGTGTCAGTAGTTGATAGGATTACTTAACTCATTAGTTTCCCCGAACAGATTGGTAAAGAGGTAAATCACATTCTATTGAAGATATTAAGGAATAAATTACTTTGAGCGATGAAGAAGAGGATCAGTGATTGTTTGAAGACCTAAGTATTTTAGTAGGGCAGTCTTTTCAACGATCAGTGGTATGGAGGTTCATTTGATAATTGTTCATCTTATTTAATTTTTTTATTTTCATTGTTATTCTCTTTCACGATAAGTAGTTTTGAAGGTCGTAGTATATTAGGGGATCCGTAGTGTGACTGATCTAAGAAAATAATTTTTTTTTTGAAGCAGTCCAATAAAGAAATCTCTCTGTCTATCTGCAAAAAAAAAAGCTCCCGTGCCCTGAAATAATATAAAGGTATTCTTTTCCCCTTTAAAGCACGCAAATTATAAAAAAAAAAAAGTAATGACTCAGATTTTGCTAAAGGTGGGCCTTTCAGGAATAAATTACATTGAGCGATAAACAAGAAGATCAGTGATCTGCAAGGTTGTTTGAACATCCTAAAAGTCTCATGCGTCAAAAATGTCTACGATCAGTAGTTTGGAGGACCGCTTGGCATTGCAGATCAGTAAAAATGGATTTCATACTGTCACTGATGATTTGATTAATCTAAGAAAATAATTGATTTTTTGAAGCAGATCAGTAACGAATCAGATTCTGTCGAAAGGGTCAATAGCTTTGAAAAATCAAAAAGATCACTGATCTGCAAGGTTTTTGTTTTTTTTTGACTGCTTGAAGGTCTCAGTTGTCTGGAAGGTCAATAGTTTCAAGAATCAGTAGTTTGCAGGTTCATTTGTTGTTGCAGATCAGTACAAGCATTTTTTTTTTTTTTCAACACATTATTCTGTTACGATCAGCAAAATTTAGGTTGTGACCTTGGTATTTGAGATCCAAAGCATGACTGATGAAAAAAATCACTAATGAATCAGATTCTGTTGAATCTAAGCCTAGGATTATTTGCTTTGAGTGATAAATAATAAGTTCAGTGAGCTGCGATAGTATAAAGTTTTCGAAAAGTTATTTTGAATGTCGTGGATCAATGATTTGACTGATCTCAGAAAATAATTGATTTTTGGGAGCAGATCAGTAACGAATAAAATTCGGTTGAAATTGTCAATAGCTTTGAATACTGATCTGAAGGATCACTTGTCTGGAAGATCAATTATTTCAACAATCAGTAGTTTGTAGGTTCATTTGTCGTTGGAGATCAGTACAAGCATAGACTTCAACACAGTCTATTAACTTCAATCAACCTAAAACTGAAGCACAAAGTTACCTCGCACTGGATGCCAAGCTCAAGTGATAGAGGTGATAAGTTGCAAAAGAACCCTTGCTATAGCCAGTATCCTTTCGCGTAATATTAGAACGAGGAGAGCTGAGTACAGGCGAGAGAATCAAAAATGCTTAGCTAAAAAAAATTTCAAAGCTGAAATAAACCAAAATGGCTTGCATCATCTTATGCGAAAATGCTTGAGCTAGATGGATAAGACACTACGTCGGCGGCACCTATTGAATAATCGAACGCTAATTCATAGTACAATGAGCTACATATTTACGAGCCTACCAAATAGGCCACGCCTAGACCCACTCCAGGTGCTAGGGTTTTTGGGTACCATAGATACGTAATCGCTGTGCGTTTGGATGCACGTATCTAATTGTACTCAAATAAAAGTCACCAAATTGAAATTTATCTAAAACCACAAGTCCGTATATGTAGCCGCTGTCTACGAACTCCATTCTGTATGGCTTAACTGAATTGACATCTTTATGATCACTCAAAATGGAATCTATACACAATTGCGATCCACAAATCGCACCGCACTGAATGAAGTCATTTCAGATACACAACTCGTATATACCTCATCAACGCACGACTTTCAATTTAGAAAACTATTCCAAGTATTTGTTTCCTCATCGGTTGAGCAATTCAAAAATTTTTCTATTAAATTTTCGTAACAACACACAAATTCCAACAATGCACGCTATTTCCTCCTTCACTGGATGGACGACGTTCGTTCGTCATCGTCGTTGTATGTATAGTTTAAACTTGCCTACTAAGCAACATCTTAATTAATATCGCGTAAATTTCAATTATAAGAATTCGTGATTGAGAGCAACACGATCGCTATCGATCAACGTGCAAGTATTTCTCTGTGTGATGTGTGTTTGTGTGTGTATCTATGTGACACTGATCAACTGACCGACCGACCAAAAAACAATTAATTATGCATCTGCAATAAATCAATCTGCAACGTCCGCGGGATTAGACAAACGATCTGAATGTAACACATTAAGAACTGTGATCATCTCTCGGCTTTCGATGATCACTTGCCGATACCACTAGGGTGGTTACATAAAACTGAATAAATTTCGGTGAAAAACATATAAAAAGAAACTGAGACGCAAAGATACGAAAGTACGGATAACTGAAACACGCCAGCCCAGCCAGAATTTGTCACACAAAATGTAAACTTATAGATACATGAACAAAATATCTAAAGAGGCTCGTCAGTCACAATTACCAGGCAACGCCAGCGTTTTGTTCATATGGATTCGAGCGCCTGTTATCGGAATGAGAATCGTTCTATCGAAACCGCAAAGAGCTGCTGGTGAGAGAGAGGAAAAATGCTTGAGGTTTGCTTTTCAGGCAGCATTTTCACTTTTGCTGTTGGCAGAGCTGGGAGATAGAGGCAAGACGGACAAATTCAGAAGACCGATTATGTGAAGCACATGGGGAGCTGCTGAAATCATCGTCGTCGTCGTCGTCGTCGTCGCAGTTGTTTCAAAGCCAATCGGTCTGCCGGGCAAAGTTTTATGGGTTTTTTTCTTCTCTCTCGTTCTGAAGTTTTACATTTATGCACGTTGTTTTGAGAGAAGCCTCCTTTGATGAAGGTAATCAAATGCACTTTGCGAGTTTTGTGGTTGTGTGGCGTTGCGTTTCACATGCGACGTGCTTTTTGGTTATCTCAACGAGTAATGAAAACGAAAGGGAATCGGATCGATTGATGAGGGCAACAGTCGAAAAGGGTTTTGAGGTTGTTTTCACTTTTTTTTTTTTGGAATCGGTTTTGGTGCAGATAAAAGTGGTATCGAAAGAAAGTGGCATCGAAAGAAGAACCCGTAAGGGCAGGATGTCGAAAAATTGCTTTGGTTCGATTGATGTACCGATTTAGAGTGTAGCAGAAAAATGGTATCTTTTCGGATAAGATTTTTGAGAAAAAAATTTATGTTAGGTGTTTCTTTCTTGTTGCATAAGGAGCTCATTTCCTGCAGGAACAGGTTTTTTGTATTTATGGTAACAGCGATAGGGATTCATTCGTAGTCTATTCAGTTTCACTCCTGTGGGACTTTTTTGTTCAGCACAGGAGGTAACTGAGAGGCTACTTTAAGAGCTCATTAAAGAACTGAAAATATGCTAAATTTCCTTTACGTGTTAGCAGACACCAGCAGGATAATATAAGAGGACTGTATAAGAATTTGTGTGATTTGAAGTGGAGCATCTAAGTGAAGATTAAATCTTTAGTAAGAGGTATATCTAACACGTATCGATGAATGGTAAAAACGACAGTAAAATAGATCTGCAGTACGTCTTACGAAGAATTTATTGAAGAACTCTGATGCCGGCTTTTATAATATCGCAGTATTCCTTATGGCTGCAGATTTGTACAATGTGATGAGTTAGTCTGGAAGAAACCAGTTTCATCCACAGTCTGTTTAAGCTTTTGCCAAAATTTAGGTGTTATCTAGTAGCATTGTCCCATGGCATACTTTTCCTTGACTTGACCTTAACCTACATATGTGTAGAAAATATGATGATTCCTATAGTTTTTGTAGAGTTTTTATCTTACTTCTCTTGGCATTTCGTCAGTTCTTTCGTTTTCCATTACACTTTTCTATCAGAGTGCTTTTGCGCTACATTACGAAAACAAAATCGGAAAATCTCGATCGCAGTTTGTAGTGAGAAATTCCATTCTATTCAGAATAAAAACAATCTAAGTGTAAAGGTTTCACCTAGGCCCTGCGAATGAACAGAAGTCAGGTCCAAGGTAGCACATGTCTGCAGAACAGCTTGAATCAAAGAAGAAAATAGTTGACATATTGTGCATTTCTATTTCACATACCCTTCACCCCAATCGCGGATCATTTTTACGATATTCTGAATTAGGTTATTTCAGATGTCGATTTCAGACAAATTTGTCTTCCATACGAGTATGTATTGATTGAGAGGCAAGGTCGTTCCAGTGCAGACTTCGAAGAGCAAATCGAAGAAAACTACGTTGAATATTCTCGATTCTGGATATATGAACTCGCTGAAAGGGAGACCACGCTTGACTGGCATACTCGAGGACTTTGACAAAACCAAGTGATGAGTTGGCTTTAAGGATTATCTCATCGATATTAGAAGGTCGCGAAAAGATTGAGATAGGGTAACGTTGGAGGAGATTAAGTCGGGGAGGTTTCTTGTTGCACTTACGAGACAAGCTAATCATTGGCATTTGGCGATGTTGAGCTTTAAGCAATTTTTGAGCGACCAAGTCGAAAGATTATCGAAGGCTTGTTGAAGAAGACTAGAATCTTGACTTTGACAAATTTGGTAGCATCAGCGTAGAGGGAGAGGAAGAGGGAGGAGTGTGTAATAACCCTCTCAAGATTGTTTATAGTTAGGATGAAAAGAAGGGGACTTAGATGGGGACTTAGATGGCTGCCGCTGCCCAGCGGTGGGCAAGAAAGGAGCTGAAAGTACGGCACTGAAGGGAACACTATAAAAACTGTTTTCCAAGTAAGAAGATATCCATTTTAACAATAGGAGTAAGAAAAGTCGGCAATGATATGTGGATCGGTTAATGCAATTACTGTATGAAAGTCGTAAGAAGAGAGATTTGTAGAAATTATGGGCTGGGGTTAAGAGTTGTGGAATAATGAAAGAAGAAGGGTAAAGTTATCAATAGTTGATAGAGATAGGGGATAATGCGAGACTGAGGAGTTAATGGGATATGTTGCCTACTCATATAGTTTGGAACACCACTAACTTGACAAAGACTTGCGTATGTTAGCCGACCTAAGAAGAGATATTCCTTAGTCGAGTTGGCATTTGAAGCAATGAAAAGGTATTAATCATCTGATGGAGTCCACTGCAGATAAGGTAAATTAAAGTCGCAAAAAATAACGATATCGTCAAGGGAGTCAGCTGAGTCAATTATTAGGTCAGTCGCATCAATAGCAAATTATTAAGATTCAATAGGTTGGGATGGTAGAATGTATCAACACATAACGAACAGGGGCCTATATGGAAGCCCTACTTTTATTGAAACAAAGACGAGTTTAAAAGAAAAAGATATAGCAATGAGAAAGTCAAGGTTAGGATAAGACCATCATCTTGGAGAACATTGAAATTAGGGGGATTATTTATTTCAGGAACCAGATTAGTTTTAGTTACAGCATAGATACCGAAGAGGAGAACATGAGATTATAATCAAACAGCTCAGTTTTTGGAGCGAAGGCCTCTTGCGTTCTGGTAGTAAAAGGTGAGAGGAACGTTGTTACGAGGAGGCGTATGGAAGGGTGGTATATGTGCTAGCAAAGATGGCAAGTTAGAGACTCTTTTAGAGTGCACATAATTAACGAAAGCAGTAAGGTCATCCTGGTATCTGATTTAATGGTTCCTGAGGCTGATAGGGTCGGTAGAGAGCTTGTTATTATTTTTACTCGTAAATCGAGTCAGATTTATTGTGATGTCGTATTCACGTTATCGGTAATATCGAATGATGTAGATTGCTCTTTCATACAAACGTATCCCTCAAATGTTAGAGATGATAGAGACATTAAATCACTCGTAATTGGACAACTTTGTTGGTTTCTTCCATAGCTTTGCCTACTATTTTCTAGTCTTCGGGCAATACAAAGTCATACGACTTCAGTGGTTTCACATGAGTATGGAACTAAAATTTATGGAAAGTGACTGTCAATGTCACAAAAAAGCTGCAAGCTTTCGTTAATCGCTGTCTAAAAAACATACTACGAGTGTTTTGGTCAAATCTATCTCAAACGAACAGCTTTATGAGAAAACGTGCAATTGAATCCGCTAACACAACAAGAGCAAATAGAGGGAGGTTCTCGTATGATGTGGCGGTTGGAGTTGAAACACATCGCCAGAAACCAAACATGATGGCGCATAGGTATGGCAACACAGTCCCAAGATATTTTCAATCGGATTTACATCTGGAGACTGAGATGACCAATCCAACACATTGGCGTAATTTTCCTCTTTGAACCCCTGACAGACACAACTACTATGTTTCGAATCGTTGTCCTCTTGTTGAAGCCAATCCCGGTTTCCACGTTCGAATAACATATCAGCGGATGCCAACAATCCATTTTTGTACAGTTGGATCATTCTTTGAGCGTCGACATTCCCGGTGAAGGTCACCAACTTTCCGAATCCCGCCGTACAGAAACAGTCATAAACATGCACTTTGGCCAGATGTTTCACTGTTCGTTGGACGACAATTTCACCATGTGCAGTCAAAACATGTCGTAAGGGATTGTTTAAAAAAAATTAAGCTTCGTCAGTGAAAATAATTTTGGTCCAGTCCATATCTTTGTAACGGTGAAACCACTCAAGTCTTTTTTTCATGCGTTTTTCGGTTAACAAAGGCTTGGCCGCAACAGCTTTGCAATTAAAATCTTTTTCTCATATAATTTTGAGAATACTGAAGGTAGATACCTCGTGACCTTTTTCTAATTACATTTGCCTTGCTTTTCTTGTTATTTTTTTCAAAAATTATAATCATATGGTCTTTGTTTTCTCCGCATTCATGTAAGTTGTCAACGTTTCCATGTTCGTTAAATAATTTCACCCATTTCCTCATAAAACTCTCTGACTTTCGGAGATACTTTGCTGCAGCTGTAGCGTATAATTATTTGGGTCTCCATGGATGATCAGCAAGAAACACAGCTTCAAACCGAACCTTGTATAGAGCACTCAATACGGAATACGTCTTGTAACTTGCAAAAGCGAGATGCAACTGAAGTAAAATTTTACTGCGCATTAGAGGAGAAATAATTCTAACGGAAACCAGAAATTCTTATCGTCTGCGACTAACGGGTTAATTTTTAAAAGCCATACGCTTTTGCCAAACTTTGCACATGCAACTTATTTGATCAAAACGTGTACGAGTATAATAAATTGAAAACTATAGTGTTTCGGACCCTTTTGACATTTACATACAAGTCTATGTTTGTCTTTAATATATTTACATTCAAAGTTCTAATACCAACAGCCTTGTGCTAAAGAACTACGCACTTATTGGGTCAACTTGCTGTAATAATTTCACCGCATTCATGGTAAATTTAATTTCCAATTAAACGTCTCTCGGCAGCATGACAACTAGAAAGCAATTAACTAATTGAAGGTGATCTGATCATTATCATTTTCATATCACATTTGCCACTTTACCAGTTTTCCATTGAACATTCTTTTGCTTTCCGTTTATATTAATGATTGTTTGTCGATCGACAGAATGACAGGTAGATATGACAGATTGGAAATCATGCCTTGTTCATACATATGATTGTAAGAATTCTGTATGTATCGCTTGGCTTGTGTAATTTCCTTTCAACGTTTGGATGAATTTTAAATTCTGATTACTGACTTTAGATTGTATTCTCCTTCGCGTGCCGCATAAATATTCAACACTTGCGTGTGCTTATTACAGATTGGCTTTTTTTCATACTCAGATGCTTTATAATTTAATAAATCAGCTTGTAATGGATGTTAAATGTCAAATATTCAGCTGTTTCAACTGAACACACTTAACTTAAGGTGATGTGTTAATTTTAAAAGCTCTCTCCCTTGATGTAGTATTTTATAAATATTAATCGTTCCAACCGGACGTGGAATATATTACTGAATAATTTATAATGTCATCATGGTTGGTAAGCACCCAACGGAGTAATTATAAATTTTACAGTAATTTTACTGAGAAAATTGACTTTTAAATGTTAATTATAAAGTGATGGGATTAATGAGAACGGCGTTCAACCTTCAGAAAAATAATTTCATTTATTTCACACGCCTCGATGTCTGACATGTACGATGAATTTACATGTCTGTAAGAATTTCATTGAGAATAGTGACAGCAGTCAAATAAATTAGACTTTACGGCGAGCTCAAGACGCTTATGCTCAGGGATTGGTAAGGCAGAGACTCAACTAAATCACAGAGATCAGTAGTTGTGGCAAAAAGTTAGACCCTATTTTCTAACCAAAGGACCCAATTGTTTCAGTCAAGATATAAGAGGATCAGTAGACTTAGGTTTCATAGAAATAACTGGCTAATTCGAAAACTCAATAGTAGTTGAATGAATCAGTTGTTATGAATAACGAATCAGTAAGAATGAGGGTAGCATTCAACAATGTCAAAACTTTTTCACTATTTTGTCTATTGCACTACCAGGTCGTACGGCTTCCTACTTTCGAGTCTTCTAACTTGCTCGCTTTGTTTTAGAAGTTTAGATGCCTCTTCATTTGTATGCTGTCTCAGTCTTTTCGCGTGATCTGTTGCACACATCTGAATCTCGCTAGATACGGTCTCCATCCTCAGGTCACGATAAAGGTCAGTGTTATGAATGCACCATGGTGCATTAACAATGCGCCGCAATACTTTGTTTTGACGATTTTGAAGGGTTTTAATGGTGCTTTTCTTAGCACACCCCTATAAAAGCAAAAGTTTCTTGTGAATAGATAAGACCAATCGTCTTCCAATGAGCCAGTCCATTTTGTTTAGGTTTAGGTTGATTTTGTATCTTTTTTTCTTGACGTGCAACGAAATTTTGCATCTAAGGTTATTCCTAAGTATTTAGCGGTGTTGGCATAAGGAATTTTGGTATTATTGTTGATGAATATCGGAATTTCTCTTATTCTTTTGTTTGTAAAGTCAACATGCACAGACTTAGCGTAGTTTTTTTAATTTTTTAACATTCAATGGCATTCATCGCTGTTTGTAGCTTCCTCGCTGCTTCTTCTTCTGTTTTGCCGACTGCCAGAACCGCTGTATCATCAGGTAGGTAAATCATTGGCGAACAAAAGGTAGAGTGTTGGACCCAGGATGCTGCCCTGAGGAACTCCAGCTTTTATTTCCCTAAGTTCGGAGTACGCATTTTCTTGTTTAATTCTGAAGAAGCGAGGTGTTAGATATGATTCAAGTACCTTGAAATACTGTATTTGTAAAATATTTTTCCGTTAGTTCACTAGTCCTTCCTGCCAGACTTTGTCGAAAGCTTGAGCTACGTCCAAAAAACACACAGAACAAACCTCTTTGTTTTCCAGCGACTTTTCTGTGACTTGGTACTAGTTTTTACGCTGAATGATTGGTTTTAGGCGATTGAATAGTATGTTTTCGAACAATTTTGACATGACTGGAAGTAGGGATATAGACCTATAGGACGCTGCTTCGTACGGTGATTTACCTGGTTTAGGTACCATGATTATTTGAGCAACTTTCTAGTGACAGAGGACGTAATATAGTTGACTTGCATGAGGTTCAAAAGTGGTGGTTAGATACTCAGCGAATAAGGTATCTTTCTCGCATTCGTTTTCGCTCACTGTCTATCATTTTTTCTGATGGGATGTCTTAGTTCTATTGGTCTGTTTAGGTGTTTGGTGGTCTTCCAAAGTGAATAGTCAATACTTTTATCATGCGTAAGTTCTTTAAGATACTTATTTATAGATTCGTTTTATATTTCTTTCATCATACAGCGAAGATACTGGGAGTATCTATTAAGATTTATTTTATCTATTGGAGCTCGAGTTTGCTGCCATTTAGCTGAAAGTTTTCGTTTTTTGGCTACTATTTCCAATATTTATTTGGGAAAGTTTTGGCCAACTGCTTTCCTTTTTAGGACTGGAGTTGATTTGAAACCGCTTGTTGAATTTGTTGGGTGAATTTTAAAACATCATCTTCAAGTTCTGCAGTAGTTTTAAGGGGGATAGATAAATTGATTTCTTGATCCAGAAACTATTTAAAAGGAGCCCAATCAGTGCGGTTATTTGCCAAGATTGTGTTTTTTTGACCCCACATTCTTGCCGTTTCAGCATTTCCACAGAGCTTCTGTATACCGTCAGCAGGTTAGAAGTGGATAGTTCTCCATTCTTTGACTGGCAATGTTTTCTTCTGTTTTGCCGTCAGCTTAAGGATGGACTCGTCCTCAAGGTATCAGCTTCTGGCATATCCGTAATGCGGTTGTGGGTAACACTTTGAGATTAACACCCCTCCACGGTTCACCCATGTTTGTTAAACTCGAGTGCCTTGTCCCTAACGCAGCCGGTAATCTTTACTCCTTTGAGCCACCTTGCGCTGTCGAATTTGTAATTTAATGCAAAAACATTGTCTTCGGTGTCAGCCATCATAGATTTCAGGATCTCATTTTCCACCAGCAACCAGTTCTCCACAGTGATCGTGCCGTCCGGATCTTTTAGGTGCACAATGGCCATTGGGGTGCTTGCGAGAATTGCCGCCATTTGTCTTTCTGAATTGTTTTCTTCTTTCGATTCCTCTGATCTTTGTCGGTTTGAGGCGATACCCGAAGTGCTAGTAGCTGAGGCTGAGGGTTTCCGAGAAATATTTTCAGGGATCACCTTGGAATTGGACGACTTTTTCATCGCAAATTTAAGTGCCTGTGCTTAGTCGACCATTTTAGGGGTCGGTCCAGATTTTGCGTGTTTTACTTGTTTGACTGGCTTAGTTCGTATTGCCATCGTTTTCTTGGGTAGAATTGCGACAGCCTGGTTTCTTTGAGTCTCTACCGCTGCGATTCAGGATAATTTAAAATCGAATATAGGGTGACCGGATAAGAACGATAGGAAAATAAATTTAAATAAAACAACAAGGGTGCGAGAAATCAAATTCATTCTAGCTTTATTTTAAAGCTACATTCATGCCATTGCGTATGGAATATCACATCATTTAAATGTCCGCCTCGGCTTAGCTGGCAGTGCTTCAAGCGGTCGGTCCAATTTTCGACGACTCGATCCAATATGTGCGGCGTTATTCCGGAAATAGCGTCTCGAATGATGGCCTCGAGCTTATCCAAAGTGGTTGGCTTGTTAGCGTAGACTAAGGACTTGACGAAGACCTAGAGAAAATAATCGAGGGGTGTCAAGTCGCATGATCGCGGAGGCCAATTGATGAACGCTCGCCGTGAGATGACCCAGTCGTCAAATTTCTCCTTCACCACTTCGAGCGTTGTGTCGCTTGTATGGCATGTAGCGCCATCTTGTTGGAACCACAGCTCGAATATATCGACATTGTCGAGCTTCGGCCACAGAAAGTCGGTTCACATCGCTCTATACCGAGGACCATTGACGGTAACGCTGTCTCCTTCCTCATTTTCGAAAGATGATGCCGCCATGCCATAAACCGATTTCGATACTGGCCGCTACGGCGGCTATGTTTTCTTCACTTCGCACCGACCTCTATCTGGTTGGTGGCTTAAGGTCCAAAAGAGTCTACTCACGCCCAAACTTTTCCACGGTGCCTGCGCACTGAAGCCATGATGACGACCGACCGCACGACGAAATTCACGTTGCATATTTACAACTGAGTCGATAATATTTTTTAATAATTTCCGCACATTCGGGAAGCGTCAAACGATGCATGATAAAATGGCAAACCTTACTGAATATTTTGACAGCTGGATGTCAATGGTAACTTTGACAGCTACTAAAACATAACAATTGGAAAAACTATCATTGCTATCTAGTCACCCTTTAATATCAACTTCAATTGTCTACTTCCGGGTTTGTAGTTGCCAGGCTCGGATGTTTAATTTTGAAAGTTATGATCGTATCTCAGGATTTTGTGGTTGTTATATTCTTTAGTTTTGAAGCTTTATGCTTTTTTTTAAATATTCTAAAATCATATCATAACGTATCATTTGAAATAAGTTACGTGTTCACTCATATTTCATGTGAAAATGAATGTCTCTAACCGTTGAATGTCCTAAATTAGTTTCTGCACCCATATTCCCACGAATTTCCTATCACAAAATCATAAATCATATCTTGTTGTCGAAAAGCATTTCCCTGAATTCGCGACCGCCCCCGCCCCCGCCCCCCGCAAACATGATGACTGATTTATCAGCCCACTCAAAAATCGAAAGTATGTCATCTTCCACATAAACAGAATTTCCGAAAATGGTATGACACTCGATCTTCTCTCTTTGATAAGCCAACGAAGACAAATTCAAAATTAATTCCACACGTAATCAATCTGTCCCCAAAACTGTTTTAAAAAACAAAAACAAAAATGTGCCTCATAAAATTCCGATTGACTTCGATACACTCGACGACTCGTCCAAATATAGAAATCCTCGTCTTTTACTGGCTCGGTCTTTGCACAAAAGCAAAGCAAGCCGAATCAGTGTCATCAATAATTATTTGTCCACACACTGCGCCATAAAAATAACTCTTTCCCCCTAAATTCACATCTTGGTCTCATTTTCAGTCCTTCTCGTGCAACAGGATTGCCCCAGGTCAGGGGTTGGGTTCATAAATTAATTCGCTTTCTCGTCTCGAAAATGTATATCTCTTCTAATTGAGAAAAATTGTCGATTTCGTTTGAAAAAATTCCTCAATTAAGCAACTTTATTTTTAAATAGATACAAACCGATCGATAGAATCTCATCGAAAATTTCCCCCTACCTAAAGTTCATTCCTATTGACTGACAATTGATTGACCAAAAACGATATCTCCCCCACCCCCACCCGCTCCCGTGACCAAACTGAAACGAATTAAACAAACTTGTCCGTTGCTCCTCAACTTGTCACTCGTATCACGCAATCGACCGACCGACCGTTGACTTGGTTGCGGTCAAAAGTCCAATCGAAAAAAAAAAAAAAATATCCGATTGCATCTTCTTGAACTAATTAATCTGTCAGTAAAGTAGTTTGTCTAATCTGTTAACAACAATTTGTGTTTCTCTTTTCTTTTCTTTTTTTCAGTGTGAATTATGTAACCAGAACGACACAAGAAGAAGAAGAAGAAAAAAAAAACCATCAAATCAGGCGACAACAAGTGTATCTAAAACTACAATCAATCAATCGAACAAATAAAACTCAAATCACACATAAATTAAACAAATAAAGTTCACTTAATCACGGTCGTGTGCATGTGCGTTCCCTCTGCCGCTGTCTCTGATAAGAGCGACACCACAAAGAAGAGAATGTGAATAGAAAATAGAAATAAAATCGGAAATTAAATAGTAAAGATACGCACTGAGTAGAATTTTTCGGTCAGAAGTTCGGAGTGCGTCTATCCGAAGTGAAGTGTGGCGAAAAATTCCCTCCCGAAAGCTATCTTCTTCTTTTTTTTTTTTTTCTTCTTTTTTTTTCGTTTAAAAATATCTCAATTGTTTGCTGTTCGTATTTGTGATACTGTAACGGTGTGTTGTTCATAAACATTTTAACAGAAAAAAAAAAAAATAATAATTTCTCTTATCAGTGTTTGAATTGTGAAATAATTGATCGAAAAAAAAGTGAAATTTTTTGTAAAAGATACAACAGATATTACCAATAGAAAATGGCTAAAGAAATGAATCTACAACTGTGGGCTGCATGCTGCGTCGCTATGACTGTGCTGATGTTCGGGAACTGCATTTTAGCATCTCGTAAGTTGTGGTTTTATTTTTTATTTTTTTTATTTTATATTTTTGGCTATAAATATCTAGGTGTACATACAGATTTAGAAAGAATTCGAGTATTGATGTTACTTCATTCTCTCATTCAGAAAGAAGATACAAAATTTAAGAAAACACTATGTGTCCAAAATTTATCTTTAGGCGTTGATTCCAGTGTCTTATCCGTATCGGTTGAGGTAGTAGCGGTTGAACATTTTGGCAGGAAGTACTGTGTACAGAGAGGTGTTTCTAATGACATTCTATTCCACTACTTAAAAGCCCTTAAGGTAAAAGTTCATGTGAGTAAAGAAAGAAAAATCCATTTAGGTATATCTTTTATGATAGATAGGTGTCCACTCAGTACAATTACCTACAAAATCGTACATCAATTTGTGGGAAAACTAAACAGACTTAGACGATGTAACCTTGTGACGCTGGTTTGAGTTTCTGGCAAGGGAGAAATGATAATCTGGTACCCTTGTCAGAGCAACATCAGATACCTTATTTATTGGTCCTCTTCCAGTGGATTGAACTACAACACTGCGACTACGGAAATCTTAGTAGATGCACCATGGAAAAGCTGAACTAGTTTTCCGTAAACCTTAGGAAAAAGTAACTTCAGGATCATGCTGGGTCACCTGTAAACAGGTCAAAACATCTGCGCACTCCATTCGTGGGTGCCCAACTTTTATGAAGCTTACTTTAGGCAATTTTATCCTATAAGATGAAGAACTAATGAAGCTGAACCTTGCCGATATCTCTATCGAATGTTGATTCTGGGTTTTATCGGTGAATCATGGTGAATCAAAGTACTATGGACCAATAAGTCCATGAGCTTTCTGTGCAGAAGAACAACTCCGCAAGCCACAACCCAAATATGCACGGACATACTATATGTATACACTCCGAAATTCTTCGCACTTAAACCGATGATACAGTGTATTTAAGCTAAGACCCAGCGCTTGTTTGCTCTCTTATACGAGTAGCTTCGGTGGTTTTTTTTACATCGGAAGGTGGGAATCTTTTCAAGACGATACTTAGTCCGTACTCAGTAACTGTAAACCCACCTCCCCTCCTACCCCTAGTCCTCGCAGCACTGCCGTCAAGCATTTTATCACGTGGGAGGACTTCAGCCTTACGTACTCGACGCATTCGTGTTGGCAGCCTATTGCGCTGCATTTCGTTGTCGCTTCTGTCTTCGCTGCTCCTTTATAATGGTTGCGATTGGTGTCGCTAACTTCTTCCCAATCCTCTTCCCTGCTCATCATCTATCTGTTGATGTTGTCTGGGGTAAGGTCCTCACTCAATTTGTTCACCAGCAGGGGACATTCTTCATAATATCGTGGACAGTGGAACATTATGTTCCGCACCTCGGCTGCTTCTGTGAACGTTGTGCAATAGGGGTTGTCATCGCATCCAAAACTGTGAAACAACCATGGCCAGAAGGCAACTGGGTCAGGTAGAAATTCAGCTCCCCATGCTTCCTAATAAATCTCTGCGTCCACCTGCCTTTATGATACAATCTCTCCTACCATTCTTCCAGACTTGTCCTTGCTGATAACTCCGTATCACTTCGACTCTTTTGCTGTTAATGCGGTTGTCCTGCTGCCTTGGGCAGCCACTACACATGCCGCGTCGTAAAAGGTTGTTCGGAAGGCGCTGCATAGTCTCAACGCGTTGATTCTATAAGCTGGTTCCGTCTTCTTTCTGTACGACTTCGTCTTCGTAGAGCATTATCGATCACGCCACTCTTGTTAAGAACAATCTCTTCTTGTGTTTTCGGCCGCCGATATTTTGCATGATCCTTGCCAGGGTAGTCGTTGCCATTGCTGCCTTTGCTGCCTTATCAGCTGCATGCTGCAGATGTTTTTTAAAAGCTAGCCTTGCATCTACAGTAATGTTAAGATACTTCAACTCTGGTTTGGAAACTACAACTTTACTGTTACTCTTATAGTTTCCATTACTCGCCTACTGCTGATGATCACTACTTCAGTCTTTTCTTCTGCATGTTGTAGGTCCATGCTTACTAGTCAGTCCTGGACCATACTGATAGCTTCATTGCAGTCATGCAACTCCTCAAGGAGTTTGGTTACTACAACGATTTTTATGTCGCCAATTATTTTCGAAGACCTCGGTACTATATACTCCCGCTCTTCCATTGTCTTCCTTCGACAGCTTTTTTCGAACTTCGTCGATGGCTGTAGAATGTGCCTTATGGAAACCATTAGAAACTATGCAACTCCTATGAATCGGCTCTAGAAAGGGAATTACTATGTCTTGCAATATAATGGGTATTATGTCCACATCCGTGAAATTCTGGAAAAATCGCCACTGTCCAACTCTCAATATGCGTACCGCATAGGAAGATCTACACAGAGACGCCTCTTCACGAGGTTGTGCGCACAGTTGAAAAAACACTTCACTACAAGGAATATACTTTTGTCACCTAGAGGTAGCGTTTAACAACATTCACACTACTCGCACAGCGATTCAAGAATCTCTTGTCGAGCTAGCGATAGAGCATCACATTAGCAAATGGATAGTATCTATGCTAAGAACAAGAATCATCCAGTCAGCACTAGGTAACAACAGCATAACCAAAATTGTAAATAGAGGAACTCCTCAAGGAGGTGTTGTCTCCCCTGTTTTGTGGCTAAACGTCATGAACAAGATCTTGACACGACTGGACAAAGAAGGTACAAGGTTGTTGCTTACGCCTATGATTTGATAATTTTAGTGTCAGGAAAGTTTCTCTCTGGAATAGGTCAACTCATGGAGAGTTGTTTGGATTTAGTACACTCATGGGCCACGAGCTATGGCCTTGATATAAATCCTGACGAAACCGAAATGAAGCTATTTACCACTAAAATACGGAGCTTCAAATTGAACCTTCGTTATGTTCTAGTGAAAAATATCTGAGCAAAGCACGCAAAGCTTTCTACGTATGCAACAAAATTTTCGCCAAAAATTGGGCTCTTCAACCAAGATTAACCCTTTGGATGTACACGGCCGTCGTGAGCCCGATTCTCACCTACGGAGCTATCGTTTGGTGGTCTGCCCTAAGTAGAAAACACAATGTTGATAGCATAAAAAAAAAGTCCAAAGAGCAGCATGTGTAGTCATCACGGCCGCTTTGAGATACTGTCCAACTGTGATACTCCACTTGATCCCTCTCAAATTATACATCAGAGATACAGCTTTATACTGCACAGTCCGGCTCAGAGAATCTGGGTGCTAGACCGCTGTGCTTTACGGTCATAGTAAAGTCCTGGGTACGGTACCAAACAACCTGGTTGCGTCTTCGACTGACTTTAGTAAACTTCTTTCAGTAACTTTCCCTACCAGAGCAGAATGGAAGAGCGGTTAAGTAATCAGAGATTTTAACCATCAAAACTGCGGAGTAGACGCATGCATTTTCTCGGACATACTGAGTGTCGAAATCTTTCGGTCTACCGAATTTTGCCAGTTTCTTTCAAGCGGAGTTTCTCGCGATTCGGGGGACTTGCCTCATACTGAACGCCTTCGCATCATGTAATCGCAAGTTTACTATCTTCAGTGATAGCCAACCTACTATCGAAGCCATTGACACATCCTCAAAGCTGGTAGAGCAATTCCAGTAAGAAATCACCCTCATCTGGATCCCAGGACATAGTAATTTTGAGAGAAACGAACAAGCGGACGATCTGGCCAGGCAAGGGTCAGAAAGGGTCAAATCACTTTTTTAAATCTGTCCAACCTCGGTTGGAGTAAGCTTTCCAACTTGCAGATCAAGACAAGATATTTCATGGTATATAGGTAAATGTATTATCTTTATAGCTCAGTATAGCGTTGAACTTTTGAAAGAAGTCTTCGCCTAAAATTCCGTCTTGAATGATAAGAAAATTGTCTGCTACTATATGGGACGTGTGTTTTAAGATTTTTCCTGGAGTAATTTCTATTTTCAGAAGTACTGTACCTAGCGTTGACGTAGGAGTGTTGCTGAGCTACAGCCAAGCTTGGCATCCCCCGTAACACTTTCTGCCGTAGCTGCAGATATGCCAACGAGGAAGAATCTCTTCTTCACTTTCTTTACAAATGTCCAGTCTTATCGAGAACTAGAAACCCTTCTTCGATGACCTGAGAGAGATATCTGACAAAAGGATTGGAGCCCCCATCCTCTACCTGAACTCCAATTGTAAACTTAATAACATAACCAGGTTACATGAGTTTGTGTTACCAAAATGACTCAAAACAGCGCTAATTGGGTTTTCTTTTGAACTGCCACCTCTACTTAAGTTGCTACCAAAATAAACCCTCTTTCCATCTCAATGAACATGCCTAATGGCTACACAAATACTTTAAACCGCTGTCAGTCTCGGGTTAATCTGAGTAGTGTACACAGCAATATGATATGTACGTGGCACACCTACGCATCTAAAATATTATAAAAAAAAATAAAACTAAAACTCTGTACCTGTACTTTAGAGGCTTAAAAAATCACCATGGATAATTCCCTTAATTCCACCTCCACCTGTCAAAAAACCATTATCAACGCTTATACCGACGATAGTAGTTTCTGTGCAAAAACCAAGTCTCTTGGCAAGTCAAGGCCGCTATTATCTACGACAAAAAAAAAAAAAAAACAAAACAAAATAATCTCACCGAAATAAAAATCAAAACAACCAATAAAATATGCTAAGCTATTCAAAGTCAAAATTGAAAAAAAGTGGCAAAAAAATTGAGCTAACGAGACACTATAAATGGTGTGATCCGTATTAGCAAGACCATTAACTGCTTAACAACTTTTGCTAATTTGTTCCTTCCCACGGTATACTTGGTAGTGGCACTCATACGCACTAATCTCGTAAACTTTTATAACCGTCATTAGGCAGCCCAAATGAGTTGAAGAAGTCACTACTAATAAATCACTGCAAACAAATTTAATGAAAATAAATAAAAAAAACTAAATTTAAATAATTAACGATAGGGTTGGTCAGGGTTGAATGCGACGCGATAATTTTTATTGTTTCTTTCGCCAAAAATATAGTAAAATATTAATTCTTCTTTGGCTGATATATTTGAAATGGAATTTTGTCTAAGGAAATGATGGGCGCCGAGGCTCCAGTCATTAAGTGCGCTGTGACTGAGTGGGAGGTTCAAATCCAAGAGAACAAAAAACTTTTATCGCCGTCCCACCTCTAGCGATCGTCTGACAAACATCCGAGAATAAGAATCTTCTCTCAATCGAAAAATTGCCCTTCGGAAACGGCATAAAACTGTAGGTACCAACCACAACATGAGTGGCTGCGAGAAGCTAGGCCAGGCCTGGAATTACTTACTATACTTTCGTTGGCGCTACAAAGTGTGGTGCTCCTGGGCCTCAAGTAATATGCCAGCCAATTTTGTACATCTATTCGATGGAGATCTTCTTTCACCTGATCACACCATCGAAAATGAAGTCTGCCTTGGTTTTTCGATCCCTCTGGTATGGCGTTGAAGACTCTACGGACTAAAGCATCGATGTGAATTCGCTTAACACGACCCAGCCATCTTAACCATTCGACTAGGCTTATGTCGTACAACTCGTCATTGTATCTTCTACGTCAGACACTGTTCTGCTCATCTACACAAACAGGATCATAAATCGTAGGACTTTTTTGTCGAATACAGCAAGGGAGCTTTCATCCGTCTGGGTAAGGGTACATGCTTCTGCGCCATAGAGCATGACCGGGATGATGAGTGTTTTATACAGCGTCTCCTTGGTTCTTCTCGATATGGCTTTGTTCCTCAATTTCTTACTCAGCCCAAAGAAATACGTTTGATTCCGCGTTGCTGTTGTTTGTCAAGTTGATTACCACGAAGTTATACCTACGAATTGTCACATTTTGACGAAGTCTGCGGTGGGAGCCGACTCTTGTTGATGATGCTAGTGAAAGCACCAGTAACTGCTCGCTAAGTTCTTCCCATCACGTCGATGTCATCAGCAATCCCAAGATATTGCGTGGATTTTTGAAAGATACTGCCTGATGTATTGGCCTGGGCGTTGCGTACTACCTTTTCTAGCACAATATTGAAGCAACTGCATGACAGTGCGTCGCCTTGTCTTAACCCTCTGTTGGTGTCGAAGGTTTCAGTAGAATCATTCCCAATTTTGACGGAAAGCGAGCATTCTTCAACGTCATCCTGATAAGTCTTATCAGTTTAACAGGGATATTAAAGGATAAACTGATGATGGCTATCGATATTGAATTCGTGGGTCTTCTCGAAGATCTGACTTTCCAGATCAGAAGACAGATTATTAAAGACGGCTTTAGACGTTCCCATAAAAAGCTGGACAGAATTTTATAGACGATTTAAAAGGCTAGTGCCACTGTAGTTGGTGCAAATTAGGCGATCTTCTTTTTTTGCGGATCGAGCAGATGGTACTGAGGTTCCAATCGGCGGTCATACTTTCCTCTGACCATATTTTAGAGATGAATTGGTATATGCTCCTTACCAGGTCATCTCCAGCGTGTTTAAAAAGATCCACTTGTAGCCCATCAGCGCTGGCTGCTTTGTTCATTTTTAGCTTGGCGATGACTAATTCTATCTCACTTTGGTCTGGCGGTTGAAACTTTTGGTTGTCATCCAGATTGACTGATACTGGTTGTTCATTGGCGGAGTCTTGACTGTCATTACCATTTAGTAACTGGTTAAAGTAGTCTCTCCAGATGTTAAGCATCGACTGTATGTCCACTACGGTGTTCCCATCACTATCCTTGCAGGCTCCAGGTCGGCTAATGAATCCTGTTGTTCTTCCGGATTCATGTCGACAGTCGTGGGATTTCTCGCAAGCTCGAGGGATACGCGGTCGGCATAGACTGTAGCTTTCACTTCCAATCATAGTCGTCCAACGTAGAATTTCCTCGGCGTAATTGTTGATCGCCTAAGAGCTTCGATGGATATTCGTAAACGCAGTTTGACACCAACCAGGTAATGATCTGAGTCGATGATATGTTAGAGAAGTGCCTTCCGTCAATGGCAAAATGATCTATCTGGTTGCGTGATCGACCATTTGGTGACCGTCATGTGCCTTTGTGGATGTCGAGACGTGGAAATCTCGTGCTGTTTACCACCGTATTTTTTTCCAGCTACAAAATCGATAAGCCTGAGTCAGTTACCGGATGTGGTGTCGTGTAGGCTGTGTTTTCCTATCGTCTTACCAAAGATGCCCTCTTTTCCAATTTCGACGTTAAAATTACCCAAGAGTATCTTAATGTCATGTTTGGAGCATTGCTCGTAAGTTTTTGCGAGGAGCTCGTACAACCTTTTCTTGGTAGCATCGTCTTTCTCTTCTGTAGGGGCATGTGCGCTAATAAGGCTCAAATGATGGAATTTGGCCTTGATACGGATTGTCGTCATTCTCCCGCTGACTTAGCAAAAGCTCAAGACTCTTTGCCTAAGTCTTCCTCTGACAGCGAAACTGCATTCTGTATCCGACTGTTAGTGCCAAAATATTTATTTTTTGTTATAAGGAAATGATGCATATATGACGTTCATTCACTTTTGTTCCGAACAAGCTTAAAGACCAAGGAAAGCCATTAAAATTCACACCAGCAACAAAAAAGGAATCGATTTCTTTAGCAAATAAAAAGTTGGATGACTTGTACGTTAAGCAAGAATCTCGGAATATCGAACTGATTAAGGACAATTAGCAAGGCAATCGGAGAGAAATTGCTGTTCAATTAAAAAATAAAAAATTCACCAGAACTTTAACTGACATCATTGCATTCTATTGCTTTGGGTTTTTCATAGTGATTTCGTTCAGTGTGAATATCTGAAGTACCTGTGTATGGTTCTTTATGACATTGTTTCCATTCTAACCACAACTGGCATCAAACAATCACATGAGTTGTAGATTGTAGATTGGTTATAGGGGTGTATATGCACTGCGACCTTTGATTGTGCTCCCCCGACTTTAAGCTAAAGACGATGATATAATCGACTTAGATCACCTCCTCCAGTCTAATTGCATTGATGAACCGGAGTATCTAGATCTTCTTCTGATAGTTGGTTTAGTGGTGGATGCTGTGCTACCCGGAAAGTGCGTTTGGAGTAGGAGGAGAGGTCTTTGCTCCTCGCGCTCAGTGTAGCTGCCATTCTGCTTTTTCAATATACATGGTGCATTTACTCTTACTCTTGATAGCACCTTATGTAGTCTAGCTGCTGCAGGGGTAGATGTGATGTTTTCACAGAATGTTCTGAAGCTATTTGTTAGCTTTTCTAATTTCCTTGTTGTACTCTGTTAGCTTCGCAATGTACTGTTGCCAGTCTCCATTGCTCTTGGCTTTATTGAATAGCTTGCGCACCTTGGATTTTAGTACGCCTAGCGTCCTGTTTCACCATGGAGCATCCTTTTGCCTTTTGCTGTTGCTAATATGGCAGTTAGTTTCATACGAATGCGTTATAGCCCTGTTGACTTCACCTAGATTGTTTTCTAGTTCTAATTGGTGTATTGCCCATTTCTTCCCTTTAACATTCCATAAGTTCCACTCTAAAGTAGTTCCAGTGTTGCAAGAGTTCCTTCTTCACATGAGTTTAATGCCTACATATGTATCGTACATAGCTGACTTCTTGCGAACTATCGACTGTAGCTCTTTACTGTAACGAGCGTCACAAAGTTCATGACGTGTGTCACCTGATTCATGACACCCGTCACCAAATGAATGACATGCATCACCAAAACTGTGGCGCTCTACAATAAAGCCACGACGCGCGTCGGCGAATATTGCACTCTTCACCAAAGTCACGACGCGTGTAACCAAATTTACACAAATTCATGGTTCGTGTCACCATATCAATGACAAGTGTCACCAAATCAATGGCACGCATCACCAAAGCTATGACGCGCGTTACCAAATCCATCAAATTCTTGATGCGGGTCACCAAATCCGTGACTCGTGTGACCATTTTCATGACGCGCCTCATCAAAACCATGACACTCGTCACTAAAGCTTTGATGATCCATGAAATCCATGGTCTCAACACTGGCGGATCAAGTAGGATAACCCTAAAGATCTGCTGTAGCCTATCTTTCGACCGGGCAGTTGACGCATACTTATTTTCTTATACAGAAAAGTCTATCAGGGTCAACAAGTCGTTAATAAAACGCGAATCTATCTCTGATGCCAGCCTTGCTACTGTGGGCAAGTAAGACTTGTTTTTTTCTGGTTGTAGTGTCATAACTCTAAAACGTCTCAACCAATTCTCATGTAGTGTATTTTGTTACTTAGAAAATTTATCTGGGAGGTTTTCAAATACCTTAACAACGCGACCAGTTTCGTAAACTTATTTCATTAGTTGCATTATTTTTCTGAGCACTTGGGGAGCGATATGAAGAACAATCAATTACTCTCTTGAGAAACATCATTATGTCACAAAGGAGATGTTCAATGAGTACCTGTAACTTGTCAAAATGGGAAGATTTTGTGTATTTCTAGGCGACAGATCAAGCTGTAACTGAACTTGAATTAATAATGAACGCGACCTCTTAGAAGAACCTGCCCTTTGTTTTGAAATTCTGGTATGTATTCGATTTATTTTCTTTGAATCAACGAACTCTTACCATGATCCATAAACCTACATAACCTCAACCGTATGTTTATACTCTATCACATTAATTACTCCTACAATAGCACGTTCTTTGCCCACTGGTTAAAAAGAAATCTTCCCTAAAAATACATGACCTCTTCCAATTGACCCAAATACTCTCATCCATTTACGTTGCAAAAGAAAGAAAAAATACGAAACCAAGAAAACAATCTTCCAACTTGACTGCTCATCCATGAAATTCTTTTTGGCAGAGTAATACGCCACTGTATGCGGCTAGCTTGCGCGCGGTTGGTGGCTGTCTCAAGTGTCCGCTGCCGGGTCATATGGCATAAAACCACTCCCAATTTAAAATATAAGTCAAAACAAAAACTTTTTGCAAACATCACCCCCGTAAATCGCTTAAAATTCTATCCCAACATGACTGACGTCAGACCGTGACGAACCGTACAAGAGGCATTAAGCGGATAGACGCATGTCAAATTCTTCGTGGCGCCATTTGACGTGTGACATTCGGCGAACCCTATTTCCCCATCTGATCGCTCAAACTTGACAGCAGAAAATTACCAGACTGAAGAAGAGGAAGAATAGTATTTAAAAACTATGTCGCGGCGATCTACATCCACACCAACTGGGCTATTTGACACCCTTTCTAGGTCAGGCACACAGAACAGCTAAGCGATAGACAACTTACAGATGTAAATCTCTGAAATCCACCACGAATATGCAGGGCCACGGCCAAAGTCGTGAGGTAGAATCGAGTGAATGAAACAGGAAAAAAAAAAACCTCCAACAAATCTGACATAAACAACCTCAACCAACTCCCAGAATGGTAATGGCGCGCGCTGTTTGCAAATTATGACAACCGTTCGTTTGCCGTCTTCGGTGAGTCAGTTTGGAGAAGTTTTTCTCTCATTTTTAATTAATTTATGGAAATTAATTCAACTTATGATGGTGTGGATCTCGTCAGCTAATAATGTATGAAATATGTTGACCACATTTTTTTTTTGCTCTGACGTTTTGCATGAACAGAGGGAGAGAAATATAGGCGGCGTGGCTGTCAAGCCCCTTTTGGAGCATAAATGTCTGTGTTTGAATTATGTCGACCATGTGACATTTGAGCTTAGAACTTTTACTACCTGAACTTTTACTACCTGAACAAAAGTACCTTCAGGTTTCTTTTTTTCTTTTCAGGTTTGTGGTTGTCATTGTTGACAGATGGAACATGTTAGCCGCTGTCACTCTCGCTATTCCTCTCAGATTCTGTTAATCTGTTGTGTCGTGGCAGTAGTACTGATATGGTAATTCCCCATGCAAATGATGTCACTCTGCGAACTATGTTCGTGATGTGGAGTTAAGTAGTTGATTTTTTTTCTCTAAGGTAGAGCTGTGGGGTATTACTTTTGACTTGATAATGAATCGGTAGCCATAAGTGGTCGGATTTCTATAGTTCTCTAATGAGGTTCACATTAATATACCTCCTACACCTCCATAGAAAAGGCAACGAAGAAGGGTTGGTGTGGCACAAGAGGAAAAACAAGTTTCATAATGGTGTTCATTGATTTACAAGCTGTTGATCTGAGCTTTTGGTTCGCCTTTCTGGCGCCAGGTTGTTAATATATTCACGCATTTACATTCCTCTCTTGGATAGAAATTGTTTGATTGTTAAAATAGAAGATGTAAATAATGTGTGTCTCTTATTCAAATAAAACACAAGATCTGTCATCCTAATGTAGTGGTGCCTGTTCTGTGGCAGACTTGTAAGACTCCTCTGGTCTAGAAGTGAAAAACGCATCCAGTACACGTTCGAAAAGGGTCTAATTTTTCATTCTCCGATTCTTCAGATGATTTTGCAAGCTACTAAAAGATGGAGAGTGTGCTGGATGATCCTTAATTTCCCAATCAAAGTTGTGGATTTTTTGGTTTGTCTCCTGTCATTGCCTTGATAGAAGAGCATCCCTCGGTGATTAATGTTTTTTCTTCAAGAGCTGCTTTGAATGGGTCTATTTCTTGACCGGAAGACTTCTTTGTGATGGTTTCGCCAGGAGAAAGCAGTTCAAAATGGACATGGTAGATCTGCCTTATGCACTTGCTGCAGTTTATCTGAAGGACTCAGCCACTGTCTAAGATGATAGATGTTTCGCAGAAACCGCACTTCTTATCGATAGTCACAATCCTGTCGAGTAACGAATCCAAAATGTAAACAAAAAGGCAATGTTGCTGTAAATTTATTTTACTCAAATCGTGCGGTGCCCATTTTCTAACCTTAGACACTATTCTAAGTGGTTTTGAGTGGACCTGGAACAAATCGAATTCTCGCTAATTGCTGAATGGTTATGAATAGGTTTTCGTTAAGGGTTAAGGGTCTTTCTGTTCAGTCATTATCTTGAGCCTTCTCGGAATTTTCTGGCTTCCACTTATGACATATCTGCCATACACTGCATACATTTCACATACAACTTTCGCTGCATTACCATTTTTATGATATTCTAAAGCCAAGTAGGTGAAACATGATCTTTGGTCACTTCACGAGAGACCCTTAAATGTATAAATATTTGAGCTAGGAAGATAAAATTTTGACTTTTAGAGCCCGAAGGACTTCGAGTGTAAAGAACACGTCCACTTAGAAAAATGTCCTCTTTCAATATTTTTAATAAAAAGTGGAAAATGTATAGATGTTAATATTCTCTAAAATTCGTCCACACGTTGTATAATGCCACGCCTACTTTTTGAGGGTGTTTTCTTCAAAAACCCTAATATTGTTTTTTTTAAAGCTACTTGCTGTTTTCAACTTAAATAAACCTTATTTCAAAAATCTACCATGAACTTCAGGAACAAATAGTTGCAGTCACGCCCACTTTTTTTATAGAAAGAAGCCATAAAATCAGTTTTTCTCAGAAAATCTCTTAAAAGTCTCGAAAGTAAACTCTGAATGGAAAGTTATTCATATCATTAAACTAGAATTGAAAATTTCAAAACGTCACGCCCACTTTATTCTGGACTAGAAGATAAAGAATAGGGTATCATGTACCCTTGCTCATAAGTTGAATACTTAGCCCGTATGCTTAAAAACCTACAAGTATATGTAGTAGCACTGCAGGAAACACGTCTCAAAGACGACGAAGATATGGCAAGAAGAGGAAACATTCCAGGTGTTGACCTTATAAACTGTCTTCACAGCAACGTCCATGGTATTACGACATATGCAAATTCTGAAATATCTGAGTATTGCTCGTCTGCCTATAAGGATGATTCAAACTCGATTCTCATTACTACTACAGGGATCTCTGGTGTAAAAATCGTGAACGTCTGCAAACAGCAGAAGAGATTTATTAAGCAAGATCTGCGCCATGCAAAATCAACACTAACACCTAATCCGATGTATTGAACTAAACAAAGCACTGAAGTTACTAAAACCACGGAAAGCTACTTGTGAGGACAAAATTTACACAAACCTTCTCATACATTGCGGAGAGGCTACAAGAAAATGACTAATTCATTTCTTCAAAGAATTTAAAAAAGCTATGGTCATTGCCATCAACAAACCTGGGAAAAGCTGAACAGATCCATCACATTCGCGCCTTATTTCCCTGCTTAGCGTGATTTATAAGCTCTTGGAATGCCTAATACTAAACCGTATCTAGCCAAAAATCAGAAAAATAGGTCCAATTGAACATGCTGAATTGAGACCAAAGAGAAGTCGCTGCGATCAAGTGCTAGCATTGACAACTCACACAGAGTCGGGATTTCAAAGGAAACAAAAGACTGCTAATGCCTTCGTGAATCTGACTTCTGCGTATGATACTGTATGGAGACATGGCTTTCTACTTAAACTTGTCAAAGTGAACAAGTCGCTAGCTAACCGCAGATTCCAAGGATCTATGGGATCTTAAAGAAGCCGATGGAGGTCACTGAAAGATGGCCTACCCCAGGATTCGGTGCTGGCACCTATACTCTTTAATTTATACGTTCACGATTTGCCCTCGACGAGCAGCAATATTTCCCAATGCGCAGATGACATTTCTCTCGCATCACAACAACGAAATTTCACAGCTCGTGACATCGAACTCTCTGAAGACCTGGAATCGCTGAACGTGGACTTTAAAAGGTGAAGACTGAAGCCAAATCCATCTAAAACCGAAATTTGTGTAAAACACAGATCAATATAATCTTTGATGGAGCAACCGTCACGCACCATCCAAACTCAAAATATCTAGGTGTCACGCTGGACCACACACTGACATACAGAGCACATCCAAAGGAATCCTCACTCAAGTTAAGCACTAGAAGCAACTTAATACAAAGGCTAACTGGTTATGGCTGGAGTGTAAGTGCAACTGCAATCGTCAGAACTGCTGCGATGACACTAGCCTACTCTACGGCGGAGTACTGTGCCCCGGTATAGAAAATAAGCAAGCACACCAAACAAGTAGAAACCTTAGACCTACGCAAACAAAATGACTGCCCCTTCTTTCAAGAAGAGCTCGTAGGAGTTATCTGTTATCTCTGTAGGTATATGGGTACAAATGAAGGTGACCTTGTGCATCCTAAACTCACTAAACTTACGTACACTGAATGATGTGCATCAAGATCTCTTTATTTCACATCTCCAACGATTTAGTGATCTTCTTCGATGGAATGAAGTATGGCCAGGATCTTCAAAAAGTGACTCTTATTTTGCATTCACCTAATTAACCCAAAAAAAATGCTTAAACCAGCAACATTCCAACGTTTACATGTGGTAACTTATAGGACCACTTCTTCTATTGTCCGAGCTTCAGTCTTGAATTTGAAAAGGTACAACAAATGGAAGCACAATTCGTTAAGTGCTATGAAAATGGACCAAGTACCGATTTTGAGAGTCTACTTGAATCAACAACCCTGAACGTGAGTAGATATCTCTGATTGCTTTGATCGTGCAAAACAATTTCAAATACACAATGTCGCAGACTCTTAACCCGCTTTCAGATTGAACCTTGAAATACAATCAGCCTTCCAAATTGGCTGTAATAGAGAAATAACGCTAATGTTGATTCAAATCTTTAAAAAAGAAAATTGAATCAGATGCTATTAGTCAAAGGCAATTAGTACCAATTTAAAGCTGATCACTAAGTAGTCGTAGTCCTTGTGAAAGTATGATTGTCTTTAGATCACATTCCGATATGCATCCAATTTATTTTAACTAAGATGGTGTATTTCTTTTAAGACATTATAGTCTACCTCATATTATACTTTTGGGTAAAATTACAAACATTATCGGAACCTCCTCATCTTAAACCACTTAAAAGTCCAATGAACCACATCTGCAATTTTCTTAATCTCGTCATCCACTTTAAAAATGTGTGCTATATTCCCCTTCGAAATTACGAGTAACCATTACTCCAACAAGGAAGCAATTTGCAAACAACATACATACGTGCATTTACAACCATTGCCCAAAATCTTGTATACTAAAGTGATGAAAATTAATTTCTACTCTTGTTGAGCACGTCGACAATCTCCTACCTCATAAATCCCTTTTTTACCCCTCCCCCTGCCAACGGTGTCTTTAAATTGTTTCAGAAAAAAATTTCTTCAGATACAAGAACAACATTCATATATCTCATCACCTCTTTTTTTTTCCCTTCTCTTCCATCCATCCAACCATTCATCCATCTTAATGGGAGATTTACGATTATGTATCTTTTTTAAATGTTCCACAAAAAAAAAAAACGGATACTCACAATCCACAATCTTGGTGACTTAAAAATACTAAACCGATATATAAAAATATAAAAAAAAAGAAATGTATCTTTTACTGTAACAACAGACTGGCTCCAAGACCGCCCACACGCACGACGCAAAAACATTAATTAATCTGCGTTGAGAGTGCCACAAAGCTGAATAGCATTTCGGCTTTAATCGTCCGGATTAATGTGACCATCAGCGAGAGCAGCAAAAGAAAGAAAGAACACGCGGCTGCTCTATGATTTTGCATTGGTGGCAGTTGATTGATGACAACCACCCAACCCGAATGGTTACTGAAGCTGCCAATAATTTAATAGAGGTGATAAATTGTTCTCGTGGCCAAAGAGCATAATGGAACGAAAAATATGTTAACAAGTAATCTTTGCAGCATAAATTTCACCGAGTTCATAAATCTATCTCTTTTTCGGGGGGAAAGAGTCGATTTGGATAGCTAGAGCATTCACCGAAAAAGGGGTCGAGGTGGGTGGTTAAAATCTGTTTTATGAGCTTTAACATCTGTTTAGCATTATAGACGATCGTGTTAACGCGATGGAATATGAATATCAACACAGCTATTATCGGTATGCGGTGTTATGTATATGGGATAAATGTTATGGTCTATTAGGTTAATTAAGATATTAATTCGGTTGTTATTGAAATAAAAATATAGGAAACCGGCTTTATGCTTAAAATAAAATATTACTTTTAAATAGAAACGGAAACGATTTTTAAGTTCAAACGAAATAGTTGCTTTAATTTGTGCGAATTTATTTTAAAATGAATCAAGCAAAACTTTGATGTGGTGGCATTTGAGTGGGGTGCCACAGAATTTTGTTTAAGTAACAAACAAATGTTTTTTATAGTTTTTAACTTTTTGGCAAATTAGTGGCACTAATGGTGATATAGATACTTGTTTATGGAGTAGTAATTGTTGCCGATATACACTTTTGTCTAGTGCATCAGACACACTTGGGTGTCGTTAATTCGATTTTTAGCACGAAGGACATCCATGCCAAATTTCTAAATATCTTTTGGCATGAAAGTGTTCTTTAACGACTCTTATAATTAAGTTCTGCGAACTTTTTGCCAAGATAAACAGTGAAACGATCAGATGTGTAGATTTCTGGATTATCAATTGCATTTTTATTGGTTCCACCATTGTAAAAGCACAAACCTTCGCATACAATCAGTGGGGTTTTACCTGACCGTCAGGCGAGAAGTCGACATGCAAATGTAAAGATATTACCAATTTATGGGACCTTATGTGCACCTTCGTACTGCAACCATCCAAAGCAACTGGAACTATACGTTTTGAGTAGCCAGGTATAAAACTTAAAGACTAAGACAGGTTGTATAATATTAGGTGCGCAACTAAGTTCTTTTAATGAAAATGCAACTTTATTGTTAAAAAAAAGTGATTACAAATGAATCATTCAAAGTATTGCCCATCGCTAGCTACAATTTGTTCCCATCTTTCTGGCAGAGCTCGAATACCGTTACGGTAAAAGTGCCATTTTTTTATGTCTTCATATGAGTGGAACTGCTGATCAGCCAGACCATGTGCCATCGAACGGAACAAGTAATAATCGGATGGCGCAATATCTGGGGAGTATGGCAGTTGGGGTAGGACTTCCCATTTGAGTTGTTCAATGGCGAAAAAATGACGCTCAACGTCCCTTGGCTTCAAGTCATAAGGAACCCAAGTTCCTTCTTTTTGAATCATTCCCAACGCATGCAGTCGCTTGGAAATGGCTTGACGGGTAACTCCTAATGCTGAAGCAAGCTGTTCTTGCGTTTGGCACGGATTCTCATCGAGCAATGCCTCCAATTCAGCGTCTTCGAAGAATTTTGGCTTTTTTTTACGCGGACGGTCGTCAATATCGAAATCTGCGTGTTTGAAACGACGAAACCAACCACGGCACGTCGCTTCACTTAGAGCAACATCTCCGTAAACTTTATGGAGCTCTCGATTCCCTTCAGCCGCCGTTTTCTTCAAATGAAAGAAGAAAATCAACACTTCCCGCAAATGACGATTATTTGGCACAAAATTAGATATTTTCACACAACCGAAAGTATATGACGCCAAAACAAAATCACTAATGACGTTTTGGATATGTCAAAATCGACCAGCACTTACTGCTGGAGCCATCTATTGACAAACAGCGAAAACTTAGTTGTGCACCTAATACAAAAAAGAACAAAACGATTGGTGCCATGGCAGAATATACAATGGCTTACTGTACCTAAGTATAAGTAGATCATTGTACAAAGTATTCAGCAATTGCTTCATATGTTTTTGCATTTCAGAGCCAGGGGCTGCCACGAGTCCCAGTAACTAGTCTTGGGCACTTTATGTTAATACATAAAAAAAAAAGTGCACTACTGGGTTGCACTTAATACTTTTTGTTGTTTATCTGTAAATCCTTATAATATAGCAAAAGGAGGAACTGCCTTTACTATTAAAGAAACTATTAATCACTTTGAAGAAGCGAATTATTTCACTTGTGAAATACAATCTACTTCTATAAAAGTAAAAATTGAAAGTGGTGCACTCGTAAGAGTATGCACCTAAATGTAATGATTTTGTGAATCTTCTTCAAATATTTGGAAGTAGATATATAATAGGCGGCGACTTCCACTCTAAAAAAATAGTACTGGCGACCAAAATTCACTAATACAAAAGGAAGAGAACAAATTAAAGCTATAACAGAAAATAACGCTGAATATTTCTCAATAGGAAATCGTACTTTCTGGCCCACAGATAGGAATAAAATTCCAGTTGTTATAGACTTCTTTGTAATTAAGAGTATATCCACGAATATTACAAGAGTGGAGGAAGGGCCTGATCTTAGTTCTGATCACCAGTACTCTTAAGACTCAGCGAAAAATCACTATGAGACAATACAACCAGTGACCAGAGAAGAACTGATTGATACTACTTTAGGCAGAATTTGGATTTATGTCTCCAATTCTCCCAACCCATAGAAACAAAAGAGGATCTAGACACGATAAAGTGTATTCTTTTACCTCTAATGTACAAAAATCGGCATGGGATGCAAGCCTCAAAACAAAACCGAAATTAAAAAGGAAAACATATCGTAAACTTTTAAAAACCTCACAAATCATAATAATACCTATTACTCACTCTGAAAAGCCACCAATAAAGAAAAGCAATGGAGACTGGGCTAAAACCAACCAACAGAAAGCATCGTTGTTTACTGAGTATCTTGAGAAGGTTGTCTGCCCATTTGAAGATAAATAAATTCAAGAGATGGAAGAAATAAGTGAGGACGAGGCCCCCATTCGGCCGGTAACCTATAAATAAATAGCCAAAACAATAAAAGAGAGCATTAATGCAAAAAAAAACTCCAGGGTTTGGTTTAATCACTGGAGAAATCCTTAAGCCCTTAAGCCCTTAAGATGCGTACCCCGAATGTGGAAAGTCACTGAGGTAATTATGGTGTCAAAGCCAGGTAAAACACCAAGTGAAGTAACCTCATATCTTCCTATTTCCCTGCTGTCTGTGCTATCTATCGACTGCATCCGATTTTAGAAGAAAAGAAATTGATACCAAATCACCAATTCCGATTCAGGAATAGGCACTTAACTATAGACCAGGTACATGGAATAACAGACCTTATGGAAAAAGCATTGGAAGAAAAGAAAATATGCTCAGCTATCTTCTTAGATGTTTCGCAGGCCTTCGACGAAGTGTGTCATAAAGGACTCATACATAAGTCGCAAAGGTACTTGCCAAAGCAATTCACTAAAATATAAAAATTCTACATTGAACAAAGATTATTTAGAGTAAAACAAGACGACTAATACTCAATACTTAAAGAAATAAAGGCTGGTGTACCGCAAGGAAGTGAATTAGGTTCTATCTTATTCCTCCTATATACAAATGACCACAAAGCCAAGAAACAACCGTAGCCAATTTAGCAGAAGATATAGCTGTACTTGCCGTGGGAAAAACCACGCAGGAAGTAATAGAAAAACTGCAAAGGACAGTTAATTCCATATCGACATAGACAAAACAATGGCAAATAAAACTTAACGAACTAAAGTCTGTCCATACTTACTACACAAATAAGAATGTGCAACACCTACCAGTACTCATTAATAATGTACGTGTTGTGTACGTAACGCTGATCTACAAATTGAAGTGGTAGACGATGAAGTCAAAAAAGTTGCTAGGAAATACGAACCTAGGCTTCACAACCATGACAATGTTTAAATTATCCAACTCCTGAATAGAAACAATTTAATTAGAAGACTAAAAAGGGTAAAACCTTTTGAACTTATTATGTAACAAAATAGAAATAATATACATATGTACATAAATATTGGTACAAATTCACAACATAAATGTTAACAATATCCTATAGAAAACTTAACCATCAGTAGATGGTTTTTGAACATGTATTCTTTAATTATCAAAGCCAAATTGCTGATTAATCTAACGACTAGGCGCAATTATAAGGAGACGATTGTACTTTTGGGAGGTGTTTTTAGTTTTGGTTAAAGTCCCACACTATTGCTAGCAATCGCAGCTGCAATGATTTCAATTTCATGATTGATTTCATGATTTTCAATTTCAAATGCAAACAAAAAACAAAAAAAAAATCTGTAAATCACTCAAATCTAAAATTTTATTAAACAAAATCGTTAGAGCCGTTTTCGAGAAAATCGTTTTTTTTTTTACTAAATTAGCCATTAGTAAAGTACCGTTAAAGTTGGGGTTAGTCGACTTGTGAATCCACAGTCCCCAGATAAGAAGTGTGCAAAAAATCCGTCTACCGGTACAAATAGACAGACAGTCAGCCACACAGACAGACAGAATTGAGCTACCCACTTCCTTTTCAGATTTTCTATTATAACAATACCTCAAGGTCTAATTTTTTCAATACTTGGCCTTATATAGGTACATATTCGTAGGTACAAGTAAGAAAGCTTCGTGCGCAGATCACTTTCCGAGATATTCGTACTCAACAACAACTTTCACCATTAACTTAACGGTAAAGTGGGACATTTTGAAAGATAGCGTACGAAGTTTTCGTAAGTTTTTAAAAATTCAGCATTTATGTATGTTGCAGAAAATTTCAAAACCAACAATTTGGGTCGAAACAATTTTCTTCACAGGATCCACCGATTTCGATATATAGTATTCGAACTTAGAACGATTTCCAATATTAACATCGCGGTAAAGTCTGACATACATTTTTCAATAATTTTGAAACAATTGACCACCCATATTATAGATAATTTAAAAACGCAACGTTTTCGACATATTCAAACTCAACTTTCAAAAATTGAAAAGAATATATCGATGTTGTAGATCGAAACCAAAACTTTGGGTCGAAATAGTGTTCTTTCTCAGGACCCACCGTTTTCGAGATATTCGTACTTAAAACGATATTCAACATTAAATACGCAATTAAGTCTGGCATTTTGGAAGATTGCATACATTTTTGGAAAATTCTAAAAAAAATTACCATCCATATTTCCGCCTCCCAGATCGTTTTCCAATAGGAGATAATGGCAATCAAAGAAGCTCTATCTTGGCTTCTTCACTGACTACGAAGCCGCTATAACATTTCTGAAATTGATCTCTTCCACATCAAAGATCACTCTAGATTGCCGCTCGTCTCTTAGCGAGATGGCAGAGCAATTCGGCATTAACCTGTGCTGGGTGCCGGAGCATAGCGATATTCCAGGGAACTGTAGGGCTGATGATCTTTCTCAGCATGCCTCTCGCTATATGCTATCAAAGGAAACCAACTTCACGTAGTGGAGACTGGGATTAAGTGTCATGTCACTAGACAGAGTTGGCCTCAGCTGGAGCAAAAATGCTCGAAGAGGTTGGTCTCCCTTAGCAGGAAGCATATCAGCGCAACAATTGCTGTCATTACGGGACACTCTCATTGGAAGGCACGCCAAAAGGCTTGATCTTTTCTCTAACGACTTTTACCCAAGAGGTATCACAATGGACCAATAGGCTCCCGTATAAGCTACTTTCGAGATGCACAACTTTCCATCCAGTAATGATGGGCTTTTTCTTTGAGTCAGTTTTTAATACTGCTTTTTTGCAGTGCTGTTAGGTATTCCGCAGAATGGTCTTAGCAGTATGAAGTTTGATGCGTATCCTTTTCTAACTAGTTCATCAGTTTTTTCATTACCTTCATAACCGCTGTGGCCAGGTACCCAAATGAGATGAACTCTGTTTGTGCTGGTCAATGTTATGAGCAGTTGAAGGTAATCCCATACTAGTTTTGAGGTAATATGTCTTAATTGCAAGCAACGCGGCTTTGCTATCTGAGAGAATATAAATGTTCTTATTGGTTATAGATCTGTTTATGTTCTCCCGGATACACAGCTCTATTGCATGTATTTCGGCTTGAAATACTGAACTACTTATATCCATACTTGCATAGAGGAGAGGATTCGTGCTCAGTCCATATAATCCGGCCTCAAGTCCTTCATCTGTTTTGGATCCATCTGTGAGAATCCATACATGAGAATCTCTAGTAAATGAAGGTTTATTCTGTTCCCAGTTATTTCTATCTGGAAATATTACCTTGAAGTTGTGTCTGAAGTTGAATTTCGGAAGACATTTGTCTATTATACTTATTTCAAGTAGTTCATTCTTTTTTTTATTTCTTAAACAAGGTCAGAATGAATAGATCCTGTATTCCTTTCATCCTCTGTGATGAGCATATAAGTAGGCATTAACCATAGCTTCTTTCATGACAGCCACCACAACCTAACCTAACCCTTTCCAGTTCATCTCAAGCGATCTTATCGCTCAGTTTTGCCCCACCAAATGTTCATTTTCTCTGTGAATCTTTTATTAGTTAATGTCATCAAATTGTCTGTCCAATTCGACTTAAGTGAGAACATACCTCTTCAGACGATTTGTGCAATAATTTTACATCGTGTTTTCTGCCTGAGCTTACACCAAGGGCTATAGTGAGTTGTACACTGCATACGACCTTTAAGTTTTTTCTCAAACAATTAACTATTATACAATTGTTAAGAACAAGGAACCGAAAGTCGCTTGAAAATACTCGTACCAGTAACTAATACCAATTAGAAACACCTTGGCAGATGTATATTTTTCTTTCTGTTCGTCGCGAAATCGCTTCTTCATCATTTTTGGCCAGATGCATCTAATGTTTCATTTCGAATTATTTTTCGATTTGATTTTATATTTTTTATTCAAAAATAGCATCAACCTACAAAATAAATATCCACACAACAAAAATTTCCATCATTCTTAAGTAAACAAAAAAAAAAAAAAAAAACGAAAGACCTGTCTTGTTTATATTCGCAAAAATGTATCTAATGATACTGAGCTACGAGTATATATGTAGCTGACCACACTACCATAGAAAAAAAAAAAGCACCACACTACAAAAGAAACACAACTTCAATTAGCTAATACAACATCATATGCGTTGCGAATCGAAGCGAATTGTCGTCATAGTTTCAGCGCAATATTTCGTGATATTTTCGGAATTTGAAAAATTTCATTGAAATTCTACCACTTCCCGACAATCAATTTGGAACGGAACAAAAATAAAAGAGAAAATATGGCAAATAAATTTGATTTTGTATACTCGTAGAAAAGGCTTTTCTCTGATGAGCATAGGAGGCGGAAAAAAATTAAAATATTTATTTTTAATTTGCTTCAATTCGACGCCAGCCATCACTGCCACAACCACGCACCCCTTCTGATTGTTATTTCATTGCCACAGAATTTCAACCCTCTTTTAGGAAATTGTAAATTCTTTTCGGAAATAAAAACACAGAAAGAAAAAAAATTCGAATCGAAGCGAAAAGTGTTCGTTCAATGAGGTTTCTTTGTAAATTGATTTACATTCGGGTTGGTTGGTTTTTTGTTTTGTATTCTCAGAGGGGTTTTGAGATGTACGGTACGAGTATCTGCAAAAATTCAATCTCTTTGTAAATCAGGAAGATGGACAGAAAGAGAGTGAGTACCTTGTAATAAATCAAAATTCAAAAGAATTTCACTTAGTTATTAATCAAAAAACAATTGAATTTGTGTATCTGCTTATTTTGCGGTTTTCCCCGCTCTTTTAAGTTGCAGTCTGTCTTTGTATCTTTGGCAAACAAATTCTATTTTTTTCTTTTCTGCGGTTCATTTTTATATCATTAAAATTTATTTTCTTCCGTTTTTTTTTTTTTTACCAAATTGTTTTAGAAGATTTATTGCAGGCTGATTGAATGAAACGCAGATAAAAAAAAAATTTAAAAAAGATTGTTTATATAAAACGTGAAAGATACAATTTTATTTGCACAAAATGTTTTGGTGAATTGTGAAATTCAGATGCTGGATTGTGGTTTTGTGAATGGGGAAATTGGATTTTTAGAGATCATTGGGCTCCACAAAGGAGTTAGGGTAGTAGAAATAATATGAATCAGGCTAGGGGAATTCGAAGAATTTTTCTTGGTTAGGGATTGCCAACGACGTCGAATTAAAAAGCTTAAAAGTTTCGTCAGACATTCACAGAAGGTGGTACTATTTTTGAGGTTCAGCATTGGACGAATAAGCACACCGGAAATAGTCTAGAGTCTACAGAGAGCAACTGAGTGAAAGACTCTCCAATATGCAGGTGCCTACCAAGAGTATATGGTCAGAACTCAGCGCTGCCATCAAGAAAGTAACCGAAACTACTCCATGGTATGATACTAGTAATGAATGCATGCAGAAGAAAAAGGCAACCGATGAGGCATATCAGAAGGCGCTCCAACGAAAAACAAGGGCAGCGTGGGAAGAGTACAGAGCCAGAAGAGCCTTCACAGCCTCCCAGCTCAAGAATATTGAAGAGTCCAGATACAGAAATCTGGGACGTATGTAGCTTTTTTTAAAAAAGTTAAGAACCTTGCTACTGGCTACAGACCGGGTATTCAGGCTCTTCGAATTGTGCGGGATATTGTTTAAGCAGCATTTCAAGCAGCTGATATGGCATGAGGAAAACCCAGCTTCAGTCGATGAAATAGTCCTTCTATCCAGTTTAGAAAATGTCGTTACAGCTTTGAGAAGGCTGAAGGAAAATAAAGCGGCCGCCTCGGACGTCTCGCCGTCAGAGCTCTTCAAAGCAGGTGGCGATGTTTTGGTAATGAGCATGCACCAAATCATCTGCAACGTATGGGAGGACGAAAGCATGCCCGACGACTGGAATATCAGCTGTATCTGCCCCATATCCTTGCTTAATGTCGCTTACAAGATCCTATCCAGTATACCGTGTGAACGTCTAAAGCCATTTTGCACCACACAAATTGGCCGATATCTGTGTGGCTTCCGGCCCGGTAAATCGACAACTGACCATATTTTCACACTCCGGCAAATTCCGGAAGACTACCGACTTCCAAGTCGATACCCACCATCTCTCTTCATCGACTTCAAAGCCGCTTTATGACAGCATTCATCGCACCGAGCTATACAAATCGATGTACGTAAACGTAAACTCCACAAATGACACCTTGGTGGAGATTTAGTGCAGGATAACCCTAGGCAACCGTTGCTACTTCGGCCTGTCTAAATAGCTAGGGTCCAAACTCCTAACCCGAAGGACCAAAATCATGCTCTTCAAAACATTGATCTTGCCAGTCGTGCTTTACGGAATTGAAAGCTGGACGATAAGCAGGACGGCAGAACAGATCTTGGGCTCCTTCGAAGGAAAAATCATACGCCGGGTATTCAGTCCTATGTGCGAGGAGGGCGAATGAAGGAGAAGACATAACCGCGAACTCTATGAGCTGTACATAGATGTGGATGTAGTGCACATCGAGCGAATGGACGACAAGGCTCCAGCTAAGAGAGTCTTCGAATCCTAGCCCCCTGGTTCGAGATGACAAGGGAGGACCAAGTGATCGCGGATGCAAGAAACCTTGGTCTTGCCAACTGAAAGCAGCGAGCCCGGGACCGTGAATGATGGAAGGCAGCAGTTCATGCTCTGACCCTTCGAGGTTCGAAGGCATATTAAGTAAGTAAGTAGGTACTATTATTGGTGTGTTTGCTGGAATTCAAACTTACATCACATTTTGTGATTTTGGGTATGTGGCCGTCTGATATTATAAAAGAGTTGACCATTACACCAAGAAGATAAATGGTTTCATGAAGTTGAATAATTTGGCCGTTCATTGGAAGCTGTGGTACAGTAGATTTATGCTCAGCAGTCCAACGCACTAAGCACTTGACCCACGACGTGCACTTAAAATATTAACTCAACTAATCAGTGTGTCACTCTGATAGGCATGTTAACTGTCGTAAAATGATGTGAGGGCAATACTCGTATTTATGCAGGCTAGGCTTTCTTGATTCTTTGATAATCTCCAGAACAATCTTAAGAGCTCAACAATTCGTTAGCTTTCTCCAAGCTAAATGGGTATGAATACAATTTGGATTAGAGTAAGGCTAAATGTATAGGTTCTAGTGAGCAAAACGGATTTATTATTCTCATAATGCTCTTCAGAACTTTGCATCGGGAACTATAGTTGTGGTACTTCCTCTTCCGACGCAATCGTGCTGGATATTCTTCGATTTCTCACAGAAAGTGTTGATTCGAAACTTCAGGTTTTCTTCATATGTATATATGAGCAACGATATTAGAAGTCTAGTCTGATGCTGAACCCAAGCAGTAACTAAGTTAAGCAAAGATTTAATCCCGCAGTTTCGCTTCCTAGGCTACCTAGGTTTTACAAAGTTTATTTCTGGCTCCCCTCAACTCATCTGGAGTCAAGTTGTGACCTTTAACTTGACTACAAAAATATGATCGAATGTCATTACTACGTTTAAGACCGTCCCATTCGCCATAACTGTGGTCGGTGAATTTCCAAAGGAAGGTTGGTTCATCACCACATTTTGGTATCTGAAGTTGGGCAGAACCAAAATACTGACTTAAATACTGATTCGATTCGTATGGTAAATGTACCAAGACCATTAATCGCCCAGAGGTACAGTCTTGTGTCGTACTCTGAGTGGTCATACTCTTATGACAGACTTTCGTTATGGCGAATCTTCTCTGAGGAAATTCGAACCTATATCGCTAGGGCAGCACCCCAAGTTGTCTTTAGTAGTTGCCTATTGGTTCTCCTCTTGAATAACTGGAGATTAAGCGCTTCTGAAAAAATGTCACCTAAGAGTGTTTTTCATAGTTAGCTTCGACCTGTAGCAGAAGGAATTTTGATATAGAGATGTTTGCGCAGTTAGCAGGTGGACATAAAGTCGATGGACACTGGCAGCTTACCTAGTAGAACACTCAATTATCGCATTTCTATGAATCATTCCACTGAGGTCTTGGAAATCCCTACAGTATCTATATGGAATAGCCATAGGTTTGTTAACAGTCTCGATTCGTTGTTAGAGTGGGTTCATCGACTTATTTTCAAACCGTTGGCAAGTCAAGTCGTTCTCTCTGTGCTACGCAGACATTTAACTTTACATTCACCCGAGTTTGCTTATTTTTGCTTTTTCTTACCTTTATTTGTGTCACATCGTTTTCCGTCCATTTTTGCTTAACTTTGCAATCACGAACTGTGTTATTGCGCCAGCAAACTACATTCACCCCACATTTATCCAATTTTGCTTAGTTTAGCAATCACGAACTTTTTTTTTCACCATGTCTCCCTGTGGATCTACCAACTGCACCATCACCACCAACTCCATTTATATGATTGCCTGTAATGGGATCTGCATTGGCCTAAGCATGCATGGCAAAGCTATTTTGCATGAGTACAAGAACCTATTTTATTTCTTCTATGATGAGTGCAAAACCATCTCCATAGCGCATAGTATGTTGACCGTAAAATGTAATAATCAGCAACTGTGTGCGCTTACTGAATGAGTTGCTGAGCTTAAATCAGAACTACACTACAAGTTCGACAAAACTTTAGAATTTGTAACCAACATTTACGAGTCTTTCAACAACGTTCTAAAAATTGTGCATCTGAGCAGGATTCCTTGTCAAAAAATATAAAAGAATCCATCCTCAGGAATGGAAAAAGCTGTGGTAACATGCTCACGCTTATAAATTCAACGAATGCCGACTTGGAATTGATGATTATAAATTCAACGAATGCCGAGTCCAAATACTCTCTTACCTCCCCAGTTTTCAAGTCTATATATGGTGATATGACATCCATATCTGAGACTCTATCTGGCCATACCTGTACACTTAAAGCATTGTACACCAACATTGCTAATCACGCGAAACATGTAGGAGAAACTTACTTGGCTTTGAGCTGATGACTCAGGTACAACGAGGCTTGCAATTAACAAATTAAACGAGGAACTAAAATAACTGCCCAGCCAGACTGATGCTTTCGCCTACCACTAATAATCCTTTCCTTGATGATTTTCACAACGCGTATGCTGCTGAATTCATTGAACCGAGTCCAAACTTCGCGAGGGCCCCCAATTCTGGAACCGTAATACCAGTTTCCACCACCACGGCCAACTCATCTGCAATATCTGCTGTCTTCTCCACCCTAGCCCCAAGTAATAAACCATTTCAACACAACGTGGACGCATTCCCAATGGAATCGTAGACTTCTTAAACTTAACAACAGAAATTTCACAGAATACATACTAAAGGGTGTCCCACGGAGTGCTGATGTTTCCTGGCTATGTAACTTCTTTCGTAAAAGATATGCCTTCAAGGATGTGAAATTCAAGAAACTTGAGTCCAGATGTTTTATAATTCACATTCCCACCAAATGTGAGTGGCTTTTTAATGACGTCATTCACTAACTTGAACAAGATAACAAATCACATGAGTCGAGACCCTCGACCCCCTTCCAACTGCCTCCCAATTCAAATCCAAATTGGAGTTTCAAAGCGGCAATTTTCCCAGATTCGCCAACCTACCTCTCCCAAGATCACTAATACAAAAACTCCTCAACTTACCCACTTCCCTCCTAAGTCCGCTCCAAACCTTTCTCATACCTTCAAAGAACGCATTCCAAACTTTAAAAATCACCCACCGTTCCTAACCCACCTTGTAATGTATTGTCTCGCCATCCGACTTCTCCCAAGTGCTACCAGAATGTAACAGGGTTGCGCACTAAAACCTCCGCTATGTTTTTCAACTCCCAAAATATAACCTACGATATTTTTGCCCTTTCTGGGGATGGCGGTCTTCAGAAAGACGATTTCTATGGTCATGTAGTTCTGCTGGCAATACATAATCGTTTCGACCTCGCACACCGCTTACTTTGAGTTCATCTGTGTTAAAGTGACCCTTTCAAGGCGTAACCTCTATTTTATTTGCTATTAAATTCGGCTTTCTCAACCAATACAGGGTCACCATCTTGCTATAGATACGATCGATTCTCTATTTAATGTTATGAACCCCTGCGATTCTGTCATAATTAAGTGAACTGGTCGTCTCTGTATGCTGAATATTTTTAGGGCCGAGCTCCATATATAAAAACAATACTCAAGCCTTGCTTTTTACGAAAGAAGGAGCTGTTTCGATGTAAAGTATCTCTGCTCTATACAGGTAGCTTATGTTCATATGTGTTCATTCCATATTACACCAGAGTTGACTATGACGCCAAGAAGATACATGATTCACTTGAGTTGAATAATTTGGTTCATCCATTGGAAGCTGTGGTACAGTAGATGTGGTCTTTCTGACGATGTGATGTATTTGAACTCACTCCAGTAAGTCGTTGATATGAAGTAAAAAAAAAGAGTTGGTCAGAGTATAGATCCCTGTGGCACTCCAGCGTGTATAGCAATCGTGTCGATAGGCACACCATCGACCACAACCTGAATAAAGGAAAATAATCGCTTCAATCGGTAGACGTCCGATTTCGTTCTGCTAGGGTGTAAAGCCCATATATCACCGTTTGGGATCTCAATCTCAAACCTTCTACCAAAGTAGAGTGATTTGGACGTAAAGTCAGAAACCGTGCTAAGCATATCTAGCTCGGGGAAGTTAATAGATCCATGAGATCCACTGTTACCATCCGACTTTCGAAGATTAACTGCACTGTGAATTGTCACTTTTTTGATGAAAATGTGTAACGGAGTGAGACCGATTATAGCTTCTATGGCTGTTATGGGACAGGTGTGCATAGTACATGTAATTCCGAGACAAGCTAATCTTTGAAGTTTGCTGAGTTTGTTGATGTTTGTGACCTCCTTGGTTTTCATCCACCAGGATTTTTATGCTTAACATGGGAGTTCCAGTTAAGTTTCCTGTCCAGCACAATTTCTATACAACAACTGCCTTGGTGAGGTTAATCGATAAATCCTTACTAGGACACCAGTCTACAAGGAGTGCATTTTGCACTTTTGATGATGATCACAGGATCATCTGTATAGCCTATAGTTATAAAACCTAAACTATTAAGTCTATTCAATAAGTCATCCACCACGATCATAAGAGAGGCGAGAGGACGCTGCCTTGGGGCAGCCTTTAGCCGCGGAGACCGTCACCTCCTGGCGAAGATGTTATTATGATACTTAGTGCTTAGTGTGTATCTATAGGCATCTACAAATCTTTTAGCGCACAGTAGGTTACACTTTTTTACAAAGAGCAGGTATATATACGAGTATGATATCTGAGTTTCGGGCTCAAAATGTCCAAAGCGCCGATGAATATAAGAACATTCTGTTCGATAAAGTTTGTATCGAATTAAGTTCTCTTACTATATTTGCCTCGCCTTAACTATGCTGCCCACATTTCTAAAAATGTGTATTTGTACTTCATTCACCCCCAGACAGCTCAATGTGATTGGAAAACAGGATAACAGCCCAACATCTTTGTTGGCTAAATTGCATCGAAGTCTTAACCACGAAAGTAATGTCAAAGCACTTTTTTTATCATGGAAACATGTGACACAAATGAATGAGTCTACCCACAAGTCAGTTCTCAATGCAAAATCTGTCACACTCCACCCCCACCGGAATGACCACGCACAACAAATCGTGTGATGCCGTCCGTGTAGCCAATTCAAACAATTCTCGTGCACTTAATGTAAGTATCTATGAGGCTACGTGCCTTGTTTTTTGCAACAATTATGTGGACAGTACAAGAAAAGAATTTGTCAACCAATTAATTTAAATTTAGCATATTTATGCAATTAGCCCCGCTAATCCATTTAAGCCTCGTTGTGCTATTAATCATGTCCACAGTAAGTCACGCATTCAAATTGCATCTCTGGCGTTATTTTTTTGAGATTTTTTATTTTTTTTTTTGCTGTGCTGTGCTGTGCTGTGCAGTGCTCCTCGCTACCCAGCACACTGACCCAGAAATCTCCTTTTACCCCTTCATCTCCTCGCTGGCGTCATCTTTCATATGCTCGTACTCTTATTTTTTTGCATCTTTTGACTGCGCTAAACGACGTCATATTCAATGAACTTTCCGAACTAAGTTCAAGGCTGTCATGTTGAATATTTTGTATGTACGAGTACGAGTATCTGTGTGTGTTTCTCTTCTTGGATTAGAAATTCATAACGAAAGAAACGAATTTGCATTTTTTAACATTTTTCGCGCATACAAATGCTCGTGGGTCGCCAGCGTTTTGGGTATTCTGGTTTTCGGAATACGCAATTTTTTTATTAATCTTTTTTTTTGTATTTCTTAGAAACCGTTTGTTTGATTTTAAATTGGGCCCTTTAGCAGTATCTGGCTTTTGGCTTCGCACAGCGTAACGTAGTAAAAAGTTTCTGTTTCTTTTTTTCTCATAAAAATTCATGAATTTTTTTTGAATTTTTTGAATTTCTGATCTGCGGTAGATATAGAGTAAGTATCGATGACATATTGACATAACAACAAGATTATTTACGATTCAAAAGGCGTTAACTAATTCGCCAAACAAGTATGGAAATCAATTTATAAATAGTCGGTGAGTTAATAAACGTTCAGAATGGGTGGGCGATATTCATCAACTTGAGATTGTTGTCTATGAAATGCATTTGGATGCGAGTATTCGATTGGTGTCAGAGTGATTGAAATAAAAAAGATGAAAGGTGCTTCAAATAGGCAGTAAAAAATGGTACTTAAATTCAAAATCAAACTCGTTCTAGCAATGCCTGGAGATATTTTGAATGTGTTCCCATTATAAATATGACGTAGCTTTGCCAAATTTATTTTCATTTAGCTCAGTGCACGTAGTAGGCACTACTGCTCATACAAGCAATGTCTTTACGAGGTCTAATGAATTCTAGCTGAATTAGCTAGGTTTGTTAGGTTAAGCCAGTGTCCAAAAAATAGATGATAAATGTTTTGTATGCAGAACACATAGTTTTACATTCAACAACAGGGCGGTTTACAGAACAAGTGCAAATTTGATCAAATCAGTGTATCAGTGGTTAAATGCGCGATCTCTGGGCACTGAGGCCCAAAAAAAAAATCACGTTCTCATCTCTCATAAATGTCTGACAGACATTTGAGAGTAAAACTGTCATGAGAAGCTTCTCTCAACCGAAAAGATTGCCCTTCTGAACCGCATAAAACTGGACCTGCAGTTACCGTGTTTCGAACACCACGAATGGCTACGAGATGATATGCCAGGCCCTGCATGGTCTGTTAAAGCCAATATATGTAGATCTATGTAAGATAAGTACAGATGGTCACGACGTTGTGGGTAGTATGTTTGCTTGTGATCCAGGCCGTGCAGGTTCGAGTCAAAGTGGGGACAGCAACCACGGCCGTCCGACCATAACAGAGAAACGAATGAGTTCTAAGTTTCTTCAACCAGTACATCGAAAAGGGGTTTCTGCCTGATAGTACAATGGTCCGAAAATCGAGTCTTAGTGCCCTGAGATTTGGAAATTTGTTTGAAAGAAAATTGAGTGCAAAACATGACTCATTTTGTCACCAAGAATTGTCAAAGCCCACTTTCTGTGATGAAGGAGGGTTCTACGTGATCTGAATATGTCTGTGTTTGGCAGAATATACCACATTTTGTACAACTGTTTTGTAGAGAAGTAGGGGATAAGATTGCAACATCAACCATTACCCCTGATGAAATCGACGAAAAGATTTGTCCCCTACGGACAACAAGGAACAACAAATCTCCACCATGGTGGACTAAAGATCTTTTCAAGATCATAAGAAAAACCAGAGCTGTATTTAACGCGGCGAAAACCACCAAGTCCCATATTGACTAGGACCTCTACAAAGCCAGAAAGTTTGCAGTGAACGGTACTAAACGCACTTCCTGTCGCACATTCTGCGATGACATAGGTAACACTGCAGAATCAGATAGACTTACAAAAATCATTTCTAAACCATGCCGGGGTATCTTAAAGATGGCCATGAGGTCTGGACAGAGTCCGGCTCTGAAACTTTGAGTCTCATGTTACAAACACTCTTCCCGGGATGTATCCCAGACTAAACTGTCAATTCAAGTGTAGATGTTGCTTGGCCAATAACAGAGTCGATAGTTCCAGAAGAGATTATAACCAAAGACAAAATAAACTGGCCGATTGATACATTCTCTCCCTTCAAATCCCCCAGAGATGAATCTCCCCTATTATGCTGCAGCAAATAAAGGCCATAAGTGCACAGGTCCTTAAGAGATTATTAATTCGCAGTCTAGAATGCGGCCACATACCGTCGGCTGGCAAATTTAGTCACACCACTGCGAAAGACTTCAAACCTGTAAGCTTAACATCTTTCATTCTAAAAACATGTGAAAATCTAATGAATATCTACATTCGTAGCAGATGTGATCGACAGCGCAAAATGCGTATAAGAAGGGCAAAGGTGTAGAAACTGTATTACACGACGTCGTTAGTATAATAGAAAGATCGTTAAAAGATGCTGCATTTTGAGACATCGAAGAAGCATTCAACAACATCAAAACAAGCGCACTTGAATATTCCGACGTTGACTAAACTCTCATGTGATCAATGTGATCGTAAACAAAAGGAATATAGATGCGGAACTAGGTGATGCCCATCAAGAGGCACACCACCACAGGGAAGAATCATCTCCCCATTGCGGTGTGTCCTGGTTGTCAATGAAACACTTTTGAAATTGAAAAACAGGGGGGGGTTACAGTAGTCGCCTATGTAGACGATGTAATGCTACTGGCAAGTGGAAAAATTGTCTCTACCATTAGCGAACTATTAGGAAATTCATTAAAGACACTTAATACGTGGGCAAACCATTGTGGGCTTGGGGTCAATCCCCAGAAGACTGAAGAATTATACCGCAAAATTCTGGAAAATCGTAGAAAGGTTTTGATCCTATGGACTTTATCAGCGATCGCTTTCTTGTCGGCAATTTCATTTGCTTCAATGACTTTGTGCCCTGGTACCCACCACAGCTTGATTTTATTATATATAAACACTGCTTGTAAGGTAGTGTTCAAGTTTATAAAAGCATATATCCCGATAGCATAGACATCAGCCTGAAAAGTACGCAGATACATTCGTATTGGTTCTGAGATTGTCCAAAGATGCCAGCACCGGACCCAGAGATTGCTTTAAGATCAATTTCCTGACCTCCAGTTGTCCAAGTTTTACAATCTGAGATATCTATGTTAAACTTTCTGTGAAAGCAGAGAGACTTTCTACCTCTAGAAGTTCCTAATGAATGGCCATATATACTCTCTTTGGTCTGAGATTTCTCATTCACCGCAGATCAACTGTGCTAAGCATTGCTGTTTCCCTGATAAAGATATGTAGGGAAGTAAACCCCTAAAATTGCTTCTATGTCTGTTGTTGGGCAGGTGCGCATAAATCCTGTGATACCAAGGCATACCAACTGTTGTAGTCATTGGACCTTGGTAATTGTGATCTTTTTTATTTTTGCGGATAAGCCCATTCTACCATACATCCGCCGACATGGGAACTCCAACATCTGATGTTGCTACCCAAAACAAATAAGCCACCCGGAGAACCTTCATCGTATCTGTTAATATGCCTGCTAAATACTGTGGGAAAGATTCTAGAACGTATAATACGGCAGACTGATTGCGGTTTCAGAAAATCACATTCTACCGTCGATGCCATAAAGGCAGTTGTAGATACAGCAGCTAAAATAACACTGGGGAGAAGATGGAGAGGGAGCACAAAGAAATACTGCGCAGTAGTAAAGCTCGACGTGAAAAATGCCTTCAACTCGACAAAGTGGCCATGCATTAGGAGATCCCTGACCAGAATAGATACACCATATCACCTGCTGAAGGTAGTTATGAACTACTTCACCAACAGGAAGTTGAGGTTCCAGACCAACGATGGTGTTAAGTACTACAACGTTTCCGTGGAAATTTCACAGATATCAGTCCTGTGGAACATAATTTGGGATGGAGTCCTGCGAATAACGCTGCCACAGTAACCACGATATCGCCTTGGTTACTGTGGCCAAACACATTCACGAGATAGAGTCTGCCACGGATGACTCATCACCAAGATCAAAAATTGACTAGAGTATGCCGACCTAGAGCTAGCTGACCACTAGACCGAGGCTGTTCTAATAACTAGAAAGACTGTGAAATACGCAAATTTCCGGGTTGGGAATCAGACAATCAGGTCTAGGTTTGATGGGTTGACGTAGAGTGTGAAACAAACTACGCCACACTTAGATCAGTATAGATCCATTATGATGTTGGCACAATTAGGTCTAAAGAGGCATTCAAATACCTAAGAGTAATGTACGACAACAAAACGTTGAGTATTCAAGTAAAAAGGCGCACAGATATACTTTCCAATATGCTGCCAAACATCGGTGGGCCTGAGATACGCCAGGAGGATCCTGCTATCTAGAGTGCCTCCGTCTGAACGGGGGCACATAATGAAGGAAACACGAAGGAAGCTCTCGTCTGTAAATAGGTTCTGCGCATTCAGAGCTATAAGAAATATATATATATATAGATCTGTGATATAGCCGGTATGATCCCCATCGACATTCTCGCCAACCAAATGCAAACGGCTTACCTTAAGCGAACGGCGAACAGTCAAGCTAGCGTTACCAGGTGGGTAACACGAGAAGAACGGGCAACATCTGTAGCAATGCGACAAGCCAGGGCAAAAGGCAGATACACCGACCAGCTGATCCCCGCCATAGAGGTTCCACTGCACGCTTCGCACAGAGTAAGATGAATTTGCCATCCCACAGCTTCCAATAAGTCATATGACCAGGTCAGGAGACGACTGGCTGGAGACATGTTCCTTCATAACTTGCGTACAGAACGAGCTGAGAAGGGTCGAAAGACTAGGAAGAGTCTAAACGGTAAATGCAGATAGCATAAGTTGCTAACCAGCCCCACGAAGTAGAGAATGCAAGGAGTGTAGAGCAGAAGCAGTAATACAAGAAGCATAGTATAAATTGCTAACCAGCCTCGCGAAATAATACCTAACGGCAGTCCCGCAGGAAGAGTGGTAAAAGTGTGCAGGGTGTGGATTAGTATGTAGGCGCACTCTTGACATCGATTATTCGGGTTCGCGAGTCGTATATCTAGAAAATTACCACATCCATTGGCGTATCAAAAAAAATGGCTAACATATCGCTTGTTGTGTATTTTTAATGTGCGCATTCCAATTTAGTCTTTTGTCTAGGGTCACACCTAGATATTTGACTCAATCTGCGTACTCTTAAGAATGACTGTCCCAAGATTCAGTGTACTCTGAAAGATACTAGCACTGTTTTGCTAGGATTGATCGGCATTCCTTCACTGTCGCACCAGTTGCATTGTTTCAGAGTCTCAGAGATACTTCTGACATAATGATGTAGGAATCATCGGATTTTAGGCGAGAAACAGAAAAATCTTTACCAAAAATATTGGTTAGATTCTCAGTCGTATACGTAATCTTAGAAAATTTCTCATTTGTTTAACATTTTTCGACGTAAACTGAAATGACTCGTACCGTCAACAAAAAAAAAATGCCTACAACCTTGTAAGCCTATAAATAGATACTGCGAAAGGGCAAACTACATGCTGCATCCTATAGTATTTAAGAAACCAACTATTAAATGGTTGCTCGCGAAATTAATTTGCTCTAAAAGAGAGAGCTAATTTATGCTTTTAGCTACACATTAAATGCCCTTCATACTTAGAACTTGCCTACAAACATCAAACAAGGCACCCAAAATAACAACAGAGTTGCCCTTCATTCAGACCAAAGTTTCAAAAATCTGTATCATTATCAAACAGATACATCGCCTTGACAATGCCCGCATAAATTATAGTACGAATAGATCAAACAAACGAACTACCTCCAAGTTTTTATCGTTTTACTCCCACACAGATTCTTTGGAATCCTAAATATTGTATCGCATGCTTAGTTTACTTTATGTAGAATGGAATTTAACAACTATAGTGACCCCCAATTCGCAAAAAGAAAATATATCTCACATACCTGTATTTACTGCCACTATCCATACGCGATACTTCCAATTACCCAAATTACACTCCTCGCGCCCAGCTTCAGTTGAAATACATAAATAATTATCAAAGGCATACTAATCGTATGCATAAACTGTAAACAGAATATATGATTAGCTCCGAGATAAGCACAAAGATACAACAGATTATGTAAAAGGAAAAAAAGAAAACTCACCGTAATCGAGGTTAAATATTGACAATAAAATAAATTGAATTAGCAAGTTTGGGTGGAATATTTGACAGGTCAAACCCACTTGTCGATAAATAATTTATCATGCACACATTTCTACATTTCCGGGGTTTCTTGTTGCATTTTTGAGAAATTTCACTTTTACAATATTCGGGTGAAAAACTCCACTTGACAGAGCATCTACTCGTACTTCACACAAAATCATTTGACCTCGATGTTCATCTGTTCAATGAAAGAGAAATTAAACGTTAAAAAGAAAAAAAAAAAACGATCAGATAACATACGGAATACAAATAAAAAACAAAACACCTAGCATTTAAGATTTACCCCACACCGTGTCGACTTAATTAGGAAATACCGCCACAGCACACGACAGATAGATAGATTTTTCTATTTAAGGGCCCATAAAATGAAACACGAATAAATGACACAAGTTGCGTTATGACGAGGGATTGACATTTACATTTACACAGCGAGTCCCTTCTTGTCTGTTCGCTATCTTTGCGCTACTGATAGACGTCAGAGTATTTGAAGGGGTTTGCATGAAGATGATAATTTGTATACTCACCCTCAACATTTGGTGTAGATTGACATGTCAAATTAATGTCACTTGATGGAATAGAATAACAAATGATGGTGGGATGATGGCAGTGGTTTTATGTCGAACACACACTTTCCAACAAGGAGGGCCTTCTGACTCTGAGTGAGATGTTGAGATTTTCTATTTGATGAAGTGATTTTTTAGAAAGCGACGGATATGATGTTAATCAATTGCTTTATTTTAGGAGATAGTAGATAGTGTTGTTAACTCCGACAAGAATAGTGAAAGTCATGGTGTTCAGCAGGGGATAGTTCATTAAATCATTGTGAAATATGGAAATGGACCGAGTTCAGTAGTAAACATGTCTGCAGGTACTTTTTGCTTACATTATGTGTGTGAATCATGAGAGACATTTGAATCGAAACCCCATGGGTCCGGTGTCTGCGATTATTTCTTTACATTTACTATATTTCCAAAAAAAATTATACAATTTCAACGATTCTGCTTTAAATCGAATACAAATGCCCCATATTTTTTGCCCAGCAATTGGTAGCACGAGAATGAACAAAGAATTCATATTTCTTCGTGAAAAGAACGAAACAGAGAGAGAACAGCAAAAAGCGAAACCAAAGAGAAAACAGGATAGAAGAATGTAAATTAAGTAAAAGACTTTATTGGATGCTTGTATTAACAGGAACTGGTCTCTTCGGTGGTCGATCGTAGACTCCCGATCGTGACAGCCAGCTTGGCCGTAGTTGATGATACAGTTCGGTCATCCTACCATCGATCATGTCCTCAGTCATCGAACAGTGATTCTGGTAATTCACACCATATTTTCATCTTTTCGGATGACATCACTGTGCTGAATCTCTTCTGAATCTTCCTCTTCCACTATCGTTTGGTAGCACCTTTGCAACTAAGTAAGGTCCTCTAGAAAGCGGCTGCTTGCGTGACGTACCGGTTGCACCTGATTCGTTTTTGATCAGGACGAGGCCATCCACTTGGTAGAGCGATAGCTTTCGATGAGTCTTATCAAAACGAGTCTTAAGTTGCTATTGACATATCACAATCTGATGTATTGCGTTGTTTCGGCGCTGGTCCATGCCCTCGGCGTCGAATAGTGGCTTTCCACTCAACTTCGGTAGTACCTTATTGCCCAGAATATCCCTCGGGGTATAAGAGAACTACATGCAGGCCCATTGAACCGCCCTTAGATGGCTCGCCCAGTCATTGCCCTTCTCCGCCGTATGTACACATCTCAATGCCGACAGAATTGTGCGGTTGCACCTCTCTACCTGCCCGTTAGCCCCCGGACGTCCTAATGGCATTTTTTATTCCTCGAATGCCTTAGCTGTGAACACTGTTCCACGATCAGTAACCAACCTCCTAGGTACGCCAAAATATCCGATTATATCCGTCAAAACATTGAGGACACCAATGGTATTGGTTGTTTGCACAGGTCGCAGCACGACGTATTTAGAAAAGTTGTCAATAACTCCAAGTACATACCTCGTTCCTCCTCTTCCAATAGTGAAGGGTCCGAGGTGGTCCAGATGGATGGTATCAAAGGGCAGAGGGACCCGTCCGGGGTAATGAAGCTCCCCTTCAGACAAACCACCATTCTTCTTTGCATATGCGCAGACCACGCTTGACTTGATGTATGATCGCGTGAAGCCCTTTATCTTGGGAAACCAATAGGCGTTCTTCAATCGCAGCAGCATCTTTTCATCTACAAGAAGTCTCACATCATCATGGCATAGCTTCAAAACTCGTCATCGCTAATGTTGAGGTGTAGAACAAGCGATGATGCATCCACTACCACTTTTGCACCCTCTGCTGGCTGACAAGTCAAAGCCGCTTTCTTACCGGACTGATGTATCATTTCGAACGTAAACTCTTGAAGTTTAAGCGACTAATGGCCTACTTGCGGGATAATATTTTGTTTATTACTTGTTGCTACTATGGCCTCACAGTCAGTGACAACCTTGAACATCTTACCCAGCAGGTATACCCTAAAGCGTTCCAACTATAGCCATTACTTCCAGCTCATAGGAATGATATTTCTGCTCGTCTGTTGATAATTTACGATTGAAAAACATCACAGGCTGCAGCGTGTTGTTGTCCCTCGCACGTTGAAATAGGATTACCACCAGCCCCACCGATGACGTGTATCTCGCTTGAAAATAAGTCGGGGTATTGACTAGTCCGAGGGGCATCCTTTTGAATTCAAAAGATCCCTCGTCTGTCGAGAACGCGGTGTATTTTCTGCTCTGATGCCAAATCAAGTGTTGCTGCTATGAGGATTTTTTCCCCGCTTCCTGTTGGAGTTTACTATTAGGGACAAAGTTGAGCCTTTTTTGCCAATTCATCCGTACCCAGCAGAACCTTGGCACTCAGTAGCGCTTAGTACCAGACCAACTTTCCTCTCATTTCTGCTCAAAAAAAGGACTTGTGAAGGGACGAAGGACAGAGGAGATGCCTGGGTACGTTGGCTCTAAATGTTTGAAGGTTGTAGTGATGAGGAAATAAAAAGTCTATTAGATCATTCCACATTCATGTCTTTCGGCTTATAAAAGAATCCCTATATTTGACAGTATGACCGAAGTTGGGCTTAAGGGTGAACTGATGTGCATTCGAAGCATGACGCGTATTACAGGTGAAATTTTGAAAGGGAGAACTGCAACTGGCTTTTTCCCTGGAGCGATAAAATAGAGAAAGACAAGAGACATTTCGACGGTGTTCAAGTGAATGTATGGAGTTCATAATATCTCTATCATCTATAAGTTTTAACAGGCGTTTCTGTACCCGGTCTAGAATATCCAGAACAGTTTTGGGTGCACCAGACCAGATATAGACTTTATATTCCAGCTTTGGAAAGATTAATACTGTACAAATTGAGGCCAGATCAGACGGAGTAAAATATTTCTTGTACCGCTTAAGGATTTTTTTTTTTTCATTTATTTTTCTTTAAAGTTTACACAGACAGAATAGTCTTATAAAGTAGTGAAGATAACATTTGCTACTACATTTTTGATAGTTATAAAGTGGTGAGGATTCTTCTTCTTCTATTGATTGTATACATAGGGCGCAGTATTGTTATATACGATATTAAGTTTTTTCTGCTATTATCGTCACAGTTATCAAAAATTAGCAACAATCTTCTTTTCAGGGGAGTATGATAATGTGACTTTTCCAATGTGGGTTTCCCATGTCAATGTCCTATTAAAAACCATTCCGAAATTTCTGGCATTGTCGACATATTCGATTTTGGAACCATTAAGCATAATATCTGGAAAGTTGGAGAGATTCAATATCTTTTTGCTAATAATGACACATTTGGTTTTTAGAGGGTTTAGAAAGAGCCCATTTTCGTCTTCCATCAGGTGGATATCCTCTCTAGATCAGTATTGATCGAGCTTGCGCAGTCTTCTATCATACCAAGAGAACAACTTTGATATAGATAGACGTTGTCAGCATACATATGGATAGAAGAGGACGATGATACTATTGAGGGAATTTCGTTAACATAAAACGAGAAAAGAGCAGGTCCCAGAATCGAACCCTGTGGAACCCCTCTTCAGTTATAGAGAAAATTGGACAAATGATGACCCACAGAGACAGTTTGTTGTCTATGCTGAAGATATGACGACATAAGGGTAACCGCTGAGTTAGAGAAACCAAACAACATTGATAGTTTGCTGCACAAATTATTGTGATCCACAGTGTCAAGTGGTGACTTTGTCATCATCCAACGATTCCCTTATATCATCCACAACTTTGATTATCGCCGTTATACAACTGTGGTGTTTCCTAAAGCCGGATTGCATTGAAGAGAACAGGTTATTTGAACGAATGTGTGTATTAATTTGCCTTTGCAATACCGTCTTGAACACCTTAGACACATAAGGTAAGATAGAGATCCGCCTATATTCCTTACTATTAGGTCTTTTTTTGGGTTAGCACAATTTTTGCATTTTTCTATTGTTCAGGATAAATACCATTAGTTATGATATGATTAAAGACATGCGCCAGGGAAGGAACAATGACTGGGAGAATTATTTTGATAAATTTGGGATTTACTTCGTCAAAACGGAAGGCATTAGATTTGACGGATAACAAACAAGGAAAAAATTCCATATGATCGACGCAACCGAATTCAAAAGTACCATTTGATAAACTGTTTTCATGAGAGACAGACAGATTTGAGGGAACGACATTAAGAACGGAAAAAGGAAGTGTGACAAAACTTTTATTCAGAAGGTTTATATCTAAACTATCATCAACATTTACATTATTTTTATTTTTAACAATTCCGATGTCGGCCCTTCATCAATGGATTTAATTTATTTTGCTAACTACCTGATTGCGCAAAGAACGATAAAGTTGTAAATGCATGTTTAAACTATAACGCTTCCATTCTTTGTAGGCCCGATTCCGTTGTTCGATGAGTAGCCGGATTTCAGAGGTGAACCAGGGACATTGACCATACTTGATACGTTTCACTTTCATGGGGACATGATTGTTAAAAAGGGCACAAATATTATAGTTAAGACAATCAATTTGGTCACACGGAGAGGTCATGAAAAACACACGATCCCATTCAATATTGCGGGTGTCTAGCTCCAGCTGACGATATTCAATGCAGTTAAAATCTCTATATTCATAGCTTGAAATGGAACAATTTATCAAAAAGTTGAAAGTTAAAAACAGGAGATCATGTTTGGAAAAGGCGGGCGCAGACAGCTGGTCATAAAGAAGAACATCATTAGAATCGCTACAAAAAAAAAAAACATCCAGAAGAGTGCTACAATTGGCAGTAAAATTTGTAACATTATTCGTATTGACAGGGAAGAAATTAAGTGTAGCCATTCCATCAATAATAGTTCTCTCAACTAGAAGGTTGCTATTAAAGTCTTTCTAAGTAAGTTTCAATCTGTAAATATAGGAGTACCACAGGGCTCAGTACTAGGACCACTTTTGTTCTCAATATATATTAACGTAATTACTAGCCTCTTGCAATATACAAATGAATGCGTACGATTTACCTATGTCACTCAGTAGACTTGATGGAGGAAAAAAGGAGATCTAACAAGAATTTCACTGTGGTTGAATCTCAATAAGCTTAAACTTAATCCCTCTAAGACTCCAGCGATGTTATGTTTAAGGAGAGAATTGATAGCTATAGAATTTCCCCGCATTGTTCTTCATGGTGAAATGATCCCATTCGTGAAGTATCTTGGCTTTACATTTCAATGGCAATTGGGAGAATCTACTCTGGATTTCATATCTTGAGATACTCTGCCAGTGTCCTTCTTCCGAATACGAAACTGGCTTAAAAACCTTATTATGAGCTTTTTCTTATATAACTGCTCAAACATAAGATGAATGCAGTCAGGGACTGCCTTCGCTTTATTTATAACATACCGAGACATACCAGCATCTTAATTTTTATAAAATCTCTTTTAGGAATGTGGCCTAATGGCCACTTTGACTTCCGAATCTTCTGAAACTCCATTGTTCATAATAACTGCCCTGTCTATCTGAACAAAATGCTCAGTAGGAGTCTACGCCTAATCTTGCCCCGATTCGCGCACACTACTACTAGACCACTTCTGAATTTATTTTGTATTGTATAGCTAATATTTCATAGAATTAAGTTGAATACATCCTTAAATTAATATACCAGTCCTTTTCAAACAATTTTTTTTCTTTTTCATTTCAGGTAAGTCTATCTAGAACCTTCTCAAATTGGTTTGTGGATTCAAAAATTGGTCACAAAAAATGATGTCATTAAGAAAACTTGTTCAAAGGAGACCCTTTAAGAACTTGTTTCAGTTAAGTATTGCGATTTATAAATCAAAACACACAAATAAACCTGTCTGGGCAGATAATAATAAGTTCAAAGTTACATGAACATTTAATCCAATTAACGAATAAAAAATGATTGTCTGTACTAGCTCAAACTCTTGTTTGAAATAATCAGTACCATTGCCAATCAATCTTCACCATAGGTGAGTTAACAAAAAAAAAAAAATAACAATTCACCCGCTCGCTATACCATGAATAACTGCAATCGATTTGTTTTCCACGTAAACACAGAAATATAAAAAAAATTTACATCTTATGGTCAATGACGCTGACACCAGAGCATGCAATGACCATTCTCATATTCATAGATCGATGCTTTTATACGAGTATATCTCCTTCAAAATCAACATCAACACGACAATTTGTTTATGCCTTCTCCCGGTCGCCCAATAAAGAAAATAAAAAAAAAAAAAAAAAATTTTTTAAAAGCCCACGCAATTTTCACAAAAGAAAATTGACTTTCAAAAAAAACACACATCAACCACATGGCCGGCAATTATTCCATTCTTTTTCTCATTCACATATGAAGAAACAATGTTCATGATTTCCCGATAATAATTGGATATATGTTTGCCCTTTGCCCCATCCGAACAAATGTTACAAGTGTGCAACAAGAACAATTTTAAATGGACCTAAATGCGACATATTTATCGATTCCATTATAGATACAAAATGAAGACAGAGTCTTGGGGGTAAAGTGAATTTTTCTTTCTCTCCAGCGCATAATAACAAGTAAATATGACGAAACTCTGCGACCATGTAAGCGGTTTTTTCTTTGATCTTTCTGCCCCATTCAACAAAAGTAGAAAAAAACACATAAAAGATATTTGTACTACAAAAAGAAAAAAAAAAAACAATAAAAGATGCATTGTACAAGATTACGAACAAATAACAATTGATTGCGTATCTGTGGCATGTGAATTTATGCGTAAGTAGGCCGTAGATGTACTGGCTTCATCGTTGGCTATCAGAAAAGATACTTCTTGAAAAGATTCGTTCGTGTCTTCTTGTAACACAGGTAGTTCTAAGTGGTTTTTCTTCGAAACTGTAACACTTTTTTTGGGACATACATCATCTTTGAAGCCAACAAACTTGTTAAACGACTAAGAAACTTGTATCTTTTTGGACTTTTAACTTATTTTCCACTGAGGGATTCTACAAAATATATCAAAAAAAAGGTACAAACATGATGAAAGTTGAAGATATACGGTTGTAACTTGTTACCAAGTATGTAACAGAAGGTCTTACATGTTAAAGCACTAAATCTGGGTAGCTTAAGCACTCATTATTCTTGGATTAATTTATTTTGCAGTACAAATGTCATATCCATCATAATTATAAGAGTCAATCATGCATAGATAAAGCCCACTTCATTTAGTGTTTTATGTATCTGTGAAGTCGTCAGGGAGAACAAAACAAAAATTAAAATCGCCATAAAAGTCTATTCATGCAAAAATTGTTAAATACTGACCCTGTCAGTTTCTTTTCATTGCATCGGACAGGCGAACAGTTGAAATTCATCTGCGTGCTAAATTTGAATAACACGCTAATTATTTTCTACTTACAAAATTTATACGAGTATTGGCACATATTGCAACGAACTATCTACAGATAGACAGACTGACAGTAAAAATGTTCTCTTTACTCTCGTTTGCCTTCCATTCATCTTAACAACTGAAAATGTGACGGTAACACAAGTTCGAATGCACTCATGTTTACTTCTCACTCCAGATACAGATTGAGTCCATTCTAAGTTGTGTGAGCTTTTTATTTATGTTTTTTTTTTTTTTTTTTTTTTTTGATGACGTCGACGAGAACTAGTTTATCACTCTTTACTTTGGCAAAACTTTTAAACAAAATTAATGCAATAAACTTTTCTTTTTCTTTTTTTTTTTGGTGAATTTTACGAAATTTTCCTTCACTTGAGGAGAAGATTGAGGAAATTCGGATAAATAGATACATTTTGTTAAATTTTATATTCGTAATTTACGCACCATTTCCTCGATTGAATGTTGCTAATTTTAAGCGAATTTCAAAAGTTCGAAAATAGGTGTGAATGCGTATTATTATTAGAAGTAACAATGCCAGCATGTATTATTGTGTATTTATGGTGGGTAATTGATTTGAGGGAGAAAAGATACATTTATGGGGTTTGTTTTCCGGCTGGTTGGCTATTGTAGGCGTGAATTGATTTTTATAGATTTGTTATGTTCTTTTTTAATCAACGGGTTGGCGTTTTGCTGACGTATGTATGTATCTCGGTGGCGACGCGAAGGTCTCAAGTGTATGTTTTTTTTTTCTTGTTAGATGAGAGCCAAATGAAAAATTTGTGACGGTACGCGGGATGTTTATTCGATGTGATTAGTTCGTGTTTTGACTTGATTTGTGGTTATTAATTGTGACCCAGTTGTTCCTTTGAGAGGCGAATATTAATGTGGTTGCGAATATAAATCTTAGCGAATGATACAAGTGGAATTTTAATCATATCTGGGGTTGGGGTGAATTTATGGCTATGATATTGAGAAATGTACAAATGATTTAGTGAGAGGAATTTCTTTGTGAGTTGATTACCTACTTGAAACGCTGGCTCTTGAGATATTTATAATGAGCTATTCTGGATACGAAGCAGAACTACTCCTATACCCTCAAGGTGAGTGTAGGAGTATAGAGAACGAGGTTGATCCAAATTTGGTTACAATTCCATTTTTAAAATTCCAACTAGATTGAATATCTGTATTTTTAACGCCTCTTACAAGTCCGGTTGAATTGAGAAATTTAAATAAGAATAGGGAGATGATTCCTAGCGTCTTGCCCAGCAGAAAGCCATCAAGGTCTTCGAAGCACCTGAAGTAGTAGTATCTATAATGTAGACATATATCTGATATTAGCCTCCGATGAGCAGACTGTTCGTCTCTGTAAGCTGTATACCCTCTTTAAAGGCCGAGCTCCATAGGACATTACTCAAGCCGAAGAAGTGACTGTTTTGACATAAAGTATCTAAGGTATCTCCGCTTCATGTAATCAGATTTTGCGATGTTGCCTCATTGAATAGAACAGTAGACAAGTTGTTTCTGGAAATGATGATGAATTGAGCTTTCTTCGTATCTATCTAGTAGGGACAAAAATATTGTTGCACCCATTGCGTGGCGAAGAGTTAGGCGTACCCAAAGATTGACATAACATTAAAAATATTTCAAATTTGCTTACACTTTCGCTCTAGAATGAATTGAGAATGTGAATCGCATCTCTGTCGTAGCGCTTCATAAGTGTGGTGTGAATTTCATTCAGGAGGGTTTTCAGGAGTCTTGAAAATCGAACCGAACACAAAAAACTCCCCAAAATCAGAAAACACTGGTATATGAGATGAATGTAAAACAAAATTCAATGATTTACATATCAGTATAGGCTTGAGGCTGGGGGCCTTCAAACGCCATACTAGAAAAATGCTGACTGTGGCTTTTACAAAAATTGGGTCCAAAAATCAAAGCCACTCTTGGTGGAATACGCTGCTGTTCTGTACAGAAAAATTCTGTTTACCGAGGAGAAAATCTTCACGGTGCAGAAGAAATTAAACAAATAAAGCGATAGAGTATATGCACGGTCTAGGGAAGTGTTCGAGCCAGTGTCAAGGGTCCGTAAAGGCCACCCCCCCCCCCAGAGTTAGCCATGGTGTGCTGGGTGGTCTCTTATGACGGGGTCACTAACCTGCATTTTTGCGGAAAATGCATCGAAACATAGGCTAAAGTGTACCAGCAAACCATTTAAGGACCCTTTGTGAAAACTCTAAGCCAAACAAAAAAGGAAGGAACATTCCAGCAAGATCATGCGCCAGCTCATAAGTCTGAAACTACCCATACCGGGTTCCAAAGAAATGTACCCCGTTTTATTGGTACAAAGACAAGCCTTCCGCCACTTTAGACCTTAATCTACTTGATCACAATTTGTGGACTGTCTTAATGGACATTATGTGCCACAAAAGTTACCCTAACATGAAACTCTTAAAGCGAGCTCTTACCGAAGCTGTGGCCAATTTCCCAATTAATGAGGTGCGTATTGTGATTGAAGAGTGATAAACCGACTAAAGACTTGCATTAAAGCCAATAGAAGTCGTTTTAGAGAAAGTTTCGATTTTTATATTCAGAATATATACCTGAATAAATCCTGAAAGTTTTATTAGATTATCTTTAGAGGTCTTTGTTTTATAGCAATAAATGTGTGTACCAGTACTATTGTCCATACTAAGTACTTTTCCCGACTGTAAGGATATCTGCAGATTTTTGGTTAATGAGTGCATTTGGTCCCACCTCTGACAATGTGAGATATTTGCATTCATTGACATGTTGTTCAAGATTTTGCAACATTGTGGTGTCATCGGCAAAACTAAAGATCTTGTTGTTTGGTGACTTTATTTTAATAATTTACGCACGCCAAAAGGGATATGAATACCTTTATATTATTGCAGGGCACGGGCCTTTGTAGATAGATAGAGGTAGAGAAAGAATGAAAGATTGGTGTGGAGGTTTGAAACTTAGGTGGTATTAAGTTTCTGTAAACTCGAAGGGTAGCCATCCAGATAACTGGAAAGCATTTTTATTTTGCTGTTATTGTCATTGCTTATGATTCGCAGTATTTTTTTCGTCCTCCTGATATCATCATCACGATCAAGTTGCATTTTGAGGCATATGGCCGCCCTACTACCAGTGTTATGCCTTCGCAATTGATCGACTTTTTTTTGTTTATTTTATGCGAAATAAATAGACGATTCTTGACATCAGGATTTGAACTGTAAACCCACAGCGTGACAAGCGATGATGTTACCACTACACTACGGCCACCCTCAAGTCATTGTTTTCGAATAGAAACAGGGTTGATGTATGTACAGCTCCCTGTGGCACTCCAACGTTTAGAAGAAATGTGTTTGAAGGCACACCATCTGTCCTGAAGAAAAATAATTAGTCAACCACAGAGCTGCCCGGTAGTCTGTAGAGGTTAGTTTGCCTAATTTGACTCTATGCCAAACAGGACTCTTTTAAAACTATACAGCCGATTGTTTACTAGTCCGTGTCACTCCAGATATTAGATTATTCTAGCACTGATGGATTTTTCCATCACTTTGGATAGTATGGGCAGCATCGCAATGCGATGGTAGTTTTGAGCCAAGCATTTCTTTCCCTTTTTCTGAATCAGTTAGGCAGGCCAAAGATACATAAGATAGGTGTGGTGCTTTTTTAAAGGGGGAAACGTTTTGTTAACGTTCTTAAATAATCTGAAATATTTCCGAAATTTTTGGGTTATCTGGAAACTCTTTGCACTACTCGTGTGAGGATTGAGCTAATATCATAAGTTCTAACGGGTGTTTGTCATGTTTCAGCAGCTGTCAAAGTTACCAATGACATTCATCTGTCAGAATATTCAGTAAGATTTGCCATTTCATTATGCATCGTGTGACGCTTCCCGAACGTGTGAAAATTATTAAAAAAATATTACCGACTCAGTTGTAAATACGCAACGTGAAATTCGTCGTGAAGTCGGTCGTTATCATGGCTTCAGTGCGCAGGTAATTCGTCGCCCCGTGGAAAAGTTTGAGCGTGAGTACACTCTTTTGGACCCAGACAGAGATCGGTGCGAAGTGAAGAAAACATAGCCACCGTAGTGGCCAGTGTCGAAGTTGACCCAAAAATGTCGATTCATCGCCGATCAGCTGAATTGGACATCGCCAGAGAGTCGACCAGGCTTGTTTTGCGGTTAGATTTGGGCCTACATCCGTATTGGATTGTGCTGATGTAAGAATTGAAACCAGACGACCATAGACAACGCCGTGAGTTCGCTAATTGGGCGCTGGAAATGTTAGCCGGAGTTTCGGATTTTGGCCAAAAAATCATCTTCTCAGACGAGGCCCATTTTCGGCTCAGCGACTATGTCAGCAAGCAAAATTGCCCTTATTGGAGCGACCACAATCCATAAGGGTTTGACCAAGCATCAATGCATCCACAAAGATTGACCGTTAATGGAATAGACTCTAGAGGATGGTCGGATATGCTTACGAGAATGTGTAATAGCTTGGCACTTGCTGACGTTGAACTCTAAAAAATTACTATGGCTCCAGGTTAATCGGTTCAAATCATCTTCCAGTGAGAGAGAGTCGGCACGAGATGATATGGTTCTGAAAATTTTCATATCATCCGAGATCATTGGACCAAGATGGCTACCTTGAGGGACTCCCGATGTGGCTTTAATAGGATCGGAAATTGGAGATTTGAAGAGGACTTTATATTAGGGTTTTTCCAAGTAAGGTTTGATCATCCATGAGATAAACCCCGATTGAAAACCAAGAGCTTTGAGTTTAAGGAGAATGATTGAATGCGAAATTTTGTAGAAGGCTTTGCTGAAGTCAGTGGCAACTACATCGACTTTATTACCATCTTCCGAAACGCACAGAGTGCTAGATACGAACTCGGCAAGGTTGGTGGTTGTTGATCTGTCCTTATGGAATCCATGCTGGTTCGGTGAAAGGATAGTCCTGCAGTGAAAGAACATTGTGTCACAAACCATGCTTTCAAGAGCTTAGGTATGCAAGACAGTTTAGCAATGGGCCGGTAGTTGGATATGTCACTTTTACAACCTTTTTTATGGGTGGGAATTATACAAGAATTTTTCCAGATTTCGGGGAAAACTCCCTGCGAAATAGATTGTTGGAATCTTATCTACTAACGATATCGAAGCTATATCAATTGCGGAAGCGGAAGTAGTTATGATCAGGCTGAATTACGTGATCCTTAAACGATTGGCTGGAAAAATGAGTGAACAGGTTTGCGGTTGTTTTAGGGTCAATTTTCAAAGTTTGGATAGCTATTCCGTTTGGCATTAGAGTGGATTGCATTCTGTCAAGATATTCGATGTAAAGATATTCACAGAGTTCAGAGAATTGGGAGTGGTCGTGTTGGTAATGGGAAAAATCAGAGTCAGATCGAGATTTGAGGAATGTTTGCCATATTTTGTTTCTTTTGTTACGAAGTGAGTGTAGCTCTTTATTGTACCATGGCGGGGCTGGCGTAAAGTTCTTCTGAGGCACAAAAGGGACTGATTGAATGAGGCGGGTGAAAATTTGATCACAAAAATACACTAGAGCATTGTCGATTCATCCGCCCCTCGATATCAGCCGCCCCTCTTACATAAAAGCGACCAATAGAACGTTCTGTCTACTTCTCGTATGGAGTAATGGTTTCAATTTTTAAGCATCTTCACTCCAAGAAAGTCTTCATGTGCAAACCAATTATTGGTTTAGCTTTCTTTAGTCACGTAAACATATATGTATGTACTTGTGGGATCGTTTTCTCTATCTATAGAGCGTGAAAGAATCGTTAGCACATTACTTAATTACACTTAACACAATATTAGGGTAATTTATTTCGTCATATCACTATATTTAGCTCTCTGCGTCGACTTAAACCTGAAATTGTAGACTTGCTGCAAACAATCTGAAAATCTTGGAGCATTTTTTTTTTCGATATAGAATGAAGTGAAGTGATATTCCGATGGCATTCCAGTAAATCAATCTCCTAATGCAACCGCCTTCTTCACTGAGCACCGGGTACTCGTACATATTAATAAAAATTCCTATGGTCTCCCCTTCACAATATTCTGCGGTTCATCACACAGCTATTTTGACGCAACTCTAACGATTTCAAACCGGCCGTAAATAGGTACTCGGAATAGATGGACTATCCCATATGCAACGTGACATTTTTGCCTATCTTTCTCTTCGGGAAGTGGGATATCATCCACCATAGCTACCACCAACGTCATTGGTTGTCGACTACGACATCCAATATCCATTTCTCGATATCATGTCAAACTGTCAATAAATTTGACATGTTGTCACTGCTGTTGCAGCAGCGTAGAGTACCTACTACTTCAAAGTAATTCGAGACTAATATTTGCCCAGCTATGGTATTCTGTTTACTGTGCTCACACAACACAAACAATCACAACCAATTCAATTCAATTCAACTCTCTCAATTCATCCGGAGTCATATCAAATTGCCTCTGAGATACTTTCAATAATTTTTTTTTTTTTTTTGCATCTGTGTATAGTGTTTCTTTCTGCAGTGTTTGCATCCGCTTGTGTGGCAATAAAAAACGAAAAAAAAATGCTAAAATTAATATAATCTGAGCGACTTAATGAGACGCGACACGTCAAATCAAAATGTCACGACACAGCTTTGTTTATTTGTTTTTATTTTATTTTTAATCTGGGAAAGCTGAGATTTCAAATGAAATCCAAGCACAGCACAGATGATGTGTTCATCACATCGACAACGATAAAAAAAAAAAAAAACCGATCTAAAACCGTATCCTTTCACCATTTGGTCACAGAGTCACTCTTTGGCAGCACAATAAACCAAAACCATTAACCGAAATGCCAATCTTATCGTCACTTCTCTGCCTAATTAAAGCCGTAAAATATTTAAACGTATCTTCATACCTATAGATATACTTAGATACGATTTAGTATATGCAAAAGAGAAAAAAAATATAGTGTGGTTACTCGTATTCGGTTGTTACCGGCTTCTCCAGTATGTGCGGCTACGGCAGAGACTCAAAGTTAGACGGGGAGAAAAATGTAAACAGACCTTTGATCTGAAACCACAAAACGAGTCACGTCTCGCCATCATCGTTGTTGTTTGTTTCGGTTATTTAGGCGATGATTTCACTTAAGCGGCGTTTTATTGTTAATCAAAAAAAAAATATTTTTGTCTTCTTTGCTTCATCTACCGTAGATACTTTTTCGTGCATTTTAATCTCTCCTTCGGGCTTTCTATCTCTCTTTGGTTTTTTGACTAAATAACTCGTTGACTATGGTTGTGTATTGTTTTGTTTTTTTTTTTTTTTTTTTTCGATGATAGTGTTCCCAATTTTCAGTGTTCTACTTCTGCTTTAGTACCTACTTAAAGTAAATTCTTTAAAATTCAAAATTCGTAAGAGACTGGTCCACGTATAAGATCCTTCTTAAATTGGTTGACTTGATTGGGACGAATCTACTATGAATAACAGGACTGAACTCAAAATTCCTTAACTAAAAAAAAAACAGGTCGATCCTTAGCTAATTACGAATAAAAACTTTGAAGAGAGCTTCTTTGCCGCGTTGTCTCTCTGAGCTTACAGAATCTCAGGGCAGCTTTCCCTACAACATGTCCTATCCACCTTAGTCGATGAATTTCGATCTTTCAGTCTGACATTTGTCATTGTATCTTATCCAGGACAATTTCTAAATAATTTACCTTGTCGGAAAAATTAATGCTTGTGCCATTTAGAATCACTGAACCAATGTTCAGTGTTCTTTTTCTTGTAAATGGTACAACGACTGCCTTGCTGAGGTTAATCGATAAATCCACACTGGCACACCAGTCCGAGACTACAAGGAGTGCATTTTGCAAGAGTTGACACACATTGTCTTCATGTTTGGCTTTGATGATGATCACAAGATCATCTGTATAGCCTATAGTTATAAAGCCCAAACTATTAAGTCTATTCAATAAGTCATCCACCACGAGCGACCAAAAGAGAGGCGAGAAGACGCCGCCCTGGGGACAGCCTTTAGCCGTGGACACCCTAACAGAAACTTCTCCTGACGAAGGTGTTATTATGCGGCTATCGAGCATAGTCCTAACCCATCTGGTAGTAGGTTCATCGGATTCCCCTGCGTCTCATGGCACTAGTGATGGATTCATAAACAGTGTTATCAAAAGCACTTTCTGTATCAAGGAATGAGCAAATTTTTGCCGTGGAAGGGTGATTTGATCTTTGTAACGAGATACTGATGGGTGCCTTCCGTGGATCGACCTTTTCATTATGCATATTGACTAGAGTGCAGAGGAGTAGTCTTTTCAAAAATACCTCTAATATGAATATCTAGTAGTCTTTCCATGGTTTTTAAGAAAAACGATGTCAAGCTGATTAGACGGTAGGATTTGAGAATGTATCCCAAGAATGTATCCCAAGTTGAAACTTGTTCTAAATAGAGCTACCAAAGTGGGCAAGATGTATTCTAGACCTTTCTGAATAAGACCTGGAAAAATACCATCACTGCCTGGTGCCTTAAAGGGTTTAAATGAGCCGATTGCCCATTTAATTTTATCTTGACTGAACAGATTTCTAGTATTCATATGTCTGGTATATATAATGGACTACTTTTAAATCCAAATAAGTCCCAGTTTATTACCATATTCAATAAATTGTTCAACTTTTACCTTTTGCCTGATGTGGTGCTCTCTGGGAATAAGCTACCAGGTCATTTTGCGTCACCCTGTACCTTAAATATGGCAATATATGTATATTTTTATTAGGTTTACAACTTTTTGGCTGTAGTTACATCCATTTTTCAAAAAGTAGTTAAAGATACATTCACAGTGAAATTGAAAGTGGCAACACTGTTCTTTATTTTCTTTTCATTCTCTTTTCAGCGTCTAACTATTAAAAGCAAATCTACAACAACTAATTGTGAATGCCTTTATTCTAAGTAAACACAAACTAAACAAAATAAATAAATATATAAATAAAATACATATGTATGCATGTATATATGTACAAATAACTCACGCTCTAGAAAATCAGTTCATAAAATCGGCAACGACACCGGAGACCGGCAACCGGCGACCGGCGACTACTGTTCTCATTGCGGTCAGTGACTGGCACGTTTGGACTTTGGAACAAACCCAAAACATACATAAATATCTAACCAAGTTTTTCTGGTCCAAACACGGATGAAAAAAAAAAAAAAAAAAAAAACAAAACACGAAAATAATTCAAAAGAGGTATACCTGATGCAATCTATGTATCTACGATTTCAGTACTTTTACTCTATTACACTTGAATCCCCCTTTCTGTGTGTATCTTCTACCTCTTATCTTTTTGCCAATTTTTTTTTAAATTTATATCTCTCTATCATGCTGTATCTTTTTTATGTTCAACTTGAAAATTAACGCCATAATAATTTGCTACGCTTTTGTGATCATCATTATGAACACATTTGAGATCAATGATCAGCGGATTGCCGATGGCGACACGACACGACGCCGTTTTATCTCCTCCGGTACCATCTTCTATTTTAGATTGGGGAATCAATCATATTTTTTTTTGTATAGTTCACCTGCATATACATAGGTATAGATTTGTATAGTAGGCTTGTCTGTCTTGCGTTACAAATTATCATGGTGGATTACGTTTTCAAGAAGAAGAGAAGGTGCGTTAAATCGTTATACCTATAGGTACTCGTATTCGTATCTACCTCTCTATATTTATGGCTTCCTCTTCTAATTTCTATGTACCATCTTCATGTTTAATGAGCAGAAGCTACGCTCTTTGGGGCCAATGGTCAGTGAATATCTAATATTTCATGCATGAAGTGCTATACAAGTGGTTATGGTGGATTCTTTTATTTATCTTTTAGTTTTTATGGGGGAAAATTTGACGAGTGGATGGCATCTTCTTTTTTTGTTTTATGTTTGACGATGAAGATGATGAGGTCAACAGGTTGAGTATGACATGTGAAATCTTGAAGGAGTGGACAGTTTTTATTATTAGGTAATGATGTCTATCTAACTGAAAATGCAGTGAAGGCAAAAAAAAACTGTCAGTTATTGTATCTTTCTCTTGAATTTCACTTTTTCGAGTACGTTGGCATGAATATTTTTTGCTTACGAATTTGACTGACATTTTGATGTGCCATATGGTTTTTTTTTTCCTCTCAAGAGAAGACCGACAGATTGGATTTCGAACGCCCTGAATACGAAAGACGAATGGTTTGTTTCAGATGTCATTTGTCTTCTTGACCTACACTAAATTTGTCAGCAGAATAGTAAAGGAACATGTGCTTTTTATTATGATGACTAATAAGTCTATAACTAGAGTATATATACTGCCAATTTGTTCATATTGATGGATGGCTGAAGAAACCTTAGTGCAGTGTATTTTTTTTCTTGTCCAGAACAAGCAAGCAATAGCGATGCATCTCAAATCAATGTCACTAGTTGAAAGACATTCTCATAAGAGGCTACGTAAAAAAAACCTTCCACTTATTCTACAGCTATCGTACAAAAAAAAAAAATAAAGCAGATACATCCTTTCAACTAAATCACATATAATTACCCTTTAACCAAAAACCAGAGCAGAGCACAGCACACAGCTAATTCAACTTATCATAGCTATTAACATGAAAGGATTCATATGGTGCAGTATAAAATTACAAGTTCTTGACCTGTTTCCGTTTCTTATTTATCCTTTTGTGTATCTTCACATCTATATAATCAAATGGTATTATCATGATTGCATATCCACCTCCTTAGAGGAAAAACGTATCTTAATTACCTAACCACACACATCGGCACATAAGTGCATATCATAAAGCTAAAGTTGTTTGGGCCGAGCCTAATGACGATGGCCATTATGATAAGCAAAGGAGGAAAACACAGAATGTCCGGCTGTTACCATCTGTCATTTGAATAGTATATAACTTGTTTGTTGGTGAAGAAGTGATGTATCTGTATAGAATGGGTATGGTGAACTTGAGAGCAGGGTATGTAAAATTTGTTGGATCGAGTTGAAGTGGTACGTAATTTGATGAATAATTTGGAGAAGGTTAAGGATAAGATTATAACATGGGTGTGTGTAGCATATTTGTGCGGAGTTGAAATTAAGTTTTGATAATTAGACGAATTTCATGTCATCTTGGACCTAAAGATTTGTACATACTAGCAAATGTGTGCTAGTTAATTTCAATATTGTGAAAGATTTATTAAAGTGGAATAGCAGTGATACATAAGGATATATATTCGTAGACTGTTTACCTGTAAGTGCTGGCTTCGACTCTAGTCACTTAGAAATTCGGCTCAGAGTTATTGTTTCAGCTATGAGTTTTGGGCATTTTGTTGAACAAAATTTATCAGAAAATATTACTGTTCACAACATACCTTCTTATCAAAAAGCAAGAACAAACGCTTCCTCCAATCTTCAAAAGACCGATTTTGGAATCGCCTTCAGCTCCTTCTGCGAATTCTCCTTTATCACCTCAATTGTCCCAAAACGCTTTCCGCGAAGTGGTAACTTGAGTCGTGGAAATAGGAAAAAGTCACAAGGAATCATGTCAGCTGAATACGGATCTTGCGGAACGGTATGAATATTGTTTTTGATCAAATAGTCGCGTACAAGATGAGATGTGTGAGGCAGTGCGTTGTCGTGGTGAAGAAACCACGAGTTGTTTCTCCACAAGTCTGGCCTTTTGCGACGAACATTTTCCCTCAAGCGCTTTAATATGTTCACGTAATACTCCTTATTTATTGTCTGTCCTGGCGGAAGAAGTTCGGAGTGGACCACACCACGGCATTGAAAGAAAACGGTCAACAAAGCCTTGATTTTGGATCGACTCTGTCGTGGTTTTTTGGGTTTTGGCTTGTCTAAGAAGCGCCATTCCGTTGATTGCTGGCTAGATTCGATGTCATATTCATAGACCCATGTCTCGTCACCAGTAATGATGACATCGATAACATTTTGGCCCAAAGAAAGTATTTCTTTAGCGACATCAGTGCAATGCTGTTTCTGCAACAGATTCAGCAAATTCGCATAACACAACAAACACTAACCTGTTTACAAAGCTATCACGCATAAACTCCCGACAAATGGTGCTCAAATAGATATTTAAGCGCCAGATGACAGATGTACCAATCCTAAAAAAATGTTTTTGACAATATCTCAAGCGCGGTTTGTTTGAATGGGAAATTCCGGGTACTTTTTAATCAGAAGACACATAGATACGTACAAACAATTATTTTTCTCGCGGAACCTAGTACCTACCTTTTGTTTTTTCACCGTGGTACAATAAAAAATTAAGCTCGCTACACAACAAAAGAAACAAACTACCCACTGCACCGAAGTCTGCGAATATTTTTACCACGATTACCTTAACCGCATGCAATGTCTTCTAATCTCTGACCCCAAACGCTTTTATCACTTCATTACTGCCAAGATAATCGGGTAGCTACCCCTCTGTCATTTTCGGACAACCCTAAAATAATCACAAACCTATTTGCTAATTTCTTCAAGCAGTCGTTTACCATCCGCCTCCTAGAACCCGATTGGCGAGAAGATAATGAAACTTAAGGAATTATACTCTCCTGGCCCCGATGGCTTGAATACCATAGTTTTAAAAAACAAAAATGCACAGGGAGTTTCACATTACTCTGGGAGTACCCTTACATTATTCCCATTCATAAAAAAGGCCATAAGAATGAAATTTTCAACTATCGGTCCATCGCTAAACGTTCCTCTTTACCTAAAGCATTGTTTATGACATAATCTTCTTTCACTGCAAATCAATGTTCTCCCCAAACCAACATGGATTTCTTAAGGGTAGATCTGCGACACATATGTATCTAGTACAACTCATATCAAGTACTCTTTGCTCACTAGAGGATGGCGAACAAAGTTGATGTAATTCCCACAGATTTTAGTAAGGCTTTTGACAAAATTTCGCATGGAATCACCCTCTTTACACTTAAAGCTCTATTCTTTCAGTCGGGGTTCAAATTATCCTAAGAACAACGGCAGTACAAAGTCCTTTTTAGATCTTTCGTATCTGGCCCCATTAAAGCCAACTCCTCAAGGCAATCACTTCAGTCCTTTGGTTTTTATCTTAACAATCAATTATGTGGATTGTATCATCGCAGACTCTCATCCATCTGTCTACCCCGAACACATGAAAATCTACGGGCACATATCAACTTCCGTCAACTCTCGCCCACTGCAAGATGATTTGAACCTGATGCCAAAAGCTTGTTCTTGAACTCAATGTCAATAAATGTCAAACTATCGAACATTCCCGTAAGCGTCTTCCACGACCTCCCCGAACTTATTTCATTTGCGACGAACCCATCTCCACCGTCGCTTCAATGAATGATTTGGGTGTTATCTGCGATAGGGAACTCGATTTTCGCTTCTACATTGACAACATTATAAACAGTGCCAACTGTACTCTCGGCTACGAGAAACGGTGGTCTATGGAATTCTCAGACCTATATGTCACAAAATCCCTTCATGTCGCCTTTGTTAAGCCGATTCTTGAATATACCAGCCAAGTCTGGTCTCCTTATTACGATACCCATTCGTTGCGAATTGAGGCTGTCCAACGCAGGTTCGTCCGTTTTGCCCTGTGCGGCCTTCCATGGGCAGACAACTATAGCTTACCGCCCTATATGGATCACTTACAGTCTACTGAAAGACACGGCGTCTACCGATTTATTTTTTATTCATCAGCTATTAGTTTAAAAGACATAGTCTTAAGTAATATTGAATATTATAAAATACATAGCACGACTTGCTCCGTACGTGCTCCTCGTCTGAAGATTCTTTAGAACGCGTTAAAAAGCTGAAAAACTTTTTTGGCCATATGTCAAAAATTTGAATGCTACATCCTTGCGTATGTCAAAAATGACGTACGAGTATATATAGCCGATAAATTGCCAATTTTCGCAAACTCGCTAAATAGTAAAGAATCGTGTTTTTAGCGAAAAACTGAGCAAGCAGTCTTCTTGTAAATGTCAACATTACCCCAGCTATACATTTTTGTCAACAACGTTTGAGCCGTTTTTGAGAAAATGTTGAGACTATGAAAATGAAAATTCGAATTTCGTCTCTTGGCATTACAGACCCCAGATATAAAGTTTGAAGAATCCGTCCAACCGTTTAGGTTGCAGGTCGAGATACAGACAGAATTACGAGACCCACTTTTTTGAGTTCCTTCTGAAGAAAAAGTTTAGGGTTAGGTTGCCGGCTCGAAAAAAGTCGACTCATCCCATTTACGTCCTTGTGGATCTATTGTGATGCCCAATGAGGAATTGGTCCCAGTTCATGTACCGAGTTCCTACCTTACTAATATTTGGTGATTATGGTCTCCAACCAACGTGACATCTTCAGAAACCAGGAAAGAGTATTTAGTGAAACGTCAGATAGTTCCTGTATGTCCTGGAGGTAATATTTTCCTAAAGTTTTGCTTTTCAAGTGACATAAGCTTGGGCACCGAACTTCTGGCATTCGAAGTTTTCTGTAGACCTTGGATTTCTACTTTGTTATAGGTGACGACTATCCTTCGATATATCCTTCTCTAGTTGAATCAAACTTTCACTTGATCTATACCTTGAACGTCGAGACACCAATGTCCTTGATTTGACTAATTCTATTCAAACACCACCTTTCATGACAAAAGTTGTGAGAATAATACATTTTTGTTTATTTAACTTTAAGCAATTTTGTGTGCACCACTTTTGTACATTGTTATGGTCAAACTACAATCATCTGTGTACTTTATTTTCAGGAATAGTTTTAGATCATCGCATACAATAAGCAATTATAAAAGGAAGGGGGCCCAAATGACTACCTTGTGGGACACCAGGGATGCAAGAAATTGTTCTGGAATAACAGTTCTTCAGGTAAATCTTTTAAACGCTACCAACCAAAAATGAGGAAAACCACATTAACATCGCCGAGTGGAATTAAAGGCTCAACCTAGCATCCACTTTCAACCGCATTCATTACGCAAGAGGTAAACTGAACTAAGTTAGATTTCATCGAACGACTAGAGACAAAATCGTGCTGAAACTCTGATACGTACTCTTCTGTGTGAAATTCTAATTTCTTCTTAACAAGGCTTTCAAAAAGCTTGTAGATTGTTTGCATATTCTTTGGTAATTTTCAATATTATTCTTAGATCCAGATTTGAAAATAGAAATACGATATGAAGTTTTGCAATCTTCGAGAAAAATGCCAGATGAACTGACTACGTAGCTTACAAAATTTCGATTTCGTTTCCTGATATTTTAAAAGGTTTTTGATCACATGTACATGGCTTTGTGACTTGAAGCTATAATCTAATCTAGAGTCTTTGTTCTGTATCCACTCGTATTGCGATAAAATATTTTAATTGATCATCCTTAGTTGTTCGGGCCAAGTTAAGTTCACCGAGTGGTTTACAAGTTTCTTAGCATTATTACGACTCAGTTTTTTGAATTATGAACGAGAGATCGACCCCATTAGGCCAAAAGCCCCATATAACCCCATCAAAAATAGTGCTTGTAAAGTTAGCAGGAACACCAATTTTAGACTTGACTGCTTTCATTTGCTTTCAATCATTTAAAACACGAAAAGCCGAAAGGATTAGCATGTACGTAGCTTGTTGGAGATAAAAGGGTGACCAGATAGCAATGATAGTTTTTCCAATTATTATGTTTCAGCAGCTGTCAAAGTTATCAATCATATCCAGCTGTCAAAATATTGAGTAAAGTTGCCATTTTATCATGCATCGTTTGATGCTTCCCGAAAGTGTGGAAATTATTTAAAAAATATTATCGAAATTCTGGCTCAGTTGTAAATACGCAACATGAATTTCGTCGTGAGGTCGGTCGTCTTCATGGCTTCAGTGCGCCACTATTTTGGACCTTAAGCCACCAACCAGACAGAGATCGGTGCGAAGTGAAGAAAACATAGCCACCGTAGTGGCCAGTATCAAAGAAGACCCAGAAATATTGATTCGGCGCCGATCATCTGAGATCAGAGAGCCAACCAGGGAGTCACCCAAGCTTATTTCGCGGTTGGATTTGGGCCTACATCCATGCTGAGGCAAGAATTGTAGCCAGACGACCATAGACAATGCCGTGAGTTCGCTAATTGGACGCTGGAAATGTTGGCCGGAGATCCGGATTTTGGCCAAAAGAACATATTCTCGGACGAGGCCCAGAGCTGGACAACATCGATATTTCCGAGCTGTGGTTCCAATTACTGTCCAAATCTCTAGTTAATCCAAACTTAAGGTAGATTACACAATTGTTTCGAAATCGCCATTTTAACAAAATGCCACTTGAGCATTAGTTAGCTAAAGATGTCTTTTTATCACGATATTCGATATCGGTCTTCAATGTCTATCTATGGAATTTAAACAGCGACCCGACTTGCTAGAATAGTTATCTACTCATACCCGTATCTGGTGCAAATCCCAATCTTAAGTGCATTACCACATAGGCACCTTGGCAGAATCAAAGCCATGAAATTATCTCCACATCAAATACAGAGAACATCCGACGAATAGCTAGCAGTGAAGTGAACTCTTGATTTCAAAATGTAGTTTGTATTTTCCAACCACATCTAAAGTTGTTTCTCAAGCCTTTTCCTAAATGAATTTGGAAGAAACGGACAAACACATTTAGTTGTTAATTCGAAACACTTAAGCTCTCTTTATTATTCTAAGCAAGTTTATATTACAAACGTAAATAGCTAACCACACAGAATATCTTTAATTGGTATTCCCTCAAACAGCTGTACCATACCTACGAGTATATACTTAATTAACTTAACAGTTCTTAATTTAGTCATTCATGGACAATTAACTGACTATCAATATGGAACATGGAATTTCTAATGTCCAATATAATTTTTTTCGGGTACAAGCGTAATGGGTGTTAATATAAAAGCAAACCTCATTCGTGAGGAAATGAAAACAATAAGATAAACAAACAACAAATTCGAAAAAAACTTCTTTCAAAGACTCGCACTGTTTAGTCATATCAAGGTGCATGACTCGAATAGATATTTTGGATTAACACAAAATAATTTGAGGAAAGGCAATGCGGAACCGTGTGAGTAATTGTTTCTCCACGAGGGTTGCAATGAAATTTGTTTTTTTTTTTTTTTTTGCAAACAATTGTTTATACAGGCTGTTTTTTGAGACTTCGGCCGATTTGAAATTGAGGCCATTTCTCACAGAGATGGTTTTATTATGTGAAAGTTGGTAGCAGTGTTTAGCTGTCAATGACATTTTGATGCCACAACAACGTGTTTTAGTGATTAATACATTTTATAAAAATGGTTCGTCAATTATTGCAACACAGTGTAAGTTATGTGATTTTTTTTGGTCGACGTGCAGTGCCTGTAAAGAACACTATTCCACAACACTTATCCACAATTTCGAGAACTTTTACACAGTAAGTGATTTACCGAAGCGTGGACCATGTCGTACATAGTGCGTACACAACAAAACAGTGATGCAGTGAGGGACAATGTGAGTGAAAACACGGAAACTTCGATTCGGTGGCAAGATAATTACCACCAAATGACGCGAATTTTTTCTAAAATTGATTATGAGTGGCGAAGCGCATTTTGACTTGAGTGGAATTGAAAACAATCAGAATAGCCGGATATGGGGAGTGGAAAACCTACAAGCAATTCATGAGCAACCTGTGGGATAATTGAACCATTTTTTTGAAAAGTGACAACATTTTTATTCACCCGAAGTTACTCAGCTTAATCTCTCAAATATGTGGTTCCAATAAGACGGTGCCACATGCCATACAGACAAATTAACAATGGAAATTGTAAAACAGACATTTCCAGCCAGGGTCATGTCGACATTTTGGGATATCAATTGAGTGCCGCGATCACCAGATTTTACAGCCCCCGATTTCTTTCTCTAGGGTTACTTGAAGGACCGGGTGCACGCTACCAAACTAACAACATTGCAACAATTGACACTATATACGCAACGCAATTGCAGATATTCCGGATGATATGCTGCAGAGTGTGATTAAAAATGTGATTGAAAGAGCACACGTTTGTGCCAGTGCTAGAAGTAGCCATTTGGCCGACATTATATTTCATCATCAATGGCATTGAATACATAATACATTTATAACAAAACCCAAAGATTTATATGTTTGTTTTTTTTTAAATGAAATAAATCATATCCTGGTAACTATCAACCAAAAAGTAATGCCTTACGCGAATACAGCAAAATATATTGGAATGACCCTAGATGATAAGTTAAGATGGAAAGAGCACAACAAAAGGCAAAACGAATCGAAAATAAAATACAGAAAAATGGACGTATATTGGCTCATAAGGATTCACCACTATCAATCTACAATAAGCTTTTACTATATAAGCAATCATGGAAAACAATATGAACGTATGGTATTCAACAGGGGCTGTGCCGAAAAAATCAACGCAGACATTTTTCAAAGATTTCAAAACAAAGTACTAAGGAATATCATCAATGCACCATGGTACATAAAGAATAGCGACCTCCAAAGGAGTGGAATCCATCATAGATGAAATTAGGAAAAATGCACGAAGGCATGAATCAAGGCTGCAGCAATACGCAAATTTTAGACAACGCAAACATAGTACAAAGGCTATATAGAGAAATCCTTTTGAATTGATTTAGGTATATCGGAACACCTCACCCACATACATAAGTAAATATTGTCATCTGTCGAGAAAGGTCGATGGACGGAACTGTGGAAGCGAAAAATCCAACTTATAAATCTGAGAAAAATTGCTAATTAGTCCAGATAACAATACGAGTATCATTGAAGAACACAAAACGTGAACTATGCTCCATCCAAGCCTAACCAGCGGTCTTAATCGGAGTAAGTAAACGCCGAACATCAGGCGTGTCAAACTCCAAAAAAAGGATTTTAAATAAAATGTTCCTGCAGAAAGGATCAAATGTAGGGCACTATTTTTCGTTTCTAAGAAATATTTCACTGGAATGAGAAACAGATTTAAAGTAACTTTTGATGGCAATATCTTGACTACCTAGCCTAAAGCCGCACTTTTTTTGAATACGAAACTTCAAAACTCACGAAAAAAATTAATCAATACTAGTATGTAGATACGAGTACCTACTGAAGTATGTATTATACGTTCAGGTGAAAAATTCAACTCAATGACCTAATTTAATTTTATTTATAATAAAAACGACTTGAGTACTTTTACTTTTACAATTTTACGAGTATGATCATTAAAGTTTAGTGATTCGTTCACTTTTGCACGGGGACATCGAACATCAGGATTTGAATAAACAAACCTGTTTAGGAAGTTTTGTATTTTAAAATATTATGGAGCAAAATTTGATTGGTAATCAAATACGATGACGGAAACTGGATCGTGTATTGACCTTGACATATTACTCGTAAGTTTATTCTTTTTAGCTTTCAACTTCTTATACTGGGTTCTTCCCTACTATTGACCTGACTGCATTCAATTGTTTTAGTGATGAGGGAATTTAGGGTTGATTTTACTACCATTCGTGGGCTTCGAACGAATTTCTTCGACATGTGCGCCCACGCCCATTCCCATAAACCATCTGTTTTGCTACTTATCCAAACACAGGTATTTGTATTTAAAACTGCCTCGATATAACTTAGTGTCATTATTCTTTCCCCACAGCGACCTCACCATTTATGTCCGTAGTGATATTGCCTACCAAGATCCATCACAGTATGGTCACTGTTCCAATCCCAAATTTAATTTCAAATAACTAAAATTCACCATCAGTAAGCAATTAATTCACTACTGTTTTATTTATAGAAGCCCTGAACTGAACTTTTGACGAATTTGATGCACTGTTCGATTCCATCACTCGCATTGTTTCCCTATATCCTCGTACTGAAATCGTCAGTGCGGTCGATTTTAATACACTTAATTCGAATTGGCTTCAACATTCTCGTACAGTGTCCCAAAGGCAATAAAAATGTTTGGTCTTCGTCAAAAATATTAAAAATTCGGTCTCGTTTGCCATCCCAATGCTCATTCACAATGACATTCCAGCTGTCAGTTCCTTAGATAAAGCCAGTCTGCTTGCTGCTCACTTTGCAGCGAATTCCACATTTGGGTTTTGAGTTTTGCTGTTGTATTCGTGAGGTGCTGTTTAAAAAACAACGTTCGATCCAGCGTGACCCCAAGGTATTTTGGTGTCAAGTTGTGGTTCAGCTGAACGTTGTTGAAAGATACTGACTGTTTTGTTTTGGCAAGTTACTTCCACCATGTTTGGGCTCAGACTCCATTTTTTGTGCTGTGTGGCTAACGAGGTCATCGGCGTACACAAATTTTCTTGGTATCGTATCTGGGAGGTCTTGCGTATAAAGATTCAAAAGCAGTGGTGCTAATACTGATCCTTGCGGAAGGCCATTATTCAGTTTTCCAATCCGGCTATGAGTTTCGTTGAGAAAGACTTAAAATTATCCGTCGCTTAGTACATTGTTTAGAATGGGGCTACTTTGATACAGGGTACGACTTGGAGAAGCTTGCAGATCTGACCATCCTTCCAGACTGTATCGAACGCGGTCGTTAAATTAATAAATGCTACCGAGATTTTAAGATTCGGTTGGTGTTTTGTCACTGCTAACATTTCGTCAGAACAACTGCGCCCAGGCCTAAATCAAGCTTGTTCTATAGTACCACTGCGTTGATGGGAGGTTCGATTCTGTTATATATTAACCTTTTGGTGGTTTTCTGGTTTGTTACTTGGTTTTCCGGGTTTCAGTAATACAATGACTTCAGATTTCTTTAGTTCGGCGGGGAAGTTCCCTGTTTTCAAGATGTTTGAATAGAAGCGCGAGAGCCATCATTTGAAATGTGTGTCGCTATATAGAAGGAATTCTGGGAATATGCCGCCAAAACCGATGGACACCCTCAAGGTTGAATGGCCTTTAAAACTCCTGTGACCCTCTTCTATGATTTGAGTCTTTTCTTAATTGGTCTGCGTTCTTCTTTATCGAAAGGAGTTTTGGAAAGCTTTACAATTCTATCGGTAATTGGATTTGGGCTGATTGAGGGTTTCAGGGCAACTTTGGAGTTCTGTTCCCAAGCTTACGGAGCAAACTCCGAGCCTTACAGCTGGAGTTGGTGTGTTGGACTGTGTGCTGCCATTTGTCACTGCGTGCCCTTAAGTAGCTTATCTGCAATCGCTGGCTCGCCGTTTGCTACAAATTCTTCGTAAAGTCGATCACTTTCATCAGACCATCTGGGAATATATAGTTTTCCGCAGTCTCCCCAAGATGCTTGTAGTTGCATGCTATTGGCTAAACCCATCTTATGTTTGCATCGAGATCATTGAAAAACTTGTTCCAGACCGATTCAACGATGGGGATTTGGATGCCAATTTCGATGATTATTGGCCTGTGTTATATGGGGTTGCACCTTACGAAAGTGAGATCAGGGTTTCACTTCCTTTGCAAGGGTAATAAGAAGACCCAACGTCCTTTGTGTCAAAAAAGAGGTCGAAGTAATTTATTTCGGTCCATTCAAGCAATTTGAGGGCATTAGGTCGTTCTTGGCATACCTCCAAGAGGTATGATGGCTACAGGAAGCTCTTAGAAGTGCCGTTTTGAATATTCATTTGTGTGGACTGCATTCAGTTAGTATAGATATCTTGTTTGCTAGGTGATATTTGATTGTTTATATTTCGAGACTTTCTAAGAATTGAAAAGTCATATGAAAAACGGTCAAGATTCCTTTGGAATAATTTATAGTAATATGTTCGTTTAACAAAATTTTCTATAATTTTAATAAATTGTGGTTGAACCCAATTAAGCATTTTCTTTTTTTCTATTTTTCAGGTAAGTGCCAACACTATTCCTATTACACATTCACTTAGAACAGTAAGTAGAAAAAAAAACCCTAGCATCTGATAGAAAATCAATTATTATTAATATTTCTTCTGCTCCTCATAATCCATAAGCAATAAGAAGAGTAATGGTCCTAAAATGCTTCCTTGCTGTACTCCATTGCATAAAATGGCACAAAAGTGTTCACTCGATTTCCAAAGACAGTAACTTTGTTTGTAAATAAAAATAATTGGTTCTGTTTGTTGATTATATTTAAATTTTGTTCCATTAAGTCGCGAAGATAATATCGATCAAGTGGGCGCTGCCAGAGTTATTCCACGTTCGGGCTCTTTCCACAGCATTTTTCATGGCTTTTCTCCAAACTTCTGGCGATAAATTCTCCACTTCTTGTGGGATGCTCTCCTTTAGGGCCGCCAAGTTCTGTGGCTTATTTGTGTAGACCCGTGACTTCATAAAACCCCTAAGAAAGAAGTCAGGAACCATCAAATTGGGTGAGCCAGTGCAAATCGCCAAAACGAGGAACTAAACGGCCGGTATACGCTTGCTGCAGAATGTCCACCGTCGCTCGAGCTGTGTATGCGGTTTCACCATCCTGCTGAAACCACATGTGTTCCAAATACAATGCTTCAATTGGCAGCAAAAGAAATCATTGATCATGGTTCTGTAACACTCAACAGTTACAGTAGGTCAGGTTATTAAAGTGAGTAGGCGAGGAGATTGGATAAACCTCCCCCGCCACACTCAGGTCACTACAGACCCATTGTTATACCCATCGAGAGCCATACTTACTGCCTGTGGATTTGATGCAGTTCAAGATGTCATTCACCTGTTTGCCAGATAGTTCTTCTAGATCCTGGAAGAAGTGTCGTCCGAAGAATTTATTTCTTTGATGATGGAGGCCTGGGCAGTGGCAAAGAAAGTATCCTCCTAAACTTACTCGTCACAGCAACCCTTTTTCCGATACACGTAACTTTTTCATATGATACTGCAGAATATTATGCCCCGTAATCATTCTTATAAGGGTAGATAAGGATTTTCTATTCATTTACATAAATCTGTCGGTCCTGGCTTTGTCACATATGCGCCATAGTTTCCTAGCGGTGATACAAGTGTCTAGAAGGGTCCATATGTCATTTGCATCTGGTAGAGCTTTATTCCCTGCTTCGAGCTTTAATGTGCAAGAAGGGATGTCTTACCGAGGGTCAGAGCTTAATGCCGAACCTCTTCTACCAGTTCGTCAGTTTTCTTATTCCCTGGTATGCCTTCGTGTCCAGGGGGACTCAGCACAGTTTTACCTTGTGCTGTGTTCCAAGAACCTTGAGCTCTTCTCGACAGCACTTCACAAGCTTCGATTTTATTTCTGTAGCAGTAATCGCTTTTATTACTGCCTGGATATCGATAAAAAAGGTGATATCGTCTTACGGCAATGCCCTCATCGTAATCTCACGGGCAGCTATCGTCACTGCTAGGATCTCCGCCTGGAAAACACTGCTGCGGTTCGGAAGTCGGATTGACTTTGATATACCCAGCTATTTGGAGTTTCCATTTTGGATCAATAAGTGTATACCGCTGTAGATTGCGTATTGGGTAATATGCCACTTTTCCATTCATCCGTATTCAGGTAGGTGCTTGAGAAAGGTCTTATAAAGTCGAGATATGGTGTGGTGTAATCAGTAGTAGATACATTGCCTAGATGTGTTTGTAGGATCATAGCGTGACCCATTGTAGTTGGTCTCCAGCTGCCTGATTGATTAATTCTTAGGGCACTAATAGCCGCTAATACTCGTATGTCTAGCGGAAGCAGATTGAGGATGGCCTCGAGTCCTGCTGTAGGTGCTGTTCTCCAATGCACGCTAGTCTTTGTACTTTCGTGATGGTCATTAGGTTGGTGGTTTTGCTTGTTGCCTCCCACCAAACAAGGCTGACGAAAGTGTAGATCTTACTATAGCCGTATAAATCACAGTAACAGTGTTGCTGACGTCGTCGTCGAAAAAATATGGGCCAATTACTTTCCTCTCCAAGGGTAGCGTCCAGATAACTGGGGAGCATTTTTGTTTTCCTTTCATTATCGTTGCTCATGATTCACAGTATTTTTTTTTACATCATCCTGATGTCATCATCACGGTCAGGTTATATTTTCAGCCATATGACGACCCTACAGCCATATGACGACCTACCTTCTTGATTTGAACCGTGAACCCACAGAGTAACAAGCGACCCATTCTGCTTCCGTTTACTTCAAAGTCGCGATGGCATAAGACGTCATTTGGAAAAATTAGAGCATCTTCCATTAGGGTGATGACGTTTGCGCCACCTCCATCGCAAATCATATAGTGCTGTTATTTTGGAGCAGCATTAGTATTCATTATGACATATTATGCATTTAATTGTACTTCACCCTGCAAAATATGTCACACTTTTAGCTAGTGGATGATCAACTATCATCCCTCTGGTTACTAAGTCAATTACATATTTACTTTCCGAAAGATTTTGTACAAATAACTATAACAAAATATTGTAAAGAATATTCTAAAATAAATATGTAAAAAATATGACAAAAAAAATAAAATAAAAATATTGTCACACACCTTGCAACATCCATAGCTGCCCTTCATCGTTCTTTGTCGTAAAAAAAAAAATAAAAATCATACAAAACCCACAAACATTTTCTACCTATAGCCCATGGATTATACCTACCTTACCATCTTTTATATTCCCTTAACGAGTAAACATTGGACTTGTTGCATGTAAGAATGTAAAGCAACCAACAGTGTTTGTTGAATGATTTTGCTGCATGTTTTGTTTGCTTAATTAAACAAATCACTGTCGGGTTGGCCGCACTCATTAGTGTGGCCGCCGACGACAATCATCTGTCACAACTGTTTGGCTATATGTCTTGTAATGATAATAAAAGTTTGTTTTCTCGTTGCCATAAGATACTTAATGCTTGTGCGTGCTGCGTGTATTGAGTATTTTATTTTAGAAAGAAAACAACTACATTCTCTGTATGCAGGTGGTTAAATGACGAAGGGAAGTCAAAGTGTATTTTTTTTCTGATTTGAAATGCAACATGTGTGCAACAGCAATATACTACTTGAACATGTAATTGAATCGTTTATGATTGTGAATTATAATTTAAAACACTGAACATTCAACTTATGTTTATTTGACGACAATGGAATGTATATCGACGCATAAATCGGTGGGTGGGTTGTACCCACAGCGCCACAAGTTCTGCTCTTGGAATGACAATCATTTGCTAGAGAACTGCAGAAGGATTGGCACTTTGGCAGATTGATTCTGATGATATGCTTTGTTCGAATAGAGCATTGGAATGCGGAATTCAAAATTAATGGAGGCAATTTTGATGCCGTTTATGTTCTATGTAATTGAGACTGGATCACTCGCATTCGCATACTCGTAGATGTGAAATTAGTAGAGGGTGGGGCACATGATAATACACGGGGTTGGGTGATAGACCAGATTGATGAAAGGAAATATCACACTCTAGATGGTGTGCTGTGCAGATATTAATTATTTGAACCAAATTGAGCAAATATAGATTTTCCATTCACATGATCCTAAATCATAGCGTAATTAGGTAGATTGAGGTGGTGGTTCAAGGCAACCTATTTTGCGCTAATATGCGCCTTTTGATGCTAAATCTCATGTGACTTGGTTGTTGATCAGAGAACATTAGATACATTCTGTGAAAATTATGGGAATGGATTTCCACAATAGTTTTGCATAATTTGTTGGCGCCATAGTTCTGTGGTTAAGTACGAATCCAAGAAAACACAAAAAAAAAGTTGTCTCACAGTCCCACCTCTCACGAACATCTGACAATCATCCGAGAGTGAAATTGTCATGAGAAGCCTCTGTCAATCGAAAAAAGAATGCACTTCAGAAACGGTCCTCCTATATTCGGCATAATTCGCGCAATAGAGGCACCCACACGGGAGGATTTGCTACTTACGTACTGCAGATGTTCTTTAAATGTAAGTCATAAATGGTCGAAAAATTTCGGCACAGTTCGGTGAAAAGCTCATACAGGAATAGTCGCACTGTACTCGTAGCTCCACAATTTGTTTTCGCTGCCATTAGCATCAACTTATTATGCACCTCAAAGATAAGCAGGTTGTCTTTTACATTCTTCCTTTAGATCTTCAGCGATAAGCCTGGGTTTGTTTTGGGGTTGAATTCGGACATCTTCTCGGTGACATTTCAAACGGCTTCTCGACAGCTTCTGGTACTTCTGCTCTTTTAACTGAGTATGCCCTGGTCTTCGCCTTGTCTTCAGCGGAACCTTAATGTTTATTAAGTTCACATGCTGCTCTACCACCATCCACACTACTCACACCGTCAGTCTTATAAGGACTTTCACGAAATTTACCATGTAGTACCTGCATTGCAACAGCCAACTGTCATTATTGAAATCATCAAGGACTCTGTAAGACTCATTAGGATTCTAGGCAAAGAGTACTGCAAACTTTTAGTCGATGAGAAGATTAGATGGGGCAGAGTTTATTGATAAATTCCTGGAGCTTTTGATGGACACTCACTTTCCAGGAAGCCGGAACAACAGCTCCTAAATACTCAACGCTTAGAAAAAACTTTCTGGGCTATAAACAGCTTTGTTTCGATATCATTTTGAATATTGTCCAGCAAAAATTACAATACGTAGCAATTGTAAGACCCAGTTACCTGACTCAAGTCGCCATTAAAGCCACCGATTCGGTCACAATATCCTCCAAACTGGTAGAGGTGCACAGAATGCAGCTTTCATGCTTCACACGTGATCTCTCAAGACCCAACACCTGGTGAAGGAATTTAAATGAGTGCATTATGTCTAGCAGGGCCAGGACAAACGAACTTGAATATGTACTCGTATTACTCGTATAACCATTGCCATAGGATGACAATGTGAAGGAAACTTTTGCTAACTTCTCTTCCAGATGTTCGCCACCACTCTTGGAAGTGGATTGGTCGAATGTTTAAAAAACCCACTGTTTCTTAAGGCACAACACACGTCGAAGTGGCTACAAACGTCGTAATTTTTCAGCAGCATTATCTGTCCAGGTAAGAAAAAAAATCAAAGATTGGGGTCACAGACTTTCGCAGTAGGGGATTACGCGTCATAAGACTTCAAAGAACCACCCGCTGACATGACTCACTGAAAAAACAACCTCAGGCTATCAACTTGCCCGCATATTCTTACGATAAAGGACGATAGTTTTCACCTAAACACGTGGTATACCTGCAAGGATACACCTTAAATTCGGAGCTTGCTCATCTTTCACTTTCGATATAATTTAATACGTCCACCAAGTTACAAGGATTATTTGCACATTTTTCCTCACTACACACCTTCGTCCTTGGTACTCTGATGGTTCAAATGAAAACCCTAATTGCATCCCATTCCACTCCACCACCACAAATCTTGAGATAAACTTCAGCGCAGCATTACAGCTCGGTGTAAACATGAAAATTTCGGCTTGCCACTCGAACAACAACCCGAAGCCAGGAAATTAAAGCGGACCACACAAAAAGTCAAGTCTAAAGTCAATCCTAATGCCAAGGTTTGGATACTACTCGTATCTCATGCCCACCTACTGTGAGCGTACTGATTTCTCTTCGTTGTCTACTGGTAATCAGTACCGCTTCCGTTTTATGTTCAGCTAGCGTTAAGTCGACTGATGATATCGAACAATTAAAATGGTTTCATTACTAATTTGAATTTTTCCAGTAGTTTTGCTGTAAGAACTACTATATATCATCCGCAAGTCTCACGATTTCAGACTCGTCGTTCCATAGTATCGGTCCCAGCAACCACAGCCACCCGAACATAAAAGAGAAATGAATGAAATGCAAGTTTCTCAAACCACTACACCAAAAAAAGAGTCTTCGTCTGAGCCTGAGTGCTCCGCGGATTGGGAAATTTCCTTTTCATAAAAAAAAAAAAAAAAATCGGTCCCAAACCCGAGCCCTGTGGTACTTCTCCTGTGACAATCATCTCTGTCATATTGTAGTTTCCCTCATGCAGATTGGTACTCTCATATTTCGTAGTACTTCTAGAATATGTTTCCATCTCGCGGAGTTGAAAGCGTTTTTAACGTCCAGTATTATGAGGCTGCAGTACTGTTCTGTGCGTCCATCGTCTTTCTTCTATGGCGCTTTGTGCTGTGTCAACCACTACCATAATGGCATCGACAGATTGGCTGCTTCCAATTTGTTATAGATGATGAGTTACAGAACTTTTCCTGCCATGTCCAACATACAGAGCGGGCGGTAGGCTGATGGATCTCTTGCGGGTTTACCTCCCTTGAGTAGTAGCACGAGCCTCTGTTTCTTCCATTGATCGGGAACAACTCCCTCACTCAAGCAAGCATTATAAGTGCCAACAAATATGTCCATTCTACATTTGGAATGTCATCCGGTCCAGGGGCTTTTTTTTTCAAAAAACTGTTGCATGCCTCTAGAATCTCACTTTGGGATTTGTTATGAATTTTAGATTGCCCTAGAAATAGGCCTCTAACTATTTGTTGTAATACTTCCATGCATGTGGGAGACGGGGCTCGAAACTTGTCAACTTTTCATCACCACTTGGTACGCTCTCCCGCAGATGTTTTCATCCACTTCATTGGATGGTTCGAGGAAGCTCCGATGTTTGCTCATTTTTATTGCCGTTTTCAATTCTTTTCGCGGTACTTTACGAGTATACTGATGATGGAGTTCGATGGAATTGTTTCTTTGTCTGCTGTGTTGCAGCGCGAAATCGTCATTCCACCAATAAACTGATGGGTAGTCTAGGACTAGTCATCCTTTTTTACCATAGAAGACTTTTTCTGGTCTAACTCGAACCTAACCTGATCCACTATCTTTTGCATCTTTGAAGAGATTTCCCATCTCTCCATCTTCAGATTTCACCACAACCGATACCATAAACCAACAATTCTCCATCATTGGCTTAATCACTCTTCCCCAAGTATACACAAATATTTGTTGACTGCATCATCCACGACAAACAGCATAAGACGACATACATATGTATCTGCTGGAATGTGTAGCCATAAAAATAAAAATAAATATACAAAGAAAGAAATCCTTCATCTCATTTAACTAAAACAATACATTTCGAAACAATATTGACACATTCTTCAAACAATTATTCGAGCACAATAAAGCGCAATTAAGCACAATTACCGAGTATGGTGACAATTACCAATGCAGATACTCAACGGCTGTATGTACATTTCCGGAAAACTGTTTGTACAGATACGAGTACACATGTTTACTCGTACCTTTGCGGTGAATACTTCAAGGTCTCAAAATATCTTTCTTCGCTCAGTTGTCCAACCCTTTCCCAAAAGGCCATTAATCGTTCTGGGTATTCTGGGAAATTTAAATTTGCTCTAAAAAGCCTACGCTTATCTTGAAAATGACAAGGTAATCTCCTGTTTACACTCTTAGTCATCTGCGATCGAGATAAGATAACAAATTTTCTATTGAAGCTAATTTCTGTTAACACTTTGTACGGCATACTTTGGGTTGTATCTATACCATCTCTGTTGATGATGTGGTGATTTGAAAATCTATTTTAAATGGCTTTCTAGCCTTTTTATGGGTAAATGCAAATATTTTATGGCAATAAGCGCACACAGGTTTACTAAGCCGAATGGAATTTCATTTCGTATTTACTGACAAGTCTGTCGTATTTTATTGAGAGCGTGTTCTTCGCATTTCAGAATCTCTGTGAGCACAGGTACGAGTATATAAGAGAAACATGCAAAGTGATGATAGATGTAGAACGTTTTCTTGCTTTAATTAGATCTGGAAATTTGTTTTTTTTTTTTTTCAATGATGAAATGAATAAACCGTGAATGAAAGATCCTTGGATTTTTACTTTGCACTCTCCCCCACACTTCATAATACTGCTCACCCTACCTTCAGACTTATTTGCTGAGTTAAATTTTCATTCCGTAATCACACAGTTTATGAGATCTCATCTTGGCAGATTTCAACTAACCACTGAAATGATAATCCTTGAAATAATTCAGTGAAACTTCGAAATATTATTTTGGATCCTTTTGCCAATCTCCCTGCAGTGTCTGTCTGGTATTTTCAACTTTACACAATAAACTGTAATCCAAGTGCTTTTATTTGGCTCGAGAATATAATATTGTATGCAAAAATCGATTTTTATTTTCCAATGGAGAAGCTGCAGATGGTCAGGTGCAAGGATTATGGCAGCAGACTCACAGACAAACTTGTACCTTCATTCTACCCATAGTAAAGTTTATTTATATAGCATTTCATTTCTATTCATGCCATGCGGACAAGGTTGTAAAGTAACACAATGAATCCTTTTGTAAGGATTACTACAGCTGTTACGTATTCCTATCTCAAGTTTCTATCATCAGTTTGGAGATGGTGCACTTTGAATGGAATTGAAATTGAGTTGGAAGTTTCTTTGTGTGTGGTACATATGTTTGAGTTCACTTTAAACAATTTAATATCAATTGTTTGAGATGAAAGATTTGTTAACTATCGTACGTCATCTTTTCACGTCTATTGTCACTTTCGTACGTTTAATACTTGTGGTAAAGGGTGATGAAAAAAAAAACAGTAAATTTTTTGTTGTAGGGTTAGAAAACGCTACACTGGAGCACTCAGACGCGACTGGTCCATTGTTCTACCAAGAAGCAAACCCTGTTTTACCCATTTTAGTGGAATTTCCATCAGCACTCAACACATTAGAGTCAAAAGTCTGCCACCTGGACGAGAAACTGCAGGACAATCACATAGGACGAGTTCCGCAGTGTCGTTGTCCTCTCCACAAGCGTCGCAGACTATTATATCACTTGAGCCTGCTACACTAAGATATTTAGCAAAAGCAACGCCAATAAGTCGTCTACAGTCTTTTCTGCTGCGGGACAGCAAGAATGTCCGGGAGGAATGTTCGTTCAGTCTGCCCGCATCCTGGAGAACTGTGACATACACAATTATATTCATAAGAAACCCAGTCGTCAATTGAGGCCCTAACCGATGACGCAGGACAACGCTATTTTGGGACCTGAGAAAAATTCCTTTTGATTCACAGAGTTCAGCCTTGCGACCGAATTCAGAGAGAACAATCTAGTACTACCTTGGAAGTAGTTAGAGGGTTGAGCAATGCCTTAAGCGCAGCCTGACTGTCACTACAGATGCAAATATTCCTTCCTGGTGCAGATTCTGGACGAAAACAGTCCTGAACACAAGGAAAATCGACTTTCAATTTGCACAACAACTGAAGTTATAATATCATTGCGTCAGACGGCATATCCATAAGACAGAGATTATAGGATAAGTGTAGCGCAAGATCATCAAAACTTCGTGTGGGTTGCACCTCGCCTAAGACGATAGATTGCCCTGATAGTACTGCCTGTGAAAGCCTCTTACTCCAAACAACCTACGCATATACTAGGAAAGGTCTTATCATAGCCTCATAGATCCAGAAAACCTTTTACGGTGATAAGCCCCATATCACTGCCAGACAACTAAAAGCACCTTGACTGTTTTCGACTCGACATATTTTGACCAAAGGAACTTCTTTTCAAGGATTACTCCTAAATATTTGGTTTAATTGGAAATCCCTATAGTGACGATCTTTAGCACTGGCTGAGTCAGACCGGCCAGAATCCTCCTTCTCCTAACACAACCTAGGTTTTGAGAGGATTGACCGAAAGCCAATGGGCACCATTCATCGATCATATCCAGAGCTATTTGCGCCATAGCACAGACGGTCTCTAGGCATGGTCCGACAGAAAGTAGGGCAATACCATCCGCATATGCCTTAGCGTATACGTTAGAATCATTGACACCATAGCAGTGGAGACAGAAAGCCGCCTTGTGGACACCCCGTTGACTCCTGCCATTACATATCGGCCACAATTCACATCCACGGCCAAAGTTCTGTTCATTAGCATTGCTTTAATCCACAACATTAATGATTCGTCTACCCCATGTTCTCTACCAGAATCACCCATGGCATTATCGAAAATCCCTCGATGTCGATGAAGATGCCCATCGCGTACTCTTATCGAACGCGCATTCAATCCTAGCAACCAGATTATGAAGCGCAGTTTCGCAGGATTTTCCGCGCTGATAGGTGTATGCTGCAGCTCCGTTAAAGAATGTAGCTTCAACGCAACTTTGCGCACGTGAATCTCAACTAATCTCTCCATGCTTTTCAACAAGAAGAAAGTCAAACTTATAGATCTGAAGTTCTTGGCGATTGAGTAGTCACCTTTACAGATTTTTGGCATAAAAGCCACTCTAACTATTCGCCAGGGTGTAGGAATATATGTCAGTGACAGTCCAGCAGTGAAAATTATTTTCAGAGTAAGTTGCAGCTGGTCGATGCCATGTTGCAGCATGACTGGGTACCTGTCGACTTGAAGCCAGCAAATGATGCCACTGCATACCTGCTAGCCTCATTCTTTATTACCCCTTTTGCAATATACCAGCTGCGCCGAATTTTCTAAATTATATCAAGCTCAGCCTGGGTAAGCCCGCAGACAGATCATTTTATTTTGGAGTTTGCAATAAAAGTAAAAAAAACTCAAATGGAAGGCAACAGCCCCACAAGTCTGAGACTTATGCTAGGAGTATCTTAATATCTACGAATGGACTATCATATATAGTAGTTAGAGGAACAGGTGAAAGTTGCGAAGTATCTGCGTCTGTTGTAGTTGTAGAACTCGTAGGTTGCCCAAATGTTGCATTCCTAGGGATCATTCCGTTGAGTATTTCAGAGCTTCTACCACGGTAGAGACATAAGTCTTCTACTAGTCATCGAAGAGCCAACAGTTGGAGATTGGATATTAGTTCGCGATCTTCATTTAAATTAACTGCTCGTTTCTGTTGGCTGCCGAGAAGATGAAGCCGTACGAGTACTCTAAACACGAAAACATCTAACTTGAGCTTTGTACAGGACAGCTACCATCTGCATAATATGTGGGGGAGCGTTACAAAAACACTCCTTAAGTGATTGTACTGCCCTTGCTTTGCTGATATCATATAGTAAATGGTGAGCCACAGTATAGTAGGTGGTGTGGTTGCTTGTGACCCGAGCTGTGCAAGTTTGAGACTGAACGGAAAACGGCAACCAACAGCCACCGAACATAAAAGAGAAACGAACAAAATCTAACTTTCTACAACCAATACTGACAAGAAGGGGTTACTGCCTGGTAGTACAAGGAACCGTCTGAGAGATCATGTGGTAAATGGTGTGGACACGGTGAGAGCTGATCATGTAATCTGCCTATCACTGAACTTCCAATTCGTCTTTCTTAGAAAGACTGAGGACTTCATTAAAAGTATGTTGGACTAGTAATAAGTCTATGTGCTCCAGAGGAATATTTCTTATAGAAATGGAAATATTTTGGTCATACACTAAAAATTGTAGAAAGTAATGATCGCACATAATCGAGATTGGACTGAAGCGAAGTAAATAGTATGGAGCAAGTTTTGTGGAATCAATTTACCCAAATAGTAAATTTTATTATGTGAGACATACATCAATCTTTTAACAGACATTCGAGTAATGTGAGCCTTCCAGTTAAGATGACGATCAAGGTATTTGAACTCTTTTACAAGCTCTAGTTCGAAGCGAAACTCCTTGCTGCAATTGATCCTGGTACAGCTAAATTGGTGACAATCAAGACCCACAAGAATATTATAACTAGAAAGCGTGAAATGCATAGCTTTCGATTTTTTGCTGAGTACCATTTGAATACCATTTGAGTTTCAAACCACTACACCAGTCGTTCTTTCTATCTCTCTCTGTCTATCTGCAAAAAAACGCCCGTGCCCTGAAATAATGTAAGGGTATTCATATACTCTTTGGTGGGCGCAAATTAAAAAAAAAAATATTAAAAAATAAAATAACCATTCGTCGGTAAGCTGAAAACAGAATTAATGTGAATGAGGAAGAGGATTGGACCAAGAACGGAGCCTTAGGGTACACCAACATTGAGGCACAGCTCCTCTTCCTTTAGGATTCCATTTATTCTTGTGTGCTGTTTTCTATGTAGTAAGAAGGATGTTAACCACGCACTTATGCTTCCTCTGAAACCAGCTGTTCTTATCTTTTGGAAAAGTATCTCGTGGTTCATAAGATCAAAAGCTTTTTTTAGGTCGAGAAACAATCCAGCCGCTTTCTGCTTTCTATCAAGAGCAAGGTGGGTATAACTTAAATAAGCTACTATTGCATCCTCAGTACACTTTCACCTTATAAATCCAAACTGTGACTTGGTCAGAAATTTAGTCTTTTCTAGGAAAGAAAATTTAAGGCATTGTAAGGAAATTTCCAAATCCCGAAGCACTCAGACTCACACGAAGTCCATTTTACTAACAAGCAAAACTCCTTTTGGTGTAGTGGTTGGAAAAACTGCGATTTAATTCGTTTCTATTTTATGCTCGGGTGTCTGTGGTTGCTGTTCCCCATCCGGGCTTAGGTTAGGTTAGATTTGATGGGTTGACGTGCTACACTACTACTACGCCACTCTTAGATCAATGTATGTGGACCCATTGTAATGCCCAAGGAGTGTCGCTGTTCCCCACTCGTGAACTCTATGGTTTCTTAAACCAACCCGATGCATTGATAAATTTGGTTTAATAGTTCTTCTTTAATAGTTCGTCTTGGAAGAAATATTTCCCTAGTATTTTGAATCTAATGTGGTAGAGTCCTGGACAATGGCACAGGAAGTGAGATGTATCTTCGCTTATTCCAAATTTCTTTGTGTGATAACGCAACAAGTTATGCCCGGTTATCATCCCCACTAGACCTGATAAGGTATATCTGTTGAAGTGTAAAATTTGCTCGGTATGATTTTTATCGAAGAGTGGCCAGAGTTTTCTTGTAATCACAAAGGTTTCTAATGATCTGCTATTTCCTATGGCGATCATTTTATTTCTAAATTCTAGGTTCAGGTTGCTGGGCGGTGTCTTAATTGACGAGTCAACTTGTTCAAAATTTAGAGCTGAGCCCTCCCTTGCCAGCTCGTCAGCGTTCTCATTTCCTGAAACGCCATTATGTCCGTGTTGCGTACCAAGAACCCGTAGCTCTTCGCGACAGCAACGAACAAGCTTCGATTTTATTTGAGTGGCGAAAATCACTCTTATCGCTACCTGGCTGTCAATGAAAAAGGTAATATCATCGCGTGGTATAGCAGCTATTGTCACCGTCAAGACCTCCGCTTGGAAAACACTGCAATAGTCCGGAAGTCGAATTGACTTGTTCAAATTGAGTTTTTCAGAAAAAAATCCTGCACCTACTCTCACGTCCATCAGTGTAGATGGGGATGGAGTTATCATTTAGCGGGATATTAGTTTCCCATTCTTACGTACTCGAAAATGATCTGGAAAACGGCTTTGTATATCTAAATATTGCACTATGTAGTCTGTGCTAACATCTCCGCCCATGTATTTGCATAAAATCTGCGCATGCCCCGTCAAGCTTGACCTCTATCCTTCAGATTGGCTTAATCTTAGAGCACTTCTAGCTGCAGATTCCTGTGCAAATAAATCTAATGGTAATAGATTGAGTATGGTCTCTAATCCTGCAGTTGGTGTGGTTCTCATACCTCCTGTGACACCAATGTACGCCATTCTTTGAAATCTGGTTAGTATCTTGAGGTTTGTGCTCTTGCCATACTAGGCTGCCGTATGTCAATATAGGTCTCACAACTGCTGTGAAGAAAAAGAAAATGACTTTTGGTTTGGGCCCCTAAGTTTTTCCAAATATTCTGCTACAAGTATAGAGAGCTATTATACTTGTAGCTTTCCTTGCTCTTTTCCTTGTATTTAGTCCCCAAATTAGTGTTTTAACTAGATATTTAGAACTGTCAGAAACTTAAGAGGAATGTTCTCAATAGATAGAATTTTGAATTCCGGTATTTTCCTTTTGTCAGTAAATAGCGTCAGCTCCATTTTTATTAAATTTATTGCGAGTCCACTTCTTTTAGTCCAGTTGCTGACTATCTTAAGGGCGCCTTCTAGTTGGTCGCTTAGGGTTGGAAGGAATTTACCTGTGGCCAGTAACGCCACATCGTCTGCGTACGCTACGGTTTTAAACCCGTTCGGGCTTGAACCTGCACAGTTCGGGTGACAAGCGAACACACTACCCACTACACCATGGCCACCCCTATGATGAGATTACATACTTAAATGTTCACTTTTCTTTCCTGCATTGGTTTCTTTCCAGTGCAAAAATAATTACTGACACCCATCACCCCTAGTGGGTGAAGTATAGGTAGATGATTCTTCCTCCCCAAATAAACACCAGTACGAGTAATTGTCTAATTAAGTAATTAACCGCATCACCTTCACTGCTGACAGTTTCATACTCGTATTTATTCCCTTCACTTAAACACCATAATGTTCCCTAATCAAAACTCAACTCATCCCCTTAAATTATGCCACCCGTCACAGTGATTTGTAATGAATTATCACACCCTTTGCGCTCATTTAAAATTTTGACACAAGCTGTCATTATTGCCAGAGGGGGAGTTGGTATCGTAGGCGGCCCCTATTATATTGTTAGCGCCAAGTCTTTTGTAAGTTTTCATCATCGTTAGTTGGTAGTTTCCTTGATTGCGTTAAGGGAAAAATGATTATTAATTAATGAAAAACAAATAATTAACAAGAAATGCTATACAGTTCCCCTTCTAGATTGAGTTCACTTTGAAGTGTGACCTGAGATGGAAGGGCGCGCGTATACAGGCATCTTTTGATTTTTAAATGATTTTTTTCTCTCTTGCTCTGATCTTTTTAGACTTTTTTTTTTTTTACAAAGTCTTAATATGGATCAATTTAGAATATGCATCTTCTCCGCAGTTTTGTTTACAGTCTTATGATTGTTTTGGCTGTCAATGCTGTTGATTGACAGGAATTGCCTTAGAAGGGGAGAACCAAGGGTTTTTTTTTTCATCTCGGTGCTCCAGATCATCTCGATGAGTTTTTGATTTCGTTTCGAAGTCAAGTCAACCACAAACAATTCATTAACGACTCATTAAAAAAAGAAGAAGAAATAGAAAAGGCAACAGACCGAAAAATTAATTATTATCCAATTGAGATTTGTGGCGGGTAATTGAGTTCGAAGTTGGAAGTGTCTATTGATGAAGGTCTGAGGTACAAATTGGTAGGTAATTATGTAAGTGTGTATATTTTTATTTTTTAGAAATTTTAGTATGAAAAATGGATTACCGGACGCCTGTATGTGAGTTTGAGTTGTGAAAGAGGTGAGATAATAATTGGCAAAACTGTTTTTTTTTTTGGGTTGGATAATTTGTTAGCTGTGAAGAAGATTGAATATTTTTAATGGAGGGATTGCTTTGGAACTCATTTATCATTCAAACTTGGATGATGTAATCAATTTGGCAAAAGCGACTAAATAAATTATAATAAGTTCGCCTTTTTCTGATCTTTATCAGTTTCTTGAACTGTTGCCACCTTCGATATGCGTCAGATGATGGTTCTGAGTTTTTGGTTTTATATGAGAAGCGATGTGATCAGGACATTAAGAGAGCATTGACTTATTTTTATCTTTGTTTGATTAGCACTATAGCTGGATCCTATTTAAATATTCTATACGAACAAAGTTAAAACGCAGTTTCTTAATGAGTTTTATTAAAAAAAAAAAAATAATTTTTTGTATCCGTAGAAAGTAATTGGTGGCGGTTTTAGATATTATGTCTAGATAGGGTATTCTGTTTGTATCTCAGGAAATCCTGGAGGATTTATTTCAATTTTTACACTCAGAAAGGTGTAGAATGTAGATTTTAGATTGATTTTAGTTGTATAAGCGTACTGCGACCTTGTACAATAGATCTATTATGCTCCCCCGACTTGGAGTTCTAGTCGATGAAGATACTCAACTTAGAGCACCTCCTTCAGTCCAATTTCCTTAATGAACCGGAGTATCTGGAGTGGATCCAACTATGGTATTTCCTTCCGGGGTGCGTGATGGTGTCTTCTCCGATTGGCTTAACCTAAACCTTTCCTTTCGTCTCCCGAATCATTGTAGTGTGTTCGTGAGTATCCAACGATGGTATTTCCTTCTTTTGTGGATTAATGCTCCACATTCCTTTCTTTAAGAAGGTGCCCTAGGATTTACTCAATATCTCCGAAAAATCTGCAGTCTTCGCGTTGCTGTATAACCAGTTTCCTGAGGTGTTCCTTAAGTCTACAGTACCCAGGAAGAAAACCTGTAAGAAAGCGCAGACGTTCTTTGTTAATCTTTTTACAGACGTTACTTCTTCCCCAGTTATTATTCGATAAGTTTTTTGGTCTGTCTTAGCTCTCGATTCTCTTACAGTCTTCCTACTTTCCTAGCTGTTCCTGTACTCGTATCGAGTGCGATCCTAGCCCGCAGTGACCGTCAAAATCAGTCTCTGAGCCTTTTCTTGCTAGTTTATCAGCCTTTAGGTAACATAGACCACATGACAACGGAAGATGTGAAGATTTTTAAATAAAAATACAAAAAAAAGACAATATTCGTTCTTTTTCGGGTCTTCAAACGCGCCTTGCTCAAGAACCATTAAACAGATTTCGATCAAATTTGTTTGTTAGTCTGGACTAGTATGTGGATTAATTCAAAAATTGTCAAAATTGTGAGGGGTGAAGTAGACGGCCGATGACTAGTGGCATCGATGCCAAGAATCTATCAGAAACGCTGGATCTGCTGGGTTTCACCCAACAACCACCTGGTTTGATAGAGATTGCCAGCAAGCGCATGCAGCAACAAAAAAAAACTCGCCTATCAAGCAGGGCTGCACAGAAGGACGAGAGTAGCTCGTGAGCTCTACGAGCAAAAGAGGACGGAAAAACATCGAGAAGCATGAGAAGCGCGCGATCGAGGGAATAGAGACATGCTACTCCAGGAAAAATGTTCGGAAGTTTTACCAAAAGGTCAAGGCAACAAGACCCGAACAAGGAAACTTTGTACAGTCGGTGTTGAGTATATGGAAGAACTACTAAACGGCTAAACGGCGAAGACGACAAAATTCCGCTGTCAAGCAGAATGAACCATTCAACCTGGATGATGAAAGCCAAGATTTCCGTCCACCCGACCAAAATAAAGTGAGGATAACAGTATATAAACTTAAATCTAAGAAGGCTGCTGAACAGGACAGCCTACCTACCGAGCTATTTAACGCAGCGGAAGATGACTTGGTGGAGAACATACACCAACTCGTTTCCAATATTTAGTCGGAGGAAAATATGCCTGATGAATGAAACCTCAGCTATGTTTGCCCGATTCACAAGAAAGGACACACCTCAACTGCGCTAACTATCATACAAAGCAATTAGTCTTCTCAACATCGCGTACAAGATCTTATATGCCATATTGTGTGAATGCCGGAAACCTTTCATTAACAACCTGATTGGCCCCTATCAGTGCGGTTTTAGGCCAGGAAAGTCCACCGTCGACCAAAATTTCACACTTAGACGGATCCTGGAAAAAAACCCAAAAAGTCCAAATTGATACTCATCGATTTCAAAGCTGCCTATGACAGCATCTATAGAGACGAGCCATGTCTAGTTTTGGCATCCCTGCCAAACTTGTCCACCTATGTAGGATAACGATGTTGGTCCCACTTGCTTTGACGGGCTTTGGAGGACGAGATTTAACTGCGAACTCTACAAGCTGTTCAGTGACATCAACTTGGTCAGAAAACCATAAGAATTTAAACAAAGTCCAACATCCAGCTTCTCTATACATTAGTGGAGCACTGCGAATGACACCTTCTGCAGCAATTGCCCCTTTATTTCATCTGACACCCGTCGACATTTTTGGTAGTCAGCTAGTTTCTTAAGTGAATGTCGCGGCTTTTATAACAAATTTTCTAAAGGTTTTCAGACAAAACAATGCGAAACTAACCTCATCAGCTTTTCAAAATGTACAACAAAATGTGCTTTAGTATTTCCACTTTTTGATATTACACGTGGAAGAACTATCCATACTGAAGATTTAAAATGTTCAAAACTGCTGCCATATCATAAGATACACATCTATAGATTGATTTATCCAACTACGTGTGTTTTTTTTCTTCGAGAATTTTACTCAAGAGTCATTCGGGATCAGTGAGGTAATTGACATAAGTGGGCTTTTGGAAAGGTCCTTGCACAGTGTGTAGGAATTCCGTTGTAGATACTCTCAGTGGTCATGGTTAGATTAGGTCAGGGTGGCTGTGTACAGACACAGCAGACCAAAGGAGGTCCATTCTAGGACTAGTTGAACCAGCCGGAGCTTCTAATAAAGCCGAGAATGCTTCTGACGTCAATATTTGCCGGGTTCTCTGAGGTCATCGAAGAATGGAGCCCCTAGATTGGAGCAGTCTTTTGGACAGGGCTGGACAGGTTTTCAAAGGAAATTGAGTATCGGTTCCTCCTCCTCCTCCTCCTCGTCCCTGCAGCTTCTGCAGTAATCATTTGAAAAGGGGTCCAGCCTTTAAGCAGGTAAACCGATAGGACAGTGCCTCGTGAGGAAACCGATGACGGTGCTGATCTGCGATCGTTGCAGCAAAACCAATCTATCAGATCGTTTTTTATCTACCTTGGGCCAGATTTGTCTAGAGACTGGAAGTGGTAAGAGTCTCCCATCTGAGGTTGGCTTTTTTAATTGCATCCAACATGAGTAAATGTTTACACGTAGCGAGAGTCATACCTAAATTGTGCCTTTCCGGCATAATTCTAAGGATTGTGCCTTTTCTAGCGAGCTCGCCAGCCTTGTAGTTACTAAGTAAGTCTCTGTAGCCTAGCACCCAGCATAGACGAATATTGGATGAATTGATCCGGCATTGAGCAGCCTTTGAAGTGAATGAGCATAATACCAAGAAATTTATTGCCGCTTGCCTATCCGTGAATATGCTAACATCCCGAACAGATACTACGTTAGAATTCAGCCAGGGCAGAGCTTCCTTAATCGCCATTATTTCCATCTAAAATACGCTACAGTGATCTGAAAGACGGAAAGAGATGCTCAAATTGAGCTTTTCAGCGAAAACACCTCCACCCACCCCATTTTCGATTTCAAAACCGTCTGTGTAGAACTGAACTGAAATGCCATCATTATCGGCAACGTGTTGCCACTCACTACGGATAAGTTAGTATCAAATCTCAGTTTCGGTGGGGTGTAGTCGGTAAGGATCGAGGAGTATCCAGCTAAGAAGTTGGGCCACATAGAAAAAGCTTTGCACTGAAGGCCATCTGTTTGCCAAGAATATCAGGGGGTAACAGATGAAACATTACATCTGATGTAAAAGGTTCTCAGTGCACCGCTGATGCACATGCTAGTGGATCGTTACACTTTCCCTAAACAGAAGTTGTCATACAGAAGGCGCAAAATGTTGATGGTTCAACTGTTTTTATTCAGTATCTGCAGCATCTTACCAGTACAGTAGATGTCCAAGAGATTCGGCACAGTCCCCAATGACAGTTCAATAATCTGCTAATTGTATAATCCTTTTGAAAATCTTTAAAATCCGACAGCAATGCCTTTGTTTTAGTATTTGTCTTTAATATGGCACCAACTGCAACAGCTTAAATGATCACCAAGCTCAATAACCCAAGTTAAATTAAAATGCTTCTCCAATTTAGAAGACCACCTGCCCTTAATCTACCCAAAGAAACTTACTCTAATCTCCCTTCCAAATAGATAACCGCTGTGTTTATCGACTTTGGTTACATTCCGATTTTGATGCCCACTTAGTGAAAAATTTAATCTAAATACCCAACCCAAACCGCAGCAGAGGTAAAAGAGCAACTACGACTATCTTACAGTTTATCTTCAGCGTCCTAACCACTTTTTATTACCATCAGCTACTTAACACCTTCCTGCAGCCCAAATTCCCAGAATATCCTTCAGATGATTCTCAGTCCTCTCCACAAACCTGATTGCTTTTCAAATGTCGTACCCATTAACCTTTTTCCATTGCCACAAAATGATCACCGTCTCTCAACTTAGCACCATCACCATCCCGTCAAATGAAACCATCGCAAGCGGTTGATATGCAAAAGTCATCGCCATCCGTTGTCGCACCGATTTTTATTGACACCCGTATAAATTTCCATACCCGATACCGAGGTAAAGATACCCCTCAATAAAAATTCATTGATCCAAATTCAAATTCGGATTTCTTGAGCAAAGGAATTCACCAAAATATAAATTTGCAAAAAAAACAATGTCACATTGATTGGAATCAGCAGCTCACACGTTTTTTTTTTTTTTTTTTTTGCTGTGCTACCACATTATGCTCGTAGAGTTCCACCACATAATGTTCAAGGCTTAAAGAGCGTACTACACCTTAGCGCGTCAATTTTTTTTTTATTTTTTTATGGCCAAACCATTTGTTGCCTCCGGATTTTGAATCAAAATTCGACATTCGCAGGTATTCACTTGGCGCAAATTGTCATCGATTTCGAATTCCGGTGACGTTCTGACGTTATTGTGTAGCGCGTATTGTTGTTCTGCTCTTCGTGTTCACAATGTGACAACACTGATTATGTAAGGAGCAGAGGAATCGATTGGATCTGCTTTGCTGCTAAACATGGTAAAAATACAAACAAAATAAAACAATTAAAAGTCACTGCTGCGTGTTGCTCCTCGCGCATTAGTTACAATTTGAAAATAAATAAAAAAATTGTTTTGCTCGCTTTAAAATGGCAATAGCGTAGCCACAAATAGTTTCGCGTTGAAGGTCGAACCGTGCCACTGAGGCAGGCGTACGCAAAAATCAGCTGCTCAGGCCCCGCGGTGCGCCGTCATCGACACGCACTACTGCTAGGCTATATGGAGAATTATTGATGAATTTCAATTATTGTTTTCATAAATTAAATGGCGCACGGAGCGGTCGCCAGTCTTGGAGCAATACAAACAATTATTATAGCGGTTTGTGAATAGAACGCTAATGGCGTTCTCCTTTTTATGGCCCCGTATAACAACTGGAGAACATAGATTTATGATCTGGATTTTGTATACGCGTTGTATGGTTATGAGTCGTAAATTAATGCGAATATGACACACCTAATAGATTTTATGTATAAGAGAATGGATGCCTTCCGACTCCAATCAAAAGGGGACAAAGAACCTTGCTGAAATTGTAGGCAAAGCATGGTGGAAGCTTTGTTTGAAAATTGGGTATTTATTACCGAATTTGATTGCCATCATTGTTAGAAGGATGGTTTTTCTTCTTTTTTTTTTTTTTGGTGATGGGTGTCTGGAGTCGTTAAGAATCAACTATCCTATAAACGACGTTTAATACAGGGTTTTTTTCATTTTGAAACATAGTGCTGAATAGATATTGCTACTTTTATTTCACTTCCTGCGAGGTGTGTCAGCCAAGCGAGTTCACTGATCGTAGGAGTACGAGATTCAAGTTCAAGTGGCGCTTGAATATTTTATATTACAGAAATATTAATTTTCGATTAACTATTATACGAGTGTGTATTAATAAATCAGCAGTAAACCAAAATTTATTACCTATTATTCGAATGGTTTTGAAGAGAGCAGTTATGCTAGAAATTTTTCGTACTTCATGTGTTTTTTTTTATTTTCCATGAGTAGCATACGATTTGTAGTTTTGAGTAGCAAAACTTGTCTGATATGTTACACTTACATATGAGTTTCTTTACTTACTTATGTCCTCTGACCCCTCGTTGGGCATAGGGCGTTAACAACGCCTGCGCGCCATCGTATTTGGAGTTCTGTAATGCGCTTGAGCTCCCTCCAAGTCATTCCCAATAATCTGGACTCCTCCTCGACTGTCTCCATGTCTGCCTAGGGTGACCCACTCGTCTGTCTGATTGGGTTAGTGGATTTCATTGCATTGCGTACTTCGCGTCGTAATCCACGGCCACTTTCTCCTCCGTATTTTGATGTCCATCGGCTCCTGGCCCATTATCGCGTGTAGTTGGTCATTCGATATACGATTCGACCAGAGCTTCTTTGTGACGGTGTTGGTCACTTTCCAAGTATTGTACCCATAAAGTAGCACTGTTTCCAAGTTTGATCGGAACAGCCTCAGATTTGTTTTTGTGCTGAAAATATTGCTTTTCCAGTTTTTAGACAGCATACCGAACGCAGCCTTTGCTTTACGAATTCTGCTGTCCACATCCAGTTCGGTACCACAATCTTCTGAGACCTCACTTCCAAAATATAGAAGCTGCTTACTTTCTCAACTTACTGTCTGGTAATGTTAAGTTGATCGGCACTGGTGTTTTGTTGAGAAATTGAAGTGCTTAGGGCTTTTGTTGTTGCCGCATTTACAAGTATTTTACGTCATCAGCATAGTCAAGGTGTTTGAGATATGATGTCATAGTCTATCCCAACCCCATGTTTCCTCCAGACAGAGCCGCCCGGGTCACATCACCGAATACGGGAATTTGTTGCCGCGAAAGGCTCACCTAAGTTTGGGTCCAAATCACTGTAGTCCGAGTGGTTAAGCATTACTGCAAAATATTCCCGCCATCTGGCCAGCCGTTCCTCATCCGAAGTCAGCAGATTTCCGTCTATGCCTTTTACTAGATGTAGCTTGGAACTTTGACCACCAGCGAGTTCCTTGGTAATACTATAGACGGTCCTGCCGTCGCACCTATTTGCTGCTTCTTCAGCTTTGGTGGCTAGTGCATTGATGTAGTCACGCGTGTCTCGTCTTACACTAGGCTGCACTTCTTTTCTCTTCATACGGTACTGAACTTCTTTTTCGGGGCGATCTACTGCTGCAATCTGTTCTTTGAGTTCAATACGTTAATCGATCCGTCTTCAAGTGTCTGCTGTCAGCCATGCCCCAGACGTAAAAGTACTTTTCACAGCATTCCAGTGGTCGTCGATGATCTCAGGAGCGAAGCAGCTGATTGTTTCTGATTGATAAGGTGATCCCTTAACTGTTGGCACACTTAAGGGTCCCGGAGCATGTCGGTATTATTCCTGGGTGTCTTTAGGAAGTTGGATCTGTTGCTACTGACAGATGCAGTACGAAGACTTATAGTAGCTACCATTAGATGGTGGTCTCTCTCTATTCCGATGTCAGCTCCACGTTTGTCACGGACATCTTGGATCCAATTTCTATAGCGTAGGCTAATGGTAAGGTGATCAATCTGGTTAAATGTACGTTGCCGATCAGTCGAGATCCAGCTGATCTTATGACAGTCCGTGGCCTCCAATGGCCAGGCGGTTGACGTTGGGAAGAAGTCAACAAGCCTTTCGCCGTTGTCGTTCTTTGTATTCCCGGGGCCATTTGGTACCATCCCATGTTTGAGCGTGGTGTTGTCGTTTCCCATCTTCACGTTAAAATCTCCTATCACGATCACGATATCTCCATTGGACGTTGAGTTAGTGGCTGCTCCTAGTTTGTTGTAGAAATCGTCCTTCATTATCCTGAATAGAGAGTAAGCCTGACTCTAGCTTTAGAGGTAAGCAAGATCCCTACATTATATTAGCGAGTAGTATTCGTTAGCTTCCCAGAATATACCAGGAAGCTTCTACCAGTTTCGGGCGGTTGGATGCTGTGTTCCGACCATTTAATTTCACTTACTCCTAGGATGTCCAGGAATCTGGAGTTTTGCGGATCTTCTTTTCCGTTGTCAAGGAGGAGCTTAATGTTCCAGAATCCAATCGTTGTCCGTGGTCGATAGCCAGTATGAAACTTCTAGCAAAACAATAAACTTTCAAACTAATTTTACTTTTTTTTGTATAAGGAAGGTCGAAAGCATCGAAAGCCGGAGTGTGGGGCTGTAACCTTAACTAAAACAACCTCTACCATCCATTGTATACGGAAGATAAAGAATTGTTCCCAAGACACTTCTTTGTGGAACTCCTACAGATATTTTCTTTAAACCTGAGTATTCATCTTCATTTCTTACTCGAAAGTATCGATCTACGATGTAGGTTTTGAGAATCAAGTAGAGCTCTTCAGGCAGATCTCTTTGCAGTCTAAATTCTAGTCCTCAATGGAAGACTTTATCAAAAGCTTGTGCTACGTATTAAAAAATGGCTGAACGGAGTTATAGTTATCGCGAATGTTACAGGCCCCAGGAAAACCACTAATCTTAAGGCAATAACAAAGACACATACTAGTATTATTATTGTGCAGTTACCTTGCACTACGCCCTAATGGTCTATTGGGCCCCTTGCTAATACTTAGGAGAGGTAGGTTCCCTCATTAGAGTTCCCCTCGCAATATAATTCCTTCAGAATTTGAAAATCAAACACTTTTCCTTAGCGAGAATATTTCGCCCTAGAGCACCCTCTCTAATACGGTTTCTCTATGAATGACAAGTGTGTCCGTGGTTGATATATCCTCATCTGATAGTTGGTACTTGCACAAGTATTTCAATCTTTTGTGTGTCAGTGCCCCACAAGACTTCAAAAGATGTTCTGGAATCTCGATGGACTCACTGCATGGTTTTTGGGACTGCGAATGATTTGAAATTTCTCACAGAGATGGTTTTATTATGTGAAAGTTGGCAGTAGTGTTCAGCTGTCAATGCTATTTCATCACGGAGAGTATGACGCCCCAACATGTTTTAGTTATTAAAATATTTTATCAAAATGGCTCATCAATTATTGCAACACGGCGGAAATTACATGACTTTTTTTTATCGACCTGGAGTGCCTGTAGTCAAAAAATTATTTACAATTTCGAGAACCTTTACACAGTAAGTGATTTGCCAAACTCTGGACCACGTTGTACAGCGCGTGAGAGGAATTTTAATGTGAGTGAAAGTCCGAAAACTTCGATTCGTCGTCGTGCTTAACAAATTGGAATTTTCCCAACGTCTATGTGGAAAATTATGCATCGCGACCTGCATTTCTTTCCGCACAAAATTCAAGTGACTCAAGAACTTCAAGCAAGTGACCGCCAGGGAGAGGAAGACGGAAAGAAATAGAACCTCGACACCGTTGTATGTTTATGCTATGTATGTTCTCTCATAGAACTTAACAACATTATATGACCCACTATCCGTATAGCATTCTCATATTCTTAATGATAAATATGTCGGACGTATCTTGAACTGAATTTCTACCAAAATCTAAAGATTTCTCAAAATTTACATCCATATTTCCCAGTTATTCAAGATACATCAGCTGACCTCACCGTTTACTCAAAACAAAGACAATTCCCTTTTAAACTCTCGCGGCTATACCATTTCGATAACAACTCCACAATAAGAAATATAAATCCATTTCAACGACATGAAAATAAACATAATTGTCCCACTTAAATTCACATTACGGGTAAGTTCCCAAAATAAAAATTCAAAAAAAAGCGAAATTTTAACCGCAAAGAATAAAACTCCCAACAGAAACAAGATACAGAAGGAGAAAATAAGACATTTAATCAGATAATGTATCCATAGAGTGTCTACGAAGTATCTGGTCATAAAAAAATACTTATGAAAATATAGAAGTCATTCACTGTGACTACACACGGATATTTGATTACCGCTTATGATATAAAACGCAAAAGTATCTAGGTATAACTATGCAATGAACATTCACTATCGGCATGTATCTATACCTATGTCTCTAGTAGCGTCTGGTTGTATACATATTAATTCGATGACACTGTCGAAATGTTTACTCATAATTATTTGTTTATATTGCCATTTTTTTTTTTTTTCTTCTTCCTTTTTTTTATTCTTTTTCTTTTTATTTTGTTGACAATATTTTTGTTGTGGACTTTACCCAATTTTTTTGTTCTGTTAAGAAGTTTATTGTCATTTTTCCTGTTTTCGTTTCGCTGAGTATTAAAAAAAAAAAAACTATCTACGTACAATGTATATATTGAATTCCACTAAATGCCAAATTTTTTAGAAAAAGATAAAGATATGCAATAAAAGTTTTACGCGTAAGCATTTAAAAATAAATCTCGAATCTATAACGAATAGTGCAAATTTTATGGGCTATTAGATACTTTCGATTGCAAAAAAAGATTTATATATCACAGTTCCATTTAAATTGTTGCAGCTACTTTTATTTATCTTTTAACAAATAATGACAACACGATTAGATTAAATCACCCAAAAGCACTTAATAGCTGATGAAAAATGGAAACAAAATTGCAACATTCTCGTGTTGGAGAAGTAATCGTTTCGCCGACAAATTTATGCAAACGTAGTTGTTGATGATGGACAAGAATTTAATTTATTTTGCGTGATAGATTGGATTCTTGTTTTTTTTTTAGGGAGCTTTCAACAGGGTATCTCTATACGAGTATCTACGAGTACACGGGGAACCGGTGTTAGAAACATTTGTCAAAATAATGGTTATTTTGCTAGGTAGAAGGCTTAACATGAGATATGATTGATTATTCGTGTTCATTGGTGGTGATTGGTGGGGAATTGTAGGGATTTAGTGGCAACATGTTTTGGATGCAAAATGATCAGTAAGGCGACCTCACGATTCATTGTAAGTCGATGAGGTGGTCCCGAGAAAGAAGCAACGATAAAGCTAAATCACTGCTAACATTTAAGAAGCGATTGTTGTGGTAGTTGGAGTAGTTGAATAATAAACCGCGCAATCACCTTAACAGAAAGGTCACCTTAACGTTGCTAACTAAAACCAAGTACGTAAGAGATCATTTCGAAAAATGATCATATAATGATGGAGCAATAAATTACGATCACTAACGATCACTTTGACTTAATCGTTTTTATGATCCACTACTAACTCCAAAGGTGGTTGAATTTGATAAATCTGTCAGTAGACAATGAATAGTCGAATAGTGGAGAGCATTTAGTAGATGATCATTTACGATCACCATCACAATTATTCCTCTAGAAAGGCTCCAAGTCCAACAAACTAAGTAAAGCAACAATTAAACAAAACAGCAAGCAAAACTTTACAATGATAATCGCTAAATAACTTATTCAGCTTATATAACATTTAACATGCCGATCACCAACGATCGTCTCAACATTTTATGAAGAAATTTTAAGAATGAACTTTAAGAAATGAAAGTATATCTAAGACCGTATCATAAATAAATACTCAACTACTATGATCACTTGCCATGATCACCTCTGAACACTTGGATAATGACAGAAATTTATTAGGAAAGTACCTACTACCAATTGACACTCACGAGATTTTAAAGATCACTTTGAATGTAAAAAAATAACCTAACTAGATCTACCTGAAAGGTGGTTGCAAATTTTGGTACGCGGGAATAAATTCGAATTCTTTATAATTTTCAAAACTTCGATCACTAACGATCGGGTAAATAATTTATGATGAAATCAGCATATGGCGAAGATCATTCTAAGATCAAATCATAAAGAAATACTAAACTTTTTTAAATTTTTAACCATGATCATGTCTGATCATGAGATCATATTGTCTACAAAAAAAAAATATTTAAAAAGACTTGAAGTCCAATATTTTAAAGTTCTTGGAGGATCACTTTGAATGTAATACGAACCTACGATCAGTTCTGATGGCAATTTGTAATATGAGGGAATGACCTTAAACTTTGTTCAAAACACCAAAACTTTTTGATTGATCGTTCCACGGAATGATCACTCTCGAAATGTCAAGGCTGTCCATCATAGTTTACACCACTCATACTACTAATCATCTACTCAGAAACCATTTAACAATTAATTAAAGAGAGAACAAATCATTTTGCAGCCCTGCGGCATTCTAAGACCTACTAATAGCACTCGTACACTAAAAGAACTCAAAAAAAGGATCTGGTAAATTATAAACAATTAATCGTTTTTCACCGAAATGAGACGGCAGAAAAATTGCTACAAACTATACTACGCCGAATAATTATCATCATCATCATGATTCAACGTGATGACCGCCGACAACAACGATAGAATTAATGTCGGGACGACAGACGGTTGAATCGCTGTCAGACGCTTAATGGAATAGAATGATTGACATTTAGGGTGGGTGTAACATGCATAAAAAGTTATGTCGTTCAGCTGCTACGGTTAAAATTCGATTGGATACAGTTCTCGACTAATTATCACGAACGTAGCATATCGAATGTTTATGTCGTCTAATGGGATTGAATTTTATGCTCTCTACTCTACCCACCACAAGCAAGTCATACTCATACTAAAAAGATATTGATGCTCATGTAATGTAGGAGGAACGAATTTATTAATTGAACGTTTATTTAATTAGGGATTGGAATTTGTTTGTAAAATAAACTAAACATAACAAGTTTTTAATGTACCCAGACAATAAATTTCAGAGCGAAAAAAACGAATTTTATTGGGATTTTTCTCTTTTTTTTTTCGTACGGATGCTGCAAGCAGGGGGAGATGTCAGTTTATAATCAGACCAAATCTGATTTTGACAAGTTCAGGGGCAGAAAGATGAGATCGAAATCTGGTTTCTAATAGTGGAAAGACATCTGAGTCAGAAGCTGTGTGGAATCGGAAGAGGTAGCACGCACTGCTTTGGTTTAGATTCGACTGATGTGGAATGTGTTAAGGGTTGGATTTATCTACCAAACCGCTAGTGCTTCTAATTCTCATTTTACATTCGGTTTGACCACTCACATTCTCAACCTGTTGTCCATCCAGCAATGTATATTTGTTAAATTGAGGGGTTAGTTAGACTGACAGTCTGGTTTTGAAAGATTTTACGTTAAGAAACTGCATTGATTCTATCCCAAACCAGTGAAGTTTTGGTGAATGTTTTAAAATGTTTGCCCCTAGCAAACTATGAACGAAAAAATATGCAAGAATTTCAACGAATATTGAGGAGACCCGACAAAATGCGAAGTAGCCAGTATACAATCACAGCAAAAGTGAGACACCAATCGTAGCAGCGGAACTTATCGTTCACGACCTGAGGCTTTTCTTCTTTTGAAAGAAGAGATCCGATTAAAAAATTGTATTTCTCAATATAATCTCCCTCGAGTGAAATGCATTTCTCACATCGGGCATATAGTGCCTTAATACAACCGAAAAATCATTATTTTTCTTTGCCTTCAAAATGACTTTCTACGGCCGCCTTGATCTCGTTCTCATCTGCAAATTTCTGGCATCGTAACTCTTATTTTCATAAAAAAAAAGTGTCAATTCGCAGTGCAGTTAATCTTCGAAAGTCGGATGTTAACAGTACATGGGATCATGTGGATCTCATGGATCTATTAACCGACTTCCCCGAGCTAGATATGCTCAGCACGGTTTCCAACTTTACGCTCAATTCACTCTTCTTCTTCAAACCGTGATATATGGAATAATGGCGGACCATTGCTTGTTCCAAAAGGAATCGTATGGTATACCGATGAATCAAAAATGGATTCAGGAGTTGGCGAGGGGGTGTATGGACAAGATTACGAAATCACTTGGAAAGAGTCCTAGTGTTTTCCAGGCCTAGCTTTACGCTATTAAGACCTGTGCTAAAACTTGTACAGGTGCCGCTATACACATACTCACCAACAGTCAAGCGGCGCTTAAAGCACTGATCTCCCACCTGATCAGTTCAAAATCTATTCTAAGCTGCTTCGACAGTTTACAAAATCTGGTCCGATACAATAAAGTGAAATTGTGGTGGGTACCGGGTCATGTAGGCGTTAACGGCAATTAAACTGCAGATCTGCTAGTCAGAAAAGGTTCCTCTGAGTTGTTCATTGGACCTGAACCCTTTTGCGAAATATCTGATTCTGCCTTTAAATTGACCCTAAATAGTTGCATTTCCCACTGGAATTACTCCCAAGCCCTCAGACAACCTAAAAGAGCTGTCCAACCCTTCCAAAGAAAGCCAGCTTATATCCTAAAATATAGCAGAAATGACATAAGAAGGCTTGTGAGCTTCCAATTACTCTACCACCTAAATAAAAAAAGAATTTCAGAGGATATTACCTGCCGCCTCTGCCTAGAAGAGGATGAAGCTGCAGAACACATACACAACAGTATGAAGCTCTGTGTAGAAGTAGGAGAAGCTTCTTCTTTAAGAAGATAATATCTCCTCCGCAACCGTAATTATAGCTTTCACAAGGAAAGTAGAAGTACTGCTGCCTTAAATAGTGGTCTCTGGCACAATAGATCTCTCTGGTCGCAGTGCCTACACGCCACTTGGGCGTGGCCACACTCCTGTTAGAAAAAAAAACTCATTTCAAATTGGAAAAAAGGAAAAAGTTGCTCGGGGTCAAGTCTGAGTTGTACGGTAGGTAGTCTATCGTTGAAAAACCTGTGTGCCTGTCTAGAGACCCGGGCCGTGTGAACAGGCGCGTTATTCTGCAAAAAACAACACTCAGTGCTTAAGTTTCCAACGTCGCTTCCGCACGACCGCTTCACAAGCCTGAGTCAATAAATTTTCATAATATTGGCCATTCCTCGTAGTCCCCTTTTGGCAGGTAATCAATCAGCAAAACACCTTCACTCCGTCGCCATAAGCTTCGAAGCCGACTTTTCCACCTCAGATTTCAATCCACTGCATAGACTCTTGTTTGGACTCCGGATCGTATTGGCGAACCCAAGTCTCATTTACAGTTACGATTCGCTTGCAAATTTCGTCAAGATTGTCCCCGGCTAACTCCAAAAAATCTTTGCAGCACTCCAGTCGTCATTGCTTGTCGAACGGCGTGAGCATTCTTCGGAACCCAGCGCGCACAAATTTTTTTCATGTTTAACTTTCTCCAATCCATTCTTTGCTGATGTGCAACTCATACACTATTTGCCACATTTTTATCTTCGGACGGCTAGAACTAATTTTTCAACTTTTCCGACGTTTTCGACATCGACCACTGATACAGGACTCCCTGGGCGGGGATCGTCTAAACAGCTCTCTCGCCCTTATTGAAATGAAATAAGCGAGCCCATTTTTTCACCATGGTATACGAAGGCCCAGAATCCTGAAGAGTCATTTCATTTCATTAGTCGATTACATGACTTCAAAAATTTCTTTAGGCGATTTTTCTTCTTTTACGAGGTACTTTATCACGGCGCGGTGCTCAAATTTGCGAGAACAAAATGAGATTATTATTGAAACGAGGTGATATTTATACTACTAAAGTGTGCCGCAGTTAGTACTATCACTAATGAGAAGATGATGAATGAGATGTATCTCAGTCCGCGGAGTTATCAGCCGCTCCTCATGTGCTCATTTTGTACAAAAATTATATTTTGCTATTGCGGTTCTGCTTTGTATTTGAACTGGATCGTGAACTTTTTTTTTTCGAACGCAATCAGGCACAACTTTAAAATTACACAATTTGTAACTATTTCTGCACTTACTTTGAATGTTAGCCTTTTACCCAGGTGGCTTCATTTGTAAAAGTAGGTACCTCTTTGTTCCGATTCTCATTTCTGTAGTTGCCCATTTTCAGCACCTTTTTTTAAAATATTTTCAACGTCGAACTTTTTTATCCTTTTCAACTCAAATTGCCTTCACTGCAAGTTCCTAAGTCCCCATATTTTCCCAACTTCACTCAAATGAAAAACTATTTTAGAACAAAATTTAAAAATCTTTTTCTTTTTCATTCCAAATAAATGAGGCCTAAGCACGCATACACAATTTAGAAAAAAAAAAAGAACTACAATCGATCGGAAAACTTTTAATCCACTTTTCCCTAAGAAGGACAGCAAGTGAAAGAAGGGTGAGAGCAAAGGATTAAAGGTGCAACCAATCTACAATTTGATAAGAACTCAAGGAAACTTTTAATTGGACAGATTGGCTGTACCATAAGAAGTCCCTCTTAAGTATGTTTCGTCTGTAGCACTTGGAGTTCGAAAAGGAGTAGCTAGTCTTTCAAGTGGAAAAAGTTTTTCTTTCAATTTCTTTAGTTTTCTTCACTTCATTCCGGGTTTAAACGATACACAAGTCTGTCGATAGGATGTTATTAATTATAACTAATTGTCGGTATTGTACTTCGAGCCGCTGAAAGTATAGACAAGTGTATAATCCTCTTCGTTTCATTCAAAATGTATGATGTACGAGTAGTTTAACTCGAAAATGTTTTCCAAATTGAGAACCTTCTAATTACTACCTTTATCGATCCTGGAATAAATTGTTCAAAACCACGGAAGTTTAACCTTCCCATCTATCCGTAGATTTTTATGCGACCTAATTAATGGTGAAAAACATTTTGAATGAGGCTTTCGATATCCTTTCCTGAGGAGCGTATTGCAAATGCTAATTTAGTGCTGCAGCAATCTGCCCGAAGGACAAAGTTCCCGTAAATCTGTCACAGATTTGTACCATAATTAATCACCTAAAGTTGCGTAAAAATGGGCTTCGGCTAAAAACTAAGTATGATGCGGCCAAAGTTTTCAATTAATTAGTTTGGAAGGCTAACCAATTACTGATGAAAAGGAACACCAATGTCATTGCCTCGAATTTTAGTTCCCAAAAACAAGGACAGATTTCAACCAACCAACCCGTTTATAGAATGTTTGATCAGGATTATACTCGTATGTATATCCTGAAGCAATAGGAATTGACAAATATTGCTCCATGGGACATATTAATATGCCGTTGGCCGTTTTAGCGAGGTGCACATACCCGCATGTAGAGACAATAGTTATTAGGTGACACATCCAGGCGCTTTTAGCCAGGATTTATGAGATTTTGTTTCAATGGTCCAGTACGAGTGGTTGCCAGGAACTTGGGTGATAATTCTTCGTGTGGTGTGGGTTAGTTATTTATTTCTAGTTGGTATTAGGTAGCAGGTGCTTTTTGGTGAATTGAATAGTTTTTTAGTGCTTCTGTAGAAATTTGAACATGTTTTGGATGTGGTTTTAATTTTACGTAGACGATGGGAGTAGTTTTGTGTTTTTCAGGGCCGAGATAGATTTTATTATCATTTAAACATAAGGAAGGAAGTTTTAGTGAAATTGGTGGTTTTATAATGCAAAAATTCGTCAAGTACGAGTCGAGGCTTGTGCGGTTAGTGTTCCGCGCCGTTTGTTTGGTTGCATCTTTGGCAAGCAGTTTTTGTTCCATTGCTGCCCATATGTTTGTCTTCACAGGGCTCGCTTAAGAATCACTAAAGACATTTTGATGAAATTTATTTTGTATTCGTGTGATACGTAGGTCATTTCGTCTAAGGTAGGTAGGTAGGTAGAATTAGCACTAGGTGCCGTATTGATACCACAACTCGTGTAAACCTGGCTATTAAGGTGTGTTGATGCGAAGTCTTTAAATCCAACCTGTGGAATTTAAGAAAGTTATTAGTTCTTTAATATTAATTAATATTTCCTTGAGATCTCCTCGAGTGAATTGAAAAATGATTTGCCTAATGCTCGTTGTCTGGGTGAGGGCTTCTTTTTCGATTGCGCTTACTCCTTTCCAAGCTTCTTTCTAGTCATCTGTCTGATGGTGTTCTCTGTTCTCACACCCAGTCTGTTTGCCAGCAAGGTACGTTCTTCCTGAACATGATGTGTTCTGCACCCTCGACTGCTTCCGTGCACGTTGGGCAATAAGGGTTGTCTTTGTGTCCAAATCTATGGAGGTAGGCTTTGAAACATCCATCACCAGTAAGCATTTGCGTCAGATAGACGCTTAGCTGTCCGTGCTTCCTATTGATCCAAGGGTCTATATTGGGGATCAATCTCTGCGTCCATCTGCCTTTGTCAGAAAAGTTCCATATCTCTTGCCATTCTTCGAGGATTGCTCTTAGCGGTCGGTGTCACTTCGACTCGTCGCTGTTGACACCACTGTCCTGTTGGCACGATATTTCCATTCGGCTTATTTAACGAATAGGTCTATTGTCGTAGGAGGTTGTTCGAAAGGCGCTGCATACTCTCAAGGCGTTGATTCTGTAGACTGCCTCTGTCTTCCTTCTGTACCATTTCCTCTTCATGGCACTTACCCATATTTGGGAGCCGTAAAGCATCATCGACGTCACAACTCTTGCTAAGAGCAGTTTCTTCTTCTGTTTAGGTCCTCCAATATTTGACATGATCCTTGCCAGGGCAGCCGTTGTTCTTGCTGCCTTCTCAGCTGCGTCTTGCAGGTGTTGGTTAAAAGTGAACCTTGGATCTATAGTAACGCCAAGGTACTTTAGCTCTGGGTTGGAAACTACAACGTGATCGCCCACGGTTACTCTTATAGTGTCCATAACTCGTCTGTTGCTGATGAGCACTACTTCGGTCTTTTAGGAAGTCGTCTGACTTTGCCTTGTCGTAATTTGGCCACATCTTTCTATATATGGCACAGTTTGTTAGGCCATCTGATGTTGTCTTTTCTAAGGAATATTGAGAAGATTTTTGCCTTGACTGCTCCCAGCAGAACGTGAAATGGTTCTGCGAGTGAACAGTGGAGGGCTGAGCCTTGCCTGGCCAGTCGGCTTGTTTGTTCCCATAAACGTTACTATGCCCTGAAAACTAAATCAAGGTTATCCTGAATTGACCATCTAGCGAGGCTACCTACATACATATATATACCTAGGCAATAGCTTTGATAGCTGTTTGGCTGTCAATAAATATAGCGATCTTTTGCTTTGGCATTATATTTGTGTGCAGCTTTATCGAGTAATTCCGTCTGGAAAACACTGCCGATGTCCGGAAGTCTATATGATTTTGAGATGTTCAAGGATTCAGAAAATACACCCGCATCCAGTCCACAGTCCATTTTTGACTCGTCTGTGTTAGATTGTTAGATCAAAATCCTTGACCGCCTGTCCATTTTGCCATTCTATTCTTGAGAGGAATTGTACGTCAAAACGTTTTGGGGGTAATGTAATCTGTTGGAGTCGATACGAGTTCTGTCGGTAGAAAATCCAAAATATTACTGCTGCCGTAGGATTTCGCAGTTCAGCGTCCAGACTCTCTGTTTTGTTTTTTATGGTGAAGAGCATCAGTTCAGTTTTGCTCGAGTTGATGCCAAGACCTGTTACCTTACTCAGAGCATTTTCCATAATTTCGCTTATCACGAAAGGAAGCATTCCTGATACCAGTATCACCATGTCGTCCGCATACCCGACTACCTTGATTCTTTCTCTGTCTAATTGTAAAAGTATTTTATTCATGACTATGAGCCATAGTAGAGGTGAAATGACACCGCCCTGAGGTGTTCGCCTACTGGCAAATTTGGTTATATTTCTATTTCCTATTGTTGCCTGAATAATTCTAGTGCTAAGCATAGAGACAATCCAATGACTCAGATAGTTTTCTATCCCTAGCTCCGTGAGGGGCTCAAGAATTGCTTCAATGTGTATATTATTGAAGGCTCCTTCTATGTCTAGGAAGGTGGCCAGCGTGTATTATTTATAGTGTATGGATTTTTCTATTGTTCGTACTACTTCGTGAAGAGCTGTTTCTGTAGATATTCCTTTGAGGTATGCATGCTGGGATTTGGGGAGGGATGTTTCTTCTATGATACCTCGCAGATGGTTATCTAGAACGCGTTCGATTGTCTTCAAAACAAAATAGGTCAAACTGATTGGCCTAAAATCTTTCACGTTTTCTTGCCCGCGCCTGCCCGCCTTCGGGATGAAGACCACTCTCACCCGTTTTCATGAGTGGGGTACGTGATTATTTAGTATGTAGCTCCTAAAAATCGGTGTGAGCAATGGAGTTGCTAAATCTTGCAATTTTTGCAGCATATAGGGTAGGATGCCGTCCAGGCCCAACGATTTCTAAGGAGGGAAACTATTTATGGCCCAGGACATTTTTTTCTTTCTAAAGTGTGAGTGGATTGTGGGGACGGGGTTTAGCAAATCTTTAAGTCATCTTTGTTAGCCGACTAACTCAAGAACCACTGAACGGATTTCGAAATTTGACAGGTAGGCTTAGACTAATACGTTAGTAGTACCACTTGAAATTGATTGAAATCAAATAGATTTGGGGAGGGGTTTAAAATATTTCCAAATAATTTTCCCCATATGCCAAATTGATGAACCACTGAACAGATTTTGATGTAAGTTCAGTACCTAGTACCTCATGAATGAAACTTTCATCTCATAATCTTTCAAGTTGAATCCTTTTTACTGAAGATAAAAACTTATTTACGATCTTGATTCACGTATGTATCCCTGCCGTCCATTCCGGACAATACATTCTGTCGGAGAAATTGTTATAAAATTCTTTGTCTTTATCATGTTAGCAGTCGAAATTTATTTTAAATATTTTTACCAATATTATATTTATCTAGTGAAATGAACAATTTAATTGAACCTAATAAATAAAAAGACTTGGGTAATAAAATAGGGTTAGACCTCTTCTTAATACTTTCCGATGTTATTAAGCTCTAGGCTACTTGAAGGATCTCCCAAAGTTTGTCTTTCGATGTTGGACACTGTCTTCGAAACTTACTGTCAAGTTCGTCCCAAAGTAGCTCTATTGGGTTGAGGTCGATTAATTGGATATATTTTTCAGTGTTTCTTTTTGTTCTTTTTGGTCCACGTTCCTCGGAAATTCTTGCAAGAATGTTTCGAATCATTATCTTGCATTAATGTGAATCCAGGGCCTATTAATGGCAAATCCGATGGTATGACGGTATATGGAATATGTTCTTCCAATATTAGCCTGTATTCCTCCTTATTCATGATTGCATCGATACTGATGAGTTCTCCAACACCAGCGGAAGAGAAACATCTCCAGGCTATTATTTAACCACCGCCATGCTTGTTGCGACCACACAGCTAGAGAGCATCTTTTCTTCAGCGAACCGCAGACCGTAAACTATCCTTTTTTGTCCGAAAACTTCAAATTTGGACTCATTCGTTCATAAGACTTTCTACCATTCGGTTGATGTCCAACCCTGGTGCTCTATTCCCCTGGTGCTTGTATCATAAGTTTTTATACTGCTACTCGACCATAAAGGCCTGTGTCAGCTAAAGGCCTTTTGTCGTTGTTACTGATATCTGCTTTGAGTGCGAGCTTTTGAACTCTGCACAGATTTCTGGATCCATAAGCCATGGACCCCTATTGCTAATTAATTCCGTAGTCTGGTCCTCCTGATTCTTTAAAGCGACGTATGGTAATTGGACTGACGACTTCGATATGTTAAGCTTATCTGCAAATGCATGCACTGTATGTCCTTCTTTAGGAATGTTATTATGCCAAAACGTTCAACTTCACTATGTTCCTTACGAGTATTTCTTCCCATTTGAGGTTTTTCTTTTACTCTTTATCGATTAGCTTTAAGTACTGAAGCTCAGAGCTCTAGCCTCCTAAGGCACTCATCAAGGAGGGATGTCATACCCACTACTTTATCATGAACGGAATTCTACTAAAAATAGATCACGTTGAGAAAGGACGGAGAAAGCATCCGTCATCTTTTTCGCATATGCATTTATGGATACGTGGACATCTGCAGACAAATCTGACAGAACATACCATTAGAACCGCGCAATAGGAACCACTGAAAAGACAGCAAAAAATGTCCTGCATCTGCAACAATCCAAGTCGTGAACTGTTCTTAGATGGGCAACAATTTAAATGGAAACTGACCGACTTCAGCCTAAACCTCGAAATAAAATCCCCCGCCAAGAAAAGGTTGATGGAAGAAAGGGTCATAAACACGAAGAACCTGAAATTTCAATTTATACTGCTATCCGCTTCCATTCCATGTGACACTTTAATATATTTGGGAATATTTTCAGGTTTAGCTAATTTTACCTTTCCCTTTCAAAATGGAAATGTGATATGTGCCACAATCTTTCATAACAGAATAGAGTTGGTGTTGTCTGAAGCACTTCATTTTTTTTACGGGCCAGCATCATCATATATTTAATTCCAGGAAGCTTGTGTTTCATACCGCCATCTTCAGCTGCTTTATTTTTTCTTTGTACTTCCATTGTTTACCACAGAAAGTTGCTCTTCCTCTTCCTCTTTGGAATAACGTCCGGGTGTGATGTGATGATGAAGTTTTATAATTTCCTTATTAAAACAGTAAACTGGCGGCTATTTGCGGGCCTAATCGACAAGAAGAAGGTTCTGCTAGGACGACTTTTATAGTATGTGGCCTGTATGTCATTTGAACTCGGAAACTATGAAAATATTACTCACTTCTTCCATTTCCAAGTTCCTTTTTCCCTGTCCTGTTCTTGCTATATAATTTACTCCAGAAATCCACTTCATCCTTGTTTCCAAACTGTAAGCGTACATTTCGCAGGACTTTCCATATTTTCATTTGTTATTCAATTTTTAAAAGACTTTACTTGGTTATCCCCATCCACACAATGCAATCAGGGAAAAAAGTGTTCTACACTTCCAACAAAAAAAAAGAGCAAGTCCTCCTGTTGATACAGCACATCCGTTTTAGCCTGCAGTAAAACAATCATACGAATGGATACAGAGGTAGACAAGAAAAAATCGTTTGGAATATTTAATCCTATCACCTCCTTTGTTCAGAAACTAGCAAGAACTTTGCTCCAATTTTCTATTCAATCTGTCATCACATTTAGTATGCAAATGAAAAAAAAAAAACGAATGCAACAGAGGTCCTTGCATGGGGGAACCAAAAACTTGTACGTCTGGGGTCATTGCGCTAATTTTATACGAAATGCAATTGGTTTGAGCAGTAAAGGAAAATTTAATTCAATTTGAGGTACTTTAAGTCTGTACCGTATATCCTTTCTATCCTGGCCAAACAAAAAAGTACTTCAGGGTACAGACATTTGAAGTGGCAAGACAATGAATTCATTGCTCACTATTGGCGGGTAATGAATATTTAATTTGCTTTACTCTGCAGGAAATGGGAATGAATTTTATGATTTTTTTTTTTTAAGAATAGATAGACGAAGTGGATTTGGTTTGAAAAAGGAAAAGATTTTCTGGATTGAAAAATGTGGAAAAAGAGATTTAAGTTTTGTGATGAGACTTGCTGGTATAAATTCAATTTAAATTATGAGAAAAATACTTTAAATCACGCCCAAGTTTAGAAAATCAAAACAATTTTCCCCGATTTGTTCGGACATCAACCATTTATGAGTAGTAGTAGAGATACAGCTTAGGCACATTTGACCATTAAAAGAAAACAAGGAGAGGTAATTTCTCAAAGTTGACTCCTATCCTTTGTACTATCAAGCAGATACCCCTTTTTAGTGTGTTGGTTGGAGAAACTTAGATTATTATTCTTTTCGCAATTGTACTCGGCTGGCTGTTTGCTATTTACCCGTTGGGGCTTAAGCCTGTATAGTCCGGATCACAATCAAACACCAAAAACAGAAACAAACTACCTTAAATCATTAAGTCTCAACTATTCTCCCCAATTAGTTTGGCCATAAACCATATAGTAGTAAAAACAGCTGAGTTTCAAACCACTACACCCAAAATCTATTATCTCTTGAGAAACTTTTCACTCACCTAACTATTTAACTATTGGTAATCCTCAATCTAAAGCTCCTCGTTTCTTTTTTCCCTTTCCAGCTGATCGTCTGAAGTGTGAAGGCATCAAGTGCCCCCCAATGTCGGAAATTATCTGCCCTGAGGACAGTCAACTTCGCGAGTACATTGATGTCTCATCAGCTGAAATAACGAACGACACATCCGAGCTGGTCGAAGAGCTTTTGCATGAATGTTGTGTGGCACGCAAGTGTTCGTGTAAACTTTGTAATATCCCCTCGTGTCAGAACAAATCGTTGGTTATATATGAAATCATCCCGGAGACACAAATTCCCGGTCACTGTTGTGGAGAGTATGAGTGCAGCGTAGAGCCAAACTGCACCGAGATTCGTGACACCGAAGGCTACTGGCTAATAGACTGTCAGCGATGCAAATGCGTCTACGGTCAGAGAATCTGTCACAGATCTTGTGACGAAATCATGCCTAATCCTACTGCGGTTTATTGCAAGTCAAAGAGCCTCAACCGATTCTTCTTACATGGTGAGACATGGAAGGATGGCTGCTATGAGTGTGAGTGTCAAAATGGAGAAGAAAAATGTGTGATGCCATTCTGTAAGAGTATCAACTGTCCCCACGAGAAGCAAGTCACACTCAAAGGCGATTGTTGTCCCGTCTGCTGGCCCGGTACTGATTTCGCACCACGTCACGAAGACGATGATTACTATGAGGGTGAAGATACAGTGAATCATCCTCATGAGGTAGAACATTCCCCACTACCACCTTTGGCTCCACCAATCATTGTCCCTAGGCCAACAACTACAAGCACTACAACTTCAACTACTACATCTACAACCACAACAACAACAACTCAAGCTCCTCCACCACCACCACCACCATGTGTTGTCAGCGAAGATCCATCGGCCACTTATGCCGTCTACCCTGAAGTTGTCGAAGTGGTGCATCCTGCCAATGATCACAATGTTCTCTACATCATCATTGGATTGGAAACAATCCTCCTGGTTATACTCAGTGTCATCATCTACCATATGCGAGCCAGGAAACATTCCTACAATACAGTTTCGAATTTCGACGATAATTTCAATAATTGCCAGAAAACTTCACTTAAAATTGAAAAAATGGGTGAACTCATATAGAGTGGTGGTAAAAATTTTAGCTAGCCAAATAGATGGCGCCACTAACTAAAACTAACTTTAACAAAAAAAAATCAAAATGCGTTTCTTACCAACAGCAATAAGTATTGTTTTGTGTTTAACAACATTTTTCATTACATTAAATTTATTATTTTCAGTTTGAGTTTGAAGATCTCATAACAAAAAAAAAAAAAAAAAAAAACAAGAAACATACAAATTTTATTTAATTTCCAAATTTAAGTTTCAACATTTTTACTTTTTTTTTTTTTTTTTTTTTATCCCACCCAAAAAACAAAAATCCATTTATACTGTTATACTATAATAAATTTGTTCATAAAAATTTGTATTCTAAGTTTATTTTATATTTATTTTATTATTTTTTTATTTTTTAATCAAAAAAAAAAAGAAACAACACTACTATTTTACTAATGGGAGAAAAAAGAAATAAAAAGAATGAGAGATAAATAAGAAACGAAAGAAATAAATGAGAAGTAAATAAAAAATTATATATTGACCAGTTATGTGATATTTGATTGTAAGAAGTAAATTAATTAATTAACAATTAATAAATTTTATATAACTATGAACTGTATTTTTGTATTATTAATGTTAAACAATTAAAAAAAAAAAAAAGAATTTGTTACAATGATTACTTAATAATCGCACTGGTAAAATAAGTCTATACGAGAAATGTTATAATGAAATCCTCTAGAACGAATGATGTAAGAAATGGAAAAAATTATCTTTTGAATAGTATTAAACAAAAAAAAAAAAAAATAGAAAACTGTATAGAAAATTGTTTTCGCAAATAGATTGTAAGGAAATGAAATATTTTTTAAGTCGACGAAAAATTTAAGTTTAAATAAATATTATGTTAAACAAAATTTATTGGAGTGTTTTTTATTAACTTTGTTTTCGGAAGCTGATATACTAACGGGTGGTTAAATTTTAAGGGCCGATGTTGAATATGAACCACACCTAAACGTCAAGTTTTTTTCTGCATTTCATTTGACATTTCTCAATTTCAGACTAACTCAATTTGAACCATGGAAAGATACACAATCGAGCAACGCGTTAAAGTTATTCAGGCTTATTATGAAAATGGGCGTTCAAATCAAAATGCATATCGTGCATTTCGTAATTTTTTCGGTCAATTTAATCGTCCAAATGTGCGTACAATCGGAAAAATCGTGCAAAAATTTGTGCAAACCGGGTCTGTAGAAGATGTGAAAACACCAGTGCATGCTCGTACAGCTCGTACTGCAGAAAATATTGCTGCTGTTCGCGATAGTGTGGCTGAAGAGCCGTCCACCTCAACTCGTCGTCGTGTCCAACAATTGCACCTCTCACGCTCGTCGTTGATGAACATTATGCATAAAGACTTGCATTTACGCGCTTACAAGGTGCAATTGACTCAAGAACTAAAGCCTCTTGACCATTTCAAGCGTCGTCAATGGTCACAATGCTGGCAAGAAATGGCAACAGTGGATGATCATTTTTCGAAGAAAATCATCTTCAGTGATGAGGCACATTTCCACCTCAGTGGATTCGTCAATAAGCAGAATTGCCGCATTTGGGCGAATGATAATCCAAGAGTGATTGTCGAAAAACCAATGCACCCACAAAGAGTGACTGTTTGGTGCGGTTTATGGGCTGGCGGCATCATCGGGCCGTATTTTTTCCAAAATGAGGCCGGTCAGGCAGTTACTGTGAATGGTGTTCGCTATCGTGAGATGATAACGAACTTTTTATGGCCCGAATTGGAAGAAATGGATGTGGACGATATGTGGTTTCAACAGGATGGTGCCACTTGCCACACAGCTAACGAAACAATGGCTCTTTTGCGCGACAAATTCAATGGCCGTGTTGTCTCACGTGGTGGCGATGTCAATTGGCCGCCAAGATCATGTGATTTGACACCGTTGGACTTCTTTCTTTGGGGTTATTTAAAAGAAAAGGTGTACGTCGATAAGCCAGCAACAATTCAAGAGCTAAAGGATGAGATAATTCGGCACATTAACGGCATAGAACCGCAATTATGCCTCAGCGTCATCGAAAATTTGGACCATCGGATGGAGGTGTGCCGCCGAGGTCGCGGCGGCCATTTGGCCGATATTTTGTTCCATACATAATTGAACCATACCAATATTATCATAATAAAAAGAAATGACAGTAATTTCCTAAATAATTTGTGTTTTATTCAAAATCAACATCGGCCCTTAAAACTTAACCACCCTTTACCTTGATCAAAAGGTTTCAGGAATGACTACTGTGTGACGCTTTCAGTCATCTGCTTCGAGTTTTTTTTAGGTTGACACATCTGTCATTAATATTCCCTCCAAATTTCAGCTTGACATATGTAAAAGCTACACTGTCGAGAATATATCTGCCTCCGTTTGTGTTTTCTTTACGATTATAAAAAAAAGGCCGGATTTGTGGGCAAATAACTCATGGATTTTGCACCACGATAACGCATCGTCACACAATGCTACGAGTATCCTTATTCGTGGGTTACCGACCAATAACAGTACGAATACCATACAACAGCCACTGATTTGGCTCCCTGCGATTTCTTCCTGTTCGATCGACAGCCGAGACCAAAATCCGATAATAAAAAATGTTTCGAGGATTAGATCAAGCGCTAGCATAATTGCGTTTCAGTCAATGGAGAGTACTTTGAAGTTGACAATATCGATTATCAAGTATAAACTTGTGTCATATTTTCAATTTTCTGAATAAATTCCTGAAACTTTTAGATCAAGGTAGTACAGGGTCTTCCAATAGGGACTTCCGAACTTTGACAGTTGATAGCGGCCATATTGTTGAAGCTACATTTGTCAAATTGGCTGCTATTTATTCAGCCTGTTTTGCCAAATAATCATGGATAATATAGCGTTCAACAAAACGTGCAAATAATAAAATTGTTTTATCAAAATGGGTGTTTTGTTCGGGCAACGTTCCGCGCCCTTCGCCCATTTTACAGTCGCCATAATCGCCCTTCCGAGAGGACTGATTCGCAGTGTGGTGGATAAATTTGAGTCCACTGGTTCAGTAAACGTTCAACCAACACCCGTATGTCGATGAAACGCAAGATCTACCGAAAACATCGCCGCTGTCCGAGAGAGTGTGGAGGAGAATCCGAGGCAGTCGATTTCGCGTCGCTCACAAGAACTCGACCTTTCGCAGAGCACTACTTGGCGAATTTTGCCTCGTGACTTGGGCCTGCACCCGTACAAAATTCAACTGACCCAGGAGCTGAAGGTAAACGGCCATAGACAACGACGTGTGTTCGCTAAATGGGCTCTGGAGCAGTTAGAAACTGACCATAATTTTCATCGAAAAATCATCTTCAGCGATGAGGGCCATTTCTGGATGAATGGGTATATCAATAAACAAAATTGTCGAATTTTGGACGATACCAATTCACATGAGATCCAAGAGCGTCCAATGCATCCCGAAAAAGTCACTAACGTTTGCCAGGCCATCACCGTCAACGGCGAGCGCTATAGGTCGATGATTACCAACTTCTTTTGGCCTGAATTGGATCATATGGACACCAACGACATGTGGTTTCAACAGGACGACGCTACGTGCCACATAGCTCACGCCACATTGGAAATTCTGCACGAATGGGCATGGTCATCTCACGTGGAGGTGATGTGAACTGGCCACCGAGATCGTGCGATTTGACTCCGTTAGACTTTTTCTTGTGGGGTTTTCTGAAGTCGCAGGTCTATGCGAATAAGCCACAAACCACAGTGAACCTCAAAGCCATGCCATCGGTCAAATTCAGCCTGATTTATGCGCCAGAGTCATGGAAAATTGGACATTTCGGATGCGCGCCACCCAGAGAAACCGCGGCGGACATTTGAACGATGTTGCTCGTATATTCCATACATAAAGGCATCGATACGCCTTTCAAACGAATAATTACTGGTCATTGTGCCATTGGAGTTCACGATCAGTTCGTCACCTGTTGTGTGATTGTCCTACCTTATCCGTTACAAGAATGAGGACTCTTGGAGAATATAGAGCTTACTCGTACGGAGCTCCTGAGATTTATTACACTATCTGGGTGGTTCTAACAGCGGACTTTTAACATTTCGTGGGTTAAACGATTGGGCACAATGGACCCAAATTTGTTGGTCTATGTGAGCAGCGACTCTAGTTTTCACAAGGCACCCATCTACCCAACCTAACCTTCACAGAGATATCCTTTGCAAAGCCCTGCCAATGTCTAATGTGAAGATTTTATCCGAAATGATGCTATTCACCACTAAAATCAAGCTTTCTATGCCTGCAGCAGAACATTCGGTAAAAATAGGGTCTCCAGCCGAAGATGACCCTATGGATGTACACAGCCGTTGTACGTCCAATTCTTACCTATGGTGCCATAGTATGGTGGCCCACTTTACATAAGAAATACAACATCAACAGAATCAAAAAAGTACAAAGATTGACGTGTGGAGGCATCTCAGGAGCATTGAGATCTCGCTCAACAGATCCTGCGTCTGATCCCTCTTGAACTTCAAATTAAATTTTCAGCTATATGCAGTGCCATCCAGCTCAGGGAAACAGGTTGCCGGACAGCAAAGACATATGGCCACTGTAAGGTCCTGGAGACGATACCAAGTGAACTGGTGACATCTTCGACCGATTACAGGACTCCCACGCTCGACTTCAGCAAACCTTTTTCAGTAAAGTTCCCTACCAGAACAGAATGGTAATCAATGACTGATATCTGTATATATATGGATGGTTCGAAAATGGACTGCGGAGTTGGTGCAGGCATTTCCTCGGACCAACTGAATATATTGAAATCCTTCCGTCTCCCAAGTGTCTTTCAAGCGGAGCTTCTCGAGATTCTGGAGGTTTGGCGCATGCTAAAAAATCTCCGAACGTCTAACCGCAATCAAAGCCATTGTTTCGGTTACCATATCCTCAAAACTGGTAGAGCAATGCCGGCTTGAAATAATTGAACAAAACGTCCATTCTGGAACTAACCTCATTTGAGTCCCAGGACACAGTAATTATGAGGGTAACGAGGGTGCAGACGAGCTGGCCAGGCGAGGATCAGCCTTTAACGGCTCGCTAGCATAAAGAGTCAATATTCCGATAGGAGTCGTTAAAGCAATTTACACCTTCACTTCTTTCAGCTAGCCAAGCTTGGCATTCCTCACAACTCTTTCTGTCGCAGTTGCAAATACAGCAACGAGAGGGAAATTATTTTCCATTTCCTTTGATGATGCCTCCACCCCAAAATCTGCACCAAACAGTGACACGTTATGGATACATTTGTTTCGCAACAATCACTCGAGGATTTTCTGCACCCCAAATTCGACAATTTTGACGATTAACAAAGCCATCAAAATGAAAATGAGCCTCATCGCTGAAGATGATTTTGTTTGAAAAATCAGCATCCACTTGCTGTTGTTCCATAATCCATTCAATGAACTCCCATCGTTGTACGTGGTCAGTAGGCTTCAATTCTTCAGTCAATTGCACTTTATATGCATGAAGATGCAAATCTTTCGTAAGAATACGCTGTAGAGAGCTTCTCGAAATGTCCAATTCTTGACCACGGTACCGAATTGATGTTCCTGGACTCTCAACAACACTCATTTCCAGAGATAATGTTGTTATTGAATACAGCCTTCAATAACTTGATGGTTTCGCTAGAAGTATGGCATGTGGCACCATCTTGTTCAAACCAAATGTCCTGCAGACCATACTAACACACTCTTGGAAACAAAAAATTGTTGATCATGGCTCTGTGCCAGGCTTTTTCTTAATTTTTGAAGAAGTGGGGCCCGACGATGCCAGTAGCCCATAAACCACACTAAACAGTGCATTTTCCGGGGTGCATCTGTAGTTGATGGATTACCATTCGATTTTCTTCGCTCTGAATCCAACAGTTTTGCTTATTAACAAAGCCCCAGAGACAGTCCATTACTGAACAAAATTTCATGGTAAGTAAAGTGGATCGACTTCCAACTGTTCAAGCGCCCAATAACTGAACTCATGACGCAAACTATGATCATTCCGGTTCAGTTCTTGCACCAATTAAATCTTGTAAGCGTGTAAACCGAGATCCTTTCGCAAAATCTTCCACAAAGTCGACGGACACAGGTCAAATTCTTGTACACGATGACTAATCTATGAATTAGGATCTTCCTCAACACTGGCCTCAACGGCGTCGATATTTTCATCTGTGAGCACTCTGTGTATTCTAGTCGGTGGCTTGGAGACCAAAAGAGTAAATGTAATTTTTCAGTTGTTTTGCGAATAGCCGACTCAGTTTGTCGTAAAATTGGCGGCGCTCTATAAACATTTTTTACTGAACACATTTGTAAACGCTGCTCGAACGTAAGTAAGATGGTGTCAACTGTCAGATTAACTATCAGCTGTCTGAGTGTTGCCATATTGAAAAAAAACCTCCTAAAAAGACACCCTTTACATATGTTAGATTTATGGGCGCAACTTCATAATCAGCCCATTAATAACTGGGAAATTTGCCAGTAGTTAGAGATAACTCAAATAAATACTTTAGAGGAAGAGCTAGGACAACACAGCAGCTCTTCAGTACTATTGAAGCTATTCCGTCAGTACCTGAGGAGTAATCAGTTTTCAGATCAGAAATAAATTTGGAAATGGATTCTACAACTAATTTGGGGACGATTTTGAAGAAGCTTAAGGTATTCGAGATCAATACCAAAAGCAGCATCGCTAAATTATTTACAAAAAAGGTCAGCGAATGAATTGCATATATCAAACGAGTTGTTGATAGTGCAGTCATTATACGTACGATTAGCAGAATAGCCGTCAGATGGTACTCATCTAGCGTGAGTACTCACTCTATGTGAGGCAGATTCAAGTCATCTAACAATAGAATGCTGGTATCAAAACAGGATAATTCAAAAATTCTATCCAACGCAATAGCAAGTTCAGAATACAGTGAAGTAGGAGTAGTGGATGGAATATATGCGTTTACTATTTTAACGCATATAATTTATATTTTTAAAGGGAAGGGAAAAGTAATAAGTGATGAATTAGATGACTACGAACAGCAATAAGAACTCCTCCAGGGAGACGTCTGAAGTTGTTCACATGACGATCTTTGCCATATACTAAGAACTCATTGTTAAAAAGTTTCGTGTCAAAAACACAGGCATATATTTATAATCCTCCACCACTTAGTTGTCTCATTTCATTCGATGTCGACTAATATATAGAAATAATAAACTTGGTTAGACCTTGCTGCGACAGTCTTATCTCATTCGATGTCGACTAATAGATAGAAATAATAATCTTGATTAGACCTTGCTGCAGATCAGTCAATATCGAACTGATTTTCGATTCATTCAAGTCAAAATACTCATAATGAATTTTTGAAAAAATTCAGAGTCATATCTTTTCAATTTGAAAATTCTTGCACTCCAGTCCGGTCGTCCCTAGTTGTAATTTTCTTGAAGTTCTTGAATCTTTTGAATCTTGTATGGAAAGAAATGAAAGTCGTGATGCATAATTTTCCACATAGACGTTGTTCTAATTTGTTGAGCATGACTACAAACCGAAGTTTTCGGACCTTCACTCACATTGTCCCTCGCTGCATCAATGTTTTGTTGTATACACGCTGTACGACATGGTCTAGGCTCCGATAAATCACTCACTGTGTAAAAGTTCTCGAAATTATGGATAATTTCTTTTGAATTTTTAACGGCAATCCAAGTCGACCAAAAATATCACGTAATTTACGCTGTGTTGCAATAATTGATGAACCATTTTGATAAAATGTTTTAATCACTAAAACACGTTGTTGTGATTTCAAACTCTCCATGATGAAATACCATTGACAGCTAAACACTACTGCCAACTTTAACATAATAAAACCATTTCCCTAAGAAATGGAGTCAATTTTAAATCGGCCGCACTCCCAAAAAACACCGCAGACTTGGGTACGATTTACAAAGCCCACAGAGTGGAGCTCCAACACATGCTTGGTTGTATTCAGCGACAAGCATATGCTTATAGATTGACGGCAATCAGTCTATTTTCAATCATCAATGTTGAATGTTTAACGCTTTTGCAGCGGTACCTCTACCGAGATTATTCAGTTGAAAACTATAGTTGTGTCCTGCCTGTCCGTCCGATCAATCGCAATACAGGTGTGGCATCTTACGCGCGAATTTCTATCCTAAGACCTACTTTCGTGAGTGCAATGAAATTCAGACCTTTAATATTTCCAAAAACCTATTATTTACAAAGATCTTTATTTATCCAAACTTCAACTCCTGCACCCTTTCCTTTTACCCTATTATTGAATTTTATAGCTTTATAAGACAGAGCCCTAACAGGTCATAGTTTCGTGTGAACATGACACTAAATGATGTTAACTTGTTTGCTGTTGTCCTAAATCTGAAATCTGGAGCAGACCACCATAGTTAGAGTGTTAGAGTGTTAGAGTGTGTTTTTGAAACGTAGCTAGCCTTTTTTTTTAAAGATTAGTACTTCCGCCTGACATCAGCTGTCAGCTGTCAAAGTATTCGCCACAAGAAAGGGCTATGTTCGTGAAGTATAGTATCTGTAAAAGTGGTAGCCGGTATATATTTGTAAATTTAGAGATGATTGCTCATGAATATTGTACTATTCTTTATAATTATAGTAGCGTCAAATACCAAGAAGTCATTAAACAAAAAGAATAAGGAAGAACGATTTTTCTCGTGTAAAGTATTTCAAAAAAAGGTTAGAAAATGATTTTTGTTCATATTTTTCTTAGACATATTCTCTCAAATAACATTGACCCATTTGATTTTGGCTGAGGAGAAAAGAAAGAGTTATAGTCAGCCGATTGTTGCACTTGTTGGACTTATTTTTCAATTCGTCTGAAGAAGTCCAGCTTATACTTCCCTTCCAAATTCAACTATGGTACAAACATTTCAAATTATAAATATGTTTCCTTGACACTAATCAAACTATAGATGATTTAATTGCGTTTCCACTACTGACTAATCAATTTACAATGTCAAAATGACAACCTCTTAGTTATGTTATTCATCATTTTCTTTTCGCATCTTTTTCAAGATGAATGAATTTTTAACCAGAAATAAAAAACCCAACTTTTTGTGTGGTTAAGTTTGACCTTCTTTCCGACACATGAACGATTTCGAACCCAAACACCAATTTATACCTAACTGTCACCCAACGAAACTCAAACAATGTATCATTTGCTATGACAAATTTCGAGCTGTCACATTTATGGCAATTATTTTCTTGCAATGTGTTAATTAAAATACGTTCCAACATACATACTCGTATATAGGTATATGCTCATCCACTCCTCTTAATCCAATTAAGGAATCGAGGGTCGTAAAGCCAAAAAAAAAAAACTGACAGTGCATCTGTCAAAAATTGTTGAAGTTGACTGTTGATTTCGCCACCTCAGAGATTCATCTCTTTTATTGATTTATGCAAATTTAATGCTCCCACCCAGAGGGAGCGGACCACAGGTAAAATTTGACTTCCTCTGTTTTTCTTCTCAACTCCATCCGGGGACTGGGTTGTCTTCTTTATCTGTTAGTCAAGTGCAATTTAATTAATTCTAATATGACACACGATTAGATGAGCTCAGATTCACTTTGATTAATGTCCTCGTGGGGGTACCCAAATATAGCAACCAGCAGCGTTGATGAATGTCTTCACACAACTTTAACTCATTCATTTGCAAATTTTTCGGGTTTCTTTTTTGAGGAATGAGGGGGAGCAACAAATAGATTTTGCGTCTTTTCGGCGCTTTAATAGTTAATGTGGCGCTGCACAAGATATAAAAAAAAAACGGCGAACAACAAAAAATAAACAATCTAACGAAAGTTTAATTTATGATTTTCCTCGTCGTTGCGCATCAAGCTATTTTGTTTGTTTATTTGTTTATTTGCTTTGTTGATTATAATTTGGGGAAAAACATAAATTAAATTCAAATTTTACAGAAAAGACGGACGAGGGTGTTCGCAAAAGTCGAATTTGATTTCAATCAATGGAATTCAATCAACGAAATTAATGCTGTTTGCTGCTGCTGCTGTCCATGAGTTATGTCATCGCATGTGAATGTTATTCTTTGATGGGGAGGATCGCTAGATGGAGGAGAAAATGTGGAGCTACAACGTGATGTGGCTACAAAGACGTAAACAAAGCTGAAGATTTGGTATATTCAAAGACGCCTGGAGGCGGTGGAACTGACTTTTCGATTGACATTGAATATTTTTTTTTTTTTTTTTTCGTGGAGCAAAAAAATATTTTGAATGTCATTTGGTTGTCACATGTACACTGCTGACGAGTAGAAAGCAATTGAAAGGGGAAAAGTTATAGACAGGTTGTAGCGTTCTACTAGATTCCATCGATTCTCGCCTACAAATCTACAGCCTTGCCGGTATCTATACAATACGAGACTTATCAAGCCTAGTTGACTTGCCACTCATACGTCCAGAATGCCTCTTCGCTATATAAGCTCTTTGTTCGTATTGTCGAATGCCTTCTTGACGAAGGCATTATCTACGAAGGACATGTGTAGCAGAGATCTTCATTTAAAGCGTTCACCAGAAATTAGTCACTAGACTCTATGCAGCTAATAGTGCACGCTGTGTTGGAATTCGCTTATCGTCATTCGGTACTATGATGGGACTCTAGCTGACTACTACTCTCTGCGAAATTTGATTTATTGTGTTTTCTAATGTCAATCGCTCTATGACTCCCATCACAATATATACCGGGGATACTCGTAGGCCAAGTATACAGCCTAAGAAAGTACGAGTATGTTATCACCCTGTGAAATAAAAAGACATGTACGAGACAACCTCTTCAACAGGCTAACAAGTCTCGGTTGTGTGGTAAAGATACGCAAGATTTGAATTTTGAGCCACTTATGCGGTAAAGTGTTGCCAACGAAAAAAAAAGACAGCGTGACAGCCGAGAGTTCAGGGTTATTAAAAATGGAGTGCTACACGAAAGAGCAACGCGTTTTCATTGTTGAGCAATATTTTTAAAATAATGAAGGTTTGGCAGCTACAGTTTGCAATTTTCGTAGAAAATATGGTCGAAATAGTGATTTACCTTCATCAACTGTGGAGAGATTAATTCAAAAATTCAGGGAGACTGGATCAATTAGTGATGTTAGCTACTATGACTGTTCTTCAATAAGTCGTTCAACACAAAACATCGAAGCTGTTCGTGAGAATGTTATTGAGAGTCCAAGAACATCAATTAGGTACCGCGGCCAAGTATTGAACAATTCGAGAAGCTCTCTACAAAGTATTCTCACGAAATATTTGCATCTACATGCATACAAAGTGCAATTGACTCATGAACGGAAGCCTACTGACCACGCACAGTGAAGAGAGTTCGTTGGATGGATTACGGAATAACAACAAGTAGATGTTGATATTTCAAAGAAAATCATCTTCAGCGATGAGGCTCATTTAGATTTTGATGGCTTTGTTGGTCGTCAAAATTGTTGAATTTAGGGTTCAGAAAATCCACGAGTGATTATTGGGAAACAAATGCATTCACAACGTGTCACTGTTTGATGTGAATTTTGGGCTGGAGCCATCATCGGATCATTCTTCTTTGAAAATGTGGCTGATCTGGCAATAACAGTTAATGGTGCTCGCTATCGCGACATGATACTCCAGTTTTTTGTACCTAAATTGCAAGATATAGATGTTGACTGTATGTGGTGTCAACAAGACAGTGCCACGTGCCATACAGCCCGAGAAACTATTCAATTACTGCATGAGTCATTTCCTGGCGATTTAACGCCGTTGGACTTTTTCTTCGGGGTTTTTTGAAGCCTAAGGTTTATGCCAACAAGCCCACGACCACCCACGCCTTGAAAGAGGAGGATTCTCTTCTACTTTTACTTATTTTTCGTAGCTCATTGTATGAGAGTTCAAAGTTTCAGAGTTTTAGATATTACACATGCTTTTGGAGTGATAGATTGATTGATAGAGTGATTCGATTGAAGGTTACAGTTGAAATCTGTTATGTCAAAGACGAACAGCTGATAATTGACCAGGCATTGACATCTGTAATTATGAAGCGGTATACCTCGGGCCATGGTTAAGAAATTAATGGAATCATTCGATCTAACAGGGTTAGTATTAGATGACCCGGTCAAACATAAAAATCTTCGCAGTAAGTGAAAGTGTTCGTGACAATCCGTCAAAATCCATTCGCCATCGTTCCCAGCAATTGGACGTTTCCTACAGCTCCATGCAACTCATTTTAACAAAAGATCTGATAGATGCAGATGCCTACAAGATCCAACTTACTCAGGATTCGAAATCAATATGCCTAGAACATCATTCTGGCTTCGTTGATTGGGTGTTAAAGAGCCACCAAGTTGATGACGATTTTTCGAACAAAGCGATGAAGGTCACATTCAACTGATCGGCTCCGTAAACAATCAAAATTGTCGCATTTGGTATCATAAAAATCCACAACCAATGCATCTTCAGAAAGTCACTGTTTGGTGCTTAATTTAGGCCGTCCGCATGAATTTCTTCTTCAGAAATTCTCGTGGTTATCGGGACATGATAACAATTTATTTTTGGCACCAATTGGACGATATTGATGTGGAAAGTATGTTAGTTTCGGCGACCAAAACTGACCAGCAAGATCGTGCAATATCATGTCATTGCATTTTTTTTCTTTGGGTTTTTTCTGAAAGAGAAGGTGTATGCCAATGACCCCCAAGTGATTCTAGAGCTAAAGGATGAGTTTTGAAGCGTTGTTTATGAACTACGGCATGATTTATGTCGACAAGTAATGGACAATTTCATCAGAGAGACAAGGGCCGAAGTTTGCAAGGACTGGCGTTGCGCCCATTTAATCGAATAATTTTTCGTGTGTCAAGTCTCCAATTCGAATTTAAATTGTGACCTCCAATTATATCACACTTATAAACTTAACCTTAACTGCGTCGAAACATCATTTACAAAAATCTCCCTGCATGAGCTGTGGCGCCGTCTTGTTGGAACCAAAGTTGTCCATGGCGTTATCAGTCAGAATTGGCATCAAAAAATCCGGTATCAGGGCCCGATAATACTCTCCATTAACAGTTACGGCTGCTCCAGCATCGTCTTTGAAGAAAAACGACTCAATGATTCTTTCCGCACAAATTCCAACCCAAAAAGTCACGCGTTGGTTGTGGAGAGGTTCTTCGTGAATTTATTGAGAGCTGTCATTGATTGATTTTGTTCTGATCTCTTAACACTGGCCTGTACAGCCTCAATGCTCTCATCAGACGGCCTCGAACTACAGCGGGTTTGATAACTGGCATTCCAAAATTGCCGGTGTCTATAAATTTTTGGTGTTAGCGCCTGATAGTATGTCTGAACGCGCTTCCCTCAACTATTCCATGGCACAAATTCGCTTGGACTGACGCTTTGAATGCGGCCTCTCATAAGCTGATCTGAAAATAGATGTCAAATGCCGAAGGTTTAAATGGCCCCCCTGTATAGGAGCATAAAACCCATTTCACTAATATAGGGATTATTCTAATGTTACTAGAAGGTTCACCTTCCTTCCTCGCGAGTTACAACGTTAAAACATTTGGAAAATGTCCGGAGAAGAAACATCAACATTAAGATGTTCCACTTCCATTAGGCATGATGACAGAGGCCTCTTCATGATTCACAAAAGTAAAGTACACGGAGAATTTTTAAATTTTTTGAAAGTTTGCAAAATGGATGTCTTATTAACAGTACTGTTTCACTACGCGATGCACGACAAATAAAAACTCTTTCAATTATTTCCACCAAAAGCCCTTTTTCCGACCTAATGACGGGGCTAATACACTTACAAACCATTTTCAGTGAAAGTCATCCATCCACATCGAACCAATCTACATATTTCCAGAACGTAGTTACAAAATTTGCAGCTTTTTCACCAGAGTCAAGAAAGCCTCAGAAACTAGTCTTTGTCCGGGTCTCACCAACGTGAGATTATTCCTTATCCGATGAAAGGTTGACGTATCGAAGGCACATTTTTGTTTCAGAAACAAATCAGTTTAAGTTATAACATACTCACTGAGTATTCATGACTACATGCAATCATATTCCAGTTCATATTCAAAACTTTTTTTCCTCTCAAACCACCAACTAAATGCTTATCAACTGAATAATTCATACACAGTGTATCTACCTATTAAAAAATAACCCTTCTCATCGAAAATTTTGGGCAAAAAACGGACACCTTTAAGCTCTCATCCACCAGTATGAGTATAACCAATTGAGCTGATATAACACACTTTAAATTTGCAACGCGTGCATTATTCAATGCACTGTAACAACGGGCAATAAATCAGTACGCCTTAGTGACACTGTCACCGTGTACCACTACCGCCTATATGAAAAGGGAAAAGGTGGACAAGTGTGCTCGTATATTTGGGGCTCCGAAAAATTCCCCCAAGCTCATTTGTAAGCCCGCAGACAACACATTACCGTCAGGTGTGTGTGCTCGCCATGCCAAACAATGACCATTCATGGCATTGTCATCGTCACAGAAACGCTAAATCTGCATGCGGACGCTTTAGTCGCTTACATAATTTGCTACTGCCCGTTTCTCGCTTTCGTTCTGTATCTCTGTATTCCCACTGTTCTGAGTTTTTGTTTCGATTGGATACTTTGAGGTGTCGGTTGTGGTGGCAATGATTCAATGCGATACCAAACCACAGCTCACCAGATGATGACTCAGTTCTATAGTTTTTGACTGATTATCGACGTTTTATCGGTGGCTTATCTATTGTTTTGGACACATTTCTGATGGGTGCGATATTTTTTGCGTCTTTCTTTTCACGTTGCTGATTGACGGATGTGGAATATCAATAATCACGGTTAGGTGGGTGAATGGGTGACCTTATTAAGACCACGTCTGCATCGATCTATTGTGTGTCAGTTTTGCTGTTTTTTTTTTTCTCTCTGAGCATTTGCTTTCTATTCAGAGTTGTTTTTGATTGGACTTTGGACGGGATTAGGAGGTGCTGTCGATCGGTTTGATTTTTTTTTTTTTTTTCAACTGTTTGACTGTCAAAATGGAGATAAAAGATTATTTGGTGTCTATTTTTCTATTGGAGCAAATTGCAATTATATAAACTGTAACAAGTTTAAGAGGATTTCCTAAGGTGTAGACGAAACGGGCGGGAGCGAGGCGCTGCTATCTGATTTTATTATTTTGTTGCTGTTGGTTGTGCAATTTGGCGTGCGCGGTTGCGAGCTTACAATTAGAGTGCCATTCTAGCGAACAAAAACACTTGAGTGGCTTTGAATGGAAAAGACGGAAAGAAAAAATCATGTCCGCGGGGAGTTTAAATAAATTTTGTAGCGAATTGCGAAGAGAAAGCTAAGAGAGATAGGTTTGAGATTTAGGGTTATCACGGAGAGAACCCTTGACCTGGTTTAGGTTTTAGTTGATAATTGAATTCTCTATAAGCTGGCTTAAAATTGGAAGGTGTTTGTGAAATTGTGGAGATGCCTTAGGAATTTGATGGGATTTATTATAAGAATATGTCTTCGGACAGGGTATTAATTGTGGAAGGTGATCTTGTTTTGAAATTTTAAATACTTAAAACTTTATCCGAATTTGCCCCCAAAAGAGCACAATGTTATATTTACAATCGCGTGGCCAGCACCAGACTGGATGGGAAGAGACAAATCCACGATCTGGAAAAATTATTCCTTCTCATGTAATGTGTGTGCAGCTTAAAAAATAAGACCCAACGAATGTCAAACGCATGGCATTTTTGACATACAGACAGATGTCATTTTTGACATATGAAAGACATATGCATTCAAATTTTTGACATGTGCTCAAAAAGCTGTTCGTCTTTTTAACGGAATCTTGCGAAAAAAAAAAGTCCGTTCGCTACGATTTGCCTAAAATTAAAATCTAAATTTAAATTCTTCGTGCCCCAGAAATGCAAATTTTGTTTATTCACATAAACACTTAAGTGGTAATGGGCTTCGTTCACTATAATTTTGGATAGGAAATCATCCTCTTCTTGCACCAGGTTTAACAGAGTATGGGAGTAAGTTAATCTTACTTGACGGTCAACAGGCAGCAATTGGTGAACGGTTTACGCTTTATAAGGGAACATCTTCAGGTCATTCACCAAAATTCGATGCAACGAACGTCTGCTAATGCCAAATTGTGTGCATCATTTTCTCGTCGATATTTGTGGACTCTCTCGGACGTCCTTGGCCACAGCAGTGATATTCTCGGTCGAACGAGCAATACGGTGCCGGCCACTTCTTGTGACATCTCTAGTGGACCCAGTTTGCACGAGACGGTCAGCCAAATGCTTAATTGTTCGCGCACATGATGCAGGATGACGAGGAAAACGACAACTAAATTCACGCTGTGTTAAAACAACGGACCGGATTTGATCAAATAAGCAGTGCATTGCTTGTTGTCAACTAATTCTCTATCTGTCAAATCACAATGACATTTGACGCCATTTGCAAAAATTATGGCACATTCACATTATGAAATTACTTTTCCCCCACCTTGTATATACTCGTAAATAAGTAACTTAAATGTAAATTTTGATCAAAAAAGATCGGCTATTAATAAAGTCTCATAATTTTAGATTTAGATTGAATATACCGATTTCATCTCTAATTGTGACCCAGACATACATACTTGACCCACTTTTCTATACTGTGATATTCATTTTGTGCTTTAAAATATTAATTTAAATAAAATAGAAAGTATTAAAGACTTCAATGAAATTTGTTTACTGTTTTAAATTTTGGACTATGTCATTATGTATGGAATACAATATCGGTTAAATGGCCGCCACGGGAGTTTTTGCAAACTTCGATTATTGTGAGGTAATTCTTGATAATTTTTAAGTACATTTTAGGCTGTATTGCGGCCGTAACTTCACGGATGTTGGTTTTTAAGTGTTCCAAGGTTTGGGGATTATCTGGATAGACACTTGGCAGCCAAAGCTTTTCACCCAGTAAAGCCAAATTTGTCTATGTTATGCGGAACGTAGCCTCGTCCTGTTGGAACTACATACCGCTCACATTAATGTCACTTCAATCTCAGGATAAAAAAAGTTGATTATCATTTGGCCATAGAGCAGAGAATTCGCCGTAACAGTGGTGCCTTCGTCATTTTGATAAAAATACGGCCCGATCACGCTGCCGATCCACAGCGTGTACCAAACTGTCACCTGTGGTGGATGCAATGACCTTTCAACGATCACATTTGGATTCTCAGCACCCCAAATTCAATCTTGATTGTTGATGTACTCGTAGTATCCAAACGAGAATTGAAATTTATACCGGAAGAAGATTTTGTTCGAAAAATCGGCATCAATTTTGTTGATTGCACCCATGTTCTGACCATGGTCAGCTTTAGTTGTTGTCTAAGCTGGACCTTATAGGGATATAAGTCTAAATTCAAAATACGCCAAATGGAGCTGTAGGACATATCCAATTGCTGAAGGTGCTTGAGGCCTTACATCATCACAAACACCACCGATTTGTTTGGATTTGCTGATGTTTCGAATTGTTTTCTCAGATGGGCGATTACAACTACCATAATCTGTCCTTAGACTTATTATTAGTTATTAAATATTAATTAAATTAAGAAGTAAATATTACATCTCTCTCAATTTCATTGAGTACCTCAGGACGCGCTCGGTTTGCTGATGTGTTCAGACATAATTTTTGCATACGTTCGCATATATTCCCAAACGAACCTATTTACAATTAATTTGACAAGAATGATAGTTTTTTTAAAAGAAGTATTTTCTGAACATTTGGTTTTTCACTGCCTTTTCACAAATATTTCGCTGGATACTTGGTGATGGCGGAAGAACTTATTTTCTCGTAAACTGCACACTTTGCTTGGGCTAAATCTATCCACTGTTGGTTTAATGTTCTGTATTTGCACTAAGCCGTAAGCCAAAAATATCGATGACAATTTTAGAAGAACTCGCAAGTTTTTGGAAATTATACATAAAGATTCAAATGCAGTATAACAGCCTACAAATTATATAAAGGGGTATTCATTTGGAGGTTGGGATTTTACAGCCATATGGCATCTGTCATCTATAGTGACAGCTAGTTAGTTCTTACTTTACATTTTTTCAATGTGGATCGTTTAACCAGCGCTGCATCTTACTACAAAAATAACAGTTCTGTAATATCTGTGTGTCGCGATTTAAGGACAGATTATGGCCCAACTGAGACAAATCGAAACATAATCACCAAATTCAAACAAATCAGTAGTGTGTGTGATATTGTAAGGCCTGTGCATCATCGTAATGATCGATTAAATGAAAACTTTGTGGCTATCAGATGATACACTGGGAATTTGCTACAGCTTCGTTTGGCGTATTTTGCTCTTGGATTTGTATCTTCATCCCTATAAAGCCCAGATTAGCCAACAACTAAAGCTGATCATAGAATGCGCAGAACCTACTCCTATTGGGTGTTGGGAAATCAACAAGTTGACGCCGATTTTTCGAACAAAATCTTCTTAATTACATCAACAAATACGACTATAGAATTTGGGGATCCAAATTTGATCGATCGTTGAAAGGCCATTGCATCCGCCACGGATGACAGTTTAGTGTGCACTATGGGTCGACGAAGGCGCTACTGTTATTGTAAATTTTATGCACTATACTGAAATGATAATCAATTTTTTTTAGCCTGGGATTGAAGATATTGATGTGAACGACATGTGGTTCTAACAGAACGGAACTACGTGCCGCATAACATAAAATTTGGCTCTATTGCATGCATCAATTGGCTGTATCAATTGGCTACCAAGATCGTGTGATCTGACCCTGTTGGATTTCTTTTTGTGGGTCTATGCTAAAGATCGTGTCTACGCGGACAATTCTCAAACTTTGAAGCTCTTAAAAACCAATATTCGTGAAGTTATGGACGCAATACAGCCAGAAATGTACCGAAAAATCATCGAAAATTACCTCACAAGAATCAAAGTTTGCAAAAACTCCCGTGACGGCCACTTTTGTATTCCATACATAATGCCAAATTGTTTTTTCATTGAAATCTTCAATACTTTTATAAATATATATAAATTAAAAATCCCAAAGCACAAAATGAATAACCCTGCACATTTCTATAGAAAAAGTACTCAAGTCTCAAACTTCCTAAAAGTTTATTGCAAAATAAATTAAAATTATCTCGCATCTCACACCTCGCAGCGCTCATTTAAAATATTCATCTCAGCATCAAAAAAATATTGTTCCTGATCCGCAAATGATTGACAGATGTTATCGGCAACACACACCACACTCTGTCTGTCAATCATGCCGCGTCCTCGCCTGCGGTGAATAAAATCCATGTACCGAGTGTACATTGCGGATACTCCTGCTGCGCCTTCAATTACTGTGCACATGAGTCCCAAATTTCATGCATCACACAATGCATGCTGTGACGAACCACCCCAAAGGTTGAAACGTGATCTGAAAAAGGAAGCGCAATGACTGAATAACCGAACGAAGACCGCCGGCCGGCCGCCCGATGACTGGCAAATCGTTCACTTGACATTATTCCTTCATCCGAATATGCATTAAATATTCACCCATTTCATTCTTCGTCTTTCCTTTCTTTTATTTATCCACAAGCACTATATGTACACTTAAGTTCATAAATCAAAGTATTTGACAATTCGGTTCGCACTTTCTGGTCCTCTCCTCTTTCACTGGCCCTGGCCTCTCGCCCGGCCTATTGAATTGACTGTCCGTCCAAATGGATTGTCCACCAGTTTGTGTCCGGGGTGTCCACATGATGTCAGCTTGAAATAATTTTCGTTCGAGTATGCATCACGCGTGTTCCATTTTAAACAATAAATTAGTTTACGGCTATAAATTGGTTTTCGAGAGCTTTGTGATTTTCGTTACTTTTCGGTCGTTTTTTTCCGTCGATGAGAAGGAGGAGGATAAATCTGATGATGGAATGCTGTGCGATCCCTTAGGGATTCAACGCGCTGATTCAGTCAACGATTAGTCAGTCAGTCAATCCGCGGGGTGGTGGCAATGTAGAGGAAGAAAAAGTGCAACGAATTTGCATAATAATGTCGTTTTCAGGATAATACCGGCCGTAATTTTTAATTTAAAATTTATTTGCGGCTACATATCCTTAATGTCATCATTAAAATGCGATTTAGCCGTTTACGGGCATGCGGGCATTAGTCATTTTTTATTTTGTTTGGCTAAGAGCCCTTTTGTTTCGTAACCGCTGGGCTGTTGGAGGTGGAGATTAATGAATGAGCGGAGGGTAATGTCTGGGGGTTGGTTTTAAATTTTCCTGGCAACGTTCTTTAGCGAATTGGAGGACACCGAATTTATTGGTGCGTCCATGAAGTTCTTAAGAACTTGTAATCTAATTTGGTGTGCGTTTAAGGAAACATCCCGATTTGGTGAAGAGATTAATTGGATTGTTGGGCACTTTTTAAATACTTTGGACAGTTAAAAGGATTTACGTCTTGGAGGTTTACCAAGTCCATAATTTGGTACTTTTGACAGAATAAGGAAATAATTTACATTTAAGTATTTATTCTTGTTTACCACTTTACTTTATAAGCGGGGATTTGTCAATGGAGATCGTTTTAAGGAAAAGTTTTCGTATTTTAAATTTAGGGGATAGTAAGTGGTTGTGAAATTTTAGAATATGACGTAAAGAGATTTGAGGAAAGAATGGGGACGGAATTAGTAAGAAATCTGTGTCACAATTTATTCGACTGAAGCAATCAGTAGGTATCCACTTAGTGAAGTAGTGATCATAGCCTATTCTACTCTCTGTCATTGTCATCACCTTCTTCACAGAAATTAGTTCCGAGTGGGAGGCTTAAACCCAGGAGTTTTAAGGGATTGGGCACAGTGTTGTTACAATTTCGTTGCATCATTACCTCCACGTGGTGCCTGCTATCTGATAGTGAACTAACGATGAGTGTATGCTGAATCTGACTGTACATATGAAGCTGGACACTCGGGCGCAACCTTAGCCGGGTTAACTACAGCAAGCATGTGCCAGGCGAGGTATGTTTTGCTGACCTGATTTGAAATATTGCGGCTGAAACGAAGGAATTTCCTCAACGGAATCAACGGTGACTTCTAAAGGCAGACTAGCGGAAGACTTACTTGAGCTACTCCGACACATTTGAAGCTCAGGTTAGTAAATAACTTTCAAGCCTGAGGCAGGATCTTGGAAAAGAGATGGTGACGAAGGAACCCTTAATGGGCCAACGGCAGCGCTCGCATTCTTGAAGTGAGTTACTGGTATCATTTCATCCGGCCGCTTGTTCTAGAGGCTAAAACCAAGGACCTGGCCCTACATTATATTACGACAAGCCTCAGATACGGATGACCCTACTGTTGACGACTCTGGCAAACGAAATAAGGACGACGACCTTCGGATCTGCAGGTGGAATGTTTGGTCCCTCAGCAGGCCGCGTGCAGCCGAACAATTAGCAGAGGCCCTAAGCTGCCACAAAGCAGTCATCCAGGAAGTGCGATCGGAGAGGACGTGATTGCTATAGAGAGCAGAAGCAGCGCTTCTTCGGCTGCGGATTTGTTATAAGCTGCAGACTTAGTCAAAAAGTCTTGAGCTTCCGACACGTGAGTGTAAGTCTTATGCTAATCCACATCAAGGTAAAATACGCCAACATTTGCCTAATATGAGCTCATGCCCCAGAGAGGACAAGGACGATGCCACCAAAGAGCTCCTCGACACGAGCTCCTCGACAAGACATGCTAGCAATGTCCTAAATATGACGTTAAAATCGTGTTAGGTGATTTTAACACCAAAATAGGAAAGGTGGACAACTTTGGTAGGACAGTTGGTAAGCATAGCCTACACGACACCACGTCTGGAAACGGACTCATTCTTATTGAATTTGCTGCGGGCGAAACGTCACTACAGCAAGCACATGGTTTCCTCATCTCAATATTCCTGAACATGAAACCAAATTGATCACAGGCATACCTCCAGTTTCTGGATGTCCGAACCTTCTGAGCAACTAACATCGACTCGAATCACTACCTTGTTGCAGCCAATATACGAATGAGATGATGTTACGTCGAAGAGACCGCCAGAATCTTCGTCGAACGCATATCCCGAAATTTCTTCACGACTCCTATGCCGCCAGCATCAAGTGCCGAAGACCAGTAGCAACCCTGCCAATATGCCATCAGAAACACCGCAACTGATGTGCTGAGTTTCACGCGACCACCACCTGATTTGACGAAGAATGCCGACAAGCACATGCAGAGGCAGACAAAGCGGCGCTGCAAAGAAGAACGAGGACTGCACGTGAGGCTTCTCTAAAAGAAGGAAAAAGAGTACGGAAGTTTTACCAAATGGTAAATAGAACGTGTGAAGCCAACAGATACCTGTAGAGATGAAGAAGGAAATCTTATAGTAGAGTCACAGTCGGTGCTGATGTATATGGAAATACTTTTTCTGTAGGCTGTATAATGGCGACGAAGACCAAGAATGGACCATTCAACATAGACAATGATAGCCAAAACTTCCGTCCACCTGACCAAAATAAAGTGAGGATAGAAATATCCAAGCTTAAATCCAATAAGGCTGCTGGACCTGATGGCCTACCAGCCGAATTGTTCAAGCAGCCGGAGATGGTAGAGAACATACGCCAACACATTTCTAAGATTTGGTCAGACGAGTGATGAATGGAATCTGAGCATCGTTTGCCCGATCCACTAGAAAAGAGACCCCCTCCACTGCGCCAATTGCAGAGATATGTATCAGTTAATCACACCCAAGAATTTATCTGCCACACCGTGTGGTTTCAGGCCAGGAAAGTTCACACTCCGGCAGATCATGGAGGAAACCCGAGAAGTCCAAATCGATACCTACCATATGACAGGATTTATAGAGAAGCTATACAGAGCCATGTCTAGTTTTGACATCCCTGACAAACTCGTCCCTTTGTGCAGGATAACGATGGAGAATACTCGCTGCTCCATCAAGGTCGGTAACGATCTCACCGAGACCTTTAATATCAAAAAAGGGTTTAGACAAGATGTTGCATTATCATGTGACTTCTTTAATATCACACTTCAAAGAATTGTGCGAAACTCACAAGCAAACACAGGAGATGCAATCTTTCAAAAATCTTTGCAACTACTAGCGTACGCCGACGATATTGACATAATTGACAGGACAAAGCGGGCTGTCACTGGTGCGTCCGCTAGTATTGAAATGAGAACTGCCAAAATGGGTTCACCGGTAAATGGAGGTAAAACCAATAAGAGACACAGAACATCGGCGAATCAGACAGAATGTCACAGTCGACAGGCAATTGAGTAGTAAAGCCCTATCCTGAACTACTAAGGAGATTCTATACAAGACCCTTATCATCCCAGTCCTGCTTTATGGCGCTGAAGCATGAACTCTGTCGAAAGCAGATGAAGATATCCTCGGTCGTTTCGAGAGAAAAATTGTTCGGAAAATATTCGGTCCTATTTGCGTTGACGGGCTTTAGAGGAGAATGTTCAACGACGAACTTTACGAGTTGCACAGCGATATCGACCTAGTCAAAAATCTGAGCTTCAGTGGCTAGGACTTATAGAGAGAATTGACACCAATGCTCCGGCCCGCAGAGTCTTCGAATCTAACTCGGAATGACAACGCAGTAGTGGACAACCTCACCTAAGGTGAGACGCACAAGTAGAAGGGGACCTCAAACAACTTGGAGTGCGTAACTGGAGGCAGGTAGTTAAGGACCTAACTGGAGAGACTTATTGGTTAAGGATCAAGTTCATCCCGAACTGTAGCGCCACCTCTGTATCGCATGTCAGCATTATTTTTGTTTTTGAATTTCCTCTACAAGCCTCTGCTTGTCTGGGTGGTGATTTGTCACTCTTTAAAACAGGGACAAATCAAAAACCGGCTGGGACGCTTGAACAATGAGTAAAACCGGGATAATCCCAGCTAATCAGTGACGGATAGTAAGCCGCTTAATAGGGTTATGTACCAGACGCGGTTGAACGCCTTACGAATATCTAGAACAATGGCTCCACTTATACCGGATCTAGCGTCTAATTTCTAAAGTTGTTGCTTATCACTTCTACAATTGATCAATAAATGCGTAAGTTCCTGAGTCATTCATTAAGCTTCTTCTTGGATTCCACCATTTCATTGTAAGTGTTTCGAAGACTGACGAAGTTCGATCTGTTGGATTGAAGCGTCACTGCCTATAGGCTCTGTTCTTGGCAGCAATGAGTTGCTCATAATCCCTCTTAAACCAAGGTTAACTGGAGAATGAATTTCTGGTGAAGTGGGGACTCTACTTCGAAAGCAATCACCTCGGTGAAAGCTTAGCGTAAAAGCTTTCGTTGACATCAGTACTCCTGAAACATATGCCAGACCAGCCAGATACTTGGGGGTTATTCTCGACAGGAAACTTAGTTGGATACTGAATATACAGACCGTGTCAGGAATTCCTCGGTTGCGCTTTATTCCCGTGTTTATTCTGTTAAGGGCCTTGAATTTGGCGTTGTAATCGTAAGGCCCATCCTGATGTACGGAGTACTAGTCTGATCTTCGAAGAGAAGTTCAAAGGTTATCAGCGTCTGTATAACATGTGCTTTAAAAATAATTCCAACAACGCTGTGCTAGAGACAATGCTCCACTTGCTTCCTGTTGATATCTTTGGAAAGCAAATGGCGGATAAAGTAACAATAAAGCTTAGGGAATCTTCACCTCAAGATCCTGATTGGCAAGAATACTATTCCTAGTAAGACGGACTATATTGTCCCTCACATTGACTTTGATGTCAGATACAAGACCAGTTGCGCTTGGGAATCTGGAGAAATCTGGAATGATTCTGCGATAGAGATATACATAGATGGATCTAAGATAGCGTATGGTACGGGTACAGGAGTCTTCTCCAGTGACCTCACCAGATCACTGTAGTGTATTTCAAACTGAAACTACGGCATTCAGTGCTTGGCTTGATTTTCAATTAACGCGGTAGAGGATAGAGCTATTATACTATATATGGATAGTCAGGCAGCGATAAAAGTCTTAGAATCGCGGACAATACGTTCCAAGTTGGTAAAACAATGCTGCAAGTCTCTTAACAAGATCGCTTACAGTTGCGACATTTCTCTGTGCTGGATTCCCGAATACAGCCGCTTTCCGGGCAACTGCAAAGTGGATGAGATGGCAAAGGAGAATGCGAGTGGGAACCTCACTAAAAATAGAGAGGAACCACCCGCTCCCATAAAATCGATAAAGTTTAGCCTTGACACTGAAGCCAGAAAAAAGGCAAACAGCAGGTGGAATAGTTGGATCTAAAGAGAAATAAAAGACTTTATAATAACAGGAGCCCTCAGGGAGCACTACTTAATAGTTTGATATGCTATTAGAAGTCCCTTCCAACGATCGCTGTAGAAGCTGTAGTGATGAGGAGTGGGAGGAAACTGTTACTCACCTTATCAATGTTAAGCAGGAAACTCCTAGGCGATAACTTCTATGAAGATCTTAACAACTTGATATTAACAAAATAGAGAGTTTTGTCTATAAATCCACCGTTAACACCGCAGCGGTTACCCATTCTTACCTTCCTTTAGGAAGAAATTATTCATGTGGTTTTCGTGGTGCCGGATATCCGGTTCTTTTTGTGGTATCACAATGGACCTATCCCTGTCTGAGTATTGTCAGCCACCTAACCTAACTTAACCTAACCTAAGGCTAGCAACACATAGGTAGGTAGGTAGGTAGGTAGATATGTGTGGCGGTTCTGTTAGGAAGAACCCAATTAGCGCTAGGTGCCGTTTTATTACAACAACTCATGAACCCTGGATGTTACGGTATGTTGGTGAGGAGTCTCTAGATCCAACCTGTGGATTTCAAGAAAGTACTAAATTCTATGATGTATTTCTCTGAGACTTCCTCTAGGGAATAGAAGAAGGGTTTCCTTAATGCTCATTGTATGGCCCTAGCTAGTGCCGGACAGACGCATAAATAGTAGATAAGGATTTCTCTTTCAGTTGCGACATTGCCACTGCGACAGTTTGGGATACGTAGTTTTACTGCGTGGTCTCCTAAGAGCCAGTGATCTTTAGTGATCGCTGTTAATCTGGCGACGTATTTACGTATTCTATTTAGGAAGTTGGTTGATTTAATTTTGTTGTAGTTTGGCCACATCCTTCTGGATATGACACAGTTTGTTAGACTAGTCCATCTGAGGTTGGGTTTTATAAGGAATATTTAGGAGATTTCTACCTTGACTTCTCCAAGTGTAAAGAGAACTAATTCCGCTGAACCTTGCCAGGCTAGGTCATCAGCAAGTTCGTTTCCATAAACGTTACTATGCCCTGGAACCCAGATCAGGGTTACCTTGAATTGTCCATCTAGCGAGGCTAGCTCATTTCGGCATTCTAACACTAGTTTGGAGGATATAGTGACCGAGGCGATGGCTTTGATAGCAGCTTGGCTATCAATGAATACGGCAATCTTCTGCCTTAGCATTATATTTGTGTGTAATTTGATCTGGCGACAGGCTTCGCGGATAGCGAGTAGTTCCGCCTGGAAAACACGGGCATTATCTGGAAGTCTATATGATTTTGAGATGTTTAAGGATTCAGAAACGTCTGTGTAGATTGTTACGTCAAAATTCTTAATCACCTGCCCATCTTTCCATTCTGATCTTATGGGGAATTGTACGGCGAAACGCCCTCTCTTGAGGGCGATATGATTTCGGTAGAGATTCCAGTATATTACTATGACCGTAGCTTTTTGCAGTCCAGCACCCAACACAAACATGAGCTTGTCGCGTTTCATTAAAATATATGGTGCTAACAAAAATAAAACATTCGAATACTCAGCCTAAACGAAGGTAATTACATTTTTTATGATCTCCAAAATTCTCCGAATAATTCACGCAAAGTAAAAAAAAAAATATATATAAAAACCCGAAAACACTCTCAAAATACGGATTATGTAGATTTGATTTTGTGCTGTCAAATTAAAATTCTATTCAGGTGCATTTGGGTTCAATATATTTATTTTCTTGACATAACAGAATTAACGATGCATTCATCGAGGAGAGCCATTGACACTCCCCCTTCTCGTAAGGTAGGGATAATAAACCAAACCACTGTACATTCAAAATTTACGCCGTAAACGGTATTACGCGATTTTAAGCGATCTTCAATCAATTTTCATTGACTTTTCTTTACCAGAATGTCAATTTGAGATACATACGAGTATATAGCTACTTTTTGTTTACCTTTAAATTGATTTATACAAAAAATTAAAAAAAAAAAAAAGAAATAAATAAATATTTAACGGTTGATTGAGAATTTATTACAAGTTGATCGTTCATTTTGATCGAACTTTGTTTATTTTCTTTACTGGCTTGGGCTGCGCAGATTGATGTTTAATGAGGCATGCGGGTTGCGAATCGGTGCTAAGTATTCAATTTGTTGGTCATTCTTGGAGTCAATGGGTTGTGAAGTCACAAAATAAAGCTGATTTATTACGAATTTCTGAAAAGGTGATGATAGGCAGTAGGATGGGCTATGATCAGGGCTATAAATTTCAACATTCCTCAGTAAGTGGTTACCTATTGATTGCTCAAGTTGAATGAACTCTTATAGAGAGTTTGATTTCCTAACGCAGTAACTTTATTTGTTGATAAAAAGAATTGGTTCTGTTTGATGATTATGGTTAAATTTTTTTCCATTAAGTCGTGAAGACAATATCGGTCAAGTTTCCGCCGCCAGAGTTGGTGTACATTCGGGCACGTTGCACAGGATTTTCTCAAAACTACTGGCGATAAATTCTCCAATTCTTGCCGGATGTTCTCCTTTAGGATCGCCAAGGTCTATTCGTGTAGACCCGTGACTTCCCCAACGAAAAAGTCTGGAATGGTCAAATCGCCCGCAAGATTTGCCAAATCGAGAGATATGAGTAGGCCGGGAAGAGCTTGCTGCAGAATCTTGCTGTGTGTGCGGTTGCACCTTCTTGCTGGAACCACATATTTTCTAAACCCAATTTGACAATTTGCGGCAGCAAGAAATCATCGATCATGGTTCTGTAGCGCTCACCGGTCACAGTAAAAGTATTGCCGACACTGTCCTCGATCACCTTTACTCCGTAAACGCCGCACCATACAGTGACTTTGAAAGGATCTAATGGCTCTTTGTGCTTTACACGCGGATTTTTAGTGCCCCATAAGCGATCATTTTGCTTGTTCACGTAACTGCTTAGGTGAAATGAGCCTAGTCGCTCATGATGTCTTTCTACGGAAAATCATCCCCTTCGCGGTCGGGGTTTAGGAGGGCTCGGCTTTTAGGAGGGCGATTGGCTGTCTGCATGCAATAGCTGATACACTTTTTGCACTTTGTACGAGCATATCGTCAAGTCTTAACCAATGTTCGCTGTAAAAACTGTCTATTGATGCCAATTTCGTTGTTTGAGGGTCCTCCATCAGCGATATTCTCGACCGAACGACTGGTCTGGGGCCGACCACATGTGATGCTGTCCCGTGTTGAGCCAGTCTCTTGGAGGCGAGTAGCTAAACACCACAGTGTTTGCCACATGACCAGAGAATAGACGGCGAAGTTCACGTTGAACCTAAATTACTGACCGAGTATTTGTCAAAACTTTGAAAGAATTATACCGTATTTTTGAAGAATATAGCTAGTAATCCATGATTTGCCTACGTGTACTCGTATTCTCCTTCTGTTTACTTTACAAATGGCAGAGTCACGATTTTGCGTGTACCTGGGTGAAAAATCATCGAAAGACATAGCATGCGAGCTTTGCGATAGTGTGAGACTTTAATCCGCTAAATACATCCGAAGAAGGTATTCAAGTTATCCTGCACCTAGAGGATATCCCTCACATGAAGCGAGAGAGCTGAATACCCTCATGGACAAAATGAAGCGCTGGTTCGAGCTTTCAAAAGAGGATTTTGCTAACGATGTCAGCGACAAAGAATACTATGATCTCGAGGACAAGATCGATGATAGGATGGTCGGAAAACATATGGAAAACATATATAAGCCTGCGGTAATACTGTAGTAATGGGGAAATAAAGAGCCTGGTAGATCATTCCACATTCATGTCGTTCGGCTTATAAAATGAATCCCTATATTTGAGAGTACGACCGAAGTTAGGTCTAAGAGTGAACTGATTTGCATTCAATGCATGACGTGGAACATTTTTTTTTTATAAAAAAGGGATAAAATAGGGAAAGGCATGAGATATTTCTACGATGTTCAATTGAATTTATGGAGCTGACAATGTCTCTATCACCTATGTATAAGTCTTAACGCGCAATTCTGTACAGAATGAACAGAACGGTCTTGGGTGCACCAGATCAGATATAGAGGTTACATTCCCGCTTTGAGCGGACGAATGACTTATAAATTGACGCCAGATCAGACGGGGTAAAATATTTCTTGCACCGTTTAAGGAATCCTAGACATACCAAGTCTATCGGTTTCAGCCATGCAAGTACCATTCATGGCGAATGGTTGAGGGTTCTGGTTTTGCTTGAGAGTTAAAAGACAGCATTGTGTTTTGGAAGCATAAATTCCACTCCGTTGGTTGAATCCCACTTAATTGTGCTGTCCAGGTCGGAATTTAATGTGTTTAACATACTTTTCCGTCCCTCTTCTACGGCCAAAGAACAAGGACATGAGTTAGGGAACGAAAAAACTGAGGGTACTATCATCAGACAAGAGATCATATATAAAAATAAGAAAGAGAGTCAGAGACAAAACAGAACCTTGGGGAACACCAGCATTTATATGTTGAAGTGCAGACTTGACGCCGTCCAAGACAACTTGTATTGAACTCCCCAAAAGGTAATTTTTAATCCATTTTCAACAAAAGAACCTGATGCCAAACTCTGTCAAATGCTTTTGAAATATCAGGCACAACCACCTCAGATGAAAAGATTAGTTCTACTTCTCGGTAAGATATGCCATCAAATCACCAGTGGACTGGTTGCTACAAAATCATACTGTCGGTCATTGAGGAGTTTTTGTGAATCAAAAAAAAGCCCAGAAGAGTAGGATAGACAGAAGAGCTTACGCAGAGGTTATGCCAGCGTGGAAGAACAACTCTTCAGAACTATGGCGGAGATACCATCTGAACTAGCGGATTTGTGTATGCAACTGCGTGCGAAAATGGACTTGTCTCTTCCATGCGACGCTCTCAAGTACAGGCGGAGCAACAAAATGGTCAGGTAAGAATTTTGGTATTGCAATCTGTTCTGGCTTGTTTGAAATTCTTTCGATTTTCCTTAGATTTATTGGCTTTATAAGACCGAAAACTTACTTCTTTCAACCGGATAACCCCTATACAGCTCTGGTCCAAACTACGAGTTTGCCTTAGGTCTAGCGCTCATTATTCTATTAAAAATAAAGACATTCATACCGAAGAGAATAGTGTCAGTGATCATATCAACAGCGACATCTACATCGCTATCAATGAGTTACACTTGACAACAAACATTTCCACTTATTCACTATGCAGTTCCACTGCCACTTGGATCAAAGAAAGAGTGTAAACACTACTTTTCTCTCTCTCGTCGGTCGCCATCAACTACCTAAGTCAAAGGTATTAGGAACCCGGGATTCACCGGTAGGAGCTAAAAGTAGAGGTTGGTAGACAGTAGATAACGTATCGATGTTATTGTAGATGCCAGGCAGCTTGGTTTAATAAAACATTAAGAGTACATGGAAAAGGTCATTATTTAGAAGGAAAGTGGTGAGAAATGGATAAGAAAAAAGTACGATTGATTTCCTCCCGGTTTTGAATACTTCTCCCAGCACTCCCGGTAACTAAACCACCAGATTCATTAAAATTCGTTCCCATTGAGACAAAATGTAAACCATTAAAGCTGTCACCTTAATAAGTCACTTTAGGGACTCAATTGTAATTAACCCGACCTAGTATTGCATTTTAACTTTTCCTGTCTAAGGAGAGTAAAATTTACACATGTCCTCCATGTTAGCACCGTGAGCGAGGTAGTGTTGGTTTAATTTGATTATGCCACCGCGACAGCTACGCAACACAAATTGTCTCCCTCAGGCAGAGATACTGTTCTCCCCTATATACACGTCGTATATCCTTTTGTTGGAGGATGTCACCTCATTTGCATTACGGTTAAAAATATTATATGGAAATTAACAATTCCTTAAGCACCTTTAGTTCAAAAGTGTAATAAGTGGAAAATCACGACGAAAAAGGACAACAAAGGATAATACTAAAAGGAATCATAAAGCAAACAAATCAGAAAATCAAGAAAACTAATTGAAATTCCCCACTGGTTTGGTTTTTTCATTATTCTTGCCTGTCTTGCTTTGAAGAATCTCAAGAGATGACAAAGTATGGGTTTTTTTCTCTTGTTTCTGCGGAACTTTTTATGTATGGAACATTTTGAAAAGCAGGTGCGGCGCGTAAAACAATTTTCCACAGTCACTAGCTGAACGTAAGTTTCTTTTGCAAGATTTTTTTTTAGATTTAAAAAGTGGAGAAAATAAAAACTTCAAAGGATTTGCGTGCAAAGGGCAGTAAGTCCTTTGAGTGTGGATGCTTTTTTTGAAAGTTTGAACATTGTATTGTTGTACGGTATAACGGCATATGTTGTATGGGGGTATAACTGCAGTAAAGCGAGTCCTTGTTTGTTATCGGAGTCTTTGAGGGAATTAATACATCATGGGATTAAAACAAAGGCTTTGTGAACTTAGAAAAAACTGCGAAACACATAAATCATCCACTGAAAGTTGGTAGACTCTAATCAAGAAGCGGCTTCATTGTAACTCAATTCACCTCATCGATCTATTCAAGTCTTTTCGTAACTACTTATGTATCTTCTCCCTTTCACTGTTTAACCTTGAACCACTAAATCATTCCCCGCAAACCTATTTATTATCTTGATCATGACCATCATATCATATTGTATTCTATCCCCCATCATAATAATTTCCTTTCGATTCACGATCGCTCGATCAATAAAAATCCATCGAAGCGAAACGGATCGTCGGCGGATCCCTCTTAACCGATCGAAAAGATCGTCGCACGTTCCAATCATCATAAGAACCGATCTTCTCGGCCAGTCACTTCATTAACATGTTATCTGCTAAAGCGTCCAACAATCGATCACCAGAACGCGATCATCCCAAGCAGCGCCTCCGGATTCCGCGGACAACTACGGGGCGGTATGGTTATTGTTACTGCTGCTGTGTGTATTTGTGTGGCATTCGGAAGCAGTCGATCCGTCGGTTTTAATTCTTCGAAGCGGAGAGATGGAGCAGGCAGAAAAAAATGATTATTAATTTGGTTCCAAGTTCCAAGTAAAATTCCAGCGATCAACTCTGGTAGGCGGGCGCGATGTCTTCCATAATCGAGGATCGTTAATCGCGACTTGAAAATTCCCCTACCGATTGGCGCCATAAAAACGTTAAAGGAGATAATTTGCGGTCCGAAAAAAATATTTCTGCGCAAAGGGTTGAGGGTCAAGTAATGGGGAACCGTTTTTTTATTCCTCTCGATCACTTTGCATATAAATATGCCTGTCGACCTGACACGATCACTGCACCACCGGCCGAGCGCAGGTGTGCACACATAGCCAAGGCAAGTCAAACACAGCGCAGTCGCAGCCAACTACAGTGAACAGTTCCCATGGTCTGTTGTTATGGCAGCAAAATGTTTCCGATGTTGTACAACACTACGGCCGGCTGCAAGTCGCTTTTGTTTGCCAATAACACTGGCAGCAGGGCTCACAGACTGCGGGTATCTGTGTACGGATATCTACCGCGTGAATTATTGAATTGCAGCCACCTTGGCAGGTGATACTTAATGGAAATTGCCAGGCGGAGAGTGTGGAACTGATCCATGGTTAGCTTGTCTGCACTCTGCCATGGGCAGTAATCAATTACGTACTATTGTGTGGCTCCGCGTGTGAGTTGGAAAGGAAAAAGATAGGCCACCACTTGTGCGCACACGAGGAGTGTTTCCTTTTCCCAATTGGCAACCTGGATTCTGATTTTAGTTGTTGGCTCTTCGACTCAGACTGCGAATGCTAAGATGAAGGTCAAGTTCAAAAGGTGATTGCCATGGTATCGCAGGCCGGGAGTATATCCATGAGTCGGTTGGTTGTGAGGAAGTTTTCTGTGTTCCTACAAGGGCAAAGTTTAACTACGACTTTGATTGCGCTTCTGAGGTTGGGACCGACAGCAGCCAGTAAATGCAGGAAATTTACACTTACCCATAAGGTGTGCAAGTTGCAGTGGGTATTGTTGTTTCTTGTTTGGCTTATCATCGATCTTGAAAGCAGATGGTGCTGGAAATTAATTAAAGAACACCGACTACAGTAACGGCTGGATTTAATATACCCCAGGTCGAAAATAACTTCTCCTAAATAAACTTTAAATGTTTCAAAATTAGGTACCCCTGGGGTATTCGAGAAAGAAAATCAAATTCATTGGTCAGACAAATCAAATCAAATCAATCACTTGCCGAACAGAACTCATCATTAACAATGGCAAAATGTAAAGAATGATTGACCTAAAAATACACTGTCGTCCTTTTTTTTGCTTCCACAAGGGAAAGAGTAATCTAAATACGATTTTGTTTTGCCTCAAATGCGTGCAAATAGATGTCTTTTTTTTCTATTTTTTATTTGTTTTCCATTTGCTGCAGACAATAAATGACCAAAGATATTTCTGGGTTAGAACACATAAAAAGGATTGTTAGAATGAATGATGTTGGAAATTTGCATAAGAATGGAATGTCCTTCTTGGGTATGAGCTAACAGTTTCGAAGTTTTGTTTGTTTTTATGGCAAAGAAAATTGGAAAATGAGATTTCGGTTGGTCAGAAAGTTGGATAGAAAGGGGATTTACTGGTAATTTATTTGAATGAAAATCGAATGGGATTTTGAATAGAATGAGTTGTGTATACATATGTATGAAGATTGGAGATAGTTTAAGCCAATAAAGTTAAGGCCAACTTATATGTGCCGAATTATATTGCTGAATCTTATGCTCTGAAGTATTATGGCGATTAATGATTAATTCTCTTTCTGTGACATGTTTATAGATCTTTAACAGAAAGGATACAACAGTGCAATATTACAGTACAGAGTCACATGTACAGAAGGTATTCCGCGGTTTCATGCTCCTGTAGGCAGAGTTTCCTGAATAAGGCTTAGCTTATTTAAATGCCTTAGGTGGTAATAACCGGAGAATGTGAATGAATATCTTTCTTTGGTTTCCCTACTGAAGTGCTCCCTTAGTCTACCTAAGATCCTGAATGTTTTCCCTGTAGAACGTAAAGTTTTTTATCCATCGTAACGGATTCTATTAATGCTTTCATAGATCCCATTCTGGTCAGTTTTTCAGCTATTTTACATACATATATACCCTAGTTCTAGAGTGAAAAATGGGTTTAACTCAGCGTATTGCGAACGCTTTGAGAGCTACCTTTATCGGATACAAATACTATCTCTGCAAAGCTATTTTGCGAACAGAGTCCTGCTCTACGATTCTGACGAGGGAATTGAGGCGTACGAAGTAACTGGCGGTGTCCCACAAGGCTCGGTCCTTGGTCCCCTGCTATGTATGATGAAATTCTACGCCTAACGGTTCCAAGAAAAGCGTCAATCCTCGGCTTTGCGGACGACATCACGGTGGTGGTTGTAGCAAAAACTCTTAAGGAAGTTGAACACCACTGCAACGAGAAAATCACAACGGTACCCCATTGGCTAGCTAAAACCGAGGCGGTGCATAAGCACCTTGTAATAAACAAGTAGAAAAGTTTGTGAAGCGATATCGTTTAGTGTCGGACGACACGAAGTGGTTTCTCAACCGTTTATTAAGTACCTTGGAGTGATTATAGAAGCTCGTTTAAATTTCAAACACCACCCTGAGCATGCATGCAAAAAATCGTCAAAAGTGCCTAAAACAGAATAAAAGACTACTTGCAGGAGCTGCCAGTTCTATACATAGGTACGAAGCAGAAATATAGTCAAGTGCCACGAAAGTTAAGTCGTATGTTCATTAAGTTAAATCCGTGTACCGTCTTAGCGCACTAAGGGTCACCAGTGCATTTCGAACTGTCTCGAATTATGCTATACTCATCGTATCTTCATTGCTACCCATCGACTCACTGAAGAAAAGGAAAGACCAAAAAGCGAACGAGTTCGAAATGGCCGGGTAGACAACAAAAGAAGAAAATGTGAAAGAATCCGCAGTATAGTAACCTTGCAACAACAGTGGAACCTATCCGTAAAGGGGAGATGGACGCATCGCGTTATACCAACGATCTATGTATGGATAAAAAGGAAGCAGGACGAACTTTTATCTGACTCAGTTCACGGGATATGGCTATTTCAGAGAATACCTCTTCAAATGCGCTAAACTATCCCAAACTGTCCACATTGTGAAAATGTTCCGGAAAACGCAGAACACGTATGCCTTCATTGCCCACGGTATAAAAGCAATTTGGGCAGCAGCCGCTTCAGAATGACGAAAACTAGACGTGGCGGTATGCATACTCAGTGATCTTAGGCGCATAGATAGCCAACGTAACGCGAATAATCCGAACAGTGGAGTGCCAATCGCCTAAGAACACAAAAGGTGTAGAAGAGAATATAGCCTAAAACGCTAACCAGCCCCTCGAAGTAATACCATTCGCGCGTGATTCGAAGTGTGCAGGGTGTGGTTTAGTACGTAGGTCTATTCCTGGCATCGATCATTCAGGTTTGCGAATCGTACATGCCAGTACCCCGGCCTACTGGTATCTATGAAGATTACACACTCTTTGGCGTAATCATAAAAAAAAACCTAGTTCTAGCTAAAGCTCCTCTATTCTCTGAAAGGTGTTGAAGTCACGACGAACTTAGAGTTAATTGAGTAAAAGTCTACTGTCTAAAGCACGGCTTAGCTATCCATGTAGTATGTGGATAGAGGCACCCCTAATGGCAGAGTTCAGGTCGATACTCACGTATAGTGATACGTTAAGTGATTTAGAGATTCCATTGTTGGCTAAGATACCTATACAAATTCCTGTATTTATCTTCGATCCATCAGTAGGTACACTATATGATCCCTAAAGATCTCATGTGTTGTTTGCGCATACCTAACTTCGGAGTTTGTGCTGACTATGTCTATCTTAAGAAGCTCAAAGGGTAAATTAATGATTTTATGGAGAAAAACACAATTTCTTGCACGATGTACTGCGAGAGAGTGTGACCTAAGATATTGGTTTGGTAGCCTGATATGTATACCGAGTCACATCGTTGAATGCCAGAAGTAGTTTGTATTCAGAGGCAGAGTCCAATCTTAAATACATAAATTCCAAATAAGTGATTAGAGGCAAGAGTAATGTTTTAGCTAAGCGAAGCCTTGTTTCAGTTGGAGTAAAACTGTTAAACATCCAGAGTTTCCTTAGAGCTCCATAAATGCGCCCGACAATCAAACTAACTTGATCATTGCCAGACAAATGCATGCTCACTTTAAAACCAAGCTTGTCCCTGATTTCGAGATTGGTACTTTAAAGTCTTTCAGACAAATAGAGGGAAAGTCGATTGTATTGTATTCCATATTTGAGAGCAGTATTGCTTGGGTCTTAGCTGGATTTAGGGAAAGACAAATTGTCTCCGACCAGCCATGGATTTCCGTGAGATCGTCATTAATCCTAACAACAAGGTTTTCAATAAGGCCAATAATCCTCAACAAATAAATCTGTACGTTGTCAGCATAGAGATGAAAAGAAACATTTTTGCAAACCCTGGGTAAGTCATTTTTGAACATACAGAAGAGGATTGGTACCAATATCGAACCCTGGGGTACTTCCGATAGAAAGCTTTTGGGTTCCGAAATTACCTCACTGACTACCACTCTCTGAGTTCTGTTTGATAAATAATTATTTATAAGACGAGTAGCTCTATCACTAAACCCAAAATAAACAGCAAGTTTTTGGTATTAAATGTCATGATTAACGCTATCAAAGACCTTGGAGAAATCAAGGAGGCACAGGGTCGTTAATCTGTCTTTATCAAGTCAAGTACGATACTTTTACTATCACAGTGGAATAGCTTGATTTTCAGATATATCAATGATATATCAACACCAATTGCATCAGATTTAAGCATTTTATCAATTTCAGACACATCACTCACTGTCACTACTTTAAAGTCAAAGGGCTCTTGAGATTCTCTACGCCGCGCTCTAACCAGCACTTGATGTGTTGGCCAGAACATGATCACTAAGATCAAGATCGAGTACATAATTTATTTATTTTTTCCCGATATCCGATATCCAGCAGATTGGACCGAAGCTGTTTCGAAGAGAGCTGTCCATTTAGATTCGATGTACAAAAATTTCTTTTCGCTAACCGGGTTACTGAGGTAGTCCGGTTTCACACTAGGCAGTATATTAACCAATTTTCCGAACTTTGGTTGCTTCTCCAGTTATGGCACTCCTTACGACATTGCCTTATTGATGGCTGTACTTCAGAAGTGAACCAAGGATATTTTTTATTAAGTATACGAACTATCTTAAGAGGGACTTTCCTCTTGAGCAGTACATTAATATATGATTGTATACAACACAGTTTCTCATCAGCATTTGCAACGTATTTACAGTCGTCCAAAGGTACTCGTAACTCGCATCAAAACCAAGTGCGCTGATATTTATAGACTTGTAATCTCTAAACTGAAAAGTTAAAGGTATTGTCGAATGGGAAAAATCGATGTCATATGTGCAGAAAATAAGATCATGATCTGAGATCCCATCAAGAGCTAATTGGTCATGAAGGAGCACATTGGAAAGATTCGCTACAATCAAAAGTTCGAGCAGACTCGGGGTATCATTTGGGGCATAACGAGTGGGATATATACTGTTTAGTACTACCAGTCCAGTTGCAGAACCTGCATTAAGAAATTGAGATGAGATTGAGTGAATCAGCTTTCAGAAAATTGACGTTAAGATCTCCACAAACAATAATAAACAGGTGAGAACTGAGCGAATGCATCCAAGAACGGATCAGGAGAAAAACTTGTGTTCGGGTTATACACACTTGATACAATGCACTTTGTATTTTCATTAAATACTTCCAGAATTAAATATTCAATGCTAGTACGAGTATCTACAGTTGTATCAAAGATTCTACATTTAAGAGTTGATCTGCGGTAATTGGCAACACCACAATGCTGGTCATCTTCATTTGACATTTGTATTTGGGTGATGTCATTCAGCTGATCTTCGCTGTCAATATTCACGGCATATGATTTTCCATAAGTTTCAGGGAGTGGCTGGTCGTGTGCTAACATTGCAAACAAAATACAGTAAAATATAGTACATGACTGGATATCACGTACTTGTAACTAGTATATGTTGTAATTGCTAAAAAAAATTTGGACATTTTCCCAAAAATTCGGTATGCCATGAGCTTGCATATATTAAACATTGTTTAGATGTTAACGTCGAATAAAATCAATTGAACCATATCCGAGCTTTCTATATTAGAGAAGTATGGTTTCAGAAGATGGTAGTACCGAACTAGATTTGGACAGCAGAATTCGTGAAGCAAAGCTGCGTTCGGTATCTATAATCTGAAAAAGCAATATTTTCAGCACAAAAGCTAAGCTGAGACTATTCCGATCAAAAGTGGAAACAGTGCTACTTTATGGGCATAGTACTTGGAAAGTGACCAACACCCTCACAAGGAAGCTGCAAACCTTCATAAATAGATATCTTCGCAACATTCTAAGGATCCTCTGCCGAATCGTATATCGAATGACCAACTACAAGCGATAATGGGCCAGCAACCAATAGACATCAAAATACGGAGGAGAAAGTGGCAGTGGATTGGTCACACCTTACGGCGTAAAGACAGTTCGATTGCTAAGTACTCGTACGCCATACAATCAAATCAGGCAGACGAGTAGATCACCCTAGGCAGACATGGAGAAGGACAGTTGAGAAGGAATCCAGATTATTGGGGATGACTTGGAGGGAGCTCAAGCGCGTTGCAGAATTCCGAACATGATGGCGCTCAGGCGTTGTTGGCGACCTATGCCCCACGAGGGGCCAGAGGACATAAGAAGAAGATAGCAGAGAAATGGACAATCTTTATTAACCAGTTAATAAATAAAGTACCGTTATACGGATTTTTTTTGGCAAAACGCGGTACACCATCTGATAGCATATATCCACCATAATTTAAATATCAAATTCAATTAAAATCATTAGAGCCGTTTTCGAGAAAGTCGATTGTTTTCAAAATCTGCCATTAATAAAGTATCTCTAATATTCGAGTTAGAATGAAAATTCCGACTTTGTTCAATGACCAGTTTCGCAACCACCTGGAGAAGAATTTCGTAGTCTATACTTTACATCCTATCTTATATAAATTGCAATCCCTCAACCGCTACGTTCAATTTTATCACAAAGGAAATATTAATACCCGCTGAGACGACATGTTTCATTGTTAAAACTATCACTAAAGTTTCAGAAACGCACACCACATTGACTGCCGACTCCTCAAACAGATTGCGAAACTCATCAATTTTAGGTAGCAGACTATGTGCATTAAGAAGGAGCCATCCTACAAAAATACTAAGCACTAGTGATGAAGGACGACATCAAAGTGCTACAGGGTAACCTGCATCATGCTAAAGGGCTTCGGACATCTTTAGCTAATGGTTCATCCGAGATAAAATTGCCCTTGGTCTTATCCAGGAGCCTTGGGTGATTGGAGACAAAATAAAGTGCCTTCATAATGGGATATGTAAGTTGTTATATGTCCATGGAGAGTTGATGCCTAGGGCTGCCTGTTTAATCAGTTCTAAAATTAATTTTCTTCCCATCCCAGAGTAGAGACTTGGTGGCCTACAGTGTTGAAATTATGATCATAGAAGGAGTTCGGGAGATCGTGTGCACCTCCGCCTACTTCCCTGCAGACTCGGAGCCTGTTCCGCCCAGGATTTGGTGGTATGGGGTAGTAGCGACATCAACAAAAGGGGTGAGTTACTTCTTGATTATATTACAAGTAGAAATCTAGCTGTGTGGAATGAAGGTAACAAACCAACATTCATAAATTCTATTCGAGAAGAGGTACTTGATCTCACAATCTCGAGCTTTCTTTTATTTCCAATTCTATCGTCGATTGGCACATGTCTAATAAACCTTCACCATTAGCACATCAAATTTAACATCTCGGGTGGGGTTAACCATGAACAAGTGCATTACTCACCGAAAAGAAATAATTGGGCACTATTTCGCGAAAAACTCGCGGCCAAAGATGACATGCTGCTCACATTTTTAAGATCAAAATGTGATATTGATGTGGCAGCCTGCCAACTAAATGACTTTCTAGTCTTTTCCTTCAGGAGTAGCTGCATCCCAAAAAATTATAATACAGGTAAACAGAGCGTACCGTGGTGGAATGACCAGAGATATTCCGCAAAAGGGTGAGAACCCCGCAAAACGCAATAAAAATTGGGACGAATATAGGTCCGCATTGACTAAATTCAAAATAGAGCTGAGGAAATCCAAGAGAACAGCATGGAGAAAGGGCTTCCAGTAGCAGCCCGTCTCCAAAAGGCTTTTTCAAAGGATCATTCCAACGGGGATTGATTACTCATCAAACCTGATGGCACCTATACATCCGGTCGAAGGAAAACCCTAGAAGGTTAGATTGGAGGGAAGTGCATCTAAATGCTTATCACGGGGGCCATGCGGTCCATTGTGTTTCCCTTTTTGTTTTGTGGAACTTATATTTAAAACCTTTGTCTTGCGGTGGGTTCTGTAGCAAACCAGCCTGCGTTCTTTATGAAGACTATTATGTGGAACTAAAATTAATTAAACCCCTTAGAAGATTTGGGCAATCACATAACAAGTATTTGATAGTTTCTGTCTCCTCTATATCTCGATAGCTCCTGCTGCTTGAGGTACACTTCCCTTGTTCGACAATTTTAAGTGATTACGCAATTGTTGCTCCTGAATGCACCCCATGTGGCACCTCCAGAAGGATAAACAGCTTGTCTGGAAATCTGTTCAGTAAGGATAAAATTAAGTGGGCAATCTGTTCATTTAAATGTGATGGTGTCTTTCCAGCCATTATTCAGAAAGGTCTAGAATACATCCTGCCTGCCTTGGTAACTCTATTTAGAATAAGTTTCCACTTGCGATACATTCCACTAACTTGGCCGGAGGTAAATGTAGTGTTTATCCCTAAGCTAGCTAACAAACCCAGCGAGCTACCCAAATCCTACCGCCCAATCAGCTCGATATAGTTTTTCTTGAAAACCATTGAAAGACTGCTAGACATTCATATTAGAGGTGTTCTTGAAAAGACTACACCTCTTCACTCTAGTCAATATGCATACAGGAAAGGTCAATCCACTGAAGGCGCCCTTCACTATCTCGTTACAGAGATCAAATCAGCCTACCATTGCAAAGAAATTACCCTTTGCGCATTTCTTGACATAGAAGGTGCTTTTGTGTGCCTTAAATTTTGAGCTAGGAACACAGAATTCGGCATATAAGCTTTTTGTAATTCAAAGCAGTAAAACGCCCACTTTACAAAAAAAATATCCTTTTCCTCAATATTTTTGCTAGAAACTGAAAATTATTGTTTCCATAAAATATATAGACGCTGACTTTCTCTACACTTCGTCCATATATCATACATGGCCACGCCCAATGTACCATGTACAGCTTTTTAAAAGCAATTTTCAGTGATGATTGAGTCTTCTTGTGAATATCTCATCAGAATCCGTGAACTTTGGTTACAAATTTTGAGAGTCACGCCCACTTTCTGCTAAGAAAAAGTTGTAGCATCAGTTTTGTGATACAATTTCTAAAAATCGCGGAAATATCTTCTGAATAGAAAGATATCATTGCACTTGTTTTAAAAATTCCGCAACACCAAGCTCACTTTATTAGGGGTCAGTTCTAAACTGATAGTAACTTTAATGTACTTTTTAATAAAATCATGTTCTTGCCAAAGTCTCCTTTTCTATTTTTCTGTTGGAAAACTCACAAAATTTTAATTATCCCTCAGTCAAGTTAACCATGGCAACGCCTAGCAATACTCTACTCATATTTTCTTCTTAATTACCTCAATTTTATTAGCTTCCAACTTACGACCACAAAAACGCTCCTAAATACCATAAGAACCACTTAAGTACTAGTTACCGCCAACAAAGTCATCATCATCAAAATGCATACTCGACCACTAAGCTTCACCAAGCAAAAATAAAAATATCTCACCCCAACAATAGCTGGCATCCGTGTATGCTAGTAACCTCCAAATGTTGACGGGACATGGCACCCTACCTTGTTGAAGTATTAGCCGCAGGAACTTCATAACCAACCACAGTTTTAATGGTTAGTTTACTATGAGGTGCATGTCAGTCAGTCTACCATGTGGCACATGTCCGAAGCTTATTTTATTATACTCTCCTTTCCTTTACGTATCTACAGAGTACTTATGTGAGATTGTAGTCCGGGTTTTTTTCATTCTTCTTCTGTAGCCAGTGTCCTGCAGTTTCGTTTCCCTCAGGAAACAAGGACTAAATAAGGTTGGAATTCTCTATTATTAATATTATTATCGTCATAAACTGTAGTGTGCAGTGCACATTCTTTCATATTTTTACTTCTTTAATCCTTGGGGGATTTTCTTCATTAGTCGATTGCGTTCTAAACTTTAGCCTGGTTTATAATTTTATGGGAGTAGTTCTTTGCTCCAATAGGGTAGTTGTTTCCGGTAGTCCTGTGACTTTATTCCGAATGGGAGTTTCTTCATGTTGAACGGTTTATGCTTTCGTTTAGTTTTTTTAAAAGATGAAGTTACCATTGGGAAGGTAGTTTGGGACCTGAAGAGGATAAGTGCGGGCTACTAAAGTTTTCGAGTTTTAGTACTTTGCCGTACGTGAAAAGGTTTCAGCGAAGCGTTAAGAAGGAAGGCAATTAAAAGTTTTTCAAACTGCAATCAGTAATAACAGCAAAAAAAAAAACTGTGAGAGAAAAATACTGCAAAACAGGATAGTTGGGATTATTGTAGAGACAAAGTTTTTCTATATAACATCCGGTAACTAGTCAAAGTCAAAAGAAAACCAAAAGGTTATAGCGATTAAGAACAAGTTTTGAGCTAAATGGCTGAATAGAGAATATGTGGAGCGCTTACCTGAGCAAAGTTAATTTGAATCCCCTATCTTCAGAAGTACAGGTAGAGAGTCCACAGGGTATCTTCATGGCTTCAGCACAGCTTCCAAGATAGTTTCACGATAAACAATCGCGTTTATCTTAACGTGGCCCAAACCATCAAAAACAGTGGCGCTTGCTTCCTGGTGGATTGTTTGGTCGAAATTATCATATTACCTCTCTGGCAGGTAAACTCTGTCATTTTCCTTGTTGACAAGTTGCTCAATTGGAAATGGTGCTTCATCAGATAAGACGATGTTTAGCAAGTGGCCGTGCAAGCAAATCAACGCCTTTTTCTCTTTCCACTCTAACTTTTTTTCGGTCAGGCGTGAGATCACGCACTTTTTGGAACTTTAAGACCTAAAATTCGAGCTCATTTTTCAAAATGTGTTGCATCCGTTCTCTGGATTTGTTTAGCTAGAAGCTATTTTTCTTCCGCTACGCCGAGGATTTCGTTCCATTCTGGCCTTCACACTCCGAATCACTGTTGACGATGTTGCTGTCTTTTTCGGACCACCTCCATAGCGTTTTGCAATGCTGCCGGTTTCGTTGTAATGCGATATGGTGCAATACACAAACATTTTGTTCACTTTCAAATGTTTCAACTCACGAACAATAGCTGTTGTGATTTTCCAGCCAAAAAAAGGTATAACACTATTATGTTTGAATTCCATTGTCGATAGAACAAAAACTAAACACGCGATAAAAAAAACCTTACACACTTTTATCCACAATGAAATGAGTTAACAACTGTCAAATTGTCAGTGCGCTGTAATTCTTAGGTTGGCAGATATAGTGGCGTGAAGTTGGAAACAGTTCATGTCAGCCACCGTGTATTACTATAGTGTAGATTTTAGTACAATGTGCCTGTCTATATATGCCTTCTTAGCGGCATCATCAGCGTTCTCCCTCAAGCTTAGCTTGGAGTCTAAATGAATCCCAGATATAACTATCCTTGAAATGTTCAATGGTCCGGGGGGTTAAAATCACGGCAAATTCACCAACATGATTGGTTGGTTGGTGTGAAGTGGCCTCGATGAGATACACTTAGACCAAGATAGGTCCATTGTGCTTCCACTAGGTGGGGCAGGTAGGTCACGCTGTCCGCTCCTGTAACCAATTGCTTTTTCTGATGAAGCTGTTTATGCTTACCGTAAATGCAGTATTGAGATCATTGAGATCATTGAAAGGAGGTGCAGGACTGTCTCTTCTTTCCCTCGGCCCTGCAACTTCTGCAGAAGTCATTGTGGGGGATGCTTTAGAAGTCGGTTAGATCTAGTTTTGGCCAGAGTAGCCTAGCGTTGTGGCATTGGCCAAGCTAGCTCCATCTATGGTTTGCTTTGTTTAATGCATCGACATGGATGAGATACTTAGCATAACACATCGGTTCATCAATGTTGGCCTCGGGACGTCACAGTGATCTCGAACCCAGTAAAGGGTGAGGTTATACTGCCCAGCTATCTCGTTAAGGGATACGCGGCAGTCTTTCACTGCCCTAGGTACTATGATGCTGGATGTGAGGGATTTAATACCTGCCTGACTGTCGACATATATTACCGCCAGTCTGTCAGTTACTTGGTAAATAGCGGTGACTTCAGCCTGGAAGACGCTGTAATAGTTCGGAAGTTTGAAGGCGAGGTGGATTCTTAAGTCCACCGAGAAGACTCCGTCCCGGGTTTTGGAACCATCCATAAGAACCGCGTTGTGTCCGCTCTGATCTGTCTGGTATCGAGTATTGTTTAAAGCCTAAGTTGAAATTAGTTTCGGTAGGCAAGCGGTCGGCTGTCTTGGGGAGATGATGATGTATCATAAGTATGTTGGAGAGACTAGTGTTCTGCTCCTTCTATTGTCGAGAGTTTCTTAGTCGAAATGCTGAGCTGGTAGCCAGCGACACTGTCTATCGGGAGGGGGTAAAGCATGGTCTGAAGCGCCGCTGTTGGAGAGGTTCTCAACGCACCTGTGATGGTGAGATATGCAACTTGTTGAGCTTTTTGCATTCTCCAAGGCGATTCACCACACCATTATGCCATACAAGAGAATCGGCATTACTGCTGACGTGTATAGCTAGTACATTATGTAGGATTGCAGGCCCAACGTGGAGCCTACCGCCCTTTTAAGTGAGTACAGGGCAACCATTGATTTTTTGAAATATTCGTTGATTTTTTCTCTCCGGTCAAAATTTAATCCCAAACAGCTAGCGTTATTTGAGAAACTAAGAGTGGAACCTCTCAGTGTGGGTGGTAAGAAGCAGGGCATTTTATAATTCCCAGTGAAAAGTACCAGCTCAGTCTTCAACGGATTAGCACTGAGAACGCAGCTATTCGTCCAGTTGACTAACTAAGGCGGAAGCAACAACCTTGCATTCAGCGTTCTCTATTTACCAAGAGGAGTTCATTAAGAACAAGATTCCTCCCTGAGGAATTTCCCGTTGTGCTTGTTTCTTGATAGAGCTGCCCCCAAAAGAAGCATCCCTACACAAGGTTAACATATGCGAATCCGTCTACAGAGGTTTTGTCTACTTTACATCTAGAGGAACAATAATTTCTTATCCACATGGCTGCACATTTGACACTTCAAATCCATCCACATTCCAAAGCTGACACTAAAATATTCCAAGCCTTCTAATCCTTCACGCCCAATTAATATCTCCTCAATGACACTACACGTTCTCTACCGCCATCATGCATCATTTGACGTCTGCCAAAAAGTCCTATTTAGCAATGTCAACTGTGGCCGATTAAAAAAAATGAATGTTATCCCATTCGCTGCGCTTCCAAATCACTTCCAATTCTTGTGCGAATATCCCCGCTGACAGCTACCATGAAATAGGTGCTGCTACAGATTTGACAGAAGATTAAAATCACAAAAAATGCGTCCGAATCACTGCATCCTTTATTCGGCATAAGGCCAGCAATGGGCGTCATTTTGTCAGACAACCACGCATAAAAGGCCGAAATCAAAAATTGAAATCAATTCTCTCCAGACAGTTTAGTTTTAGGGTTCTCCTTTCGCTTGTTCTTGGTTTTTCTTGTTATTTTTTGCATCGCCTTTGTTAGGACCGTATCCTTACAGCTAATCTGTCTGGATCTGCCATTGAACTGGAAGTAGCTTTGTTTTTTTTTTTTTTTGTGTACAAAACTTTTGATTTATGGCCTAACATATACAGCATCTATTGAAAAAGGGTCGAATGCAAGAGATTCATGGATGCTTTTGACATCCCTTTTGGTGCTTCGTTTGATTTAACGACATCGTCGTAAAGACAGTACAAGACAGAGAGAGAGAGAGAGAGAGTCCCCCACCATCTATAAACAGCGAAGTCGTTAAATATTTTTCAATATTGAAAAAGTTATTGCGCTCGCCTGCACTGGTAGGTAAGAACCAAGTGACGGACGTGATATATTTCTTCTTTGGACCTTCAATATAATTTAGTCGTATAAAAACGTATCCTCATTGGGAATTTAGGGCTCTTAAAATTTAGTTTATGATGCGAATGCATAAGGCTGAGATTCACTTAAGGGGTAACATGAGATGACATAGGGGGGGATTTCTCGAGTCATTGACACAGGAATGTGTGAAGCATATTTTTATACTTAAGGACATTCAGGAAGGAAGTTAGTAAAGTCGCTCAAATCGAATAGAATTTAAATGTACAATACTTCACTTCAGTTAATAACGATTCTCAGCGGTTCCTTCAAGAGTACCGAATTCAAACAAAAGGACCATGTAAATTTAATATCCAATTTCCTTGAAACTGTGAGTGCGTCGTCTAAGCATGTTCTTGAATATGCGTATGCAAATTTTCCTTCTTCAGTCTTAAGTTATTGCTTATGACCTACTCAACAAGCATATGAAGTGCTAATACACATTAGAAGGAACGGCAGTAGTAGCCTGGAGGATGTCTATTTTCCCTGATAAGCTGACGTCATCGATTAATGTAAAGTAGTCTTGAAAAGCAGAGGCATGGCATCCACATCAATGCTGCAGGATATGAATAAAAGTGTGTCCATGGATTCGTCGGCGTATGTTCTCGTATGTAAATGAGTTTGTATAACGAAGAGGCGTTACAGGAAATTCCACTTCACATAAAACATTGTACTTCAATGAAATTGGAACTCTTGTATGGAGGAGTCGAAATGAGTGGAGGGTTCTCGGCGACTGACACTGTGTTAACACAGTGCATGCACTGTATATTGTTAATCGAATTTTAGACTAAAAACGTGCTTCATTCATTTTTGATTTCTGAAATTGTTGCTTTGTCAAGGACTGAAGTGTCCTGTTATTATGGACTATATTCGGAAACTAGAAAGGACATACGAATGGCTCTCTTTCTTTCACATATGAACGATAGATAAGTCATGCACGTAGACAGTTAAACTCACGTTCCCTATTAAAGAATTTTATTGGCAAATTCGAAAAACATAGAATAACCCTTTATGGCTAGATGACAATAGAACATTAACTTCATTTAACGTTTAAGTGACGTTTGTACAAGGTGGCGCAAAAGCAATCTGGCCGGGCAGTCCACATTGCCAAAGTGGGAATCTCCAATCGTTGCCCGAGCTGTGTGAGCGTTTGCTCCATGCTGCTAGAATCAACAATGCTCGAGACCCAATTCAGCAACTTGCGGCAAAAAAAAAAAACATCTGTCTTCAGTGCTCACCAGTTACGGTTACGGTGATGCCGACGGCGTCCTCAAAAAAATAAGGGCCAATCACTTTTTCACTGCAAATACCGCACCAAACAGTCACTTTCAGGGGATGTAAGTTAACCTCACTTGACGGTCAGTAGGCAGCACGGTTTGCACTTTATAAGAGTCTGCTGATGCCAAATTGTTTGCATCATTGTCTCGTCGATGTTTATGAACACTCTCGGACGTCCTCTGTCACAGCAGTGATATTCTTGAACGAGCAATACGGGGCCGGCCACTTCTTGCCACATCTCTAGTGGACTCAGTTTGCACGAGACGCTCAGCCAAATACTTAATTGTTCGTGCACATGGTGCAAGACGACGACGAAATTCACCCGGCATTAAAACAACAGACCGGAAATTGGTCAAATAATCAGTAAGAATATTTCCACGTTCTTCAGGTGTGTATCGCTCCATTGCTTATTGTCAACTAATTCTCTATCTGTCTACAACATATATGTCAATGACATTTGCCGCCATTTGTAAAAATTATGGCACATTCACACTATGACATTACTTTTGCCCCACCTTGTATCTGTAATTCTAATTTCATTTATAAACTTCAAAACAATTTGAAACTTTTTCGAAAATGTATTGAAACATTCCTGCAGCCTATACATTAACCCTTGATCAAGGGTTCAGACAAGGCATTGGTCCTATACGGAAAGCGTGTCATCCCGCATCGTAACTTTTGGGATTTTGCGACTTAACTTCTTTTCTTATCTTTATCAGTATAACTATTCGATGACGCTTGCTTGTAAGATATGTTAGTGTTTGTCAGGTTTTCACATTAACTTAAGATGATCCTCGCCAATTACTCATTTGCTATCTTTACGCGATATGCCTTTTGAGTTGTAGACCTTGAGTTTAGCTCGTGAAAGTATTCAAAAGTTAATGGTAATGTGGCATTGGTTATACTAGTGCAACAGTTTTGTAGCCGCTCCTTCGGATTCCCATGGCAAGCGAAAAATGATATGCTTTCCCCTTGATTGCAGGTCAGACATCTCAAATTGCTCCTCAAACTGATCACATCTAGAATCCAAAACCGATAACTAGGATTGTAAGCATCAGCAACTAAAGAAGAGTTATTCGTTTAACTGCCGATGAACGCCAAGACCAGGCGTTCACCTTATGTGACATTATTCTTGATTGTTCGATTTTCTTCTCTCGCCTGCCTTTCAATGACACGCAGTTCCTTCATTATGTGAGTTATCCTTCAACATTTTCCCAATGATGTTTTCAGGGGTTGATTGTATTCCAAGGCTATTCCTGAGTGAATCGTTCGATCCATGGCTGAATACGCGGTATGAGTCGATGTGTCCGTCTGCCTTTCTTCAAGGTATTCCAGTATGCTTCGAGCTCTTTCAATTTTACGTTGGTTTTCTCTGCTATTGCCAGTACTGCTTTAGTTTTCCAGGAGGTTTAGATATTATAGCCGTTTAGTTTTTTGTCACAAAGCAGACTGCATCGCTTGAAGTAGTGCGCTAAGCACAGCACACCCTCAGTGCACTTACTCGGTATGCTTGTACAAATTTATTTTGGATGACTCAATCCTCTGGACACTACAACTCTTGCTAATAACAGCCTACGGTTATGCCCTGGTCCTCTGGTATTTGGCGTAATACGCGCTAGATCATCGCTCGCATTTGCTGCTTTATTACTCACATTCGACAGGTGTTCTTTAAATGTCTTGCATCTAGCACAGTTCCAAAGTATTTGATGTGCGGTTTCGAAGTAATGATGTGGCCGCCGACTGTGAACGACACTGTCTCCATCATCTTCTTGCTGGTTATAAGAACTGCCTCCATTTTGTGTTCCGCTAACGATAAGCCAACCGAGGTTTGGCTGTAACCACAATTGCGATGTCATCAGAAAAATCAACCACTTTTCGACTCCTCGGGTATTGAGAGCCGCAGCACGCCGTCATACATGATGTTCCACATTAGGCGACCCAGCACGGAACCTTGTGGTTCACCACTAGTCACACTTTATTATATAGGAGTATTCAGTGTCTAAAGTAGTCTGTCACAATTTTTGTTAGGTAGGGTGGTAAGTTGTAGTTCCAATTAGCACTATTGAACCCGGAGCCTCCTTTTAATCCTTTCTTCCCTTATTGCATTTTCCGCTGTATCAACTACGACTTTAATTGCGTCTATGGTAGAGCGCCCTTTCCGGATTGTTGTTTGGACAGTCAATCCGCTTCACTTCCAATCTGTTGCCAATGACACATTCTAGGACTTTATCGGCCGGATCAAGCAGCAGAGTGGGCGGTACGACAATGGCTCATTTGGTAGTTACTTGTTTTCCTTGGAGAAAAGCACCAGTTGCTGTCACTTCCATTGGTCCGGGAAGTATCTCTCTTTCAAACATGAGTTGTACTAATCGACAAACAGGTCTATACGCGCCTTGAGTGGCATCTTAAATGTTTTTTTGGGGATCTTGTCAGGCCCAGATACTTTTTTGGTGTCATTTAACATTGAGCTCCACTGCAGTGATTATGCTGGTGGTGTGCACTTACTCCATCACATCATTCGTATTTGTGATTTTTGCTAGATGTGGGAACAATCCCACAATTCAGGGCAGGTCTAGATCTATTGTTGCCATCTTTTAAGATTCTTCATAACTATCTGATATGCTCAGATTTTTTCTTTCACTTTTCTTTTGCTCGTCACTTCCTGTATGCTTTTTTTACTGTATAGGCAGTACCACCTCGGTTCTTTCTCGCATGATTTTGTGACATGCACCTCGTCACTGCACTTACTGCATCTCTTGGATAAATCGGTGTCACTTCTGTATGACATCGCTGTATACCTCCCAGACTTTCATCAAAGCTTGACAAATCTCTTCTTTTGTGGTAACCCCATCCAAGGATTTTATTTCAACGAACAACTGGTTTTTACATCCGGGGTGTTCCAAGTACCTTCTCCACCGAAACGTGGAGCATATCTGGATAGGAAAATCCATCTGCAGCTTTTCTGACCAAGGCATTAGGTCGTGGTTTAATACGCTTGTACTCTTTGTACTTGCTTCAGTTCGTTCCCACTTTTTAACTGCTTCTAGTTTAGTTGCGCGTTCTATGCGATCGGGTTTCGTCCTGCCTGCCAGTAGCATTTTTTTTTTTTTTTTTTTGCTGATGGGAGCTTTTGGTTGTTTGGCTTATTTTCACAACTACGCTTTGGAGTTGTCAAGCGCATTTCCTTCTCTCTTTCAGCCTCAGTGTATTTTAGAACAGATTTAAGATAACTTATTTTCCATGACCCATTAATACGTAGATTATATTGCGGCCGTTAGTGTCCTAATATCATGGTGTACATTGTTTTTCGCCTTAATGGAGTTGTCGAGCTCCATGATTTCCTTTCCCAGCACTTTGAAGAGATCTACTTCTTCGTTCTCCTTGCTACTCTAATGTGTCCTTTTTTTCTTCGCCCGCGGGAAGAGACGTGGATGAGGAGGAAACTATTACTCACCTTTTATGCACCTGTTCTGCCCTATCAATGTTGAGAAGGAAAACCCTAGGGGAATACTTCTATGAAAATGTTAACAACTTGGCCAAGCTTGATATTAACAAAATAGAGAGTTTTGTCTGTGGATCTAGATGGTTCTGCACATAGATATGGAAGTAGAAAAGGGTTAACACCGCAACAGTTAACCATTATTATCTTCCTTTAAAAAAAAAAAAATAATAATAATGATGTAGGGTTCCTGGTAATGAAAATCCAGTTCTTCTTATGGTATCACAATGGACCTATCATTGGGCTAAGAGTGTCCCTGTAGGGAGGGGACAACCACTTAATCCAACTTAACCTAACCTAGCCATATCTGTACATCCATATTTCACCACTTTTTAAGCCTTTCATTTTAATCTGGGAATATGTAACCTTCTTAGGATCCGAAACAGTACAAGTATAAGAAAATTTAAAATCCGCCCGCAGACACGCCCGTTTATAGATATTTTTACTGGAAACTGAAAAATATCGCCTTAACGAACTGCCACGCCCACTTTAAGAAAAATTCTTAGCCACAAATTATGTAGTAAAATGTCTGAAAAATCAAGAGAATATTATCTGAGTAGAAAGCTTTCACTGCATTTGAACGCCATGTTCACTTTATTAGGGATGGGTGAGAAGACGAGGGATATTGTAACTTTTCTGTATATTTAAATGGGAGATTGGCAAGTTTAATGTTCAAAGTTTCTCCTATTTCCATCGATTTTGAAAATTTAAGTTTTTTTTTTTTGAAAATCTCTCAAATCTTCCCAAAAGCTACCATATCGGGGTAAAAGTAAGCAAAAGGGTCAAGTTTTTCTCATAAACCGCAAACATTTGCACACTCAATATATAAAAAATTCAAAACAATAGAACAGTTCAAAGGAAAAACAAAAGAAATATCCTGCATGCACAAATTGTCTGTCATTTGTAGTCGTCTGACATCCCTTTCAGTGTCATTCAAACTTTGTCTGCTTTGGTCCTATCTAAAGAGCAGAACTATATGCAAAGTTTTATCATCATATCTTCGTTCGGTTGTTCAAAAGGACACCAACTGCCCAGACATACATATGTACACACACCACACAATCAGAGTAGAGGACAAAGATGAGAGTGCAATGTGGTTAACAGAGAAATTTGTGATGCAAGTATACGGGGACATCCTGCATATCTGTCGCTAAAGTTGACTCAAATAACGACAATGATGGGTGTTGTGAGATATCCCAAGCCATGGTCAGAGAATATTACGAAAAACTTTTCCTATGTCCTATGTCCTTTGGGTCTTTGGTAAAGTTTTTCATTCTTCTCCTGTCTGTGGCAGGAAACGTTTTGCTTTGTATGTGGGTTGGAGTTGATTTCCTTCATTTACAAAATCATTCAAACTTTCGGTCTTTGTGTCCTTCGACAGGGATACGAGTGCTGAAGCAGATGGTTTAAATTCAGATTCGATTTACTAAAAATATTGAAACATAACATATAAAAGAGATGTCATCTCCTGCAATATCTTCTCGATATTGACTATTCAAAGTATGGAAAGCAAAAGGGTTGAAAGTCCTAATGACGAGGTTTTTCCTCTGCGGGCTTTTCACTATTCGCAAGACTTCAATTAACGCAGGTGACACAGAGGGTTGAATCGCATACGAATATTGCGTAAGATTGTATGGAATGTAGGTTACAACAAGAGGCGTGTTCAGTGCACTTCATTAAGCGTAGTGGACATAGTCAAAGGGTGAAAGGAACTTGAAGTATATTGATTTGAAAGAGATACAAGTCTTTCAAATAATTAATGAGACACACGCAAATGTGTCCTAGAAATGGTTATGTTAGATAGTAGAGCGAAAAAACCAATGAAACTAGGACAGGGCGGGATAATTGTGATGAGACATCAGATTCTTTTGAAATATCTTAGTCAACTTTTTGAATAGCATGGAAATAGTATTTACCAAAGCACTGTCTTGTAACCCTGTTTTATGAACAATGCGATAGCAAGCTATACTGACTTGTCGATGAGCCAATGATAGCCAATACTGGATGCAAAGACATTTTTCTATTCAGAGAATATTTCCACGATCTTAAAGAAATCTTATCACAAAATTTGTTTACGGATTCTGATGAGATATTCACAATAAGATTTAACCATCACTGTAAATAGCTTTAATTTTTTCTTTTCTTAACACCCGTAGGCGTGGCTTTATATAATATATGGATAAAATATATGAAAGTCAACGTCTACATATTTATCTTGACAATACTTCTCAGCTTCTAGTAAAAATCTTGGGAAAACGGCATTTTATTTTAAAAGTGGGCGTGTCTGTGGGCGGATGTATGCTTTAATAATCGAATTTCAATATCTCACTTCATGTTCCTAGCTCTAAATCTAGGCCCAAAAAATGGTGACATTTAGACAGACGGATGGATGGGCATGGCCAATCACAAATATACAATGGCTGACGAAAATATTGGGACGTTGATGTTTAGAAACTTGCTGAAGTATTGTCAAGAATAAATACAGGAATGGAAAAGAATTGTAGTGCCGAATGCATAAGAAGAGTATTGAGAAAAACTGGATTACATGGACGTGTAATGAGACGTGCAATGAGACGTGTAATGAGAAAAACACACTTATTAGTGGAAAAAATAAGGAACAGCGTTTGGCGTTTGCCAAAAAGTATCTAAATTACACTGATAGCTTTCGGGAGAATGTCATCTTCAGTGATGAAAGCAAATTTAATCTTTTTTGGCTCGGATGGCAGAAATTATGTATGGAGAAAATCAAACGCCGAATTCGATCCTAGGAAAAACAAATCAACTGTCAAACATGGTGTAGGTTCCGTTATGGTTTGAGGATGTATGAGTTGGTAAACTAGTCTTTGTAGATGGAAAAATGGACCAATGGAAGTACGTAAATATTTTGAAATCCAATCTAAAAGAAAATGCTTCAATATTGGGAATTGAGGACACCGACTTTTTCTAACAAGACAAAGACTCAAAACACACCGCCCTCAGTACAAGGCTTTGGTTACTATACAATACCCCAAACAGACTGCAAACACCTCCTCAATCCCCAGACTTGAACCCGATAGAGCATTTGTTGGCTATTTTGGGAGAAAAAAGGTCCCCGCACCACCATACTGATTATTATTTACCCTTGGTTCTGCTTACGGGGCAAGATATCAATAGAAATCTCAAAAAGAATGAACTCCTCAGAATGACCCTATATTTGAACCAATCGGTCTTCCTAAGATTTTCAAAGTATGGTTGGTTTGAGGTATGGTCGTCAAGACCAAATTGGAGGTATCGGCGATCAGAGAAGGACCAGTACTTAACCATATATGAGATGCTATCGGTGACTAGTATAGTATATCAAATTCCCTGCCTCCTTTTAATAATCAAAAAGTTAACTCACCTCTTTTCGATGCGCTTTTGTGTCACATCCATGAATGACTGCATTCTTTGCACCTCTGCATCAGCAATCAAACTCCTCAAGGTTTACGGATGGATTGACCCTTTGTGAGCTTAACTCCAGGTTGACTGTGACGACATCCCGATTACTGTAATTAGAAAGTGAAAATATATTAAAATTGGATGTACACTCTTGGTCGACCAGTAATAATAATAATTTCGAGTCTTAAGTGATGACGGCACCTTGCTTTTAAATAAACACAGACGGATGAAACTTCCATCGCGGTGATGATAGCTTCCTCCGAGTTCAATGCAAGAAATTCACTCTTATTAAGAGAATGGCTATAGGGAATATTGGGCACTTCTGTTTCTGTGTAAACTTAGGAGCTCCAAGCAGAGAACAGGGGTGCAGGCTTTGCCATAAAGACATATGAACAAGTGCGTGACTCAATGATTTTTGGGTGAAAATAAAGCTTAAAATTATAAAAATGAAGTTTTTCAAAAGAACAGCACTAATGACTAGTGTCCTACAAAATATAAAAGTCTATCTAAAGTAATTAAGGAAGCAGAACTCATAAAAGAACAAAAAAAAGAGACCACAAAGCCAAAGAAACCACTAAACCAAACCATCAAAAATGTAGTACCAGCATTAGTTCCTAACCAGATAAGGATACCTCGGCATGTCCTTCTCCCCAAGCCAATGAAAAACTTAGAAAAAACAGGAAAGAAAAACTCGTCCGTCCCCCGGCAAGCTTATCAGCATTGCTGTACTATGCAGAGTACAGTACATACAGGATGAAGCCGATAAAAGACGAAAAAAAAAAGAAAATCAACTACCATACTGAACACATCCCTTCCGCAGGAAGATGGTTGGTTAGTACTTCTACCGAGAGCCAACAAAAAAAGAAACGTTGTCAGTTATTGTTCATTTAGAAGATATTAAAAAATAAAAAGCCTTGCTTTCGTGGAAAAAAAATCTTTGCTTGTTTACAAGGATCCTTGTTGCGTTCGTATCTCATGTTGTAACAAACTTCCAAGATTACTTTCTTTAGAGTTTCTCTTTGCACAAGGAAGCAAGAACAAACACAAAGGGATGTGGAAAAAAAAACACACCCGTTCCATGATTACTCTTTGGGCAAGTCCTGCAGAGTTCAAGGTTCCTTTTTCTTGTCTGGTTTGACTGTCCTCCTGTTACAGTGCACTAATGACTTTTTCAATCCTTTCTCCCCTTCATCATACCTCATTTGCGAACTTATTCTTCTCGGTATCTACTTTCCTTTGCTGAACTATTTACAAGATAAACGTAATAAGGAAAGTTTTACGCTATCAAATAATGTCACCGTGAGTGTGCATGAGTGATGAGCTCGTGTGAAATTCAAGTCCCTCATTTTATCAGTGGATAAAAAGGGAATAGTTTCTTTTGAAGGACGAATAATAAACAGGATATTCGATATGTTCATACAATTTGCCATCATGAAGGACATACCTAACACATTTTGAATGTTAAGTATATTTTGTGCAAGTATACTTTATTTGTTGACACAGAATAAGGATGAATATGAGAAAGTGTCCTAAGAAGGGAAGCAGATAGGAAAGACATACAAAGAACGTGTTGCACTCGAAAAGTTTTTAAAGGTAAATAAATATTCATTTGACAAATCATATATAGTATTCGTGGGGGTTGAGTCCTTGCAAGGATGCTTACGAGTATGCTTGTAAATTGATTTATTTTTACTGCAGTTGCAGGGAATGTGGCTACATAAATCTGATTTGAAGGAAGTGAAGCATGATTATTCTGGCAAATGTGTTCTTAATGGCTGTTTTGACATCCTTTGATGATCTTATTCAACAATATTTCCCACTGTAACGTATTTTGGATCCAATTACCATCTCCATTTATTTCCCTAGCTTCTCGTGGGAAAACATGGAGTCGACTAAATTACCGAAATTGCAAATGAAAAAAAAAAAATGCTAAAAGTCCGAGACCAAGGCACAAAAAGGTGGAGAAAGGATATAGCTGCGGAAAATACAGAACTTTCCAGTAGGAAGGAATTTACTTCTCAAGGGAGGACTGGACACCTACTCTTCCTTTTCAAGGTTTCAAAGCTAAAGGAGATAGAAAGAGAGGCAAACGGAGTCCGCAATCAACATAGACATTATCTGTCTTTCGTAGTTCATGACGAAGGATCTAACCACCGACCATCACATTTGTTGCGACTGGTTGCTGGACACTGGACCATATTTCCCATGGAGGTTAAAAGGCTAATGGAGCATTGTAGGAGGAATAAAACACCCCTTCTGATGAATTGTGACACCAATTCACACTACAAGAAATGGGGCAGCAAATACAACAACCAAATAGTATAAGGGTATTCATATCACCTTTGACACGTCCGCGGGAGATTGGTAGAAGAGTGCTGGGTGTGAATCGTGCATGCTAGTAGGCTATTAGTATCTTTAGTAGATTACCACATCCATTGGGGCATCCATAAAAAAAAAGCCCAAAAAAATAGATATTCTACCTACAGGACTAACTGAACCAACCGGAGCTTCTTATAAAGCAGAATATACTTCCGCCGTCCATGTTCACCAGGTCACCGAGGTAGCCAAAGAGAAGATAGATGTGGCAGTCTTCTTTTCTTTTCCAACTCGTTCCTGTATCTCTTGTAAAAATTGTTTGCTATTGGTGTCCGGGAAAATGGGAAGGCCGTCCTTTCGCTGATCAGGCGCGACGATGACTGGATGACAGGATGACTACACTGACGTGACAAAGGCCGGAAGTGACGACCCTACGCACTTAATATACACAACATCACACAATAGTTACTGAACTGAGGAATTAGATTCCATCTCCAGCGAATATTGACTAAGAAGATGGCCATACTAGTGCTATCAACATCTGGCACGTCTCTGGGACGAGATGAACTCATATCCTGGAGAGACCTGGGTATATATAGTACAGAATAGCTATAAGTTAGTTTAGGTGTAGGCTAGGGTTTAACTTAAGTTTTAGGATCATAACAATAGCGATATCTTTAGCAAAAACAATCTATATTAATACTTAACGTGCATACAGGAGATTTTATGGTGAAAGAACTACTACAACTGGTCCAACCATTCGTTCGCTTTTGTATAATTTTGCTGAATTCGGGACTGTTGGGGATTCAAAACGTACAGATAAACTTCGAACTGGCAGATCAGTCTACAATATTAATTTTGTGAGACAGAACATCGCAGAAAACTTGGAGACACTTCGAGAAGACTATCCGTCTAGTTGCAGTTTTCTGACCGCACTCGTCGGTGGATTTTGAAAGAGGATTTACACCTTTACTGTACAAAATCCACCTAGTCCAAAAACTAAATCCTGGGGACCTCGCGCTTGGAATACAAAGGAGCAGTTTTAAATCTCATTAAGCACGATGACCGACGAAGAACATTTCCACTTTCGCGATCTCGTAAATAAACAAAACTGCAGATTTTGGGGATCCCAAAATCCCCTAAATCTGCATCAAAGACCATTACACTCAATTGGTATTACTGTTTGGTATTGTATTGCCGCCGAAAAGATTTGCGGCCCAATTTTTTTTTCTAAATTGATCGACGTGAAAGCCTAACAATAAATGGAGAATATTATAAGAAATTTTTCAATATTTGTTTGTATCCACAATTGCCACCAAACGCCAATATATGGTTTCAGTAAGATGGTACAACAGCCCATATATCACATGCAACAATGGAGTTATTGAGACAATAATTTCCAAATCGAATGGTTTCTAAATACGGCGATTTGAGTTGGCCACAACGATCGCCTGATTTGCCTTCTTCAATTTTTTTCTTGTGGGCTACCTCAAATCAAAATTGTACGTGAATAAGCCCCAAACCTTGCAGCAACTAAAATAAAACATTCACGTCTTATACCGTAAGAAACACGCCACAAAGTTATGGAAAATGCCATAAAAAGAGTAGACTTTTGGGTTCGAGAAAATGGTTCTTTTTTTAATGAAATTATTTTTCACACACAATGTAAACAAAATTTTTTTTTCATATTTATTTAATCACTTTTGCCGCACCTTGTATTATATCGTTTTTGATGTAGCTTAGGCCATTTTTGTCTTGAGACTTAACACGTCGTGATGTTCTCCCATCTATAGCTGGCATTGCTAATTCCATCCATCATTATTAAATTTGTACTTAAAGCAAGATGCATGTCAAATCTTGGTTGCATACCTCACCACCCACAGGAGTAAAGAGCCACAGTAGCTATTTCAACGTAAAACAAATTTGATTTCCAGTTTGGTTTCCTATCCAAAGTAAGACCCAAGTGCTTTGCTTTGTCAGTGAAGGAGAAACTTTATAAAGGGTGCCCCAAAATTAATGCAAGAAATAATTTTGATAGTAAACACAAATTTTAATTAAAAATTGTAAGTGTTTTATTGATTCATAAAGAATACAGTATAGGGTTATGTATGGAATAGCATAAGCTGACACATGTCGAAATTTCCCATGACCGTTAGTAGTAGTAAAATGTGCCTAAATTTCGTTAATTCTTCAAGGTCATGGGCTTGTTGGCATAAACCTTAAACTGCAAAAAACCTAAAAGAAAAAAGTGAAGATGATTTTGTTTGAAAAATCAACATCCACTTGTTGTTATTCCGTAATCCATTTAACGAACTCCCTTCGCTGTGCGTGATCAGTAGGCTTCAGTTCTTGAGTCAATTGCACTTTATATGCATGAAAATGGAAATCTTTCGTGATATAGGGAGCTTCTCGAAATGTCCAATTCTTGACCACTGTGCCGAATTGATGTTTCTGGACTTTCAATAACACTCTCACGAACTGCTTCAATGTTTTGTGCTAAACGACTTGTTGAAGGTCGGCAAGAATGTCTAAGATCCAATCTTCCTGAATTTTTGAATTAATCTCTTCACAGTTGATGAAGTTAAGTCACTATTTAAAATATTGCTCAGCAATGAAAACGCGTTCTTCTTTCGTGTAGCACTCCATTTTTAATAACCCTGAACTGTCAGCTGTCTCTTTTTTTTTTTTTTTTTGTTGGCAATACTTTGCCGCAAAAATGGCGCAAAATTCAAATTTTGCGTGAATCTTTATTTCCGAGTAAGGAGAACCAGTTCAGTTTTGTTCGGATTTACTCCAAAACCACTTCTTGTTTCCCTTTTGGAAAGCAAAAGAAGAGCGTGCCAAAGGAGTTCTTTCAATGGAGTTGAGCGCAATCACTAGACATATCATGTGCATAGGCAGTTACTTTACATCTCGTCAATTTCAGACTAATAGCCCATTAATCACAAGGTGTGTCTCAACGTACAAGCTTTCGTGTTGAGGCTTCGTCCCTCTAAGCAATTGATTAATAAGCACTTGAAGCAAAGTTTCGACGTCCAGACTCGCAAGTGCGTCAGTAATCCACCACAGTAGGTATGTTTAGGTAGTATGGCTGTGCTAAAGCTGCAATGCAAGTGGATATCAATCAATCTCTTCAGTAGGAATGTAGAAAGACAGATAGGTCGGAGATTCAGATGTTGGCTTTTGCCTGCTTTGGGTATGAGGATAACTTCCATGTCGGTCTACAATTTGAGGATGTGGATAAGATACAGACTAATGATTACTTTTAGTCAGGGTAAAACCATATCTACGGATTGCTCAATTTCAGGAGATATTATACCTCAGTTCCTTCAAGTTTTCTTTAAAACCAATTTTAAACAGTCAGTTTCATTTGCTTCCTTCCTTCTCCGGCTTAACTAATGAAACCAAAATGTTGAGCAGTTATACTCTTATAAGAAATATTTTATTTCTGGCAACAAAAAAAAAAAAAATCCTTTCTAACACAGTAAGTCACACTTTGGTGCAATCTTCAGAAAGACTGCGCATTCAAGAAGGGCTTATTGCTGCCCATCATCATTCCTTGCAGTGCTTGTTAACTTAAAAAAGCAACGCGAACTTAGTCTCATTTGCATTCGGAAATTTCAAAACGTAAACTTTTTGGTCATAAATTTCCCCAGTGACTTCGTTGTTGCACTCCTTCATCAGAATCTGTGGAGAAGCGACCGACAACGACGACAAGTAAGACGAGAAGGACTACGACGAGTCCCAGTGCAATTAAATTTTTTAAAAACTCTTCCACTTGCATAATTTCCAAGATGTAAATGTACGAATGAATTGCTCGACGGGAACATTTATTGGTGGCGACATTAAGTTGCCATTGTTACGCCGAATTAAATTTCCAGAAAATTAAATGAAATTGTCTACCCGTCGTTGGTGGTGCGCGCATACCCCAAGGACATTTAATTAAATGGCCGTTGAGGGTTTTTAAGGCGTCGAAAATTATTCCTTTACTGTCCGATGACGCGCGTACAGATGCTGATGTAATGGGCTTCAAGAAAGTAGGTCAACCGCCTCGTCCGGTTGTTGGAGTCAACGTTGCTTGAAGCATGAACATATGCTTGGGGGAGAACTTGGCGATGGGAGAGATCCACATACGTGTGCAAACTGTCAGAAGGTGTGAGAGAAACACTTGTTACGATGTCGTAAACGACACCAGAGTGCAGCTGGATGTCGTTTCAGGGTGACAGCTGGCGTTGTGGATTCTTTTCATTTTTCGTTGTGTCTTTTATGATGAAGTGGAACTTAAACTTGACGGTTTACGAGGGTCAGGTGTTGGTACGAGTACATATTGCATTGTGTGTTGGTTGACTGACAGAATATTGAATGATGCACTTGCCCTAAATTGGAGGCACTACAGTGGTGATGAATATTCTTGGAAATTAAAGAAGATAAAGTAACGAAATATGACAAGGCAATGACACGTAGGGAATGCTGTCAGAAATCGGGTCGAACGCGTTGGTGAATGAATTAAAAATGTACACATGGCGAAGTGTGTCGCTCTTTTTTGAATCATTGTTCAATTGTGATGTTGGTGCTGGCATTGGGTAATCCATGGCCTTATATAGCATTAAATCAAAAGCAGGCACTTTTACATAAAAGCTAGCCCGTATGAAAAGTTGTAGGTGTGCCTTAAAAGTGTTCAAGTATTCCTTTATCCTTTTACAAGGGAGTTTTCATTTTCTTAGGTGTTCTGCTTTCAAGATATTTGCTTTTTCCAGAAATTCGACAGAACTTATAATTATTACTACGTAATAAACGAGGCTCGTAGATTGTAGATTGCAGATTGATTTTAGAGGTGTCAGCGCACTGTGACCTTATAGATCTATTGTGCTCCCCCGACTTGGAGTTCTAGTCGATGAGATACTCGACTTCATCCAGTTTCCTTGATGAATCGGAGTATCTGAAGTGAATCCAATGATGCTAGATCTTCTTCTGATAGTTGATAAGCATCCAGGTATGCTCTGCATTCCTTAAGAAGGTGCATAATTTCCATTCTTTGAACTATCTTGTGGAGTTCTTCCCAAAGTTTGATTGTTTTACAATGTTCCTCCTTCCTTATTTCTTCCAGTATTATATACGGTCCCAACCCACAGAATTGATCCGGACTGGTAAAAGCGGTCTATGAGCTTTTGCTTGCTAGTTCATCAGCTGCTTCATACACCTCTACTCCCACGTGGTCTGGTACCCAGTAGAGGGTGACTCTGTTATTCTCACACCAGTGTAGACCTGATTTCATGAGAGCTTAACGCCTTGATGGCTGCCTGGCTATCCAACAGTATTGCGACGTCTTGTCCGCCATACTTCCTATCGAGGCTAAATTGGCGCATCTTTCGATCGCGTAGACCTCTGCTTGGAAGATACGGTATGTTCCCATCTCTTCCGAGTACAAGGCCCGTATACACCAGTTCTAGTTCTTGTGGATATTTTGGATCCATCCGTGTACCACTTTATTGTATTTTGTTTGAATTGGTGCATCCCGAGCAGTGCTCCATTTTCTGTTGCTGCTCAACTTCCAGTTGAATTTTCTCTCGAAGCAGTACCTCTTGACCATATCATCCCTGAGCCAGTTCAAAAGAAAGGAAGTGTTTCTCGCTCTTTATGTGCGATGCATTTACCTTTTCCCGACTCCCTTTTTAATTATGCTTAGTATGGTTTCTTTGGCGATTCTTTCTACCACTAAGTGAAGAGGGGCGAGTCCTAATATCGCTTTCGGTGCTGCTAAGAGACAGTTTTTCATAGCCCTTGTTATGCAAACGCAAGCTAGCCTTTGTACTTTACCAAGGGTTTTCCTTGTTATGCTCAGTTTTGTTCTTTTAACCCATGCTAATGCTCCCTACGTTATAATAGGTATGACCATCATAACCCTCCATCATAGTGTGGCTGAGTTGCATACCCAGGATTTGTTGCTTTGGCTACAAAAGCTTCTACATGCCTAGATACTTCACTTGTGGTTGTAGTTCTACTCTGATTAAATTAAGTACTATGTGTTGGAAGATACCACTATGATCTTGAACGCTTTTATATTTAGTCCTACTGTTAAGCACCACTCCTGTGCGACTTTCAGTGCCCTCTGTAATATCTCACAGAGTGCCTCTTCGAATTTTCCTCTCGCAATGATAACAATGTCGTCGGCATATTTCTGACATTTTATGCCGATGTTTATTAGCATTTGCAGGAGTTCGTCCACAACTAGACTCTACATTAATGGTGAGGGAACCTTTCCTTGTTGACAGCCTGTAATTGTGCTTATTGTGATGTTTTTTTTTTTTTCTCCCACCAAAGTTTCAGCAGCCCTTGAGCTTAACATCTCACACATCCAGTTAGACGTTGAAGAATTTGTTCCTTTTCTTTTGAGAGTTCCACCTCATGGAATGTGTTGTCAAAGCTCCTATAAAGTCCAGAAAAGAGTCAATACCCTCCTGAATTAGACTTGTTAACTGGTATAGTGCGGTGTTGGTGGATTTCTTGATCATATACGCGTCTCGTTCCTTCTATCACCGCAATTTTTATATAGTTATCTGTGACCTGTTATTCTATTGCCTTTAATATGACTGATATCAAACTATGCGATGCGGTGTCTTTTTTTTCCCACTTTCTGAATGAAAATTACTTTTGCCCTTCTCCAAGGTTTTGATATGTATCCGAGGGATAAACTGCTTCTGATTATACCGAGGAGGTGCAGCATAATTATTTCCTGTCCTTTTTGTAATAGGCCAGGGAAATTGCCGTCTGCTCTAGGTGCTTTGTACGGCTTTAAGGTATTCATTGCCCAGTCTAGTCGCTGTTCTGTACAGATGTTCGTTGCTGTACATGATGGGTCTTCTATACCTTTTCATTAGATCCATAGTATTGGATGCTATGTTACCCGAAGAGTGTGTTTCGAGTAAGAGAAGAGCTCTCTGCTCTTCATTCTTAGTGTAGCTAACATCCTGCTTTTTCAATGTGTTCAGTGCATCTATTCTGCCCTTTGATAGGGCCTTGTACATCCTGGCTGCAGCAGAGGTAGATGCTATGTTCTCACAAAATTTCCTGAAACTATTTCCTTTAGCTTTTCTAATTTCTTTATTATACTTCGTTAGCTTCTCAGTGTAATTTTACCAGTCTCCATCCAGCTTGTCTTTGTTAAATAGCCTTCGCATATTGGATCTTAGTTCGCTTAGTGTCCTGTTCCACAATGGAGCGTCTCTTTGTCTTACATTTTTGCTTAGAGGGCAGCTGATTTCATTGACTGTGTTATAGCCCCGTTAATCTCTTCCAGATTGTGTTCTAGTTCTAAGTGGTGATTTGCCCATTTTTCCCTTTCACACCCCTCAAATTCAACTCTAAAGTGATTTTGTACATCTCGCAGTCAGTGTTGCGATGGTTTCTTCTGGTGATAGTTTGACCGCTGAGCCCTTAATAATAATGGATGATAAATAAAATAATGAATAATTCCATGATCTGACATTGAAGCCTCATCAGAAACCGTCCAACCTGTTAACTAATTTTCCATACTCGGGCTGCCTAGTGTAATGTCAAGAACGTCTTCCCTTATCTTAGTCACAAAAGTTGGTGTATTACTCAAAAGTTGGTGTAATACACCAACATTACACTAGGCATGAACAATTGGGTGACGACGCTTGTAACGAAGCATAACCAAGCTATACAATTGAACCTCTAATACGCTATTGGAAAACATGGTGCAAGATGATCAAAGATTAGCTTTCGTATTAATAAAACTAAAATTTTCATGGCATACGCTTTGGTGCCTGGGTTTAATTAGATTTTAATTTGAATTTATGCCAGTATAAACATAAAGGACATGCCTCCGAATTCAATTAATTGAGATTTTCATTTCATGCCCCATGATGCCAGGTTTTATGGCATTGCAAACTCAAATTGTTCTGAGACCCAGCACCTGCAAATATGTTTTAGAATATAATGCATTCAGATTTCATTGCATATTTCTTGGTGCCATGCTGGTTTACTAGGTTTTAAATAGGTGCGTCATCTGAAAAATATTTTGATGGTCGAAATTGTATATTTTGAAACTCTGTGTTAGATGAACATCAATTTGTTTTTAAATTGTCAGTAAAATTGCGGACTCCTACCCTGCTTCTATGTGCAATATGAGGAGGTAAGAGCAAAATTTTGAGCTGTGGTTTGACGAAGAATGCAAAAGAGCGAAGTGGTGGTCATTTGTGTGGCTGGACTTCTTCAGGGCCTCCAGTGGTGATTATTACAGGAACCTTTATATAGAGGCAAATATATAATAATGAATACAAGGTGCTATGCAAGAACAAGAAGAGTTCACATTATAAATTGGCGGCTATAAGACTGTCAAGTTGTAAGAATTCGGCAAATTTTTGGAAGACGGTAAGGAAACTCAACGGTAAATAGTATCCTAACTGTCGTGACCTTAGCCCAATTTTCGACTACTTGCCTGGAGGCATTGAATTTGTCACAACGCACATCAAAAGCCCACTATGTGCAGATGACATAGTGCAAACGTAACTTCACCACCGATATTGCAGAGTACGAGGTTAGTAGTTAATATATGATCAAACAATGACTCACCTCTTTCATTAATATCGATACTACCCCAGGGAGTGTGATACACATTTTCATAGCATCTAAGAATGAGTGCAATGTTTTCCATCTATGCAGCAGCAATCAAACTCCCCAGGTTATCCGATGGGATGGGCCCTTTGTCACCATGAGCCAGATACGTCGACGTCAGCCAATTGAGCCTTTTCTTTGGTTATGTTAACCAAACGTGCCCATGTGCGACGAGCCTCCTTTAGAACATACCTGGGGTTTGGTAGTTGAGCTACAGCGCAATATTTGTGCACGGGTTATAAATCTAATTTTTAATTTTTACACCTCTCGACTTAGGGACAATTTTGCACGCTTTTCGATCTTCATCTCCTAATATCACAGAAATTGTATATATTTTACACAAAATTTACGACTTCTCTCTCATTAGAGGTTAGAAATCCATTCATCAAATAAGCATCTTCAAAAATAACTTCATCCCTAAATAATCAAAAACAAATCCAAGTCCGACAAAAGGTTCTTCTTAATAGATCATGATTTCGGTTTTTCTTTTAAAAGAAAAAAAGAAGCCTAATCTCTTTAAGCATTAGGAGTACACCACCGTAAAGCATTGCGCCTCAATAAATCACAATTCTCTTCATTTCCTCTTCATGCTCCGTTTAGGAAATTAAATGGCGAGAAATAATATTACGCGGCAGTCAGTGGCATCCCATAAACTAACACAGTCAAGTCAGATAATCTGGTGATTTTCATAAAATCCTCACTGAATTAAGATACCCAAAGTCGTCTTTCGTTGCCGTTGTCATCTTGATGCGGTCGTTTGTCCATTTGGTCGTGTGAAAGTACACTTAAACTGGATTAGAATATTCAATCAGCATTTAAAATCTTAGAAAATACTGCAAAGGAAAATGAAATGTCCATAACCCCCTTTGTCTACAGTAAAAATTCCGCGAAGCGTTAATAGACAGAAGATTACACCAAATGTCCTTTTTATGGCTCCAGACGTATTCCGTTTCCGTCTTTTGTTTCAGAATTGTTTCTTCTTTACATTTCCCCTTCAAATATATTTACGGAGAATTACATTTTAAAGTATAAAATGATTTAGTGATGTCCTTCCAGGACATTAGCTTGAGGGAGACAGAGAGAGATTGCAAATTGACAGTCATTGGCCTTTGCCAAAGGAATAACACAAAAAACAAAAACCTACTCAGAGATACAAAAAAATGTCCTTGCTTCCCATCCATTTTGTTCCCTCGTGCATGGCTCATTTGCATAGTTTTGCCGTTTTCCACATATGGACTCCTTTTTCTAACTATCCCAATGTATTCACACAAAAAAAAAAGGGTCAACATGGCATTTAGCATACGCTTGACATTCCTTTATTCCTTTGTTGTTAGCTGTTGGTATGAGAGCGGATGTAAAATGGGTCTGCAAAATTGTCATAGAGGGTTTCAAAGTGACTTAATGAGGGGAGTTGAAAAACTTTCTGGGATATCGTTTCACCCAGACTTTTGAAAAAAAAAAAAAAAAAAAAGATGGATTTAAGGATTATTGGGTGTATCCGTGGTTTTCAGGAATGAAAGCCACAAGCTCTTCTTTTGAAAAATTATTGATATATCAATACCCCAAGGTATGCCATGGTACGATACCTTCCACTTAGGGCCATTCTAATGTGGAAGTATGTATTTTGAAAATAGAACACCCAATGTCAATTGTCAATATGGTGTAGCTTGGTCTTAGTTAATAACTATCAACTTGCAAATGCAGCAAATAGAATAGATTTTCAACTTCTAAGCAGGAAATATGGGACAAGTCGAGAATTATTAGTCTACAATCAGGCTTACTGATCAACAAGGAATTGAGACGGCTAAGGAAAGCAGCAATAGGTGCTGGCTTACATCTCCTTCAAAATACTGATGTAATTGAATGCAACTCACGGGGCCATGAGCCGAAAGCAAAATACTCAGGAAAGATCCGAGGAAACTCAAGCTCAAAACGTTTAAATCTTCCCAGAAGAGACCAGTACCGAAAATCCAGCATGTTACTAGCCAATACCTATAAATCACTTCGCTTCTGACATAGATCCCTATAAAACGTGTGCAGGACTTCATGGGACACAATACTCTTACAGCCTCAGGTAACAAACCTCTCCAGCCAAATCGATCTTTTGCTACCCGCCTAGAATTTCATATGCTAAGTTAGCTGAGGTCCCTATCCAACTGTACGCTGCACCTAAGGTATTGTCTTCTTCTATCATCACCGTCAATATAAACTGGAACGTTCATCACATGAAGAATTTTCCTTTCGCAACAACCGAGAGTACTTTCATCTGCTTTTATTAATATTGTCAATTGTCTTCTTAGCCCAAAGAAACAGCAGTTGGCAAGACTCATTTTTCGTTTATTCTCAGCACTGGTGTTGTTTCCAGAGCTACCCCCAAAGCCTAGGCAGACAAAATTATTTCTCTGGTGTTAGCTTACTAGTTTCATATTATCCTTTCAAGTAAGATGTTGAAGAACAAGCAAGAAAACGCATCGCCTTACGTTAGATAGTTTCTGACATCAAAAGGTTCGGACAGATTTTGACCGACCTTCACGTAGCAGCGTGCAATCTTCATTGTTATCTTGCCTAGATGGACAAGCTTAACACGGATCCCTTAACTAGACACAGCTCTGTATGTAGTGTATGGCTCTCCTCTGTATACGCTGTCATAGGCGACTTTAACACAATACATACTGAAAAGCTACAATTCATCTCGAACGGATCTTATGATAAATTATTAACCCGATTTTTTTTAAATATTGTACATTCTATACAGATGATATTTCTGTTGATATTCACAAACAAAACACGTTGTTTTTTAAGAAAACGCCCCCAAAAATGGGCGTGGGCATATATAATGCATGGACGAAAGTCTGCTTAGACAATATTTTTCACTTTTTAGTAAAAAATATTGAGAATAACAATATTTTTTGAAAAGTGGGCGTGTCTGGACATGGATTTTTTAACTAGTACTGCTTCAGATGCTAGAAGGTATATATCCCAATTTTTATGTCCCTAGGTCAAAATATAAGGTCCAAAAAGTTATATGGACAGACATGGCTAGATCAATAAAACTTTTGATGGTGATCACAAATATACATATACGAGTATAATTTTGGGAGTGTATCGCTCTATGTTACAAACTATGTATCAAACTTAATGTTTATACCCTGGATAGAGTATAAAAACAAATATCTTTACCACCTACCATTGTTGCCATATTACCAGTTAAAACTGGTTTTGTCAGATTTGTTTGCCTTCAAACCAGACTTCCAGTTTCTGCACTGAAAATACGTATTTTTCACTAACAGTACCACTTTTTATACCCTCCAGTACATCCAGGGTATATTTAGTTTGATACAGAGTTTGTAAAGAAAAGAAATAAAAACACAGGAAAGATACTATCCGTCTAGGCAAGGTCGTTTGATACCTTATCCCTCCTCTTTTAATTCACCCCAAATAAAAGGGGCGTGGCGTTGCGAGATTCTAAAAAATTCTTTCTATATAGAGGATATTCCCGATATTTTTAAGAAATTTTATCACAAAACTGTTGTTATAACTTTTTCTTGGTAGAAAGTGGGCGAGGCTGCTAAAATTTGTAACCAAATTTCACAGATTCTGACGATATGTTCACAATAAGACTGCTTTTATAAATTCTTATATAGAATTTTCAATATGGTGTCAAATTGTGATGTTCCTGTTTCATTTCATTTTTATGAGCAGATTTAGAGAGAGAGTAATGTGGCATCTTTAAGCACCCACGTACATTTTATGGCTACGGTCCTGGCACATGCATAAATGAATGAATAAAATGCCCGGATGAAAAATGGGCTAAGCACAGTAAAACCTGCCTAGGAATATTCTTGCTCAAGGGTGCACAATTACTATCAAATTTACCGTCGTGTAAAGGCTTTAGGCCTTTTCTCACTTTTCCAATTCTAAAATCCGCAGATAATAGCATTAATCATCTGACAATCTTTAAAGAAGACTGATCCTGAAAAATGCTGCTTCCTCGGTTTTGTAAAAAAGGAGGGTTATTCTATCGGGAAGAAGAAATACATCAGTTCGAAATAATATGATGTACTCCTCAAGAAACTTCCCCTTCTAGTAATCCCTAGGGACGAAAGCCAGGTAAATTCTGGCCAAATTAAATTTTGTAACATCGCACGATATCGATCGCCAGTCACAGTAACAGTTTCGCCATCGTCATTTTCGCTCATGAGTTTCTCGTGGCTTTTCCGCTCCCCATATCAGGCTATTCTGTTTGTTTACAGTTCCACTCAAGTCAAAATGCGCCTCGTCACTCATAATAATTTTTTTTTTTTTTAAATTCAGGGTCATCTCTATTCAATTGGTCAATTTTTGCACTCCAGTCAAGTTGCGCCTGGTGGTCATTTCCTTAAAGTTCTTGAGTCACTTGCATTTGTACGGAAAGAAATGCAGGTAGCGATGCATTGTTTTCCACATAGACGTTGGAGAAATTCCAATTTGTTGAGGACGACAACGAACCGAAGTTTCTGGACTTTCACTCACATTGTCCTTCACTGCATCAATGTTTTGTTGTGGGCGCACTGTACAACGTAGTCTAGGCTTCGATAAATCATTCGTTTCATTCATTTCATTAATCCCGAATTTGTGAATAATTTTTTGAATAGTGCTCTTTACAGGCACTCCACGTCTACCAAAAATATCATGTAATTTACGATGTGTTGCAATAATTGATGAACCAATTTGATAAAATGTTTTGATCACTAAAACACGTTGTTGTGGCGTCAAACTCTCTATGATGAAATGGCATTGACAGCTGAACACTACTGCCAACTTTCACATAATAAAACCGTCTCTGAGAGAAATGGCGCCAGTTTCAATTCGGCCGCAGTCCCAAAAAACAATCTGTATATCAAACGAAGGCCGCAGATTCTGCAATGAGTCCAGCGAGACTCCAAAACATCTTCCCCCAAAAGATTGAAGTACTTGGACAAGTACCAAAAAATAATTGCTAATTGCAACTCTATGAGGGAATAAACCTCTAATAGGTATTAGCAGGCACAATAGACCATTAGGTCACTGTGCAGGATAACTCTACACAATAATAATACTCCGAAGGAAAAAGTTTATGATCTCCAGATATTCCGAATATATCTGCGAAAAGGGAGTATGGGATACAACTGCTAATTCTCTGAGCTGTATCACGGTTTTTCAAGATGGCAAGAAAATATCTCCAGAGTCTTCCTATACTACAGATAATTCAAAACCTTAAGTCTACAAACTTTCCTCATCCTGAAAGTGTTCCGAATCACACTTCTCTCTAAAAAAGTAATCTCTCTCATGTCAATGTGGCCTAAATCCTTAAACAACATGTCTCCCCAAAAATTTCTTCAAAAATTAATTAGTATTCACCCCAACTTCACCCCTCTAATGACGTCCATCTAGCTTCAAAAATCTTTCCCAAAACGGAAATTATTAATTAAAGAAAAAAAAAAAGCACGTGCTGCACATCAAAGGCCATTCAAACAATGAAAACCATTCCACAGGAATGCACAGCACAGCATTCAAGGACCTTTTTTTTATTTAAATTAACAATCGTAAAGCTCCAGCCAGCCATTATGTGGGGTTTGACTTTCATCATCTTATTCTCTATGGATCTTCCTTTTTTTTCTTTTTTTTTGATTTTTTCCAGCTGGTTGGCTCCTTTTTTCTTTCATCGCCATTTAATCAATGGAATGGGTCAGGACGATGTTGGCGTATAAAATGCCTACCAGCTAATTAATTGAATTTTGGAGATTGGGGAAATCCGATACCAGTAAATTAGTTGGAAAAATTTCCTAGAAAGGATAAAATCCAAATCCTTTTCTCAGCAGCTCTTCCGCCCATTGGCTTACATCCTTCCGATCGACTGATTGATTACTTTTCTCGTTTTGCGCCAAAGAATCGTCCGAATTTCTTTTTTTTTTTTTCGCTGAAAATCAAACATTGCCATTCTACAGGATGGATGGTAACCAGATTGCAAAATCTGACTTTTTCATCCTTGGTTTAGAGTTTTTTTTTTTTTGCTGTTTTCTCTCCTGTCACTACAGGATGCCGAAGAAACGGGTAGCAGCGAGTGAATATTCTCCATGGAATTTCCGTCTGACGGTAGTTGGAGGATAAACCATAGACACACCGGATAAAATTGCAGTTTACAGAAGAGGAGTTTTTCATGTAACATTACTTACTTCGATGGCTTTGATTGCATTCTTGTTGCAACACGATGGAATGACGGCAACGGAATTGTAAATGTTGCCGAGAGCAAATCGATGGATAAGCATGAAAGGATAGCATTTTTAAGCCTGTAGGATGACTGAGGTGTTCACAGTTCCCTAGTTGCTGTGATTTTTTCTAGCTCCTGGAAACAATTTGTAGCCTGGAAGTGCAAGCCATCACTTGTTTTACGTCAATAGAGGATAGGAACATGGCATTCTCTGAAATCAACACATTGTTAACGTCAGTTGATCTGATATTGATGCCGCGAATATACTCGTATTCATTCTTAAGTGTGTACTTATAAATGGAATACTTTCAACCAGACAGAATGAGAGTTTAGTTTTGTAACTTCTAACAGATATGATCCTTGCAAATGCAAGGGAAAATCCACTTTTCCATGGAACTAAAGGCTCAACTATAATCATCGAAAGCAATCGGAAGCTAATGTCAAAATTCTGCGTTAAGTTTTCTTCAGTACTGTCAAGTGCTCTAGTTGCCCGTATGTGAACGGAAGCGATTGTCAGAGACGATTGTCAGAGTTAAACTAAAATGTCAAATATTCGTAAGAAAGGGCGAATGGGTTCGCTCTTTTCGTAAGTGAGCAAAAGTGAACGAAAACTTGACGAATCTAAGCAAGAAGCTATTATGTCGAGCAATAGAAGTTCCTTGTATTCGCACAGTTACGTACGGCGACGTACGCACCCATTCTACTATTATAGTTCAGCCTTAAGAACTTTATGCCTAATTAGTATGAGAAAATGCATCCCGATCAGGACAAATCCTGATAGAGTTCAATCTACATGAACGAAAACTTGACGAATCTAAGCAAGAAGCTATTATGATCTTACAATACAAGTTACACGTTTTCGCACAGTGGCCAAGAGCAGAATGATCACTGTTGGGTAAAAGGAATAAGAAAATATGTAGGTTTTAATTTAATATGAATCCAATAAAATTACAAAAGAAAATAAAAGCTAGATGTGCTGCTTACAAGAAAGTGAAGAGAGAGAATGAGATATCGAGTGACGTTGAAGGTCAGTGAGCTCTCGTAACTCAAGGAGTGGTTAATAAGGCCCCGACCCCGACGTTCACGTATTGCCGGAAAGAACAGACCCATAAAATCCGTCACATACCTTCGTTCACAGATGACAGCCAATGGCGTTTTGTTATTGCTGAAAGGGTTTTCTCTTCAAGCTGTCCGATTGCCAACGGCGATGACAGTTTCTCTTCATTCTCTCAATGCTTCCATCAATGAATATGCTTACTCTCAATTTGTGAGTGCGAGAACATCTATATGTGAATGTGTGAACTGCCAACGGATCAACGGACTAAAAGAGTCCATAGAATCCGTAGATCCGTTGCTGTGTCATTTTTTCACTGACAGCTAGATATAATACACATTGCAGAGAGAAGAGAAACTGTCATCGCCGTTGAAAAACAGTTGACACTTCAATCTGAAGTTATTCTTTTGGAAAGGAAAGTTTTGATTTGTGTGCAAATTCGCTAATAAATTGAAGGGCCAAATTTAGCGGGCCAAGTAAGATTCTCCACTGGGACACTAAAATGGCGAATGACATTTGACATTTAAGTGTTCCCTCCATTTTGGTGTGGAGTGAACACTTAGAAGAAGGTGAGTGTGCATTAGAGGTAACTTCAAGAGATATAAAAAAGGAAAATACTGTTTCGGAAGATGAATACCTTGACGGAATCAGTGAAAAAGAAGAGATGGACGAAGAAGATTTCATCAAAATTTTACAATTTTATCCTTGTTTTAATTTTATCCTTATCTATGCCAGTAAAAGTGTAGTGGGTATAGCAGATTTCCAAAAGTACTATGGAATATTTATGTTCCCTTATAATTATAGAAAAAGGATCCGGAATTTGAGGGACAAGTGATGTTTATGTGTTTCCCATCAATGAAACCCACACAGTGTGGCAAATTCCACATATTATAAAAGTCACTGGAAATCTGTTTCCACACAGTTTGGTTTGGCACTGACAAGTATATATGGCAGAGAGTATTCCAAAAAAACATCGCAGATTTCGTTGATGTTTCTTTTAACACTTGTGAGTCCCATTTTGCTGCCTCCATATGCCAAATATCTATAAAGATGAAAATGGTAAATATAGGTAGCACGATTAAAGTATTACCTATATGTACTCACACAAGTGTCAAAAATAGTCTGCACTTGCTGATATAACATATCTATTGGAGTACTTGGTTATGTCTTCTTTGACCAAATTAAACAACATGTCAAAAACTTCCTTATTCATATGCACTGCCACTTTAAACTGTTCTGGATCATCATTTAATAGTTGGTTATTGAGAGGTTATTGAGTCCTCTAGTTCATATAATGGATTAACCCAAAAGCCGACGACTGCTACCCAAGATTGTTTTTTTGCCTTTTCGGCGTATTTCAGAGAGTCGTGCTTGTTCTAGCGAGCTCGTCAATCTTGCAGTTACCCGGTATGTCTCTGTGGCCTGGCACCCAATGTAGGTGGATATTGAATTGCTCGGCAATCTTGAGCAGCCTTTGAAGTGTGTGAGCATGATGCCAGGACTTTATCCGTGAATTTGAGCTTTTCGGAGAAAATACCACCACCCATCCCATTTCCGATTTTAGAACGGTCTGTATAGAAGTGAACTGCAACCGTTATCGGCAATGTGCTCGCACTCAATACGGGCGAGAATTGATGCACGGAAGTTAGTATCAGATCTCAGTTTCGGTGGGGTGTAGTTGTTTGTGAATTAAGGATCGAGGAGTTGGCAGCTAAGAAGTTGGACCACTTCTTTGCCAAGAATGTCAAGTGGCAATAGATGAAACATTTTATCTAATACTGCAGGGGGAGTGGTTCTTAGTGCACCTCTGATGCACATACTTGCGGATGGTTGCACTTTCCCTAAAAGTTGAGGATTACGGTATTTTCCAAAATCGTCCACCAAACGATCACGCCATAAGTATGGGCCTGACAACGGACACGTAAAGCGAGGGGGTGGTATGGGGATGCATATCCCAGCTCTTTCCGATGGCCATTTTACAGGAGTAAAGAACAACACTGGCTTTTTTAACGCATTTTAGTAAATTGGCTTTCCAGTTTAGTTATCTATCCTTGAATACCTATTTTGACTTGAGTTTAGCTAATAATATCACAATCCAAAGTAAGACCAAAGTTTTTGCCTTGTCTGTAAAGGTAAGACTGGTGCCATTTATATTGGGAGGGTCTATAAGAGGAACTTTGTATTTCCGAGTGAATAGTACCAGTTCCACCTTGCATCCCCTCCTGTCCAGATCGACTAGTAGTTTATCAACCACCAGATTCCAAAAAGAGGGGACAAGACGCCACCTTGAGGTGTGCCGTATCTTACAAGTCTTCGAGTCTAAGCCCCGCCCAGTTTTGTGTTAATAATTCTGCTTGTAAGCAACTGATTGTTTAGCATTCCAAGCGAAGCTTCGGCTTTCAGTCTTACAAGTGCGTTAGTAATTGCTCCTGATTTGACATTGTTAAAAGCTCCCTCAATGTCAAGGATAACAACTATAGTATACTCTCTGTGGTGCACACGAGCCATTGCAGTACGCATGTTGAGACGCCGATAGCATAGTTAGGCTAATGCTGCTACGTAAGCGAATATCGATCAATCTCTCCAACGTTTTCAGTATTAAGGAAGAAAGACTGATAAGTCAGAGAGGGTTGACATACGAGCTTTTACCTGCTTTAAGTATGAAGACGACTTCTACCTCGGTCCATAGTTTGCGTATGTAGAGAAGATACAAATAACCCACCATGATAATTTTAAATCAGTGTAGAACCATATCTACGGATTGCTGGATCTCCGGTTCTGGCAACTTAAATGGTTTAAAACTACGTCTAGCACCAAACGAGCTTTTCAGTGGATACTATATTAAAAGGAGTGCTACTAGATGATGTCGCAGTATTCTCAATACAACGTATTTCTACAATGGAGCTACCAATGAATATGGCAAACATGTGACCTTACTCTAGCGTCATCCGTAAAAGTGAGCAAAGTCTTTAGAATTTCCGAAAATATTTCAGCTCATATTTATCGTAAAATATTTCCATTAACTAGTCAGTAAATACTCACAGAATAGCCACTTCCTGTGTACTCAAATATTTACACCCACTTTAAGTCCTGAGATTAATACCCTCCCACCCCAAAAATTATTCAGTTTTCTCTGAGCATTTGCAAAACTATAGGTAAACTCCATTAGTCTAAAGTACCTCAAAGTGTTTGTGCGTAAAGCTCCTTACATCGGAAACCCTTCATATCTTCTACTAAATCAAATAGGTACTATTGATTCCAGAAAGGACATGGAGAAATGATAAATCATGGCAACATCATCGAAAAGTCCTTACATTTTCCTTCTCCTCTTAATCAAACTAACACACAAAGTGCTGGTTACTTCGGCAAATATTACACTTTTGGTTCCCTCTATGGCAGAGGTTGCTCCTCAAGTCTGTATTTGTAAACATAGCAGAGAACTTTAATCCACAGTAGTTAATTGAAATTTCAACACTTGTACGAGAGGGGATTGTAAGAGTTTGGGGTTGGATGGATTGCTTTACTTCCACCCGCCTTCCGGTCTTCCACTCATTAATCTTTTCAGCACGTCTAATTACGAAATCTTCGCCATAGTGTGCTAACCCACGTATTCCGCCCTGGCAAAGTGTTAATTTCTGGGTTCACACTTACGTACGTGGAAATGGTTCGTGGTGGTGGTGATGGTGTCCCTATGGGGCACACAGATACAGTCAGTTATTCGCCTCTATTCAGCTATTCAGCTGTTGTACTAAATGAATGTGATGGGTTTTTTTGCAAAGAGCAACAATGACCACTACGTGCGATTATTTCGTACAGGAGATGGGAACGGAGAACAAAAGACGACCCAGCATATCCTTAAAGGTGTGCACGTACAATCGTAAAGAACATTTGCGGGCGGTTGAATTGACTGAACGTGGTGCAGCGTTGGTTGGGGTGGTTTTTAACAAACAGTTAAGTTTATGTGTTCGAACGTTGCAGGCAAATGGTCTTATTCAGTGGCGAGATGTTGGAGAAGATATTATGCTGAAAGAGCGAATTTAGAACAGTTTTCTTAATGACTGAACTTATAGCTCCATGTGAAGTACTTTCGATAGGAGGATTCACTTGGTGCAGTACGTGACAAGGGATTAAAACTATAATACCTTAGAATTTGTGTAGGTTAGATCAAGCTCATTGATCTCAAGCATGTTCTCCTACATAAGCTCATGCTGACATGACAAAAGTCCTTGCATCACCCATAAATATCCCGCGAATGACAAAAGCATTAAAAAAAATGCCGAAAAATAACTCCAGGATATCCTTACTTACACCGAATCAAAATAGATGATTTTATGCATAAATTTACTGCCCCACCTTCACATAACATCAACGACCCTGCATCGAAGGTCCAAGGTAAATAGCCATTCGCCAAACAAAATCCCATACACGGCAAGGACGCACATGGTTGCACTTTACCCTTGCACACTTAACCCCTCAACCAACCAACTCTGAATGTATGTTCTGTATGTAACCCGATGTAACCCCTGTTAGAGAAAAGGATTATAAAGGTGATTTATCGAATTTTAACCATCCGGGTGTATCTAAGATTACATACTCGCACTCGTACTCACTGCGAAAGTTCATTCCAATTAATCCTGTGTACTAGTATGTGTTTCATTAAGAAGATGAACAATCCCTGTGTCGCTTAATTCTCCACGGAAACAGAGCATAATAGAGCGTGACATTAATTAAAATTTTAACCTCTCCATCATCCATTGGGAGTTGGTGCAATCAAAAGGCGAATATCCTCTTTCCCGGCTGAGTTGCAAGAGTTTAATTGCTACCACCTTTTTTCACTGTCAATGTGAGAAAAGGGAATTTTCATGCTGAAAACAAAAACAGGATCAGGAAAGAGTCCTTTACACTCCATGATAAAAAAAAAAAAAAGTATTAAATGACGATCATCAAGGATGTGGAATGTAATTCCACCTTGGAGCTGTATAACAATTAAATGCAATGGTTAATCCTTTTACGAGTAAGTGCCCTCTATCACACCTTCTCTAAAGAGTAGGATAACTATGGCTCCCGTGTAGTAATGCGCACATATACGATTATCTGCAAATGAAAGGATGTACATTTCGAAGAGCGAAAATAATGGATTTTTTTACGATTCCCTGCGAAAAGTGTTGCATTTGGGAGGTGCATAATTAATATCCTTTCACATGTTGAGTAAATCCTCGACGCTGTGCTATTTAAAAACAATCTTTGTTAAGGAATTCATGAAAAAAAGAATTGGATTCCGAGGCATTAAGTGTGAAATGGGTAAAAGGAATTACAATGAATTCCACATACACACATGGGAGAAACAAAATTCCAACATGCAATCCTTTTTGTGAGAAAGGGAGCGGTTAATAAGTGGAATAATATCAAGTGGATATGGGTTGCGTGTAAACACCGCTGTACGAGTATCTATGAACGCACCCCTCAACTTGAGTCATGACGTGGCATATCGCGTGACAGATATCATTGAAGTTGACTCATTTGGGTGATTTAAAGTGTCGAATTGATGAGTTTAATTGGATATGGCAGGTGGCTGTAGGTGAGTGATGATTATACACCTTCAAATTAAGTGCAAGCCGGTACATTTGATTGGAAAAAGGAGTGCCGATCGATTCGATAACAGATTTGTAAGAATTCGAGGAGATCTGATTTACTGTTATGTCACTTTGATACGTGGTCTCCAATTCCATGGTTTATTTTAATATCATCCAGACCGTTGGTAGTTATTCGATTTTAGTTAATTATTATGTACGCAGTCTCTAAATCGATAAATAGCATATAATATACAATAGCGCTCTAATATGGTTGACTCTACCCAACGTGTTATAGCTAACCACAGCAGATTTGATTGGAATCGAATCTCCCTAATTTACAGTAACCCTGTTCATTTCCAAAAACCAATCAATCCTTAGTAAAGGTGGGACTTCGTCAAACCAACAAATGTATCGTTGAGGCATAATACTCAGTCGCTAATGGCAGTACTCCAAATGGTAGGTAGGAAGGTAGAAGTGGTTGTTCCACTGTCGCTTGCTGGAACCCAATTAGCACTTGTTTTGTCACTGGTACTGTGACCAAATCCATCCCGTGGAGTTCAAGAAACTGATCATATTACCGACTCCCGTCTCTTATAACTCACTCAGGTCGTCGAATAAGGGTTTACCCAGTATGCGAGGCCTGGCTCTACCTAGTGTAGAGAATCCGTTGAGGAAGTGGAAGAGAGTCTCCTTCTCGCTAACGCTCCCACAACTGCGGCAGTATGTATTAAAGGCGATGCCGAGCATGACCACATGTCCCCTATTGGCCAGTGGCCCGTGCTGATCGCCACAACCCTAGCGATGTCCGAGCGAGTCCTGTTTAGAAGCTCTTGTGTCTTGACCCAATTATAGTTGGGCCATACCTTCCTGAATATTACCGAATTAGGCAACTTGTCCCATCTACAATCGGCCTTCAATAGAAAGTGCAAAAAGATTTCCCTCTTGACAAATCCCAGCGGAACGCGGACTTCCTTCTATCAAGAGCCGATCACAGTCTTGTCAGTTCGTTAGCCCGCTCATTCCCCTCTTATGCTACTATCAGATAGAACTTAGAGGAGACTGACTTTAAACCGACGACCCAGCAGGTCGAGTTTCTCCCTACACTGTTCTACCAGTTTTGATGATAATGTAGCCGAATATAGGGCTTTGATAGCGGCCTGGCTATCGCTTGGGCTACACCCATATTGGGTGTAATCCTACAGATTGTTTCGCAATCTGGTGGATTACTTTGGATAAGGCCATAACCATTAACCATAATAATTCAAGCAAAGTCCAATGTTCAGCTTGTCTTTGCATTAGGGGAGCACTGCGAATGTCATCTTCTGCAGCAATGGACTATTTCAACTAACATCTTTCGACATTTTTGGTAGGCAAATGGCAACTAGTTCAACTATTCGCCTTAAAGCTACTTCATAGTGGTCCAACAAAGTGTATGGCCACGCTTCCATTTTAAACAACGTCAAAATCTTCCCTGAAAATATTGACTACACCATACCCAAGTTAAATTTTGACAAAAACTTCCAAGTCACTATCTCTTCCAGGGTATTCTGGGAAGAAGATGGATTTATAGAAGATAAGTCAATACATTTTCCAACGACGCGACACGGTTCAAAAACAAACTATAGTTGTGATCTCTTATCTGATAGGCTTAATCTATACCTCTTCTTCTGTCTCCCAAATCATTGTAGCGTGTTTCAGGTGGAAATAAAGAAAAACGTGATAAACCGTTGAGCCTGGCAACAATCAAGTCCTTGGAATCATTCTCTTTATATTCAAAAACAGCTCTAGAGCAGTTCAATATTCATCTATGTTGGGTGCCGGGGTACAGTGACATTCCAGGGAATTATTAGGCCGACGAACTTTGCCAGGCATGGAACAACCAGACAAAAGTTGTGTATGCCAATCGCTACATGCAAACTCAAGTTAAAGCAGGATGCTATTGAGAAAATAAATTCTACGTGGGCAATTGGTACAACGCATCTAGCGATAAAACAGGGGTCGAGTTACCGCATCAGGTATCGAGAAACAAGTGACTGATAAATGTTGATTTGGCATGACCGCTTAAGAGATCACGTATCGAGTATCGAAATTTGGCATTCTGTCATCAGTGATCGTGTATTTATTTATTCGATATGGATTCTGCTGACGAACTGAGGTGCAATTGGGAGAAAATATGTAAGAATATCTTTCATGATTGCTGTTTTTGCGTTTGTTTAAATTTATTGTTTGAAATTTATTTCAGGTTGAGTCTAAATAAAATTAATCCTCTGCAAAAGGAGATTTTGGCAAATTTTATGAGCTGGGACAGCGGTTTGGGTGCATCCTCTAAAATTTATCTTCTCCATTATAAATAAGAATGTACTCTTGATTACACTGAATCTTTTGATAAAACTGCAATCAAAAGTGTATGTTCTGAAAGTATACGTACGCAGAGTCTTGTAAAGAGAAGGGATCGCTTTTATCTCTTAAACGTCTTCGTTCAATACACTTACAGCGATCATCCTCTAAATCAGAAGAAGAACAATAAAATACATATTCAATTTTTAATTGGAGACGATAAATACAAAACTTTTCCTCACACAAAAATAAATACTTTTGACATTTGTCAGCCATCTCAATTCAATGTAGTAGAATTGTGCTAGTACAATTTTCAAAGTGCACTCGATACCATTACCATCCCAATGTAGTTACTCGATCACTTGATAGCGTATGGATTTCATTCACTCGTTAACTGATGTCGTAATTCTACTAGGCTTGGTATACTATCGAATGACTTCTGTATGAGCTGCATGGACGAGGAGGAGGAGACTATTTTTCACTTTCTTTGCAACTGTCGATGTCTCACCCAAAGAAGGAAAGTCCACTTAGGAGCCTTCAGCTTCAACGACCTAAACGATTTAAAAAAGTAGATATTAGAAAACTAAAGTGGTTCAATGAGAATGAGGTAAGTGACCGTTTCTCCAAATTAATATGGTATCACAATGGGCCTATTGTATTATTGGTCTAAGTGTGTCGACTCTTAGCTGGCAGCCACTTCTATCCAACCTAACCATCTAATGATCTTAAATAGAAACCAGTGAGTGCTAAATATGTTAAAGATTGATTCCATATTTTTGAAAACAAATTTCTCGTCCACCCACGAAGCTAACCTCACATAATCTTCAGCAGAAATGCTGCCATTCAAGATGACCAGTAAAAAGTTTCCTTTAATGTCTTTAGGGAAATCTCTAAGTGCACATCATAACTTGATTTTTCTGCTTGGAAATAAAGAGTTTTGATTGTCAGTTCGGGTGCGATATTAATCTAAGCTGAGTAGAAATCATAGTCGCACTTTTAAGAGGCGGGATTATCAACATTTGAAATATACCAAAAGGCTAAGAGATAACCTGCACTTCCTTCAGATGACGCTACAAACCGGTGTGGGCTGGGCTTTAACCAACAAGCTATTCCAGAAATGCTCTAGATGACATGATAAACCATTAATCAAACGCCTCTAGTTTTATATTGTACAATAAGTTGGTTGAGGTACCTTTCAACTTCTGCCCTGCACCTTGGGTTAGGTTAATGGGCTGGCTGACTCGGCACTCTATGGACCCGTTCTAGAATGTAGAACATAGTGTCTGCCATCTTGGATGAGATGCGTTGATGTCTATTCAATATATGTATATCATATGTGATGGATTTCAATCGCTTTGAGCAATGCGATATCGCAGTAAAATTCGTACAGTTCATTGCTACATCTTCTCATAACCCATACCCAATAGATTCGGTGCCGGGCATTTGCTAGGACCTATTTTCGGTTGAAGGTAATTCATGCAAATAATTTTATTTTTACCTGTAGGTATACTTGTTTAGTTTATAGTCCCATGAATTTCTAGTGAAATACAGATCTACAATATCATTGACATGGTAAAGCTGCAGTGATGGCCTTGATTCAAAGAGGGCCCATTGCAAAACAGCGTATCCTATGGGATGAAAATCTTCCAATAGACAAGATCATAAAATAGCTCATGACTCATCTGCAGCCTTTCTCAGATATGTTGATGATCTTGTCACAGCCACGACTGAATTTCGCTGATACTCGTATCAAGGACTTCTTTATATTAATTTTAGCTTTGGATTTCCATGGAACTCAATTTTTATATGAGGCTCTAGGCTACTGCAGCAAGAGGTTGAAAGATATCCACTTTCCACAGAGGAGAAGATATTCCACAAGGTGTCGTCCTTTTTAGCAAAATTTATTTACGCGACATCTATTTTCAACTACCACTCGATGAGGATTCTTAAAAGTATTTAGTCGTCAATACACCGTTTGGCTTGTATCAGCATGAGAGGTTGCCTATTGGAATCGCTAGTGCTCCGCGAATATTTCAGCGCTTCATGGAACAAATAATAATTGGCACGGAATATTGCCTACTAACTTGGACGTTTTTATTGTGACAGGGTGGAATGACGACGAGCATATAGCAACCATCAAAGAAAATTAAAGCGGTTATCGTTGTATGATTTGCACTGTAATTCAAAAAAAAATTGGTATTGGCCCAGCAGAGTATTGAATATCTAGGACACAGGTTTGATACAAATAATTATGGTGCTCATGTCCTTGTCAATCTCTTTAAAACCATAAAAGACATCTGCTTAGGATCATAGCAAACCACAAAAACCCTTATCCCCATGAAATCCTACCCTACTTGCCACAGCAATTCAATTGAAATGTTTACAAAACATTGGATTATCCTTATTGCGTCAACAACTCATCCCTACGACACTTAATTCCACTCTCCAAAGTAACTTATTCCACTGTTATGGGATCTCGTTTCTAGACAATTCGTCTTTTCCCAGCAACCACATGTTTTCGCCTCTGAGCGGATAAAGTACACTACACATGCATTCCTGCATATCCCTAGAAAACCACAAACAAAATTCATTTCATTTTTAAAGGATTATATAGAAAAATCCTTTTTGTACAATATTAAAGCAAACAGACAGCAAACTCCTAAAATAGGATAGTACCTACATGTGATCAAATGACATACTCGTACGATACACTTTGCTGGAATTGGCAAAACATTCATTGTATTGGTTAACCCAACCCATGTTTACTTTTCGCATAAATTCAGGACAATAATCATAATAAGACCACAGGTGAATGAGAGATATCCTTTTTGTAACCATTGTCCATCTCTATTGTTTGTTTGATCGAATTTTTGCGGTAAGTTGTATAAATTTGAGGAAAAACCAAACAAGGATATCCAATTACGTTAAGTATTGTGTCCTATTTACAATATGAAGGAAATTGTCCTTGCTGATGATGATGAAAATGAACATGAATCCTGATTGGTGGTGAACGGGGTGATGGACTTAAGATACACTCTGTTTACCGTTCTCTCAATTTCCTAATGTAATGTGTCAAAGGATAATAGTTTCTTATAATACTTAATTCAAACAAACTACAACACCATCTTTGTCCTTGGATCCGACGAGTTGATGGTGGTTTTCGAGGGAGGGTTGTTCTGCCTTATGTTTGAGCATAAGTTTCCACTTTACATCTTGTCAGTATACATTTGATTTGTATGGTTTTTCTTTTTTTGTTATCCTTCTTACGTCCTTTCGACCGCAAACCATATGCGAGCGAGGGATAAATACTTTTTTTTACGACAATTCACCAGTCAAGTCCATCAGAGGGAAGGAATTTTATGGACAGTAGTCAGTTCTGGACGAGTGGTGCTGTACATTCGAGTATAGCTGGTGGAAGAAAATAGTATATTAACTCTCAAGGTGTCCCTTTTTGGTGATGACCAGTCGGACAGAGTTTCTGCTTAACTCCTTCCATTCTTTAATAAATGAAAACGAATGATGATTGTTATTTATAGATGTGTGGTCATTTTCATTTTGTTGGGGATTGAGAATTCCTTCGTTTCTGTGCGAAGACTTTGATTTTATTTGTCTGGTGGGATGGTAAGAGGGACTCTTCTTCGAAACGGATAGGGATCTCTGCCTTTTGTGTGTACCATCTTCGTGTTTAACTATTTTAGGGTCACGAAGGGATATACACATAGTAGAGGGGTCTTTTTGATTTGGGATTTTGGGGTAATTTTTGGGTAATGTTATAAGAACACGGATGGCGTGGGGATAAGTGGAAGGTTTGTTCAACGATGTGATACGTAATTAAGTGAAACTGTCTTAAGTGATTGCCTTCGGGGTGGATGGGTGTTTACCCTTTTTTTTCTGAAGTGGACATATGGGTTTCATTTGACAAATTTAATTTGGTTGAAAGATCATTAATTCAGGTAATAGAGATCGAATTTGATTGCCTAAAGGGTTGGGAAGGCAGTTTCGGATGTGGAAGTTAATGTAGTTTAAAAATGCTTTATTTTCATAAATAGTTCCCTATTGTATCAGTATAACACTTTTTATTAAGATATACTCGTAACTATGTGCCCGAAACGGCGGTTAGATATGAAGTCGTTGCTAGTAGATATTGTGTAGCCTAACTGCAGTTGTGCAATGATGTTGCTGCTACTACTGTTAAACACTACACTTTCCCCCTTCAAAGTTAATGCTGACGCCCCACTTGGCCTAGGGCAGCTAAACAGCTTCCTTCGTCGAATTTATGTGGGCCGATCGTCTCCCGCATTTGATTTTGATGTCGTCGGCTTACACCTTTCGAAGTCTGCACCTCATACATTCAAGACCCCACCTTGGCAATTATTTTGGCTGGACCTGGGACCTCTGGTGAAATTTCGAACGTAAGCATCTTCTCCAATCATAAATGTAGGCTCGAATGTGATTGGCGTTTTCGACGCAGTTTCACGTGGGGCCAGCTGCGAGATCAGTCTACGAGGTTGTCTAGCATAAAGCAGTTCAGCCGGTGAGTTCCCCGTGGAAGTCTAGTAAGGCTTTGAGAACATTACCATTTTGAAACAGCTTTTTCATTGCGGACTTAACCGTCCGAACCAACCTCTTGGCTTTCCCATTCGATGCCAGATGAAACGAGGCTGAATGATGATGTTAAACATACCTCTGGTTGCAAAACTACTGGAACTTATTTGAGGTAAACTGTGGGCCATAGTCGGATACCAGCAGCTCAGGTAATCCTTCAATACCGATGAAATTTTCTAGAGCATTCGCCGTTGCTCTGTCGTTGTACTAAACACATCAATAACGTAGGGAAAATTGGAGTAGACACCCAAGCTAATGAGGTACATGTAGTTTAGAAAAGGACCAGATAGCTTAGAAGGTAATGGTCAACTGGTAGACTCTTGCCGAGGACTAGAACTATTCTACAGACAAGTTACACAGCGATGCATTCCTGCATTCATCCAATTGCTGTAACAGAAACATTGCCAAACCCTTTCCATGCAATTTGCTTTATCTAGCTTCTCATAAGCACCAAAGTCAATCACAGGGAAGTAGCACCTGTATCAAGTTGTAAACCGAGGGCAATTCCGTTAACAGCTACTGGCACTAAAAACTGTCTAGGAAGCCACTTAATGACACCTCGTTATCTTCTTTCAGGGTTTTAATCTGATTGAACCTACCTAGTGTGCTAGCGTATTTAGCTTTTTTTATGCCGACAAACCGAGGAAGTATGGCCTTTGACATTGCATACAAACAGAATCCCGCACTGGATACTACACGTGTCGTACCACACAGCCAGGGCACGACATTTTGGCTTCTTTGTTAAGAGCATTAGAATCATGTGATTGTACCACGTATCTGGTGGCGAAGACATATCGTTTTAGGTTCCACTTTCTTGATAGAAGTTTGTAAAAACAAAAATGTATTTGGAGCGATAAAATATGAATAAGGTACACAAATTAACTGAAGTAAATATATAAAACCGAGAACAAACCTCTTTTATTCAAACTTTATAGCTTGCAGTAGATGGCACATACTTTCTGTTGACACAGACATACGAGTACCCCGATCCTTTTTGGCCTTTTGTTTCTTTTAATTTGTGAGATTTGTTGAGAAACTGATAACATTTATAAGCGGACTATATCCAAGGAGGCTTCTCTTTTCTGCGCTCTAACCTCACTAGAAGTTGCGATCACTAAAATTAGGCAAAGTCTCCTCTGGTACCAGGAACTTTGTTCGGAAGGAGACGTATTATAATTTATTTCACGATTCGCCTGAGGATCAGGATGACTATTGATCACAAAACTTATAAAAATGAATCAATCAAGCCTGTAGCAAGACAATTATTTTCGAACATTCTGTGGAAGAAGAGGAGAAGTAACGTGCATTCTGTAGTGGGAAATTCCAGGACCTGTGTCAAGTTTATTATTCATGCGTTCACCTTCTTGAGTCACTTGAATTTTGTACGGAAAGAAATGCAGGTCGCGATGCAACATTTTCCACATAGACATTAAAGAAATCCCAATTTGTTGAGCACGACAACGAATCGAAGTTTTGTTTGTTGTCTACGCGCTGTACGGCGTGGTCCAGGCTACGGTAAATCACTCACTGTATAAAGGTTCTCGAAAATGTGGATAAATTTTTGAATAGTGCTCTTTACACTCAATTTGCGTGAAAAAATGTTCTAATCGCTAAAACACGTTGTGGCGTCAAACTCTTCATGATGAAATAGCATTGACAGCTGAACACTACTGCCAACTTTCACATAATAAAACCATCTCTGTGAGAAATGGCGCTAATTTCAAATCGACTGCTGTTCCAAAAAATACCCCACATATTTAGAATACTTAATTGCTCTTATATTGTATCCTACGAATTTTTTACATTAATCAAGAAGAATATTTTTCGAAACGAAACTTTTCCAAGTCATAATAAATGGTCTCATAATGAAAGTTCAAATTTCATTAATAAGACTAATTAACTATCAGTTCTCTCACTTTCATAGGGCGAACTTTTTCTTAAAATTATCTCTACAAAAGTTGGACATCTTCATCTGATAAAAGCAGAGAAAAAACACGAGCATGTATCCAAAATAAACTGAAGCAAACCCATTCTATAGGGCGCAAAAAATTAAAGAATAAACACAAGTTCAGTCTTTTCAATTCGTGAGAAACCTTCATCACCACAGGAAATGGATGTTCCGCCATGGAAAAGCCAAAGTTTTATTGCAAATAATATTTCTCCAGCGACTAGATTCGTGTTCTTTGCGCTCTGAACTGCAGTCATTATGACTTATTTTTTCTCTGTGAAAATTTATTGCACAAGCAATAAGGATAAAAGTTTGGTACTTATTCTTCTGTTTCTTCTTTTTTTTTTTACTTCTCTTCTATTTCAATTGAGACATCATTCATATGGAGAATAAAAAAAAGTTGTCCTTATCCATATTCCTCGCGTCTGAATATTCCTACAAATAGCATTATTAACTTTTTATTGCGGGAAATTAAATGATTTATAGCGTAAGAAATGAAAAAATAAATACGCCATTCGTCCTGTTTTTTATGACGTAATCCTTTTTATAGCACCAAAACAGGATATACCAGTTTACGCCTTTCCTTATAGACTTCCTCTACATACGAGTGCGAGTACGAGTATGTATCTTCATTTATATGCCTTCTCTGATGGAGGCATCATTCAAATAGCTTTTAATGTCATTATTTGAAGGGAAAGGCAAATCTTATATTGCAGCAATAATTTTTATTATCTCACGAAAGTCCTGGGAGTTAGACCCAGATCAATTCAGTGTATAATTTCGTAACAAGCATCCAATTGACTTGGACACACCCTCCTTGTTGAATGAACGCATTCCATCATGTAATTTCGTAACAAGGATGCAAATTTATCCTTTTAATCAGCTATAAATGGAGCAACGCTAGAAGCGATTCTTGGTTTATTTCTCAGTTTTTACGAGCAATAGCAGATCCTTTGCTCGTCCTTGTTGCTTGTATAGGAAAATCCTAAATTGTGCATTTTTATATTCAAATAGAATTGCGTAAGAGGAAGGATAATCCACAAGGAGCTCTAAAAGATGTTTGTCTACGAATGGACGGACACTCCATTGAAATCAAGTTGTATACACAACCCTTTTTAAGCGAGAGCATCCGTGAAGCACGAAAGTGGTTGTAAATTTCACGTAGCTGATGAAACACTTCATTACCTGTCCAATTGAATGGAAGAATATTGCTGGCTGGGAATAGAATTCCATGGACTGATTTAGGGGGAACGCTCGTATAACTCGTTTAATGCTGACCTAATTTGTAAATAATTTTAGTGTTATCCTTGTAATTTAACATTGATGTATATTTTATGGTAATATTATTTGCAGAACATTCACTTGGAGTTCGAGTTGCCTTGAATGAATTGCTTTATTACACAGTGCAAGGTTTGAATGGATAGTACGAGTAATGCCGGCGCGCCGTTTTATAGATATTGCCCGAGTGATTGTACTATTGGCGTCTGTTTAGTTGCACTTGCATCTACTACTCGTACTAGTTCATTGTAAGAACTTTTGTTTAGTGAATCTTGCTTTTGATATAAAATATTAGTTAGCAAAAGTTGACATCAGTACTTACTGCATACTTTTAGGTGACAACAGAACTTTTGATGCTAGAAGGGTTTTTTACACCAGCAAAATTTGATATTTCATTGGCAATTTGATAGTTTTTTTTTTATCACCAGAAAATTCTGTTTAATCCGATGATTATCTTATCCGACTTTTGTGAAACAGCGGGTGGTATCCATCGTCATCCTGCATAGTAGAGCTCGTCTTTATACACGCTATCATAGGCAACTTTAAATTTGTTAAACAGGTGGTGGGTATTGATTAGAAATTCCTGGGTTTTTTCCAATGTCTGCGGTAATGTGAATATTTGATGAATGGTAGACTTTTCCGGCTTAAAAACCACACTGATAAAGACCTATCAGGTTGTTGACGATTGGTTTTAGGCGCTCACATAATACAGCAAACAAATTCTAATATGCGTCGTTGAGGTGATTTATGTGTCTGTAGTTCGCGCAGTTTAGAATATCTTCCGGCTTCAGAATCGGGCAACCGAGAGAACTCATTTATCAGGCATGCTTTAATCCGACCAGATTTTACAGATGAATTGGTGCGTGCTCCTTACTAAGGGTGTCCACGGTGTAGTGGGTAGTGTGACCCGAGCTGTGCAGGTTCGAGCCCGAACGGGGAACAGCAACCAAGAGCCACCCGATCATATAAGAGAAACGAATAAAATTTAAGTTGCTCCAACCAACTCACCAAAATGGGATTACTCTTGATAGTACAATGAATCTTAAATCGAGCCTGAGTGCTCCGGGATTTGGAAATTTCCTTTTACTAAAAAAAAAAAATCCTACTTAACGATCATCTCCTCCAGCTTTGAATGTTCGAAGAGTAGGCCGTCTGCCGCAGCTTTATTGGACTTAAGCTTGGATATGGCTGTCTTCACTTCATCCTGATCGGGTTGACGGAATTCTTGTCTGTCGTCGTGAATGTTGAATAGCTCATCCTGTCTGACAGCGGAATGTTGGTCGTCATCGCCGTTTAGCAGCCTACAGAAGTGGTTCTTCCAAATTGTCAGCACCGATTGCGGTTTTACTGCTGTTATCCCTTGCTCACCTTTACAGGCTTCGGTTCTGGATTTGTAGCCTTGATATATTCGATTTACCTTTTGGTAAAATTTTCGCACCCCATTCCTGCAGCAAAATCTCTCTATCGACTCGAACTCGTTTTTCTCAAATACCCTCTCTTTCCAACGGAGAAGTTTGGGATTATCTGTTCTTCTCTCCTCATAGGTGTCGTAAGTAATCTTCCTATCAGCTCTCGTTCTTACATGCAGCATCGCAAGATATTCCTCTTGTTTGATTGAATGAGCTCGTCAGCATTTTTCATCAAACCATAGGTTTCTTCTTTGTTTTCGCCTGGTGTAACCTAGCACATCAAAGGTGGCACTTCTGATGGCCGCCTCCGCAAAGGTTTCTGGCAGTCTCGTACGATTGCAACCGTTCAACGTTGGACTTTTTTACACATACTTTCTTGGCGTTGGACTGTTCGGTTCGAGTCGATGCTGGCTCCTCGGAAAGTACGGACATCAAAAATTCAAAAATACCGTACCGTGAAGGTCAGCAATAATTTCACGCCGAACTGACGAATGCTTCCGGATGGCTTTGTAAAGAGGAGGAAGATAGTTAACTAGTGCAGAGTATTTCATGAATTCACTAAAGTTGGAGGACTCCGGCATTTTGGTGTTTTTTTTCGAAAGCCCAGAGCAGATATCAAAAGTTATCCTCGTTTTCATCCTGTTCGCTCTGGCGAGAATATTGCTGTTGTTGCCGGAAGTGTGCACCTAAACCCGTGAACCTCAACTTGGCACAGATCTCAGCAATTGAACATTACTTGCACTATCCTGAGGAGAATTATGCCCTTATAAGGTTCAACTGATTCAGGAATTAGAGCAAAATGATCACCCGCTTCGTTATCGCTTCTCTGTTTGGGCTTTAGAGGAGATCGAAGTTGACGTCGATTTTACTAAAAAAAAATATTTTTTTTCGAATGAGGCGCATTTTCTTCTCGCCTGTTATGTTAACTAGCAAAACTGCCGTATTTAGGGCTCGAAGAACCCACACGTAGTCGTAGAGAAGCGAATGCAGCCTTAGCGTGTGACTGTTTGGAGTGGTTTGTGCAATTAAGGCATTATTGGCACATTTTTCTTGGAAAATAAAGTCGGCAACGGTCAACGGAGAGCGCTACAGGCACAGAGGCATGAAAACCATTTTGTTTGGCCAAGAACTGAGAAAATGAACTTGGACGATCTCTGGTTCCAACAAAATGGCACTACGTGCCATGCAAGCCAATCGATCTTACAGTGTGTTTGACAAGAGCATGTGATTTAAAAGAAAACAACCGCTTGACTTTGGGAAACGAAATTATTTATTTAAAATGCTTTTAACATTTCCTTAATGTGTTGTCCTCCATTCCCAATTATTGCCTTTGTGGACTACTTAGACCCAATTTGTCTGCATAGTCAGTCCTGCTAAAAGTTTAAACTGTTTTATTGCCCTTACATCTTTTCCTTTGATCCTCTGCTTTATAAGTAGCCAGACATATTCAATTGGATTGGCATCTGGAGACTGAGATGGCCAATCTAACATATTGGCGTTATTTTCCTCTTTGAAGCCCTGACAAATAGGACTAGGATGTTTCGGATCGTTGTCTTCTTATAGGAGCCAATCCACGTCCGAACAGCATTTCAGCAGTTGCAAACAATATTTTTTTTGTACGGTTGGATCATTCTTAGAGCATCGGCATTCCCAAAACAGCCATAAGCATGCACTTTTGCCGAATGTTTCACTGTTCGTTGGACGACAGTTTCACCATATGTGCAGTCCGCACATCGTCAGTGAAAATAATGTTGGTCCAGTCCATATCTTTGTAACGGTGAGTCGAAATTATACTAAAAAAATGGGTTGACAGGATAGACTGGTGCCAAGCCAACCGCGGCAGCCATTTAAATGAAATTATTTTTCATAACTAATTGGAAAGTGTACTCTCTTCAATAAAGCAAAAAACTTTGAAAAATTTTAAATTGACTTTTTTTTTTATAGCAGAAAACGTCAACAATAACTACTCGTACATTTTGTTTTGGTGTATAAGACTTTTAGATCTACATATATGGTTTTATATCTCTTTACCGGGTCCTACTTATTTTGGATTCCTCTACCTTAAAATATTAAACCCAAACGTAAACGAAATTCCACTTAATCTCACAGTCAAAGCAGAAGTAAACCTGCGGCCTACCTTTCGAGTGTTCACTTACGGGCACTAACACCCCACGTGCCATTAAATTCCTCTCAACTAACCCATTGCAAATATTTACACAAAATCCCACGATAATTTCCACACCATCCCACCTCTCTATTTATAACATTTAGGTTTCACATACGATCCGTAACACATGTACACACTATTAAACTTCAATTCACCCTTATCCCGAACCCATTTTCATCGATTAAAGACAACAACAACGAAAACTACCCCCCAATACTCTGTCAAATTTGTTGGCACACACAGAATCCGATTTTAAAGCCCAACATCTTTTCTTCCATAAGCAAAGGAAAGACTATCCACTGACAGCTAAATGACACCATTACACCATTTACACGATTCACTTTAAAAGGCGGAAATCTTTCTCATAGTGCTCTTCTTAATTTAGGTTATACCTTAGGGTATAGGATTACAAAAATCCAAAAATGGTGGGCTTACGACAAGGCGAAAGAATATTTTATAGGCACGTACATAAGGCATAAGTCGTCACTGTTAAGCCCTGTCTAGTGTTCAACCCAATTGACGCCATAAAATTGTTCCTTATTTCTGAAAACGGTGAGGGAATGGTTTGGCTCGAATGAATTACCGAGGGTAGAAGTCCCCTTAGGCGCTTCTATCGTTCTTTCATAGTAGGTGCCGTATATACAGAGTTTTAGAAAATCCACTGTCATGAAGGCAGAGAGGATAACATGATATCTCATTATGTCCGGAGGAGGAGCACTAGGTACTGTTTTAACAGTTCAGCCCCACCAAAAAGGGACCATCCATTGCACACGTACAACTGATTAAAGGATTTTCGGATGGAAATTTATTTGAAATGAGGTAGGCACGAGGCTAGGTCGGTTGTTTTCTGCCTATGGTAGCACAAATCGAAGCCTTCGGGTGGAGAGATGCAAAGTTATTTTCCAATTTCTGTTTCTTTTAAGCTAATCGATATGTTGGAAATTTGTTTTAGCAGTGTTAATGCCATGAGGTTCTCATTTTCTATTCTCAGAGTTATCTGCTTTGGAAATTTGAAAATGCTTTGCGGGTGGATGAAAGTGCTTCTCAATTTTGTGGACGACGATGAGTTTGGGATTATGTAGGTAGAGATAAATTTTAATTGAATTGGAGTTCCTAGTTTTTCACTGTCATGTGATATACTCGTATCTTCTTCGTTAATGGTGATGGTTTGCAATGAAAATTTTAACAGATTTCTGTGAATGCAGGTTCATGATCCTTCAGAACTGGAAGTATTCTTTTTTGTGGATTCGAAATTGAATTTTTGTTCTACAGAAATTGGATCATATTTTCATCATGATTTCAATCAAATGTATTTCTCTAATTTGAGCTAGAACGACAGGACGGAGAGGTATATTCCTCATCTACAAAAAAGTGATCGTAAGTATGTGGCAGCACTGACACGCACCCTTACGATCAACAAGATCAACGTACTGAACGTGACCAACCCAACGAAAGAGACACGTAAAAAGAAGAAGACGACATAATACTCAATGCTATGATGACCGCAGTGGTGGTGAGCGCCTTTTTAGAATAAAAATTCTCTGTTTACACAGTTTGCGTTTTGTAAAATAAAATTTCTTTGTTCGCACAGTCGCGTTTGTAAATTTAAATTAATAAAAAAAATAACCACACGAATTGCCAGCATACGATCTTGGCGTGCGAAATGTACGAGTTATCCGTATACTGTTCCTACTACCACTACGCACGAAGGGTATTGTACACTATTCCCATTAGAATATCCATAAGAATATCCTTCCTACTAAAATCAATGGAGAGAACCTCTGATAACTACATCAGAACACAGATTACAAATCCGCAGCTGTGTTCTAATCAACACACATACCTCAAAGGAAAATCAGTTGAGACGGCACTACACCAAGTTGTATCCACAATAGAAGATGCTTTTGAAATGAAGGAATCAGTAACAGGCGGCTTTCTAGATATCGAAGGGGCATTCAACAATGTTAAAACTCAAAAAATTGTGGACGCAAACCAAATAATAATCAATTGGCGAAACAAGAATGGGTACAATTCGTACGGGAACACCACAGGGGGGGTAATATCTCCTCTTCTGTGGGTGCTCACAATGGACAACCTTTTAAAAGCACTAGATGGAACCTGTACAGAATGCGTAGCGTACGCATGAATTAGAAATAAATTCAAATAAAACGGAACTGGTTCTCTTCACAAAGAAAACCAAAACTAGTGACTTTCACATTCCACAACTTGGAGGAACATCACTGAAACTCCGTGACAACGTCAAGTACCTGGGCATAATATTGGATAGGATACTGACCTGGAGAAAGAACCTGGGAGAAAGAGTTACCAAAGCTAAAAGGGCGTATTGGACATGCAGAAGGGCTATCGGGAAGTCATGGGGTTTGAAGCAGAAACAGGTCCACTGGATATACGCCATCATCTTCTACGGAGTAGTTGTATGGTGACCAGTGACAAACAAAAAGTACCCAAGAGACTTGTTAACAAATTTGCAACTTATGCTTGTGTATGATAGTAGCACAATCCTTAACACCAACTGCGGGCATGAACACCTCAAAGCAAAGACGATTGCTGGTCTTTTAGCCCCACGGCTTAGCACTATCAGCCATTTCAACGAAGGTGCAAACACGGGACATCGAAAAATCACCGAAATAATAAGAGAAATAACACCACTCATCGATTGCCCCAGTGATGTTGAAAAATCGTATACGTTCTTCAACAACTTCGAAACAATTTTCCCCACAAGATGGACGTATGAAGCGACAAGAAACTCCAATGGGTTATCGGTATATACAGACGGCTCTAACATATCAAGGGAATCAGGGGCTGGCTTCTTTTGTGCTAACCCACCGATTGAACTTGCTATTCACCTAGAACCATTTGTAGCGGTGTTCCAAGTAGAAGTCTTTGCAATTATGAAAGTGACTGAAATATTCGCAGAAGACACCAGCGAAGAGAGGCAAATCGACATCTGCTCGGACAGTAAAGCAGCAATTAGCGCGATCACAAACCTCATGTCGAGATCACGACTAGTAAGGGAGTGCAAAATTAAATTGAACTTACTTGCCAGGCGCAATAGAGTTCAGCTTACATGGCTACCGGGTCATGGAAATTTACGAAAAGGCAGATAAACTGGCAAGGAAAGGAGTGAGTAACATAGAACTGAATCCTGAAAAGACTGAATCCTCTAACACTTGTAAAGTGAGCAGATCTGTTGTAATAGAATCGAGTAATAACACAGCAAAAAGGGAGACTGATGGTGGGATTTTTAACAGGGCACATCAATCTCAACAAACATTCGTTCAGTCAACTGTTAGGAGGAGAAGGAGGAAGGTATAGAACGTTCTGCGAGGCTAAGACTGAAGATTCTGGGATCCCCAAGGTTACCGGATATAACACACGTCAGTAAGAAAGGTATCGGTGATTTGAATGCCTTAAGCCATTATATAGTATACCAGTATGGCTTCCATTCCAGCAGATTAACAATTGACTACAGTTCCTTACTAAGTCCTGGAAAATACAAATGTGTTTCAATTCAAAATCTACTATCTATTTATCGACCTCAAATCCGCATATGATAGCTTAAAATGTATTATACGAGTATCCTACCCTAAACTTCGGATGCCCGAACAAACTAATTGAATTGTGTCGTGTAACGCTGGAAAATATGCGATTTACTAGCGCATATAGAAACCGCATCTCTTAGTTATTCCAAACTTTCACCGGATTTCGACAAGAAGATGCGCTAGCATCCAACTTTTTTTAATTTTTGCTGGAACGGATAGTGGGCTGATGTCAACATGCGTGAAACTTTCTTTAATATATCCATCCCTACGGCGCTACAGTCCGGGGTGGATTTGAGCCCCAACCAACAGTATTCAACAGACAACGGATCCCTTGTTGGTGGAGGTCCCCTTCACTAACACACGCCATCGAAGATAAGGTCTGCCTCTTAAAAAAACTCTAAAAAAAAATGTTCCATCAGACTTTTCTAAAGTCCACTCTTCTACACCATGCAGCAGGACTGGGATGATGAGGTTATTATACAGCGTCTCCTTTGTTCTTCTCAATAGGATCTTACTACTCAATTGTTCTTTTAGCCTAAAGAAGCACCAGTTTGCTTCTGGATGCTTAACGTAGAGCAGCAGGTAAAGAATGAATGACTTTCTATGCTTGCAGCAAAAACTTCGACAAGAAATGGGCACTTCGCCCGAAGATGGTTTATGGATGTTTACCGCAGTGGTACATCCTCTACTTTCCTATGGGTCCACTAGTCCACGCTAAAAAAAAGACTATAACATCAAGTTAATCAACAAAGTGTAGAGACCGGAGGTTACAGGCACAACGGGGGCCATGAGAACATGCCCTACATGTAGTACAGCACCTTTACCCTTTGACCTTCATATTCTATGTATATCAGCATGTAGTGCGGTCAGACTAAAAGAGACGGGGGGCTATTGTACCAAACCGTATGGTCACAGCAACATCCTGAATATGCTACCAGGGGATCTGTCACCAACATCAACCGACCACACAACACCCAAAGTAAACTTTAGTAGCGTCGTCATGTCAATAGACTGGGAAAAATGCGAAGTGACGAAAGACTACGAAATCAAAATCTCCGATACCCTCAATATATCAAAATCATATCGGCTACCGGATTCATGCAGCGTCTTCCAGGCGGAAATTCTTGCTGTACTTGAAACTTTCCGTCTATTGAAAAACATCAGTACACCCTTTAGAACCATCGTTACCCTCATTGATAGCTAGGCCACTATCAAGGCAATTCAAGCTTGGTCATCGGTCCAGGATCAGTTTCCTCTGGATGTCGGGAAACAGCAACATTGAGGAGAACGAGCGAGCTGATGGACTACGAGGCGGGGATTTGCTGTTGATAGATCCTTTGCGGAAGCGGTTCACGTACCGCTGGGGCTCTCAAGGGAAGTATCCGAGCGCATTTCCTTTCAAAGCCCAATAACCGATGGCATGAGTTGCGGAATGGTGTCATATCTAGACAGATTAGGCCGAACTACAACTGGAGAAGAACACAAGATCTACAAAACGGAAACCTGGCAGATATTGCTAGAATTATGGCAATTAGTACAGGCCACTGGCACAGTGGGGTTCACGCGTTCAGACTAGGCATTACACCCAATGCACATTGTCGCAGCTGCAATACTGCAAGTGAGAGAGAATCTATCTACCATTTCTTCAGCAAGTGTCTGATTCTAGGTAAGGCTAGACAGCGCACACTAGGCAAACCTTTCTTTGACAACCCAAAAGGCGATTGCAGAGAAAAGGGTTTACACCAAATCCCTCATCTCTACATTTTATCCTCCGAACAACACCCTATAGATCACATAAGTTGTGGCATTAAAATCGCCCTAAAACACTAATTCGGCATGGAATGATGTTACAGCCACTCCTACCTACCTACCTGACTGCAATTAGCGTTCCATAAATGCGAAACCCATTTGATGATGGGACTCTATCCTACATTATATTTTATGCATTTTTCCCCTTTTAATTATAGTGACAGCACTGTGTACCTACGTGTAAATCTGAGGTTTTCAAGACTGTATTGTGATATTTTCACAGTTTTAACGCACGTGAAGACATGGACTAACCTCAATTTTATTTTATTTTATTATTTTTACAGCAAAAAATACTTAAAATATCATCTGTATCATTTTTGACATAATCTAGCAAATTCCCCACATTCCAGCTAGAAATTACATCTAATTCTTTACTTTCATTACAGTTACATATTTTGTTTTCAATTCTTCCTTTCAAATTGACACTTGACATACACTTTGTATGGACTTAGCATTAAATGCGAATTTCCAATCAATGCCTTTTTCTGTGCCACATTTCGCTCCAACAAACTGAAGAGAGAAAATTTCCAATCAAGAATTCGTTTTCCTTCATAGAAAATCCAATCCACTGTTAAAGTTGCTTTTTTGTTCTCCTATCCTTTGCGTCAAAGAAAATTCTCCCACTCCATTCACACATGATGTGTGTTCAGATAGAGAGCGAGCAAAGAGAAATGTCACCCACATGTACTAACAGGACTGACAGCTCTACGCAGTTGTTCTTCTTGTTTAAGATCACCCCAAGTGCACCCTCTTTCTATGCAATAAATTTGCAAACATCTATCCGTCCGTCTTTATGTCACACCAAAAGGCATCACCGGCATCTGTCAATAAGACAGATACCTATGGCAAAAGTCTTTCATGTTTTTTTTTTTTGAAAATTGACAGGAGATGGTGCGTTCAGCAGCTGGAGAATGTACTACTTTGCACATAGTGAAGCCAGGGTATGGAAAATCCTGTTTTCCATTTAAGAGGATTCCCATACAAATTGTGTGTACTTGGCAACGATGACATAAGGTATGTACGTGCGTTACGTGAGGTGTATGAATCAGGGTTTTGTTTGATTCTTCTGTGAGTGAGTTCAAATGATATGCAAATATTTTTTCAGATGTACATGGGTATCATCTGGTATACAAAGGGAAGTGGGGTCCTTTCACACCGTACAGTAGGAATTGATATTTGTAGTAGCTTGTGACATAATTGATGTTCGCAGGTAGAGTGCGTAACTGGGGCGAAATGCTGGCTAACACTAGGAATTGATTTCATTCAATCTTTGGTGAGGCAAGAGTTAGAGGAAGTTGTTATTCCGCGGCTCATGCTAATTTACACCTGTTACCTAATTTTTGTGAATCATATCTCACCAAAAACATTAAATAAAAATTGTGCTAAGTTCTACAGAAGTTGTCAAAATACGAGTATATTCAACTTGTTGCAATGCCTTACATGTATGTTAGCCTGGATCTTTATTGGAACCAACAGATTACTGATGCTACAAAAGACGGTACTAGATGCTTAGGATTCCTCAAAAGTATAAAGTTTTTGTCCATCCGAAACTAAAATATATCACATCTATGAAGTATATATTATATGGTAAGCGACTAACAAAGGCCCTTGTGGGAGCAGCATCTCCCGATATTTGTTGGTCCGCTAAACAATATCTTGCAGCTCTGTTAGTAAACCCTACTTCCACCTCCTCGTGATGCCATCTGGGAATTTCTGTGGAAATTGTGAACGGAAGAGGATAAATGGCGAGTCTCCTGCGCCACAAAATAGGATAAGTGTAGGTTGGGTGTGGCCCAGCGAGCCGCAATCGTAAAAAACACAATTGCTCCGAAACGGAATACAACGCCTCGGATACAGATGGATACGTTGTTGATGATCTTTGGCTATCGTACACGGACAACGATCGGTTTCTGGAATATTAAGTCCCTCCAAGATTCATTCTAGGAAGGGCCTCAAAACGCCAGATTTTCTCAATTAAAGAGTGAGTTCACGCGACACATTTTGGGGCTGAGTGAAATAAGATAGTACGATGCCGTAGAATACCACTCTCCAATAAGAAACACTGTCATGCTCTACTCTGGTAGACCAGCTGAGAGCGGGCGGAGGTCCGAAGTTGGACTGATGCTAACTCCAGCAGCACGAAGCAGCCTCATATCCTGGAAACCTCACAATGACCGTATATTAACGGCTTGATTCCAGAGTACTAAGAAAAATTGCTATCATACAGTGTAATGCTCCAATCGATGACGCGACTGAGAATAATAAGGATAATTTCTATAGTCATTTAGGCTCCGTCTACAACCAAATGCCTAATGGTGATATCGTAATGGTGATGGGGGATTTCAAAGCCAAGTTAGGAAGCGACAATACTATGCTTAAGCATGTTATGAGAGTTCACAGTCTTGGTGACCGGAATGACAACGGAGAGCGGTATGTGGACTTCTGCAATACCAACCGCCACAAAATCAGTTGGGTCTCAACTGACAGGCAGCAAATATCCAACCAGATCGATCACATTGCGATCAGCCGCCGCTTTAGAAATTGCCTTCTAGATGTCTGAAACAGACATGGAGCCGACGTCAGGTAAGAACGCGATCATCATTATCTATTATACGCCTTCGTACTGCATCTGTCAATAGAAATTGCTCAAACCTGCTCAACATTACCAGGTTCAATACTGACAGGCTTGGGGATCCGCAAGTGCGCCAACAATTCAGAGACCATCATGCCTTAGAAGCAGCAGCAATCAGCAGCATAATGCAAGAAAACGTTGATGATCACTGGAATGCTGTAAAAAAAAAAATTTTGCAACTGGGGCATGGATTTACGTCGGTAAAAGACAGAATAACTGCCGCACATGGCTATCGGCAGACACCTGGAGACAGATCAATGAACGTAAAGCAATCAAGGTTCGGATTGCAGCGGCCAGAGCAGTAGAGAGTTAGAAGCCCAATATCTGGTGAAAAAGAAGGTTGTGCAGCGTAGTGTAAGACAAGTTAAACGTCAGTACATCTACTCACTTGCCTCAAGGGCTGGAGAAGCAGTAAGCAGGTGTGACAATAGGAGTTATAACATCACCACACAACATCCAGTGAAGAGTTTAGATGGTAACCTTCTGATTTCGGATGAGGATCAGCTCACTAGATGGAAATATCATTTCGCTACCGTCCTTAACCACTTAGACGATGGTGATATGATCTCGAACCCTAATGAGTCTTCCGAAGCATCAGTCTTCGTGAATTCGGACCGGACCTCCCAGTAAAACCGAAATAACAGCAGCAATCAAGTTCCTCAAGAAAAACAAAGCTGTGGGTATTGATGACATCCCTGCCGAACTATTCCAAGTGGCGCCAAACACATCGGCCGAACTGAGGTATATGCATTCTACCGGCTGAATCCTCCTGCATCGACCACATAAACACCTTACAGATCATAATAGAACCAATAAGTCTCCGCTATATCTACTGGTGGAGTTCGAGGGATGCATACTATCACCGCTGTTGTTCTTGGTGGTCTTCAGCGATGTACTCCATGCAGCATTGACGGAAGGTAACAATGGAATTCGATGGACTGTGACAACTTATCTTAAACACCTCGACTACGCTGATGATGTTTGCCTACTTTCACATCGGATAATGGACCTTCATCTGATGGCCCAAAATCTAGAAGCTGAGGCAAACAAAGTGGGGCTTAAGATAAAACAGCCAACACAAAAGCCCTAAGCACTTCTAACACCCGGTCACGAAGAGATATATAGGGGGACCTTGGGAAGGTAAAGTCGAGGAGGGTTTTTGTTGCACTTACAAGACTTTGGCGATGTTGAGCATTAAGCGATTTTTGAAGCACCAAATCGAAAAGCTGTCGAGGTCATGTTGAAGAATACTAGAATCTTGAGGTGAAGAAATGGCTTTGAAAAATTTGGTATCGTCAGCGTAGAGGAGGAGGGAGGAGTGTTTAATGACCCTCTCAAAATCGTTTAGAGTTAGGATAAAGAAAATGGGACTAAAATGACTGCCTTGTGGAACACCAGAGGTGTCCCACAGGGAGCTGATAGGGCGATTCTGAAGCGATCAGTACAAGAACGGTTTTCTAGGTAAGAAGATATCCATTTTAACAATATTGGATCAAAGCCATGGGCAGGCAGTTTAAAAAGGATTAGTTGTTGAGATATCTTATCAACAGCTTTACTGAAATTGGTTAAAATAACATCGACTTCGTTGCCATTCTGTAGTAGGTGATCTACCTTTCAGGAAGCAAGGGGGAGATAAGAGACTTGCACCGAAAGCTTAAGGCTTCGTATAAAATATAATACTTTCGAAGATTTTGGGTATATGAGAAAGTTTGACGATAATTAGTTACTTCTTTCTTTGACCCTTTTTTATATATCGGGGTTATGAATGAGGTCTTCCAAATCTAAGAAAAGTCCCCTTGTGAAAATGACAGACGAAGAAAGTAAGAAAAGGGGAGAGAAAGAACACTTTTTAATGAATATGGAGGGAAGGCCATCTGATCCGGCAATAGTATGTGGATCAGTTGATGATTTATTCTCGAAGGAGAAGGAAGTAACCGTCAGATTTTCTTTTAGATGTAGATGAAATTTTATGGTGTAAATGAAGTTTTATGGTGAGAAAACATAAAAAGAAATAGAATTAACTATTTCTCTGTAAAAGACTCGAAAGAAGAAGACCTGCTAAGGTAAGCTTTGATTTTGCTGAAATATTCTTTATGAATATCGTAAGAAGAGAGATCTGTAAAAGGAGTGGATTGGAGTGAAAAGTTATGGAAAAATGAAAGAAGAAGGAGAGGGTGAAACTTTGAGGAGTTAATGGGATCTGTTGTAAAAATAAAGTCTAAATGCCTACCAGTAGCGTGGCGTCCATACAAGCCAATTCTTCCGACTTCCCTTTTCAAATATCAAAAAATTTTCTTTTGCCACTTTCCAACAATCACATTCAATTATTTGTTCATCAAACCATTTTTCATTCATAAATCATAACTTCGACCACTTCGGTTGTTTATTCATTTTTACTTATACACAAACTCGCACACATAGCCGAGACATGTATGAACTCCGCTAGCGAGAGACAACTTATTTTTCAAAAGAAAAGCGTGCAATGAATTTGTTTGAAAAGCCGTTCATTTTCCGGCTTATGCATTCGGGAGTCGGACAGAATCCCGAAAAACATAATCCCGAAAACCCAAAGTCCCGAAAACCCAAAATTCCGAAAATCCACAATCCCGAAAACCCACAATCCCGAAAGGCCAAATTCCCGAAAATGAAAGTGAACACCTCGCACCCACTTCAAATCCTACAGACCCCAAGCAGGGGGGTTGCATACATATTCTACTGTTTATGCATTGTGGATATAATATATATTTGAACATTTGACAAATTTTTAATTTTATATAATTTTTCGGGATTTTTTTTCGGGATTTTGGACTTTCGGGATTTTGGATTTTCAGGATTTTGGTTTTTCGGGATTTTGGATTTTCGGGATTTCAGTTTTCGGGATTTTGAACATAGACAAGATGTCTCTAGTTAATTTTGAGTATTGTTTAACTGATTTTCTTCTAAAAGAAACCCACGAGTTCAGTAAGCTTTCTTTTTGCAAAAAAAAAAGTTATGGAACTAGGTCGCTCGACACCATCAATGAAAATTGATTATACGGTAATTATATTGAAACCCTTTCATACTTTGCTAAGTACGACCATTTAATGGAATCGCATTTAGAACAAAGTTCAAGTTCCCAAAACTCCATTTTTTCCGGCCTCTCCAATGACATTCAAAACGACTTGATACATAGTATCGCTGCAGTCATCAAATCCGAAGTTAAGGATCAAATCAGTTCAATAAAAATTTGTGTCTGTGATGGTCGATGATACACCAGATGTGAGCCACAGAGAACAGCTTAGTATTGTAGTGCGTTATTTAGTAGAAAATAGAATACAAGAAAGATTTCTAGGTTTCTTTGGCGTGAGTGTCGGTCGAAACGCGGTTATCTTGTGCAATAAAATTATAAATGTCTTAGATAGTTTTAACTGTAAAGAAAAGTTAATAGATCAGTCCTACGATGGTGCGGCCATAATGTCCGGTGGTCATGGTGGAGTCCAAATAAGAATCCGGAATATATGCCCAATGGCTATTTTTATTCCCTGTTATGCCCATGTTCTGAATCTAGTGTTATCTAAATCGTTAGAAAGCATTCCTGAGTTGAAATTATTTTTTGGCTTTGTTAGTAGTATCGTTAGGTTTCTTAATAAATCATCTAAAAGAACCAATCTGCTAAAGACAATTGCAGATCGACGAATGCCCGGGGTATCAGAGACTCGATGGCAATATCATTCACGTACTCGTTTAGTGAACGTCTTATTCAATTGCAGAAAAGATATTATAAAAGCTTTTGAACAGATTTTATGTGTACCAGAAGAATGCGATAACGATACTCTGGTTTTGTCCGAAAGTTTGTTGTACAAACTGCAGAACAAAGAATTCTGTTTTTATTGCATGTTACTTCGGTCATATTTGCAGAAACAGATATTCTTTTTAGTTTAGTTCAAAATAAACAAACTTTTTAAACTCATTTGACTCAATCTATGAGAGCGTAAGTGACTGCTCAGAACCTCCACGCAAACGCCGACTACTTAATATTGATTCAACAACAAATTATAGCCGAATTTTTGTAGCAATTATAGTTCATTAAGTTCATATATTTTCTTTGATTTATCAAACAAATCAAAATATGAATATTTTCCTAAGTCAATGCCGGATGACAAAATATCTTCTTTAATTACCCTATTTCCTGGCATTTTTAATTTTACTACTTTAGAAAATGAATTCAAAGTTTTACACACTACCCTTTCACTGAAAAAGCTTGATGTTTTTCAACTTTGTAAGCATTTTAATATGGAAATTCTTAGAGATACTTTTTCTCAAACTCTAACATTGTGTGAAATCTTTTTAACCCTGCCTTTGACTGTGGCCTCTGTCGAAAGATATTTTTTCTACTTTACTCGTAAAACGAGTCCACACTTACTTAAGAAATTCCCAGAAAGAAGAAAGAGTTTTAGCAGAATTCGTAAAAAAGAATCGTAGGATAGCTTTAGAGTACAAATAGGTAGTACATAATTGTAATTGCTAAATTTTTTATATTTAACAACGCTCCGAGTAGGGTTGGTCAATAAGTCCCTGAAAATTAACACAAATTGTGTCGTCACCTTAAATTTATTTTCTTTTTTTGTCAAGAATCATCATTCAAAAGAACGCACCCAAATTTTCAGACAGATCTGTCAAATAGTTTTGTTGTGGCAGCCATTTTATATAGACGCCTACTAGCATTTTCATTAAAATGGAAAAAAGTGAATTTCGAGTGCTCATTAAACACTATTTTTTGCGAGAAAAAAACTATCACGCGAACCAAACAAAAGCTTCACCATCGATTCGAACTATTCACCACTGGTTTACTCAATTTCGGTGCGGTCGTTCAAGCACAAGTGACGCCTAACGTTCTGGTCGCCCAATTGAGGTCACCACACCAGAAATGGTCGACAAAATCCATGGTTTGATAATGGACGATCGGCGAGTGAACGTGCGCGAGCTGGAAGAGCCCACAGGATTATCACATGGCTCAGTGACTTCGATTTTACATAAATATTTGGACATGAAAAATCTTTCCGCAAAATGGGTGCCGCGTTTGCTCACAATCGACAACAAACGTATTTGTTTGACAACTTCAAAGGTTTGTTTGGCGATGTTCCAGAAAAATTCGGCTGAGTTTTTGCGCCGTTTCGGAACCGTAGATGAAACCTGGATTCACCACAACACACCAGAAACCAAGAAACAGTCAAAACAATGGACTTCTCCTGGTGAATCGAAGCCGAAGAAGGCCAAGGCGGGTTTGTCAGCAAACAAGGTCATGGCGACAGTTTTTTGGGATGCAAAGGAAAAAGTTCTTTTTCACAGACGCACAAGTCCACAGTCGCAATGGCAAAATTGCATGAGTTAGGCAACGAACTCCTCCCTCATCCAGCATATTCCCCAGATTTAGCCCCCTGCAACTATTTCCTGTTTCCAAACAAGAAGAAATGGCTCGGAGGTAAGAGATTTGGGTCGAATGAAAGGTCATCGCTGAAACAAACGCTTATTTTGAGGGGCTCGAGAAATCATATAATTTGGAGGGCATCAAAAAATTGGAGAAACTTTGGATGAAGTGCAGAGCTAAAAGGAGAATATGTTGGAAAATAAAACGGTTTTGTACCGAAAAGAGTGTTCCTTATTTCATTTTTCAGGAACTTATTGACCCAACCTCGTATCAATAACTTTTATAGATTACATTGCCCAGAACGGCCTTTTTCATTGTCTACGTAAATTCCAATGACTTAAAGTATAACAAAGGTGGCTTGGATTGCATATCTTAAGTCTGTGTTTCGAATAAGCACCAAAATGGTAAGTCTTGAATAAAACATTTTACTTAAACTTTTTTCGGCTTCCCTCTCTTGAAATTTCACCCCACGCCACCGATGCCTACTCATGTAGTTTGAGACAGTACTGACTTTGCAAAGACTTGAACCTGTTAATCGATCTCTGAAGAGTCATTTCTTAGTCGAGCCTTTCTAGCACTTTAGTCAAAATTGAAATGATCTGATGACTGTCTGATGACTCTTTGAACGTTTCCACCAAAACATCTCGCAACATTATTCTAAACCTCAAAATCTGATGATAACAAATTAGTCTCCACTCTTAAACTTGTCGCTATACCTTTTGCTTTCAAAAACTCAGTTTGAACTTGCAAACCAAATTTCATTAAAATCTGCTCAGAAGTTCTTAAATTAAATGATAGATAGAAAGTAGATAAAGATAGAAAGTAGACAAAGATAGAAAGTAGATAAAGGTGAAGATAAAGATTCCTAAAACCCCGCTACATCTTACCTACACTCCATCCGAACAATCATACATCAAAATCTGTTCAGTGATTCTTAAGCTAGGCGTGTAAAAGCACACAGACACTTAGATATGGAACAAAAAGTTTCTTGTTTTTACCTTGCCCCTTCAAAACGATCATAACGTTCCCTTATTTTCCCGATGAACTTTAAACGCTGAATGAAGGAACATTTTTTATAAACTTCTCTCAAGATAAGCAAGCAAGATGTCTTTAGTACTATGTGTGTAGGAACTGCTCTTCAAGAGCATTGCGCAGAACATCATTAAAGTTATTTTGTGCCATAATAATGCCTGTCCATACTCGCACTTGAATCCTTTTTTTATTAAACTTTAACGCTACATACCTACGTACTTTACAAAAGCATGTAGGCAGAAACATTTTGCCTTGCATCAATTTGGTTTTTGTTGAAAGTTACGTACAAATAAGAAGAAGAATACTCAAAGCTCCATATACTCGTACATTCCTTAGCACAGAATATCTGAATATTTCATGTAAAGTTTGTATGAAACTTACCTCAAACTCTTAGCATTTTTGAGATATTCTCATTCATCTGGTTTCCAAAGCTCCTGTTCGTTTGCATTTTCACCATCAACTTGAGCATCAGTCACCCATAAGCTAAGCCAACATGCAAGTAAAACGATCCCCCCCATTTGAATGCAAAATTATTTCCACTTCAAATGGTAAACTGAACTGGTAAAGACGAGGAAGGAAGAAAAAGTTTTAAATCCTGTACCTCTCACATCCTTTTCGGCACAAAAGTCAGATTAACTTTTACACCTATTATGTATCTTTGCCTTCATTTGAATATATCCAGCCTCTTGTATCATCCTACATCTGATCTGACACAGACATCAAGTCAAGGTAGAAAAATTCCAAAGGGAAGATAAACTTGAATGAAAAGCCGGAAATCTTTGATGGAAATTTCGTCCTTATTGCTCTGAACTTGTCTTCGTTGATGTTGAGTTGAACAAGTTGTGCAAATATGGGTAGGCGTGCGGGTTGTGTATATATATATTAAAGGGAAAGTTAACATTTACCAAAGCAAAACATAAAGAGAAAGAGAAGAGTTGGGAATTGGTGTTAAGGTGTCACACATGTACAAGAACGCATTTAATGTATATCGGGTGGGGCGGTGGAGTATACGTCTAGTCCTTATTCTATCCTCAAGCATTTTGCCTGGTTGTATGTCGTCGTTTGCTGACTCAACATCAACAGACAAATATCCTGCATTTTGATAAATGTCTTCGCATTCCCGCACATATAAGTTTGACTTTAGCCGGGTGAATATAGATGTGTCGTAGGATTACGGTTGAAGGATGTTGGGATATCAATTTAAGAGACTTAAAGTCATCCGTCATATTGACAAGCTTAGATGGAAATTGAGATGTTGCTGGTGGAGAGAATGTATAATTTTTAAAGAAGTTGACGAAGAAGTTTTTGTATGAAAGATTAAAGTAGGAATGTTTATGATGTCTGCTAGGGACATGATATCAACTTTGCAGACTTCATTTGGTAAGCAAAACTGACATTATCAGATTATGGAAGGGAGACTCTACTCACAGCTGACTTAACGATTGGTAATGCCAAAAATTAGATCATTTCAATTTTGACTAAAGTGCTACGAAACCTTTACTTAGGGCGTTTTTTTTTTTTTTTTTTTTTATAATTTGCACGTGTTAAAGGTGATATGAGTACCCTTATACTAATTTTTAGAACACGTACGTTTTTATGGAAAGGGGAAGACACAGAGAGAAAGACAGAGTGGTGTGGTTTGAAACTCAGGTGGTATTAAGTTTCTGTAAACTCCAAGGGTGGCTGTCCAGATAACTGGGGAGTATTTTGTTTGTTTTTCGCTATCATTGTCGTTGCTTATGATTCACAGTATTTTTTTCCGTTCTCCTGAGGTCATCATCACGATCAAGTTGCATTTTGCCATATGACCACCCTACTGCCAGTGTTATGCCTTCACAGTAGAGTTGACTTAGCTTTCGCAAGTGATCGACTTTTTATTTATTTCGTGCGAAATAAATAGATGATTCTTGACATCAGGATTCGAACCGTGAATCAACAGCGTGACAAGCGATGATGTTACCACTGCACCACGGCCACCCTTGTCAACGACGCAATGGCGAATTGAATATTCTTTCGGACTCTAAATGAGTAACTACTCACTGACTAAGCCATTCGAGAGAATGGAGGACAGCATCTAGCATAATTCTCCATATCTTCTCTGGTTATATTGTGCCCACTCTAGAATACTCTGAGAACTTGAAAAAAGAGCGCCGTTAAGTTAAATCCACCCATATAAAAATATAAATTCAGAAGTCGTTGGATCTCTGTATTCTGTAGGGACAGCTAAGAGCCCTCAACCTATCTTTAGTTGGAGAGGAACCTTCGTAGTCCAGATTACGCTCAGAATATGAATGATGAAATGCAATCGAAAATATCTACTGTATTTCGAAAGAACCACAGCAAGACCTCGGCCCTGAACATGATTTCATCGCAAATCACCAACGGACTAAAATAAAAACAACCATATCACAGGACGTCACTCTGGACCTGTCCAAAGCGTTCGACACGGTAGATCAGGTCACGATGCTACACGACATCTTGGAGTCCCCATTACCCTACACCCACAAACGTTGGTTGGCCAATTACCTATGCGGCCGGCAATCTTTTATCAAATTCAGGAACACCATACCTAGGCACCGAAGAGAGGAATGAGAATTATTGCAAGGGGTTGCTTTCTCGCCTCGATTCCTATGCTGATGACCGTTCAATTCGCACAATGGGTCCAAACGTGCCTGATCTATGCACAGCAATGAATTGAAGGATTTCTCAGAAACCGTGACCTCCAACTGTCGGCCGAAAAATCACACTTTTCACAACCTGTATAAAGGAGATAAGATTGATTTTGGTGATAGTGTAATCTGTTGGAGGCCCTACCAGTTCTCTAGGTAGTGAATCCAGAATACGGCTATAACCGTAGAAACTCGCAGTCCAGTATCCAGATTCTCTGTGTCTGACCGCGCTATATGATGTGATATTTTAAATGTGTAGATCCAGAGGTAAAAAATACAGGAACACCGTAAGAGCGTCTGACGAAGCCTATGCATGCTATTCTTTATATATACATCGATAGAGTTAACTTTAATTGGAAACCCCATTTTTTACCGAAGGTTCTAATACAGGCATATAAGGCTATCAGTTAAGCTTACAATCCAGGATGACTTCTTATTACCTAGAGCTGGACGATAATGCGAGCAGCTGACCGTTCAGTCGAGGAAGTGTTAAATCAGGTATTTTGGTTTTGGGAGTGAAAAGCATTAGTTCAGTTTTGCTCGAATTGTAGCCCAGGTGCTTACCTTATTCAAAGCCCTTCCCATGATCTCGCTGATCACCGAAGGAAAATTTCCAGACGTAACTAATTTTTTCTCTGTCAAGTTCTAGAATGATGTTATTCATAACCATAAGCCATAACAGAGGTGGGATAATACCACCCTGAGGTGTTTCTCTGTTGGCAAATTTGGTTATGTGGCTATCTTCTAGTATTGCCTGAATAATTCTTGTGCTGAGCATAGAAGCAACCCATTTATTTAGATACCTTTCTACCTCCAACTCCGTGGGGGATGCTAGAATTGCTCCAGTGTGTACGTTACTAAAAGCACTTTCTCTGTCTAAGAGGGGTAGCTAAGGTGTACCGATTTCTCTATTGTTCATACAACCTCATGGAGATCCATTTCAGTGGATCTTTCTTTGAGGTATGCGTCCTGAGATTTGGATAGCGATGTTCCTTTTATTATACCTCGCAGATGATTACCTAAGATGCGTTGGAGAGTCTTAAATAAGAAAGAGGTTAGACTGATTTGCCTAAAGTCTTTTGCATATTCATGACCACGTCTTCCCGCTTTCGGAATGAAAACTACAAGCGCGGATACGTGGTTATTTAAGATACAGCTCCAGAAAATCGGCGTAAGCCATGGAATTGCTAAATCTTACATTTTTTTCAGCATTAAGGGGTTACTTGTTAATATTTATATTTCGGTTGTAGAAGAAGTTGTAGTGGTTGTCTTGAAGCCCCCTTATAGTGGGGCCATTAACCCAAGGTTTGTGCACAGAACTGATGTTAATATTTGTCTCTTTTAGGAAAACCATCAGATTATCTATTGCACATTTTGAGTAGTGTAGATTAATCTATATGACTTTCAGCATTGGTATGTGTGGTAGTTGTAATGGTTTCTATACTCATGTCCTCCAACATCTAGTTGGCGTCGTCGACTTCATCTAAGTCTTCGGTCGGACCTGAGAAGCAAACAATTTTCACTTCAGAATGCCTGATGCCTAAGCGAAGTTTACAGTCGACTTTCTCTAACGCTTTCGTTGATAATGAGAAGTGCTGGAGAGAGTCCTCAACTTTAAGGACTTTCAGCCATTCATTGGCACCAACGGCTCATGGAGCTTAAGACAGTGAATTAGCTTTTCACTATCGATGATCATATTTGAGAGCCAAATGCGGGCTCTATGTCTCCGTGGAATATTTCTAGCAAGAATGAGGCTTCGCATTTGATGACCTAATATCCCCTTATGACTTCAGCTGAGTCAAAACAAGGAAGTGGTCCTGCCTTTGCATAAATGTGGCTGAATTTCATTGATACAGTGCTCAATTTGCTCCTTCAAGGCCACGTCTTGGTCGTCGGCTTATTGGCATAAACCTTAGACTTTAAAAAACCCCAAAGAAAAAAGTCCAACGCCGTTAAATCGCTTGATCTGAGCGGCCAATTCTGATCACCAAAACGGGAAATTACAAAACCAGAAAATGACTCATGCAGTAACTGAATTGTTTCTCAGGCTGTATGACATGTGGCACCGTCTCATTGAAACAGCATGTCGTCCACATCATACCATTAACTGTTATTACCTGAACAGCCGCATTTTCAAGAAGAATGGTCCGATGATGCCTCCAGCCCAAAATCTGCACGAAACAGTGACACGTTGTGGATGCATTTATTTCTTAATAATCACTCGTAGATTTTCTGAACCCCAAATTAGACAATTTTGACGATTAACATGAGCCTCATTATGATTTTGTTCAAAAAATTAGCATCCACTTCTTGTTGCCCGGAATCCATTCAACGAACTCTCTTCGCTATGCGTGGTCAGTAGGCTTCAGTTTTTGAGTCAATTATACTTTGTATGCATGAAGATGCAAATCCTTCGGGAGAATATGTTGTAGAGAGCTTCTGAAAATGATGCCGAATTGATGTTCTTGAACTCTCAACAACACTCTCAAGAACTGCTTCGATGTTTTGTGTTGAAGGACGGTCAGTGTGTCTAAGATCACTAATTGATTCAGTCTCCCTGAATTTTTGAATTAATCTCTTCACAGTTGATGTAGTTATATCACTATTCCGACTATATTTTGTACGAAAATTGCGAACTGTAGCTGCCAAACCTTCATTATTTTTAAAATATTGCCCAACAATAAAAATGCGTTGTTCTTTCATGTAGCACTCCATTTTGAATAACCCTGAACTGTCAGCAGTCACGCTATCTTTTTTTTTTTTCGTTGGCAACACTTTACCGCGCAAATGGCGCAAAATTCAAATCTCGCTTGAATTTTGGGACACCCTTTAGAGGTATATGCTTGTAGAGGTCTGTAAGGTACATTAAAGACGATCGTGTAACCCTAAAATCCTATACATAAATAATTGCTTATTGAACATCATTTCTGAATAGTTTTGAAAAGAAAATTAAACCTCCATGATTTTACAAATAATTTCTCACAATCAGTACAAATAAATAATTCAATTGTTATAACTAAAACAAGGTATGTACGTGCCTCTACAACTTTCACTAACCAGCAGACGGGTAAATAAATTAATTTCAAAACAATTCATTTCGAAAATATCCACAAAATTAATTATTATTCAAAAGCTCCCAGTCGATTTACTCAATTAAACAATAACAATAATAGTGTTATTCAAGTATTCTAATGAATTCTACATTCAACGGAAAACTATCACCGTACACAACTCCCTTTGTTTGCGGAGAATCCTTCGGTGGAAAATTCAAAATAAATGTTGCGTATACGCCTTCGTTGATAGTTTCAATAGAAATTAATTTCCCGCAGTTGTGGTTATTAGGATAATTGAATAGAAAATATAAATACGAAGAGGTTATTTGTTTTTAAATTTATAATTTGAAACTTATTGTGTCTGTGGAGTATGTTTACAAACAAGGCTACGCTTTCGGTTCAATTAACAATTGATTGCCCTGCACAATCCCATAAATGATTTTTCTTTGTAACATTAGACGAATATAATATGGAAGACTCCTACATTCAGAGATATAGTACTTGGAATGAGAGTAACATTTAGACTGTGACAAAAAAAAAATTAAAGAATGCCTCTTCAGAATCACTTTTAGAAATATTCACTGCCCCAAGGTTTTCGAAGACTGGACTATTGTGTGACGAGCAGGTTACATACTCTCCGGTAATTTTATTACTTGGTGAAGCGTTGATCAAGAAAGAAGGACATCCAAGACTTACTAGCAATAGAACAAATTGGGAGGGCTTAACAAACAATTAAGGCGAAACAAATATCGCCTTAAATGTATCACTTAAAACACCTTGTGAACTAGAGGACGAAGTTGATCGTTTCGTGGAAGCAATCCAAAGAGCGGCATGGAGAAACACTCCTTCTAGAATCTATAAAATTAATCGCAACGAAAATTATCCAAGTGAAATCATTGAACTCATTGAGGGAGAAAAGAAAAGCACGAAAGAAGTGGCAAATCACTCGTGCACCGCAGCATAAAAAGATCCTTAACCGACTATGCAATCGCCTTAGAGATAGTATTCGGGAATTTAAAAGCAATAAGATAGCGATCTACCTTAAAAATCTCTCCACTGGAAGAGAATCAAATTATTCACTTTAGAAAGCGCTAAAAGGCATCCAGAAACCTCAAATGCAAGCGCCACCAATTCGGAAAAACGATAGAACTTAGGCCAAGAGCGACAAAGAAAAGGCGGAATTTTTTGCTTTGCACTTAGAAGATACGTTTAAGCCATTCGACGGCCCTTTGATAACGCTCGACTCCCCAGTCACGACATCTGACAACTTTAAAGTAAAAAAAGTTGCGTTAATTGAACTGAAGTAAGTGATTAAAAATCTAAAGACTAAAAAAGCCCCGGGTTACGACTTGATAACGGCGCAAGTGGTCAAGGAATTACCAAATAAAGCTCTTATCAAACTGCTATATTTGATTAACGCTTCGTTCAGATTGCTCTACGTTCCGAGACAGTGGAAAGTCGCAGAGATTATAATGGTCCCGAAACCATTCTTTGAATGAGAAGAAATCATATCGGCCTATTTCCCTATTGCAGGTTATCTCTAAAATATTCGAAAAACTACTTTCAAAACGACTACAACCCGTAATCAACGAAAGACGACTCATTCCTGACCATCAATTTGGATTTAGAGTCAAACATTCAACAATCGACCAAGTCCACAAAATAACTGACGTTATTTGTTGTGACGTATTTCTTGACGTCTTACAAGCTTTCGATAAGGTTTGGCACGAAGGTTTGGAGTATACATTACAACGACTACTGCCATGGCAACTCTTTCTAATTTTACGATCGTACCTCACGGAAAGACTTTTTCGTGTTAAGCACGGAAAGACTTTTTCGTGTTAAGCACGGAAATGATTACTCTGAGGTCAAGGAGATTGCGGCCGGAGTCCCACAAGGAAGTGTCGTCGGCCCGCTTCTATATGTACTCTACACGCGTGATATCTCGCAGGAAAGAAACTGCGTCGTCGCCAAGTTTGCGGATGATACGGCGATATTGACAACGGGCGATACAATTGAAGTAGCAACTGAAAAGCTGCAACATGCTGTTAACAAAGTCCACGCTTGGACGAATTTTTGGAGTATTGTGCTGAACGCAAGCAAATCTACTCACGTCAACTTTACCTACAAATAAGTGGACAGATTACCCGTATATTTAAACTCGGCTCAAATACCATACGCGAACGAAGCAAAATATCTAGGAATGACTGTAGATGTTAAGCTTAAATGGAAATCGCACGTAAAAAAGAAACGCGACGAGCTCGAAAACAAATACCGACAAATGTACTGGCTACTCGGAAAACATTCGAAGTTGAGCCTACATAACAAACTGCTTATCTACAAGCAAGTGCTAAAGCCAGTGTCGCTGATGGTCTACAACTATGGGGTTGTACCAGGAAAAGCAATAGAAACATCCTACAAACTTTTGAAAATAAAGTTCTTAAAACGATCGTTAGCGCACCGTGGTACGTACGTAACGAAGATATTCATCGGGACCTGGGAATTCCCAGCGTCGTCAAAGAGATAACAAATTTTGCTCGTAAACACAAAGATCGTGTTCACGGCCATTGTAACAGTACCGTCATTCAACTACTTGACGTGAACAATTCAATTCGTCGTCTTCAAAGGACAAAACCTTTTTGATCTCGCGTCATAGTATATGCCGGTCGTGGAAATAGCAGGAACTTTCATTGGAATTTAACCTGTCTAAAGCGCTACATTCTTTCTAAATTACATACGAACGTCTTTTTCCAAAAATCTCGAGTCTCGTAAGCGAAAATAAAACTGCTGGATAAGCGTCGGCTTAGTTGTAGTATTAATCTTGAAGAGTGGTGTTTTTAGTGAGTAAAAATCTCACAATACCATAAGCACGCGCGGTCGGGCCTTACGGTATTTTTAGAAGATTTTCACCCTCTCGGAAAAAAAAAAAAAAAAGTTTACATACTAAAGGATGACCAGATAGCAATGATAGTTTTTCCATTTGTTATGTTTCAGCAGCTGTCAAAGCTGTCAATAAAATCCAGCTGTTTAAAATATTCAGTAAGGTTTGCCATTTCACCATGCATCGTTTGACGCTTCCCGGATATGTAGAAATTATTGAAAAATATTATCGAAATTCCGGCTCAGTTGTAAATACGCAAAGTGAATTTCGTCGAGAGGTCGGTCGTCATCATGGCTTCAGTGCGCAGGCAATTCGTCGCACCGTGGAAAAGTTTGAGCGTGAGTACACTCCTTTGGACCTTAAGCCACCAACCAGACAGAGATCGTTGTGAAGTGAAGAAAACATAGCCGCCGTAGCGGCCAGTATCGAAGATGACCAAGCTTATTTTGCGGTTGGATTTGGGCCTACATCCGTACAAGATTATGCTGATGCAAGAATTGAAGCCAGACGACCATAAACAATGCCGTGAGTTCGCTAATTGGGCGCTGGAAATGTTGTCCGGAGATCCGGATTTTGATCAAAAAATCATCTTCTCGGAAGAGGCCAATTTTTGGCTCAGCGGCTATGTCAACAAGCAAAAGTGCCTTTATTGGAGCAACCACAATCCACAAGTGTTCGACCAAGCATCAATGCTTCCACACATATTGACTGTTTGGTTTATGGCACGGCGACATCATGGGACCTTATTTCTTTCGAAATGAGGAAGAAGACACCGTTACCGTCAATGGTCCTCGGTATAGACAGATGTTAACCGACTTTCTGTGGCCAGAGTTCGACAATTCGACATATCCGTGCTGTGGTTCCAACAAGACGACCCTACATGACATACAAGCGACGCAACGCTCGAAGTGACGAAGGGGAAATTTGGGAACTGGGTAATATCACGGCGAGCGTTCATCAATTGACACCCCTCGATTATTTTCACTGGGGCTACGTCAAGTCCTACGCTAACAAGCTAACTGCTTTGGACGAGCTCGAGGCCAACATTCGAAGCACTATTGCCGGAATAACGCCGCACATATTGGACCGAGTGATGATTGTACCGATCGCTTGAAGCACTGCCAGCGAAGCCGAGGCGGTCATTTAAATAATGTGCTATTTCGTACATAATGGCATGAATGTAGCTTCAATATAAAGTAAGAATCAATTTGATATCTCACACCGTTGTTTTATTTAAATTTATTTTCCTATCGTTCTTATCTTGTCACCCTGTGCACTTTATTTCCGCAGATTTCATATTTGTCTACGCCACCAATTTGTGGACTTCAAATTTTATGGAATTTGAAGCAGAAATCGACAGACAGATTTTGAAAGTTACTATTATTTGAATTAAATATGTGTTTGCTTAAAAGTCAGGGACAGAGAACGGACCGCATGCGATCCAGACGGATTGTAACTTTTTTGTATGCCTGTTTCTAAGGGAATATATCTTGTTGGGAGATTTTAATTTTTTTTAAAACCGGCCAATAGGTAAAGTACCGTTATATGTATTTTCTGCCATAAAACATCTTATAATCATCTTGATCAAAATCGTTCGAGCAGTTCTCGAGAAAATGTATTTTTTTTCAAAATCGGCAGTTCATTTTGGGGTTAGAATGAAAATTCCAATTTCGACTCGAATTATGAACCCACAGTCCTGAGATATGAAGTTTGATGTAAATCTGTGCAATGAGCACTTAAATATACAGTTGCAAAAGGTAAGAGCGGCATTTATGTCTCTCAAACGCCTTTTCCACTCCAACTATCTTCGATCTGATGTGAAGGTCATATGCTAAAAAGTTTTCATTCGTCCAATTCTGACTTATGCGAGTCCAGCATGGTGGAACATAAGCCCGTCTTATATGGAAAAACTTAGACTATTTAAAAGAAAATTATAATAATTCCGATTTTCGGCATTACGTTTCTAATAAGACACTATTGGATGATGCCGGCGTATCCAGAATTGACAATGTCATTCTAGATCTTGTGAGGAACCATTTTGCGCGGTCATCGAGTGTTACGGAGAACGGACTTGTGTTAGGCTTATTTTATCCTAACCCTGGGTATTTTCAAGGTACTATAGTGAGTGGTTATATCCCCACTGAAGCATTCTTATATTTGGATGCACATAGTTACTTGTCAGATTCACTGAACGTTCCTATTATTTACTATTTTGTTAGAATGGCTACAGATAAACGTATCCTCTACGATTCAATGGACTCAGGAGAAGGAAACACTGACTTGAGATACTGCGTAAGCATACCTGAGCAGGATTCAGTAAACGACGACGGGTTGAATAGGGAGAGACATTGGTGGCTCGACTGGGTTGAGGCTAACACCTAGGGCCGGACCCTGATATATGATTTTTGGCATACCACTGAATGGCCAATTGAATGGTCTAACTCTCATTTGATTGGTCTTTTCAATCGCGGGTCAAAAATCACATATCAGGGTCCTACCCAAGAATTAGGTTAAGGTAGTTTTAATTTTTATCACTAGATCCGTTTTTATGCAAAAAAAAAAGTAATGTGTCCTAAAAGGTTTTAAGTTATTATAAGTATTGTGCACCCCTTAGGTCAGTTACTTTAAGGTAGTTTTAAGTTTATTGGAACTATAAATTATGTTAGTGTGTGACTGGAATGAAATAAACCATTAAGGCCGCAGTCGGTGGTGTATGTTTCACAGACATTGATGAACAGATAGACAGAATTGTGAAACTCCCTTTTTTGAAATTCTCTATTATTGTAATAGATATTAAGACTAAACAAAATCTTTTGATAGAAAATAAGTAAGTAAGTTATGCCGCGAAGAGCAAAACGGATGAACTTGCGTTAAACAGCCTCTATTCGAAGGGAATGGGTATCATGATAGATAAGAGCCTTTGATGATGAAGTCAACGTCATTAATTGACAAAATGAAAATCAGGGGACCAAGATGGCTACCTTGAGGGACCCCGGAAGTGGCTTTAATGGGGTCGGATACAGACGATCTAAATAGTATTTTGTATTGACGTTCCTCAAGGTAGGATTTAATCCACCCAATGAAACTCAGTTGGAAGCCTAGGGATTTGAGTTTAAAAAGAATGATTAGCTTATGCAGAAGTTAGCTTCCGTAAGCGCTTGTAAATAAATTTCAGTTTCCGTTTATTAGAAAAGCTTATTATATCAGCCCATCCCATTTGTAATGCGGACTAAGACTAAGCCTCCCAAATAAATTTCCGCGGGACTTTATTATACCCTACCCAGTTTAATACATAGTTTGTAACATTCAGAAATAATAACAATTGACCTCCAATAAAAGTTATGTCGATCTAGCTATGTCCGTCTGTCCATATGTCCGTTCGTATGTCACCATGAAATTTGGTGTATGAACTTTCTGGAATCTAAAGCAGTACAAGTGTACAAATTGTTATAATCCGCCAACAGACATGCCTGCTTTTAAAAAAATTTCGTCTTTCCATTATTTTTGCTAGAAATTGGAAAATATTGTCTAAGTGAAATATGTAGTGGTTGACTTTTTCTAAATTTTGTTCATACATTATACATAGCAATGCATTTTCTTTAAGAAAAAAAACACCATACTCGTATATTGCTTCCTCAAAGGTTAAGGTTAAGTCTTATTGTGAATATCTCATCAGAATCCATGAAGTTCGGTTAAAAATTTCACAACGCCATGCTCACTTTATTAGGAGTGAGTTAAAAGATGGGAAATAAGGAATACGAACGATTATAGACAGATTGTAATTTTCCCGTTTTTTTTATAATTTGCGCGCGCCAAAGGGGATATGAATACCCTTATACTCTTACAGGGCACAGGCGTTGTGTAGATAGACAGAGAGAGAGAAAGAAAGACAGATTTGGTGTAGTGATTTGAAACTTAAGTGGTATAAAGTTTCTGTAAACTCCAAGGGTAGCGTCCAGATAACTGTGTTGTACACCTTCTCTTTATTCGATAAAAAAAAATTGAACCGAATATTTTGTAAAGTGACCAATGCATTCCCATTTTTGTTGTCATATAAATCGCAATACAGCGGAAATTGCATGTGAATTGTGTGCAATGTACATAAGTGCCGCCTGACCTAAAGATGGTTTAACAAAAGACGTACTGCTTAACACCCTGGACGAAAAACCAGTCGCGTCTATTGAGGAATTATCCGAGAAATTGATTTCTTCCATTGTGAGCAATTACTTAAAATCACCTAGAAAATGGGTACCGCACAATTTAAGCGAAAAAACTTGCTTAAGGCATGTCTCCACCCTAACTAGGTAATGCTCTCTAACTGAAAGCATTAACTATGCGTGATATTGTCCAATTTGAACTGTTTCCTCCTGGTCAAACCATTACAAATGACTATTATGGTGTGTATGAGGGAAGTTTTTAAATAAAAACCAGCAGCATTGATCAATCGACGATAAATACTCCGCTAACAAGAAAGACAATTTAAAAAATTAACAGCTTTGGCTGTCAAATTGTGGATCGTCCACCGTACTGTCCTGACATTGACCTCAACAGTCGGAAAATGAGAAACCAGACTCAGGTTCTTCACTCATAAACCAGATGAGTTTTATAAGTCCAGCATATAACAATAAGCAGTACGTTAGTATACCATCACGGAAAATATTATGACGACTGAAAATACTGGAAATCTGGATTTGTTTTTTTTATGTGAATAAAATCAATTTAAGGGACTTCCTGATTCAATAAAAGCAACAAGATCACTTCTGCAAGTTTCTCATTTATATCAGGGTCAGGAACCTGTGAAAAATCTTGGTTAGCTTGCTGCGACTGTTTACACTCTGAGTGGAGCTTGTTGCAAGATCACGAAGAAAAACTAGCAGAATTTATTTGCTAGTCGAAGAAGCGCTTAAAGAAACTACCGTTTTTCGCAATTTTTGAGGCAACAATGTACCCAATTTTAACAAGTATACGACAGAGAAATCGCAAAAAAAAAACTATGTATGTATCACAGATTTGTTTTTTTTCTCCCAAGTTTACAAACCTACCAGCCTACCCATCTATTACAAAAGTTCAAAATAAAACTTCTAATAAATATAAAACCAATTCATGTACTTACTTACCACCGTTTATCTTTCCCATCAGCCAATGAATGGTAATGAGCACAGAATAAAAAATGACAATAGAAAGACCGGCAATGCCACTGCACCGCAATGCGTTAGCATGCATAGGTATAACACAATTTACACAAATATACACAAGAGCAAATATTTTAATTAGATTTAAGAACTTTAATAAAATAAAAAAAAAAGAGCAAAATCACCGAAAATGCCAATTTTAGGATCACTTTTTGACTCACAACGTTTGTCTTTGAAATTTGAAAAAAAAAAAAAAAAAAACTATATCACAACGGAATTTTGTGGCAATGGCACATGCACAAAAGCATTTCACCTGCCTTTTTTCTTATAGCCATAAAAACTTTATTTGCTTTTTAAACTTTTCCCGCACCGAAAGAAATTTACACGAAAAACAAAGAGAAACCATTCTTTGAAAATTTCTTCACCACTCTCCACTGAAGTTAGTTTTTTTCTTCAAACTACGGATCGATAACTGCAGTGATTGATCTGGATCATTCTTGTTGTTTGAGCAGATGAACTCCATCTATTGTAATAGTGCTGCCAAGTTCGGAATTTCGTTTTCTTATTCCTTATAAAAAATTTTTTTATTGATTAGGAAATTTTTAAAGCAGAATTGTTTAGACCATGAAATGGGATAATGAAACCTGGAAACGCAAATAACTTCAACTTGGGCTTTGTTGTTTTGAATAGTTACATTTCAAGCTCAATATCACGTATACATATGTGCGTTATTTGGAAGCTGAACAATATCAAAAATATTCTTTGCAAATCTCAAAATTTTATTGAGCTTTGCTTTGGCATGGTCCCGAATCCACACTGTAGTGATCTTGTTGGTACTATTGAATCAGGTCATTACTTAAATAATGCGGGTTTTCATTTTCTTTATTCAAATTTAAAAATATATAAATACATAATCTGGAGCATTTTCAGACAACAAAATATATTCCATCACTCCTAGTGATGACATCCTAACATACTCGTAGTAGTAACTGTTCTATGCCGATATTCTTAAATATTTTCTCCCAAATGCACCTCAGCTCGTCAGCAGGAACCATATCGAATAAATAAATACACCATCACTGATGACAGAATGCCAAATTTCGATATTCGATCTCTTAAGCGGTCATACCAAATCAACATTTATCAGTCGCGTGCTACTCGATAACTGATGCGGTAATTCGAACCCTGTAGTAGAAGAAATTAGTAAACCGAGGATCTCGTCTCTTCTCAATTATTAAACTAATTAAACTCCATTTTATATTATACAATACATCCGCTAGGATACATTTTAATATTGAAATGCAAACCTGAACGGAAAAAAAGGAGCCGTCTGTGCTTCATATTTTTGATTTCAGCTCTTTTAGGAAGGAAATTAGCGAATATTTTCCATCCGTTGCTATCGTTTACAGACATACGTACGAGTATGTTCAGCATGTGGAAAATTCAGAATTTTCCACATTTTCCTTCGTCCTGGTTGTGTTTCTTTTTTTTATATTAAATCAGTGCCGTTCGGTGCCTTTTGCGTTTTAATTTGCTTCGTTTGTGCATTTTAATGCGCGTACATAAGTATGTATGTACGTTATTTTTCATATTTTTATTATCTCCTGGTTTTTAATATATTTTCCTGAGTGTGTGATGCACATGAAGAGCGTTGAAGGAAGAAAGGTATACGGAAAGATATCGTCCTTGGTGCCCCTAGGACAGGAGAGCTTAAAACATATGGTGTCTGGTAGTGAAATGTCTGCAGTTAAATGCTCTCAAATTCATTTTTAATGAAATTTCACCAAAGGGGAGGATATGCAGGAGGTAAATCGCAGTTGGACGCTTTTATGATATAATTTGAGTCTGAAGAACGTGAAGTGGAACATTTTTAATTTTAAAACCATTTTCAGGTCGCCATGTTGAATTCTTGTTCTTAATTTAATTTTAATTTTTATATGCAATAAAAAATTATGATTCATTGCATAAAGATGAAAGGGTGCTCGATGGTGTTGAGCTCATTTCATATAAAGTTGTGAGTTTAGAAACCACTTCCTTAATGTAGGTACATTTTTCTAGCGATTGTGTGTTTAACGTTTCACATTATTCAGAGGAACTTTTCTGTATCGCGGTAGGGAGAACTCACTCGAAGACAGTCCATTTTACCGGAGGACCTTAGGTTATATTGAAAATTGAGACCGTTCAAATATGAATGACAAGCACGAAATACGGGACACCGCCTTACGGAGTATACATGTAAAGGGTCTTTCATTAAGCGCTTCCTATCTTTGAATTGAAATAAAACAAAGTGAGTATGGAATATCATCGAAATTTTTTATTCGTTTGAAAGGCCTATCGATGCCATTAAGTATAAAATATAAAATCGTTCAAATGTCCTCCGCGGCTTCTCTGGGTGGCGCGCGTCCGAAATGTCCAATTTTTCATGACTCGGCGCATTAATCAGGCTGAATTTGACCTATGGCATGGGTTATGTTGGCTTTGAGGGCCGCTGTGGTTTGTGGCTTATTCGCATAGACCTGCGACTTCAGAAAACCCCACAAGAAAATGTCTAAAGGGGTCAAATCACACGATCTCGGTGGCCAGTTCGCATCACCTTAACGTGAGATGACCATGCCCTCGAATCGCTCGTGCAGTATTTCCAATGTGGCGTGTGATGTGTAGCACGTAGCGCCGTCCTGTTGAAATCACATGTCGTTGGCGTCCATATGATCCAATTTAGGCCAAAAGAAGTTGGTGATCATCGACCTATAGCGCTCGACGGTGATGGCCTGGCCAACGTCCTTCTCAAAGAAATATGGACCGATGACGCCGCCAGCCCAAAATCCACACCAAACAGTGACTTTTTCGAGATGCATGGATCTCATGTGGATTGGTATCGTCCCAAATTCGACAATTTTGTTTGTTGACGTACCCATTCATCCAGAAATGAACCTCAAAACACACCGAATCTTCAGAATCTTTCATTTCAACTATCTAGACATTTAGTTATTTTAAAAACAAAGTATAAACGTACCAAAGTATTTTGTTGAATTTGAAACAACTCGGAAAGCACATTCGCATTGAGTTAAAATAATTTCACAAGTCAGTCGACATTTTTTACACCTTAAATTAAATAAAACTGTTGTTGAGGTTCCTTATAAAATTGTCTAGGTAAAGTATGTACATAAAAAATAAATATAGATACGAGTATGTTCATGATAATAGCCCACACAAGGTCTGGCTTCTCGTAGTAGTGCGTTAGTATTTTACACACGAATGGAAGGGACCTACAGTTTATTACCGAATCAAAATTGCGACCGTGAAAAAAAGGTTTCGTATTCCAGTGCAGGAACCACTGAGAAATGGCTAACTAAATTTCGAATCAAAAATTGAGAATTGACAACAAAAAGTGCGCACCGACAGTAGGTCGGTAGGTGCGGGTACTTTTCGAAACAAAAATGAAAAACGTCAAACTCCAGATATAAAGAGAGAATCTTCTCAATTTCACGAAAAGTATCCAAACGTTTTTCCTATGAAATCTTGAGAAATGTCAACTTAAGGTGGTTTTGAAATAAATGTCAATGAAATACTTTTGATTTTTCCAAACAAATACCAATACTCGTATATAGCGTCATTCTTATTAAAAATGTGTACCACAATTTCGTTTCATTTGGTAAAATCAAAAAAATCTTTTTGCTGACAAACCTACTGCGAGCGTCAAAAGAAAGTGTACACCTACACGTTACCATTTTTAACATTTTATTTCAACGAATGGTTTGTATTCTCTTATGAAATATTTATGTATTATACATTTTGTAAATAGTTTTTTCTCAAAAATTTGGTAAAAAAACTTAACAAAGAGAGTAACAATAAAAAGGCAATTAAAAAAAAACAAAACAAAAAGTACTTCATTGCACCAAAAAAGGGTACAACTAGAGGCACATACTGTAACAGTGTCTGCTAACCGGGAAAACACCAGTTAGATTTTTTTAGTTTTTTATTTATATTATTCTGCTTTGCCTGAGTCGAAGGGATACCTCTTGTTGCTGTATTCAAAGCAAATCGTTCTTAGAATGGGAAAACAAAGTTCAATTGAAACGCGAAAACTTGTGTTAAAAATTTAACCAGGAATTAAGATCGTTACGGGTCATAGCAAAAATAGTTAGCAGAGGCAATTAGATAAATTTGAGAGGTTTAAAGAAGTTGTAGATCGACCTAGTCCTAAGGCCATAATGATTATCCGAAGGTGAAGTACGGTCTATTGTCTGGGAAGTGAGATAAAATCCAGCGGCAAGTGCAGTCAAAACTGCGGAAGACATAAGGTGAGATTCTGAAGTTCCTTTTTTATCGCAAGTACTGTTCGTCGGACGCTCCACACTAATGGGTAACATGGCAGAGAGCCTCCGGAAAGATCCAAAAGCAACGACTGCTTAACGCCCCAAAGTATAAAAATGAGGGTTTGCTATTCTGGGAAAATATTCTTTTTAGTGACGAGAAATATTTAGATCGAAGAATCCGCCCTAAAAATAGAGAAGCAAAAGCAAGGAATTTGAAGAAAAAAAAATTAAATTCAACTATAAAGTACGGTGGTGGTTCGGTTATGGTCCTGAGGGTGTATGGCAACATCAAGCGTTGAAAATCTAGTCTTTATTGACAGCACAATGAACAAAACCGATTACCTCAACATGTTAAGGGAAAACTTATCAATCAATATTAAGGGAAAACTTATCAAAAACGACCCCAAGTAAACGGCCAAATTTGTAAAGGAATGGTTACTGTATCGAATACCTAGGCAGCTGGATCCTTAACCCGATAAAGCATTTGTGGGAGTACCTCGATAGGCAGACTCGAAAACGGGTTATAATCAGCAAAGACTCGTTAAAATCTGTTTTATTGGATGAATGTCAAAAAATTCCAACAGAATTCACCACGAAGTTGGTCAATGTCAAGTCAATGCCAAGCAGGCAAAACACTAATTTCAAGTTTTCAACTTTGTTTGCGTACTGTAACATGTTTCTTTGACATGTTGAAAATTAAGTACTTTTTGTTTTTTTGTTATTGCCTTTTTATTGCTTCTCGTTTTGTTACGTTTTGCTTACCAAATTTTTAAGGAAAAAAACCATTCATTGAAATAAAATGTTAAAAATGCAACGTGGCGATGTATACTTTCTTTTGACGCTCACATTATAAGCTGTAATTCAAACGAAATTTCTCTGGAGAAAATTACAGAAAAATAAACAATGAAAAATCATATCTCTCTAAATTTCATTAAGTCTCTCAGTACGCGTACAGTTTTTAAAAAATGGATTTTTTTTTGTAAAATGCGTTAACAAGCTAAAAACATGTCAAAAAAGTTCATATTTCAAAAGTAACTTAGATATACGGTTTGAATAGAATTATCTTAGCCATACTAGAAAATTAAAATGATAAAATCTGCTAATAATTAAAGTACTGTACTTAAATTTTTAGCGAAAAACTGAGTATGCAGTCATATTGTTACCAAAGATATGAATTTTTATTGAAATCGTAAGAGCCGTTTTCGAGAAAATTGTACTTTTTAAAAATAGATCTATTTAAAGTACCATTAATTTTGGGGTTAGCATACAAATTACAATTTCTCTTTTGAAAATAGCCTACAGATATTAAGTTTGACGACGTGCAGACAAGTAGGCAGACTTGCGAGATTTACTTTTTTTTCCGTTTCCCTATTATGGTAATACCAAGATTGATAAAAATTTCAAGATCGAAATGTTCTATAGGAAAAGTAAAAAGAATCTTGCAATCAAAAAAAGGTTTTCAACTGCATGACCTTCACTACATTATCGACGCTTGTTAACCATTCTTCTGTCATTGTGCAATAATGGAATTAAATTCGATTCGAGTTCATCGACTTCCAGTGATTTAAATCAAAAATTATTGAAGAAAACCGTAAGTTTTTGAAAAATAAATTTCATTTTTGTTTGCAAAAAAGTATGTCCAAAAGTATTTAATCCAAAATAATCGATGTGAGTGTTTAATTGAAGTAAATGCTCCGGTCGTTCTTTTGGTGGTGCTCAACTGGTGTATAATCATTGAATTCTCGGTCTTTAAGTTTGATTGCATAAAATTAATGTAAGTACACTTTACATCGTTAATTTTTCTACAATATTGCATATTTTCTTCCATCGGGGATGACTTTTTTCACTTTGGTGAATGGTTTTGGTTTTTCACGTTCATTTTCCATATAAAACGGCGGCCATTGCAACAAGTTAAAAATAACTGTAATCTGAGATTTTCTGAGCTCGCGTAAATCTGCGTTCGGTGTTTCGGTAACCTTATTCGAATCTTTAATCGGGGAGAAAGAAGTGAATTCACTCTCTGATAAATGTTCGCCGAGTCTTAAATCGTGTGGAAGCCATCAATTTATTCGTCCTGAGAGTTTAGTTGGAGTCCAGTTAATCAAAAATATGTCTTATTGCCCGTAGCGTGTGTTTTATATTTGAAAAGTGCAGTGGTGAATGTTTGGTGGTCAAATTGTGAAAAAAGCGTTTGTGTGTGTCCCTCGCGAATTTTAAACAATCCCCCGGGTCCTTTCTTCGGTCTTTCGATCACTAGTAGCGTAGTGTGTGTTTTATATGGTCAAATTGTGAAAAAAGCGTTTGTGTGTGTCCCTCGCGAATTTTAAACAATCCCCACGTGTCCTTTCTTCGGTCTTTCGATCGCTAGTAGCGTAGCGTGTGTCTTATATTTGAAAAGTGCAGTGGTGAATGTTTGGTGGTCAAATGGTGAAGAAAGCGTTTGTGTGTGTCCCTCGCGAATTTCAAACAATCCCCACGGTCCTTTCTTCGGTTTTTCGATCGCTAGTAGCGTAGCGTGTGCTTTATATGGTCAAATTGTGAAAAAAGCGTTTGTGTGTGTCCCTCGCGAATTTTAAACAACCCCCACGTGTCCTTTCTTCAGTCTTTCGATCGCTAGTAGCGTAGCGTGTGTTTTATATGGTCAAATTGTGAAAAAAGCGTTTGTGTGTGTCCCTCGCGAATTTTAAACAATCCCCACGCGTCCTTTCTTCGGTCTTTCGATCGCTAGTAGCGTAGCGTGTGTTTTATATGGTCAAATTGTGAAAAAAGCGTTTGTGTGTGTCCCTCGCGAATTTTAAACAATCCCCACGTGTCCTTTCTTCGGTCTTTCGATCGCTAGTAGCGTAGCGTGTGTTTTATATGGTCAAATTGTGAAAAAAGCGTTTGTGTGTGTCCCTCGCGAATTTTAAACAATCCCCACGGGTCCTTTCTTCGGTCTTTCGATCGCTAGTAGCGTAGCGTGTGCTTTATATGGTCAAATTGTGAAAAAAGCGTTTGTGTGTGTCCCTCGCGAATTTTAAACAATCCCCACGGGTCCTTTCTTCGGTCTTTCGATCGCTAGTGCGCGAGTGATTTCTGAAATCTTGCAGTTTGCTGACGACGATGGAGCGTGCATCATGAAAGATGAAAAGCAAATTCTTCCTCTGGTGAGTGGTATTACATTTCCATACATTTCCATTACATTTTTACCAACTGTTGTATGCATAAGCCTAAATTCTTATTTCAACTGTAAAACTTTAAGTCTTGCTTACAACCTCGTGGACTTCAAGATTCCAGCTCGCTAAGCTAGACTTCCTGGCATTCGTGATGTGTCGCATTCAAAGTAGTATTTGGATCTTTAATTTTTGTGCTAAAAAAGGGTCATAGTGTTTTCGATTGCATTTTTTTCTCCATTCGCCCCACTCGCACACAAGACCTAGTAACAGACGAAACCCCCTTTCAGGGTTTCAAATGTATTCTCACTCGCAATAATATGACGAATCGTTTGTTATTGTTTTCATAAACATCGGCCGAGCCGTTTAGGCTCTAGAAAGTTAAATATGCGTAGATAATCATACAACACATACAAATTTTGTCATAAAACGGTACATATGGTGCACATAGTATGAAATATAATAAGTGAAACAGAAAGTAGTATAATACTATGATACTAGTATGACACCTATAGGGTATTTTTTGGGACTGCAGCTGATTTGAAATTAGAATCATTTAAAAAACAAACGCATAAATCTTTAAGTTTTGTTATAAATGTATTATGTATTCAATGCCATTACTGAAGATGATTTTTCGATGAAAATTAGGGTCAGTTTCCAACTGCTCCAGAGCCCATTCAGCGAACACACGTCGTTGTCTATGGTCGTTTACCTTCAGCTCCTGGGTCAGTTGAATTTTGTTCGTGTGCAGACCCAAGTCACGACGCAAAATTCGCCAAGTTGTGATCTGCGAAGGGCCGAGTTCTTGTGAGCGACGCGAAATCGACTGCCTCGGATTCTCCTGCACACTCTCACGGACAGCGGCGATGTTTTCGTTAGATCTTGCGTTTCATCGACGTACGGGTGTTGGTTGACAGTCAATCAGGTCAGTCTTTTGACAATCGGATGAAAGTACCTGATTTCAGTGGTGGTGTGAGCGTGTCAATGCACGAAACCGTGCCCAGAAATGCAAGGCGGGTGTTAAACCAGTCTCTAACGAGCTCCTTCAGACGCACAGACAAGATTTGTCGTATTTAGCCTTATCCCGATATATCGACGCAGTCAGGACCCACCCACTATCTGTATTACTCGTGGTACCAAAATCCAAAAAAAGTTATAATGAACAATAAAATAGAAAAAACTAAAAAAAAACAATAACGAAAATTGGGGAATTCATCGGAAGATGATGATGAGTTCTACCCAAAGCGCGCTCCCCGAACCACCTACACCCTGCAGCGCAGGACACTCGACTCAGTGCCCAAAAATGCGCAGTTGACACCCGCAAATCGGCGATGGTCGCCAAGCTACTGGAAGAAGTGATTCAACTAAGCAAAGACACAATTGGGATAGTTCAACGCTGGCTGCAATCTGTGGGCTTAGAGCTGGCAGAACATAAAGCAGAAGCGGTACTAATCAATAGAAGAAGGGAAACAATTACTTTTACGATAGGAGGATACCATATTAGACGTCATGATTGATACAAGGCTCTCCTTTAATGAACACCTGGAATATGTTAGTGGCAAGGCTTCACGAGTGAATAATGCACCAATGCGCATCATACCAAACCATAGGGGACCAAGATACAACCAACGACGGCTCATAGCCAGAGTAGTGACATCTGTGATACTCTACGGGGCACCAATATCGGTTGAAGCCATGAAAGTTAAATTATATAGGCGTAAAATTTAATCGACATATCGACTCAGCGCAATTAGAGCATGCAATGCATTTCGCACGGAAGAGGCAGCCTATGCTGTCGCAGGATTACTCCCAATCGACATATGCTGAGGAATCGCAAACAACATATGAAACTAGGAATCAGGAGCCTGTGTTAATCGACGACGAAGCGAACCCATCAGAGAGAGCAATCAGCATGGCAAAATGGCAACATGGAACGCATCAAGTATCGTCTTATACCGCTTCTTGAGACATGTACAAGTCGGAAACATGGTGAAGTTGATTTTTATACAACGAAACTACTAAGTGGTTATAGATATTTTCGAATGTATCTTTACAGATTTGAGCACGACAATTCCCCCTTTTGCCCATACTGCATCCAAACTGCAGAAGATGCGGAGCATGTGTTCTTCCACTGTCCGCGATTCGAAACCAAGAGGCAAACACTGAGGAATAAACTGAACGAGAAAGGCGCCAGAGTGAAGAAAACTCTACAAGAATGTGAGCACACAGCCAGTACAAAATGATAGGCAAGGAAAGCCGAAATACCCCCTGTGAAGAAATACTTAATGGCGGTACCTGCAGGGAACAGAAGAGAGGAGAGGAGTTTGTATTAGTCGGTAGAACTCCGGCATGCTGTTAAACCGACTATTTCTACAGTCTCTTTTGAAGATTCTCACCTTTAAAAATTTAACAACAAAAAAACCCTATATTTGAGTAATATATATTTTTCAACTATGCGCTATAATTAATACTAAATGGAAAATTTATTAGCTTAAGAGCAACTGTATGCTTTTCTGGATATTAATAAAACTCACAAAAATATACAGCATTCATTTCGTAGCTGGAAATATCTATATTATGCTTTAAATTTGATTTTAATTGCATCCGGTTGTCAAAATGCACCGACAAAGCAACAAGCGAAACTTTTCATCGCACAAATTTTATGGAAACTAAAATTTCCGATTAAATCTAAAATACGAGGAACCACAAAACGTGCTAAATTCTTGCTGATAAAATAGGATACAAGTTCGTAGTCCCCATTGGACAATTAATCAGGAAATTTTTAATTAAATTTTCTGAAAATTCACAGAGAGTGTGAAGTTTATACGCCAGGAGCCACTTGGTGTACCAATGTCCCTTCTCTGTACCTCCACTGTGACACAGGCTTCACAATCTAATAATCAATTTTTAGCGTAAATAAGTTTTAATCGTGATACAGAGCAATGCAACACAGCAGCAGTAGTTTCAGGCAAAGTTTAATCCTTTGTCCTTTTGGTGGTCAGTTTAAGAAGGGGTGGTTGGACATTATTATAGCTCCAGAGGAATTTGTATTTCTTTTTTTTTTCATGCAAAAGGATACAAAATTATGGTTACCACACACTATGGCATAATAGGCCCTCTGGGAGCAGTTACAACACAGATTTCTTCATACAGTCAGGCAACATTTTCTGATTATGTTAGCATTCTATGATGTAGGCATGCAGACATACGTACAAACTCATTTGCTAGAAATATTAGAATATGGTCCCTTGTGTCCTGATGACACTTTCGGACGAAAATCTAATTTCGTTTCAAACCATCACCTTCTCCAACTCATTTGCTTGATTTCTTTACACAATTTGAATTGGGTTCGTTTCTGTGGGTCATGGAATAATAAGGTTGGTGGTAGTTCTTGGACAAGGATCTTAAATTAAGTGCATAGCCCTAAAGGGATAATAGTGAGTATTACTTTGTAATTACTTTCTGTTTCATCATTTAAGGCAAGGGACTCCGACTGTATTTGATACTGGGCGTTGATTTAACAGAAAATTAGTTGAGGCAATGCCTTCTTTTAATTCTTCTGTTCCAGTTTCAAACCTCAAGATCTCTTCACAGGTAGTGGTTTCTATAAGGTGTCATCACCATATCGGAAGATACTCTCATTTTTTGCAAATGGCGTCTTATGTCATCGCGACTTTGACATTTGTGAAGTAAACAGAAGCAGAATACACGTGGATAAACCATGGATTGCTACACTCTTCAAGGAATTACAGCCAAGCCCTCCTAAAGCTCGACCGCGATGGGAATGAAATCATCATGAGCGACGAGGCGCATTTCCACCTATGTGGCTTCTGGCGCACTGAAAATCAGCGTGTAATACACGAAGAGCCATTACATTCTCTCAAAAGTCACTGTTTGCTGCGGCGTTTACAGAGGAAAGGTGATTTCGATGACGACGTCGGCAACACCATTACTTACTGTCTGGTAAGTGCTACAGAACCATGATCAACAACTTCTTGCTGCCGCGAATTGACGAATTGGATTTGGAGAACATGTGGTTCCAGCAGGACGGTGCAACCGCATACACAGCACGAGCGACAGTGTACATTCTGCAGCAAGCATTTCCCGGCCGTTTAATCTCTCGTTTTGGCGATTTGCACTGGTCCGCATGAACGCCTGATTTGAACATCCCAGACTTCTTTCTTTGAGGTTTTTTGAAGTTACGGGTCTATATGAACAAGCCACAGATCTCGGTGGCCCTAAAGAAGGACACCTGATAAGAAGTGGAAAATTTATCACCAGACGTTTTGAGAAAAGTCATGAAAAATGTTGTGGAACGAGCCCGAATGAACATCAACTCTGGCGGTGGCCACTTGACCGATTATTTAAACGTCTAAATAAACATAACCAAGAAACAGAACCAATTCTTTTTATTTACAAGCAAAGTTACTGCCTTAGAAAATCGACTGAGGACTTTTGCGCCAACTTGTACCTCTCTAAGCTCACACCACCATCCACTCATAATCGTTTACCCGTTCATCTCAAATTCGAATTAGAACTCTACAAGTCTGGCTATTAAGGCACCGTTCACACTACTTATCTCGAAATTTTCGAAACCATACGCACGTCTGTCGCATTAATTCAAAGGACATTTATTGCTTTTACGTAACGGTAATTCATATTTGTAAACCCTATCCTCCCATTCCCCGGGGTTCTCGCCGATTTATTGACTTTTCGAAAATTCGAATAACATTTTATGACAGCTGAATTCGTAATATGCTCCGTACCGCATCTCACTTTACTGTGCGTGTGTGTACACTGTATACTGTGCTGGTGTCGGGTAATAATCGTAAAGGTAGAAAACGATATATATTCGCAAAACATTTACACGAGACATAAAAACAAACGACTCTGTTGCTTTCCGAGTGACTCGTCGTATCAACAATCTCCATAGAGATGTACGCAATTTGTGTCATATACGCGTTGTGCCAATGCTACCACCCTTTCATAGACCGGAATAAAGGTTTTGGTTTAAGTCACTCACACTTACCTACCACAAGGGATGGCAATGGCAAAATCTAATTTAACTCATTTGTATGTGCATATCTCTCAGGGAACGAAAAAGCCAGAGCAATCGAGATGACAATCCCTACACACATGAGGCCATTTTGTTACCACATCGATTGTATCAATATTATTATAGGACCATTTATTTGCTGTTTCTATAATGGTAGGGGCAAAGCGGGCGGTTGATAAGTGGTTTTATCGTTTTAAGCCTTGAATATTTTATGGCAGACAATTTTCTGTTGTCAGATTTAGATTTCGAATGAAAATTGGTGATAGTATGTATAATACATATGAATTACATTTCGAATAAAAGGAATTTCGAAAACGTGCGACAAATTTTGTCTGCAAGCTTTGAAAATATTAATGCCATACGAGTATAATGAAATCTATGATTAATGAAAGAGAATAATGAACTTATGTACATATGTAGAATATCGAAAACAAATTTGTGGAGACAACATTTTAAGATGAAAGGGCTCAAGTAACTGCTGTCATAAATTAGATGGTAATAGCGATGGCAAAGTGGTTCTCTATCCGAAAGTGTATGCAGCAGACCGTAACTTCCCATCTCGTGGAGCCATCACAATATCCATCTAAATAAAAAAAATCAAGCCGAAACCTTTCGTGTCTGGTAATCATTCGTGGATAGTCCTCCGTGTCTGGGATTCATTTATGGTTATTACTCAGTCATGACTGGTGAGTAGTCCCTCATCTCTAATAGTTATCTGTAATTAGTATTCATTCGAGGCAAAATTTGAATTTTCACTTAAACTTATCTCGAAAATGGCTTTGATGACTTCTCTGAAATTCAATATTTGAAGTTGACTGATTATACGCTATGAGATCTATGTAATCTTACCAAGTTTATGCTTATACAAGGTGGCGCAAAAATCATCACCCTATCTGAAGCTGCTCTCATTTTTGCAAATGTCGTCTTATGTCATCGCGACTTTGACATTTGTGAAGCAATCAGAAGCAGAATACACGTGCAATACATAGAATGAATTGCTATACTCTTCAAGACCGCCAAATAAATATGTCAAGGTTTTTGCGAAATAATCGGTCGGGGGTTTTGGCTCATCGTGAATTTTGTCGCCGATTCTCGGATCATGTGGCACCAACCGGTCTGCCAGTGGTTCTTTCGGGAGTATTGAAATAGAAGCCACTAAAATGGGTTTAGCGGTAAATGAGGGCAAAACTAAGTATATGCTATCAACAAGAGACACACAACATCGGCAAATTGGACAGAACGTCACAATCGACAGCTATAACTTTGAGGTAGTAGGGGACATTGTCTACCTTGGCTCTGCTATAAATTCTGACAGAAATAGAACGAAGAATAACTCTTGCCAATCGCTGTTTCTTTGGGCTGAGAAGACAATTGAGTAGTAAGACCCAATCCCGAACAACTAAGTAGATTCTATACAATACCCTTATCATCCCAGTCCTGGCTTATGGCTCTAAAGCATGGACTCTGTCGAAAGCATATGAAGACATCCTCGGTCGTTTCGAGAGAAAAATTCTTCGGAAAATATTCGGTCCTGTTTGCGTTAACGGGCTATTGAGGAGAAGATTCAACGACGAACTTCACGAACTGTACAGTGACATTGACCTAATTAAAAAACTACGCATCAGTCCCCTAAGATGACTAGGACATGTAGAGCAAATAGACAATAATGCTCCTGCGCGCAGAGTCTTCGAATCTAACCCGGAGGTACAATGCAGTAGAGGACGACCTTGCTCAAGATGGCTCGCACAAGTAGAAGGGGAGTGCGCAACTGGAAGCAGTTAGCTAAGGACCCGGCTAACTAGAGAGGCTTGTTAATTGAGGCCCAGGTTCATCCCAAACTCACTTCAGCATCACTTAAGTAAGTAAAAATTAATATTACTTATGCAATAAAATTCAAGTTATCATGTTCCAAACAGCGTTAACCTAAGGAAATATGATACAATTGGTCTCGACCGTGAATTGCATCAGCCAATGCATGGGAACCTAAGCTGACCCAGCTCACACGCTTAAAAAAACAAAAAAAAAGGGGGGATTCCTGTCATTAATATATCGTCGGGTAGCCTTTAGTTTTGATGACTGCGGTACACCGGTGACGCATGATGCCATCGTTTTACCGATATTGGACTCCAAGCGCTCTAAATTTCCACCAAAATTTGATCCAGTTGATTTTATTTTTAGACAAAAAAACTATGTATACTCAATCGGATTGAGATTAAGGGACTGATCAGGCCAATTTAAAACGTAAATTTTCTGACTCAATAACCACTGTTTCACAGATTTAGCTGTATACTTTGAGTTATTATCGTGCTGAATTTTATATTTCAGTGTCATTTCCTCATCAGCATAGTGCTTTCCTATGCTGATGAGGAAATGACACTGAAATATAAAATTCATGTTGTTCAAAATGTCCTTATATTTGGTCCATAATGACCTCAATCTAATAAAAAGTTTGGATCCTTATTAACGTGATCGCGTGTCTAAACTGCGTTATAAATAACGCTTTGACAACAATGGTTTCTGCCTGGCAATCCGTCCGAACTTTTCACAGAGGCAATTTTTAATTGTACCCACGGAAACATTTATATTTAGTTCTTCTTCAATTTGTTGCTTTATTTTAGGATCGAGTTTGTTCAAACGATCAATGGTTGAATCTGTTCTAGAGTTGGTCCTTTGCGTGCGATCCTTGCGCACTTTGTTTCGGCCCGACCCCATTTCTTCACAATATTGGATTGCATTAATTGCCTTTTTTATAGAGCACTCCAATTCCCGCGCTATATTATATCTTATAGGCAAGAACACACCGCCTGAAGTTCTCCGTGGAAAGATTTCGTCGTCCCATACTGTCGTTGATATACCAAATGCATTAAATATTCCTCATTTTTTACAAAAGAATCCCTTTATTATTACTCACCTTAATATCAGGAATCCGAGTTAAAATTGAAAAATAAACTGATGTAAAGAAAAGGTGTACTATTTCAATTGTTCACACTAAATCTGCCAGCCTTCACAAAATTATGTTTAGTTTTAAAAGTCAGGGGTGGTTTAAGTAGAAACATGTACCGTTACTTTACAGGGAGGTCACACATTGTAAGACCTAAAACTATATAATTCTGAATATACAAGGTTTTTCAATAAGGACATAACAATTTTGTATTTAAATAAAACACTGAATAATTGAGATATGGGGCTGAAATTTATTCCAAGTGTAGTAAACTTGTTAAATTTAAGTATGGAATTCGATCTCGTTCATATGACCACCGCGAGCACGTTTGCAACGATCTATTCTTTGGAGCAAATTTTCTCCCACTCTTCCACATATATCGGCTGGAATGTTGGCAATTTCGCGTTCGATATTGTTCCTGAGCTCCTCTAACGTTGTTGGCTTGTTGGCATAAACCAACGGCTTAACGTAACCCCATAAAAAGTAATCCGGCGCTAAATCGCACGAGCGAGCTTGCCATTCGACGATTACATGATTACCGAACTTCCCCTTCAATAGATCAATTGTTTGACCACCTGTGTGACATGTGACATCATCTTGTTGGAACCACATAACACTGATGTCAAGTCCATCGAATTCTATCCAAAAATAGTCTTCCAACATGGCACGATAGAGAACTCCATTGACCGTAATATGGCGATCATTTTCATCGACGAAAAAATGCGATCCACACCACACTGTCACTTTTTGTGGATGCAGTGGCATCTCTTGGCGCACATATGGGTTTGTTGCTGTCCAATAATGCATATTTTGCTTATTGACAATGCCATTAAGCAATTGAGGATTTTCTTCAAACTTTTGCAATGTGGACTGAGAGATTCCCAATTACTGTGAACGGCGTGGAATTGACTGATTTGGCTCATTTTGAACTGAAGCACTTACGGCTGCGATATTTTCAATACTTCGTGCGTTATGTCACTAGCACAGTAACATTCAATAGTGAATACGAGTATGTTGACTCGAATTTATCCACGATAGTACGCACAGCCTGTCTGGTGGGACGATTATTACGATTGAAAATTGGAGTAAGCGCTCTTAAAGTTGCGACCACCGACTCAGAATTTCGGTAGTAATTTTTAATAATTTAAAAAAAAAAAATAAAAAAGTAAACCTTCACTGACGTTTTGACATTGACAGATCATAAAAAAAGTTAAAGGGTGCGTTTGTATTAAAATACAAAATTGTTATGTCGCTATTGAAAAACCCTTTAGATATTGTAATATGCGAGCTACGGCTCGAGTAGATAAAACGTTATTCTGTGAGATTATTTCTTTATTTTCTAGTCTATAGAACAATTCAAGTTCACACTATACTATTCTTCGCAAATTCTTTCGTTACAAGGTCTCTTTCTTCTCAAATCACTTTATCTCCTTTCAATTACTTAATTCACAAAGCCAAACTAATTACTTCTTCTTGTCAACTCTTAACTTTCAATTTATCACAAAATTACAACTTCGCTTATTATCACTTTTCCAATCTCTTCGTGCGGTTCGAAAACCAACTGCCTTGCCTCGATCGCCTTATATAGCAGCATTTCTGATAGCCAGAAACTTCTAGCAAATTCTTCGACCACTGGAACAAGAAAATTTTGATGTAATAATTCCAAGATGACACTAATTTCTTGCGGTTATAATTCTCTCTTAATTCCGTGACGTCGTCTTAGATATTATCCGTCTCTTACCGTGGACACGAACTGTGGACACGAACCTCGAATGAAAAGACACTTCGGAATGAAATTATGCTCGAATTAAAAGACACTTCGGAATGTGTTGCATAGTTGTTGGAGCGTAGTTATTATGTAGCATAATATGTTATAATATGATTTAAAGCATAACTAATGAAGACTGTATGTAGAATGGGTTTATAAAACATATATCTTAGAAGGGCTTATAAAAGATTTTGTTTCCAATTATTTTTATTAACTAAATCAATAAATTTGTTACCAATTTCTGAAGGATGAGATCTAATTGTAAAGTTCTAATTTGCAGTACAATTAATGGTTTAAAAGTTATAAGCATGACAACTCGGTCACGTTTTCTTAAATCGCGATTTTCTGGTATACCCCTTTCTACATACCTTAATTGTAAAACTAGCCTGGAATGGATTTAAAGCATTTTGGTATGTAAGTTTTTTTTTGTACTCATTACAGTAAATTACTTAGTTAGTGCGTCAATGTTAATGTGTACAATTTGGTTAACTCTTGTAACAAGAGAGCGCAGAGTTAACAATAGAGGAAAGAGCGTAACACTTTAGATTGATATAGCAATTATCCCAGAATCGCAGTAAGGTTACGCCAGAAGGCGCCCCATCTAAGGTTTTCATTTACAGTCAACGAAAGGCTAGAAATTGGTGAGGAGTAGATATGTGTTACAAAAATTCAAGACTTTAGTTTATCACCTGCGGTTATACATTTAACATCTAATAAAAATGGATACAATTACTATACGCCTAACAAAATCAAGATAAAAGACATCACACATGTATCAGTGCACCTTTTAGCCATCTCGACTAAATTTCGATTCCCCTGGCGGAGCAACTCTCTTCAGAACCATATGAAAGTTCTCCGTTACTGCGTAGTCATCTTTGAATATGAACACCAAATTGACTTCAAACTCTGTAAGCAAAGACAAATTGAGTCACACGACAGTCAGGGATTTATTCTCACCATTACCGATTTTAAAATTCTTCGTAATCAATGTTGGACACGTAAACAGTCTCGGCAATATCATAAAAATTGGAATCTCCAACTGCGGACACACATTACCATCGGCAATTTGTATTGTTTGGATTTCTGTGGCATCTCTGGAGTAACCCTCATCGCATCCACATGTCTCGACACGAACTAGTTGCAGTTCAATGGATTTTATGGCAACCTCTGTATGCTGAACTGAGACCTAGGAAAGAACTATCAAGGGGAACCTCTAAAAATAAAGTACTCCTTCCTTACATGTCCAGTAATTGGCTTCGTCACGCAACACTCGGTTTCATCCAACTTGCCTGTGATGAGAAACCTCGGAATTGATATTCTCTCCTTTGCGGACTTCTGCAGAGATTCCGGGCTAATGCTGAATGCTACTTCAGTCGATGGTGCCTTCTTAGCATCCACAATGTTTGGCTTATACTGGATACAGAATTGCTGCGTCTTTTGGAGACTTTTCGCCAGGAAGCTCCGTTTCACATCACACCTTAGCTGATAGTTGATATTTACAAAAACACCGTGATATGTTTCATAGAGGATGCGTGGTTCCTTCGTGCAGACCAGTGGCAATTCAAAATGGAACTCGGAGAGCCCTTGCGCGAGTTTTCCCGGAGTGCTTAACTCTAAGCTGGTGTTCAGCAGTTGGATTGGTTTCACCGAGTTGTAGAACGCTTCAAAAATGCCAACATTCTTCGTACTTAATTGGAGATTTACGATTCCCTCCATGGAGAGATTGATTCCGTCGTGTTTGGCTTCGGCGGGGCAGTTGAACTGAACAACTCCCGTGAGCATTTCCTAGAAAATAAAAACAACTCCATGTAGGAGGGCTTTAATTTAGGTACTATTTAGACTTACACCCTCATGGTAGATTTTATTTTCACGCTTTAGTTTTATCTCAAAAGCTATTGCACTCATTTTCGGGGAAGAAACAAAAGTTGATTTTAGTGCACTGATGAAATGTCAAAGTTGTTGACATGACAGTTGACGTTTCCATTGTCATTTTGGTGTTTGTTTTGTTTTCCCCATTCGTTATAGGGTGGAGAAATTTTAGTGGAAGCGTTTCAAGATTATTTTGACGTATTCAGCAAACTTCATTAAAATCGGTTTCTATTCTCGCTCGTGTAGAGATTCCGTTGAAGATTAGATATATTTATTTTCAAAAATCTTATGTATGTAATGTTATTTTTTACGTCTACATTTTTAACACAACATAAAGCCGTCTGCCAGAATTGATAAATGAAACTAGGTACATTAACATTAATAAGCGGCTGATTATAATGTGCATCTGATTCTGATGCTACAAAAACTTAAAATAAATCTAACTTCACGATACATACCACAATTTCAGACTCATATTGGGTTGCCGCTACCGGTTCACATACATTTATCTTTATGAGAGCTCGCTACTCAGGCTCCGACACAAACACAGACGCACATTATGCTCAATTCTTAAGATACTCCGAGCCAATTCTCCATTTGATATTTTGTATCGGTATTTCATATTGGTAATGCGACCAGTTGTGTCTACTTAAGCCTCGGATTCCTGAAACGCGAGCTGGGCGTAACGCAAAGCTGAGCGCAAATGACATTTCCTTTGACGTAGAATTTGTTTATTGAATTCTATAAACATTATTTCCAATCTCATACGGCATCTATCGTTTTGCCATTGCTCAAAATTATAGTCAAAATTATTAATTGGACCCGTATTGTGTACACAAGCAAACAAAGATAATAGGTATATACATTAACGAAGATGGTGTGTTAATTTTGTGTAAACATAACACCAATGTCTTTGTTGTGGGTACCCAATTTTTTCAATAAATAATTTTGTTGAATTGTTTCAATTTGTTAAAGAATTTATTTACACAAATTCTACCAACAAATAGCAATAGTATAGGTTATGCCTTTCGACCTATCCGACAAAGGTCAACCTTACCAAACCAATCCGTCCATTGTATGTAGCTTTCTTGTAAGTTAAGTAAAATATATGAGCTTTAAAATTTTCAACTTTTCGGAACCAACAGTAAGGGAGCAAATCAGAAGCATTCTACACTGCGCTTTCACTTTATTGAAACCCTGAATTATGATTATTTGGATGGTGTAACTCAAAAAACGAATTTTGGCAATTAGTGCTATCTTCTTTACTCGATTCTTTTGAATTTTTTATGTTGTCTGATAAAAAGTTGTAATTTTCGCTGAAAGCAATCAGTTCACCCTGTGCCAATTGTCAGTTGAAATGGTGGTGGTGACCGGAATGTCACTTTGAAGTTTCAAAACAACCTCCATAAAAATTTCGGGTGCCTTTGATTCTTCGTTACTTAATTTCGGAATTTTCTAATAGAAAATTAAATAATTTCTCCTAAACTTAAATTAAATTATGTTGCGCAACGCAGTGTTCATTCTTCGCCCAATCAGGAGCCTGAGACAACTTCTTGTTACATACACAACCCAACAGGAGTTCGACCCCAATGAAGCTCGCCTTCCCGACCGAATCAAACGTGAAATCGAGGAATCCAAGAGAACCCTTCACTGGCGAACACCTATCGGTGATCGACCCGGTGACTGGAACAGCAAACTAAAAACCTTTGCTGACATGGAACAAACAGCTGACTACATAACCATGATGCAAAATCCAATCAGCCTGAGCCCATCGTCCATCAAGAATTGGTGGAAGAAAAAGCAGGAACGTACTGAGCGATTCTTGCAGCAATACGTTTCAGAGCGACACGAAGTACTCGGCAATGAACTGGCAGCAGCGCATTTCATTATCTTTCGCGGCGGTTCTGTGAAATTTGTTCACGAAAAGGATTGGAAAAAGAGCGACGAGGATGGAGACTACAATCTACCGACAAAGTTCCATGGAGCATGGAAAGTTGAAGCCATTCGTTGTGATAACATGACTTTGTACTACGAGGGATTGGAGAATATTCGTTGCTTGCAATCGCTGAAGTTTCTCTCCTTCCACAATGTGAAGACGTTCGACGATTGGTCTCTGGACCGGGTATCGGGTTCAGAATTTCCCAAACTAGAAATTCTCGACATCTCCGGCACAGAAGTGACAGCGAATGGGTTACAGTGTCTGTATAGGATACCAACGTTGACTCTGCTCATCGTAGACGATCCCAAAGCATCGTTGCAATATGAACTGACTTGTGCCTTGCTCGAGGAGACCATCCCCAAGTTGAAGATTTTTGCAGCCAAAGACATTCATGGGGAATCGCCGAGCGCTAATAGTTCTTAGTGTTGTAGAATAGTTAAAAAAAATATAAATAATTTTAAGACGTTTTATTTGGCTTTGTTTTCATGTACTCGGCCTTGATTGCCGCCCGGTCTTCAACGTCTGGCATGTATGGGGAAACTCCTTTCGACCTGCGTTCTGATCGTACTTTGTTCTGAAAGATATATATAACTTAGACGACTACTTTCGTTAGGAAGAGTATAAATTTACCCAGAAATCTTTGCAATTATTGTAATTTGCAAAATAAACTTCGCACTTTTCACGGTCGAAGTTGTATGTATTTAGGCATTTGTACGTCAATTCTTGTTCCTACGAAAAATGGAAATGAAACGAAGGGAATTGAAATTAAAAAAAAAAAAAATTATAAAAATCTACCTTTAAACATGGATTATCTCGTTCTAGATTAGGATTGCGCGGCATTTTAGAGAATTAAAATATAATTGTACTCTTTAGTTACATAAAATTCGTGAACATCATGAAATTCATGAACTGTCACGGGTTGTTTTCGTTCTGAGTAGTGCCAAATCGAAAGAAATTTAATAACATTATTCTTCTGATTTTGTACTCTTAAAACGTAAATGGAACTAGAATAAATCAAAAATTTAGTGACTGGAAAAATCCTCTCAATTGATACACTCTATCAATAGAATATTCTCTAGAAATAAGAAGAAGCACACTATGTCGGAAGGCTTCACTCAATGGACGGATAGGAAGGAAAAGGCATAATCTATAAATTTGGGAAAATAAAATTTGAAGAACGGAAGAGTTTGATGAGAAAATTAAACTGCATTTGAGAACCCAAATATTAAATTTTTTTGTTTTGCTCTAACGGCGTACTAGGCATTAAAGTAAGAACTAATAGGAACAATGAAATTAGCAGACCTGACATGTTTCACCTGATTATAGATATGTACATATGTATCTGAGGCACATGTGAGACGAAAAACACATACCGGTAAAGAAAATACGAGTTCTCATTGTCTATCAACATCACTAAATTTCTAATCACACGAGAAAGCAAAACAAATAAAATATTTTTATTTTCTTTAATTTTTAGTTCAAAAACATGGAAGGGATAAAGAGGGATTTTTTCCCGCTGAAATGACATTTACAGCCTACACCTGGCAGCCTTGCTTAGATATCCTCAAAATGATTAATATTTGCATAAAGATTATAATTATTTTTGCATGTTCTTTCAATTGGATATCTAAAAAGAACCCATTCTCATTAAAAAAAAAATAATGAATTAGGTCCGACTCGTATCCATAACTTAAAAATAAGGACATTTATGGTCGCGATGGTCACGATGTAAACGGAGGGGGTCAGCAGACGAAAGTGAAGGCAATCTCGATTACCATGACGCACACTTAATGTTTTCTGATTTATCCTCCACTTGTTCGCTATTGAATTCAAGATTTAATACACTCTGCAAATTTTGTAATATACTGTAATATAATGTAGCATAATAACTACGCCCTCGAACAGGCAACAAATTCCGAAGTGTCTTTTCATTTGAGGTTCGTGTCTGAAATTAGTCACCACGCTCGGATAATATCACGGATAAAAGAGAGCAAGAGAGAATTATATCTGCACGAAATGATTGTCATCTTGGAATTATTACATCAGAATTTTTCTTGTTCCAGTGGTCGAAGAATTTGCTAGAAGTTTCTGGCTATCAGAAACTTCTGCTATATAAGGACAGATGGCGATCAAAAAGGGGCAGTAGTTTCTAAACTGTGGCGAAGAGATTAGAAAAGTGATAATGGGCGAAGTTTTAATTTTGTGATAAATTGAATGTTGAGATTTAACAAGAAGAAGTAATTAGTTTGGATTTGTGAATTAAGTAATAGAAAGGAGATAAAGTGATTTGAGAGGACAGAGACCTTGTAAGAAAAGAATTGCGAAGAATAGTATAGTGTGAACCTGAATTGTTCTATAGACTAGAAAATAAAGAAATAATTTCACAGAATATTGTTTTATCTACTCGAGCCGTAGCTCGCATATTACAATACTTTTTATTTATTTTAATTAATTTCAATTAATTTTTCATCATTTCAATTACACAATATGCAAATTAAAACTTTTCCAATAACAATCAAATAGCTGAGAGCGCGAAACTGACATTTGGGGACGCAAAAGGTTTTCGTATAACTGAATATTTGTTTAAAAGCTTAATGCATATACTGTCATGAGCCTAGCGTCGCAGGTTACGCCTCATTGGGTGTTTCGGTAATTTCTTTAGACGCCATCATGACCCGAGGTATTTAAAAATGTCAACTTGTGAAAATGCAGTTGAGATTCTCAAAAAATTGTTTTTCTAATTTTTTATGCTGTTCTACGTGTTTTGTTGCACTGCCTTCAAAACTGTAATAAAATATGAACAGTCAAGCATGAAAGTGCTTCATGTGCCTACGTGTCACCCCAATTCAAGTATGCGGTTTCTTTTACCGATGATTGTCATTTTATCCTACCGTACTGCTAATTTTCAGTAGAAAAGTGTTTTTTATCTTCCAGAAGGAAGAAATTATTAAAAACGATTTAGAAACAGAATGACGAATAAAACGACCGGCGAACGGAAGGAAAAGAATTTCCTTTTCGGCAAGTCGCTCGTTGCACTTCCTCCAATATGAAATTCATATAGTGAATGCTGTTGATTACATTTTACAAACATTTTGTACTGAAATTGTAACTTTAAAGCCTATAATAACTGCGGAGAGCATCACAGCTATTTGATTCCAGTATTCCATTAATATTAGAAGAGAAACCCGGAAATGAAAAAACGCATAAATTTCCCTGTGAACTAATGTCCCAAACCTATCCAAAACTGAAGATCGAAAAGAATTGAATTTTGTATGTCTTAAACGCCCATTGGGTTATAATGGGCCATTCTGTACTGGTATTCTTGAATCAGTAGTAACATGGGTTTAACAACAGTACGTGCTTTCACTCTAATATTTCCCATCAGTCCTCACCTCCATTAGATGAATAAGGACGTATGAATGTTTGTATGTAGAAATAGGATTCATTTCTGCTGCAAATATCTCTCCAAAGTGCATTACTTTGGTAGAGATTTTCCCTTATCTTTCATACGTGTTTCATACGTCTTTCCTAGAAAAAAGGTTCGAGAACTAATGCAAGAATACAAGTGTGGAATAGCCCATTAACTAGAAAATGCCCTTTTTTTAAATTTTAAAATCAGCCCAATAAAACACATAGAATTGAATTAAACATATTAAGAAAAATCCAAATGATTTTATCTCGAGAGACAAAATGGCAATGGCTTAATTTTGTATGTTTTTTTAAAAAAAAAACTTGTTTTGAATATTAACATGTGATTTCTTTAACATCACACAAGGATTGTACAAAATTTTCTAATTAACATCAGGGGTACGGTCCTGCTACTAGTGAACGCCCACGACATTGACATAATCGGAAGAAAACAGTAGATTATCAGTGGTGCTTTCGTGAGTATTAAAACAGAAGCGACGAAAATGGTTTTAGCGGTTAACGAGGGCAAAATAAAATTTATGCTTTCATCAAAAAAGGGCAGTCAACGTCGGCGACTTGGACAGAACGTCGCAAAAAAAATTGCTTTAATTTTGAAGATTTCTGCCTTGGCCCAACTGTAAAATAATGACACCAACTCAAAGGTCAAACGAAGAATCACTATTGCACACATATTTTTCTTTGACCTAAGAAAGCAATTGAGTAGCAAAGTCTCTCATGGAGTAGCAAAGCCCATTCATGGACAATTAAGCCGACCTCATTAACCTAGTCTTGCTATATAGCGAACGTTATCAAATGAAATCACCCTTGGCTGTTTTTTAAACTGATTTTTGGCTAATCTTTGGTCCCGTTTATATCGACGAGAAATGGAGACGAAGATACGTACAAAACTAGTTGCCGGATCCAGCCTTGCTTTGGAAAAATGTAAAACTCTTCATATTTGTCGCAAGAAACATTGCCCTAACTTAGATTTAACACTTAACAACACTAGAATTGAAACTGTTACTAATTTAAGTATTCTTGGATTGTTAATTAATAATAAGTATAATTGGAAAACTCATTGTCTAAATCTTAAAAGATCGTTGGCAGCAAGGCTAAACATAATTAAATATTTAGCTTCAAAAAAAAGCAAAGTACATGTTAACTCTTTATGTTATATAACTAAAATGTTAGTCCTTAGCAAAATAGATTATGCTCTAGCTATTTATGGTTCCTGTCCTAAATCAACACTAAATATACTTAAGCCAACCTACCATCAAGCGGCAAGAAGAAGCATAAATGCTTTCCCTACAACTCCAATAAAAAATATCTTAGCGGAAGCTGGGCTACCTACAATCGAGGAGCGCTACGCGGAAGTAAAAGCTAAACTGCTAGTTAAATTGTCCTTCAAAACTGGTTCGGTCATAGATAATGACACTAAAAAGGCCCTTACTTACAACAGACCCAGGCGAATACCTTCAGCAATAAACAACATCTTGGATATAGGAATTAAACTGGAGATACAATACAAACACTTCCCCAAGTACATCCCATCTCAGCCACCTTGGTCCTTAGATAAAGACAGCATAATATAGCATCTCTGCAACTTCCCAAAAGAAAACACCAACAATGCAATGTACAAATCCATGTTTCTCGAAATAACGTCAGAATTGAGCTCTAAAGGTTGGGGCTTTATATATACAGACGGATCAAAAACGTCTGAAAACACAGCTTTTGCAGTAGCATCTAAAGAAGGTTCTATCATAACCCAAGGAATCTTGCCAAATATCGCCTCAATATTTATTTAGCAGTAGCTATACTCGAGGCTGCCAAGATATCTTTGCAAACTGTGGAAAAATGGACAATTTGCTCTGATAGTCTCTCCGTGCTGCAAGCTATTATCAACCCCAAACATCATTCGATACTTATTTCCAAAATCCGGGACATCGTCATAAGGTCAGCAACTAAAATAAAAATAATGTGGATCCCATTCCATATAGGAATACATGGCAATGAACTTGCAGATAAAGTCGCAAATGCTGCTCGTATGGCACCAACCTACACATTTGACCATTACAGTGGACTCGACCTAAAAAGGATTATAAAATATTTGACCATCGAAGATAGGAGGCTGCATCTCCTTTTTTCTCAAACCGTCAGTGGAATATTCCCGTGCTTTCTGTCTCTTCACGTTGCTGAGTTCCTTAGTAAGATTTTCGACTTGTTTTTCTACTTTTTCGAACTGAGTCTCTATTTTCCCGAACTGAGTTTCATGCTTCTCAAAGTTTTGATCGAATCTAGTTTCGACTTTTTCGAGTTGCGTCTCGACCATCTCGATTTTCTATTCGATCGCTTCGAATTTAGATTCTAAGTTCCTGTTTTGCTCATCAAGTTTGCTTTCCAGAGCATCTAGAGAATTCTTTTGTTCGTCCATCTTAAGTTCTAGAGAATTCTTTTGTTCGTCCATTGCTTTCTTTTGTTCGTCCAGCTTAACTTCTAGAGAATTCCTCTGGTCGTCCATTGCTTTCTTTTGTTCGTCCAGCTTAAGTTCTAGAGAATTCCTTTGGTCTTCTATTGCTTTCTTTTGTTCGTCCATGACTAACTTAAGTTGCAGGAGCAGACTTGTTATACCCGGGTCGGCTGCTGTACTTGCTGGTTCCTCTTCCACGTCGAACTCTACGTCATGCGGATTTTCACCTTCCTGCGTTACTGCTTCTTCCAGACGAATCAGTAGGGCATCTTTTCCCCCAGTTGTGTCGAGGTTCCGCTTACTGAGTTCTGCCTTTAGTTGAGTTATAGTTAGTTTTCCCAATTTGCGACCCATTTTGCGCAACTAATTAACTCAACACAGAAATCGTCTTTTTTTTTTTTATATTGTGCAATTTCACACCACGGAAATAGTTATTCACAGAATAAGTTTTATCCCGCTTCTGACACCAATGTAATATGCGGGCTACGGCTCGAGTAGATAAAACAATATTCTGTGAAATTATTTTCTTTATTTTCTAGTCTATAAAACAATTTCAGTTCACACTATACTATTCTTCACAAATTCTTTTCTTACAAGGTCTCTTTCCTCTCAGATTACTTTATCTCCTATTACTTAATTCACAAATCCAAACTAATTACTTCTTCTTGTTAACTCTCAACTTTCAATTTATCACAAAATTACAACTTCGCCCATTATCACTTTTCTAATCTCTTCGCCACGGTTTTAAAACAACTGCCCCTCTCGAAAGCCATCTGTCCTTATATAGCAGAAGTTTCTCATAGCCAGAAACTTCTAGCAAATTCTTCGACCACTGGAACAAGAGAAATTCTGATGTAATAATTCTTGCAGTTATAATTCCCTTTTGTCCGTGATATTATCCGTCTTTTTCGTTGACATGAGTTGTGGAGACTTCATCGCAGACACGAACCTCGAATGAAAGGAAAGTTCGGACCAAAATTCTGCCAGAATGAAAAGACACTTCGGAATTTGTTGCATCATACTTTTAGGGAGCGTAGTTATTATTATGCTACAATATATAAAAATAAACAAATAAATAAATAAAACTAGTTGTATAGCAACATCGACCTAATTGAAGGATCTCTAGAGGAAATATTCCGAAACGTTCCTTATACGAAATTAAGCAGCATTTTTCGCGTCTACTTCCAATTTGAAATTTGTAAATATTTCTGTTGCGCAGTTTTATCAAAATAAATAACACTCCTGACAATCTAATCGATAACATCATCCACCTCGCAACAGTTGTCTTTCCTTCATGTTGGTACACCTGCTGTTTCATCAATTTTCAACTTCCCAGCCGTTCCGCTTTTGTCTGCTGTCAACCATTTTGCAAAATTCTCCATTCAATTGTCAAACGTTTACCTAATCGCAGCGTAGAATTTTTTTTCGTCTGCGTTTTTTTGGGGTGGACATTTTTTCTTTTCTTTTCATTTAAATTTTAACTTAAGTTCCACACGGAAATAGTTCATCATATAATTTTTTTTAACATAAACACAAGTGCAAGTGATACATCTACACAGCGAGAAGAAAATTTCTCCACAAAAGAAAATTTCTACAGAAAGAAAAATGACTCACTACGACAATTCTGGTAGCGAAGATGGCCAACTACGGAGCCCTGGCGATACACATTTTCTCAGGTGGGTATTTATGCTCCATGAAATCCCATGAAAAGCGATGCAAAAGTTATCAATTTCCCCCACCCTATTTTTGTTGTACGAATAAAAATAGAAACAAAAGAATAAATGAAATAAAATTAAACGCTAAGTAAACGTTTTTTTAATCTGCAAAATCGCTTTTCATGGTCGCGGAAGCAAAAAAAAAAAAAAAAATTGTTTTTCTCCTCTTGTTCCTGGCTTTTGGCTATAAAATGATATGCCACCAAAATAGAAAACAAAAATCATAAATCATAAAAAACAATGAAATTAAAAAGTTATATTTTTCGAAAATATATATAATTTATCAATCAGCATAAGCATATTTAATTTACTTGAGTTTTTTCATTGCAAATAGGCCAGAAAGTGTGTACATGTCCAATGACCGATGCGCGCGATGGCCACACGATCTCTCTCTAAATAAAAAAAAAAAAAAAAAGTTCATTCGAAATAAATACTCGTTGACGAGTATTTTTTCACAAAATAAAACAAAAAAAAAAAAAAAAAATATTTGTGTACCTAAAATCGATTTTAGAGCAAAGCAAAGTTTAACAAAGAAAATGTATTCTACTGCTACTGTGGGGTTAAACCCAACGACGATGACTGCAATAAAAAGGATGGTGGTGGTGGTGGTGAAATCTTCCCAACTCCCTTAAAGTGCTTGCCTCCGCCGCTAAAAATCAAACACTCGTCGACCAAAGCACGGTGGTAAATTGAAATTTGTTGTCTATTTAACATAAAAACTAATATTTCTTCTGCCAAAGTGATGAGATTGTAGTGCTGCTGCACAAACAAACAACTTTGTAAATTTCCTCAACGATGTAGCGCACGCATGGAATGTTGATTTACTTTAATTAAATATTGCCCTGGAAACTACTATTCTACTTCATATGGATAATCTTGGGTGAGTCTTCTTTTTTTTTTTTTTTTTTAATTTAAGAATATTTTCATAATAAATTGATTCAATGTGTTCCTCTGTGGGGTTAATTGAAAACAGCTTATCGGACGTGTCGTGTGTGTGTATGTATATAATAATCCTGGGTGGGTAACCCCGTAAACGCTTTTTGTCTCATCGATTTTGTGTCGTGTGCTGAATCAACTGGTATTTCTGTTTTTATGTACTTTTTTTTTTTTTTTTTTTTTCTTTTCTGCTTTGTAACATGATCGAGATTATATGTGTTCTGTTTCGATAACAAGACGCTATACAAGAATTTGTTTGTGATTTAGACTGTATTGTATGAATATTGAGTACATACTATACATACAAATGGTATGTTGTTTGTAATTGTTTGATTAATTAGAATGAAACGTGTATCGCGAATGTTGCATAAAATAAGCGTCATAGCTAGCTATTAAGTTCGTAATTTCATAGAAAATCACATCATTTAGTATCTCTAATATGCCACGTTCAGTTCTTGAAGAATAACAAGCATTCCTTAAGCACAAAGTTTTTTTAAATCACAATTTTAGAATAATAATTCCGAGCACGTTGTCTATAAAAATAAATCCTTACTCTAAATTATCGCATTTTTCATTTTTCGCAGACATGTCCGTACATATATATATATATATGTAGCTTGTAAGATAGATAGTTTTCTCTTATTAACCGTTATCGCATATACGTGCTCGTACATCTTATGTTAAGTATTTGTCCCACGTATTTGCCTTGTGGAGTTGGCTAAGTTTCCGGACCTAAATAGCATTCGACTGATCCATATATTTCTTCTTCTGTCTCTTTTTTGAACTTCGGCTGTAACTTAAGTCGTTTTTGTTTTTTTTTTTTGAAAGAATTTTTTCCGCCGATCTTCTTTGTGGCAATACCAGCTGATGCGCTTAGTCTGGTGCTTTTCCGCAATCGGTAGAAGGTTCCTCAAATACGGATACTTCTAATTAGATTTTGATACTCCCGATGATGTCCGTGACATTTTCATCACCGGCGCTGTCGTTTTTTCCTTTATACACTAGCGAGCACGGAAATTGCAATATAGGTAAGAAAAAACCCACATCTGTCTTCATTTCTTCGTTCTTTGTCAATAGAAATAAAAAAAAAACAATGAATCAGTTAGTATTTTCCAATAATTGTTTACCAACTTCTGGTCAATAAAACTACACATAGCTGCAGGTACAGAAACCGAGAAAAATGGGATTTCCAATAAATTGTAAAAAAAAATTGTTTTGCAGTAGGTAGCAAGCCTATTAAGATTTTTTTTCCGAATAACCGACTAAAGAATCGATTGAGTATCGGTAAGTAATTGTGTTGGAGGATCTACTAAATGTTGTGACGTTACATTTCACTATGCTAAGATGGAGGCAATTAACTTCACACCAAAATGAAAGCACATTGAATATCACATTGAAGCTTTATGCAATCGTTTATGCTTGAAATACTTCGAAACACTTTCAAGTCGTTTGCATACAGAAGGCATTGACGGTACCAAAGAACAGATGTTATGTCGTTGATAAATATATTAAAATAGAAAGTAAAGGCCCTATGTGACTGCCTTGAGGTATGCCTGAACAACAGTGGAATAGTATTGAATGAATGGCATCAAGTTACTTACTCTCGATATCCATGAGATAATTTCTATGAAGAAATCTACTGAGCAGGCTAAACTGTTTTCTCAAAATACAAAAGGTAGCATAATCAACCATGGTTACTGAGTTCTTATACCATCGGAACACGCCATAGGTATCGGAAACTATCTACTCTCTCGACTGGTTGCCCAGCAAATTTAAGATTTTTATTGGTTTTGTAGCATTTATATTAATTCTTAAAACTTAAAGTCATTTGGTGGATATCAACGCTAATTTCGACGCTTATTTACTAAAAAGAGATTCTCGTGCGCACCAAATGAAGGACTTCGTGTCCTCTTGTGGTCTTACTATATTCAATGACTCAGTTCCTACATGTTTTCGTCCGAATGCTCCGCCCAGTCTTCTTGATTTTATTATTGTATCTGATCCTTCATCGGTTCGGTTCTGCATTACGATCAGCTATCTGTTGAAGGTCAATCTCCGAACATGATCTGTTTTGCACGTATAATATTATCGTTTTGATCGTTATATTCGCTTAGAGTAGCCGACGTTACTGTTTCCACTTTAAAAAGACCAGCAGGTGTACCGTCAAGTCTTAATGCTTTGTTACATTTGAGTGATTTGATCACGAACATGTTTTCTTTTTCACTGGAAGTTGTAGTGCGAATTCGATCAGTGTCATATGATTGATTTAAAATCATAGTATTCCTTCCATCTTGATTTAAATATATGTATTTAAATTCGTTAAGTTTTTTATTTGTCTTGGAAGGTTAATAGCTGAAGACCTTTATAGAACAGGTTGTTTTGCGTACGTGCTCTTCTATATAATGGTAACCGTAAGTCGCCAGCATTTCTCAGTTCATACCTCTCATTCGTTATATACTCTACATTATTCTGCAAATATTCGGGGTATAAGTTATTTTTTATTTTAAAAATCATTACCAATGCATTAAATTTTAATCGCTGGGTAACACTTAACCAACCAAGTGAGCGTAACATGTCAGATATCTCGGAGTACCTGAATTTGGAGTTTTCTTTGATTTTCAACACAACACATGTACATAATAGACGAGCAATAATTAAAATAGGGAAAAATGTTTGTATTATAAATAGTTTGTGCACAACTTTTTGAAATACATTTTCGAATTCTTCTAAGAAAGCCAATCTTTTTTGATATTTTCGCACATAATTTAGTTATATGGCAATCAAACTTCAGTTTATTGTCAATATGTACACCCAAATATTTAATTTCATCAACACATTCAATTCTTTGGCCATTTACTATAATATTTACACTTAAAATGTCACTGTTAATACACAAACGCTTAGTCTTTGATACATTTAATTTAAGTTTATTTTTACACAGCCACTTGTATATTGCATCCATTTCCCTCTGCAAAACACTCTCTAAGCTACGAATGTTATCTCCACTGACTTATATAAGCGTATCATACGCAAAAAGACAAATCTTGCTATCGGTTAAGACTGTACCCCAATCATTGATATACATCAAAAACAGTAGAACTCCCAACACCGAACCTTGGGGGACACCGATCAAAATTTCCTGCGGACTTGAGAACGTTTCATTTATTTTAACCCGTTGAGTTCTGTTCGACATGTAGCTTATAAACCAATCAAATTCTATCCTTCGAATCCCGTATTTATATAGTTTTTGTGCTAAAATATTCCTATCTATAGTTTCAAATGCTCGTTGAAGATCCAAAAAAAAATCGGCAAGATATTTTTGCCAGTTTCCATTGCCTTTTTCCAGTCATTTATGACCCAACTCAAGGAAGTTTCACAGAAATGTCCACGCCTGAATCCCGATTGCTCCGCACACAGAAGTCGTTTTTCCTCGACAAAACTAGTAAGTTGCTTACAAACTACAACCTCCAAAATCTTTTCATATGTAGGCAACATGTTGATGGGTCTCCACTGCTCGGGATTCTTTGCATTTTTTTCTTTTTTTTACCGGTATTATATCTGAATTTTGGAAAGAGAAAAATTAATTATTTTTAGTAATGGTGGAAGAATTTCCCCCTTACAATCTAATGCTATCCTACAATTGAATTCAGAGATAGCCACTCTTTTCTTATTCATTGCTCTCACGGTTTCTTCCAGTGCGGTTAAATCAATTTGTTGAAACTTAAATTCACTTTCATTTACATTTATGCTATCACTAAATTACAAAGATTTTTTTGTGTTAAACTTCTTCAAGCACTTCATTGAGCATTTTGACAGAGGTAAGCATTTTGTTGTTTATTTTCAATGCCATAATGTGTTAGAGATTTTCGATTGGATTAAGGTCCGGAGAATTACTTCACAGATTATGAATTCTTTAATCTGTGAAAAAATTAGATTGAATTGATTTTCTTTTATTGAGTATAACTAATAAGAGAATAGAATAGAAGTGAACAAAGAAAGTGGCTTATTATTTTGGATCGATGGCACGGAGCAGAGTCGTTTTGAAAAATTAATTTTCATTGACGGTATCAAATGATTGTTTAAAATATATATATGTATACTATATGTATACTTCCGAGTTAAGTTAACAGTTCCTTTTGCGAAGCATAAATCTCTAACTCCATAGTAAGAAAAACATCCCCATATCATTTGACCGGCCGTGGATGCTTCACCGATCATTAAAGGCATTTTTTATATAAGTGCTCTCCAGTTCTTCGCCGCACATACTGAATCCGTATATGCTGAGTTTGCTCTCATCGGAAAATTTTTTGTTTTTTGGTTTTTTTGCGGAGCGACGAACCATTAGGCCAAATTTTCCTTTTTCTCCGTCGACGTCGTTACGTTAGAAGTTGACGTTGACGTTCACGTATTGCCGTAAGGAACAGTCCCATAAAATCCGTCACAATCAGATTGAAGTGTCAAGCGATTGTCAATTGCGATGACAGTTTCTCTACATTCTCTCAATGATTCCACCAATGAATGTGCTTACTCTCAATTTGTGAATGCGTGAACTTCAATATGTGAATGTGTTAACTTCAATATGTGAATGTGTGAATTGCCAACAGATCAACGGACTAAAAATAGAAAGTAAACCTACTTTATCCGTCGAAGTTCATATATCCGTGGTTATGGGCCGCCTTCCATAAGAATGCGTGTATTCTATCTAGCTGTTAGTTAAAAACGACGCAGCAACGGATCGACGGAGTCTATAGGCCGGAGCCTTTATTCGATCATTAAATGCATTCTGAAAGGCAAAAAGGATAGAAGTCGTCGTTCCACTTTCGTCATTCTAACGTACGTCTTGGGCACTTTTTGAGATCTAAACACAAAATGAGATCACTCGTAAGCCTGTTGGAGGCTTTCACCAGCTTTTGAGTTTTAAATTTATTATTAAAATACAAAATTACCTTTCTTTCGTTCCGCATCAGGGCCGTACGATATACTCCACTTGCAGACACGTCAAATTAGAGACACTTTGATACTTAAACTGTATATGCTGCTGACACTAAATGACATTAATTCAATATGCACATAATTCTATGTACAGTGAAAGCTCCTATAAGTGGAAAAGAGAAAATTAAATACAATAAGCCGTGTTTTTAAGCAATCAAATAACGTATAGGTAAACAACTGAAATAAAAGTAAGCACATAAAATGGCAAACTACCGATTTCTTTCAAACGTTGATGTCCATTAGTCCGTACGTATGGTTTTCGGTGAAGGTAAAAACTTGTCCGTTTGTTCAATGGAGAAAACAGTGTTTGTGTACTGTCACCTCTTGCGAATGTTTTAAAAACCACCGAAATTAAAATTGTCATGAGAAGCTTCTTAGTTACGCCGTTCATATGGCATAAAACTGTAGGTACTTTCATTTGTATGAAAAACATAACTCCCACAGCACTGCGAGAAGCTGGGCCCTAGGTCTTATTTGCGCCATCGCACTAGACCAAACATACACATACAAAACAAATTTCATCAAAATCTGTTCAGTGTTATTTAATTTGAGGGTGTTACAAGCACAATTTGAAGATTTAAAATCCAACAGTTTTAGCTTACCCCTACTGAATCTGTTGTTGATGATGGTCAGATGGAGGTGAAGGTTTATACAATTTAGCGCAAAAACTAATGTATAATAAACACTTTCATACATGTACCAGAATGAAAAGTCAATTTTAAATTTTAATAATCCGAATGGCGCTAGCCCACAACCAGAGACTTAGTTTCTCAAAATGCGGTTTACAATCGGAAAAAATGGACCTAAGTGCTAGATTTCAAATTTAAATAAAGTTCTTCTAATTTGACAATTTACACCGAACATGATCTCACAAGAATTCTTGTCTAATAAGAATTTAGAACTGATAAACCTGTATGAAACGAATGGACACAATGTCACATTTTTATTTTCAAGCTTTGACAAGGAACAGGGGCGAAAAGTTCAGATTTTGGTTATAATTTAGGCTAGGGAGCTAGAAATGAGATTTTTTAAGAGGCTAAAAGACTGAGACCTGGGCTCGACTCACACTCGAATATATTTATTTATTTTTTCGATTGAGAAGATGAATGATAGTGCGTTGCAGAATTTGATCAGTAGAGCTGTTTAGTGATCAATTTTCGACGTCGCCGCCAATGATCCGTCTACTGGACGATTATCGCTACGAACAAAAATTCGATGATCCTTATGTTACACGATCTCAGCACACCGTTGAGGATCGCAAAAGCATTGATGGAAAATAATCGCCATCGTCTATTAGAGAGATTCGAGATCTTTGATTCAAAAATGTCTTATGCCCGATTCACAATGCAGCGTGATAGCGAGACGAGTCTAGCGCGAGTTGTTAAAAAAGGTTTCGATCTATGCAAATATATGAAGCAATACAAAATGATGCGAGACTCGTTCTATCGCAACGCATTCTTTTCAGAAAATTGAAAAACCCTCGCGACGAGATTGCCTGTCAGCAGGCTGATGCGACTTTGTTATGTAGCCCGAAAGAGAAAGATGGTGTGTTGCCGTTGTTGCTTTTTCACTTTAACACAGATAATACATGCTCGCTGTATCGCCTTTATTGTGAGCTGGGAAACGATTTTATGAGGACGAGGATTTCTCGCCTCGCTCTAGTCTCGCTCTCACGCTGCATTGTGAATCGGGCGTTATTGTAGTATACATATGTAGTGTTGCAAATTTTGAAGTTGAAGTTTGATTAATATATATTTTAGCACTAACAGTCCATAGATGGCGTGTTCTACCTTCTCGCAGCAATCCGTGATGTGCGTGCTATATTTTAAAACGAATGAAAGGGACGCACAATTTATTGTCGCATCCGAAGGGGGGCATAATTGAGAGACGCTTGCGACAAGAGGGACCGCGAAGAACCACAGCGTTCAGCTTTTTACTTGCTCCTTCCTATAGAGCAAGTATTGTTTTAGTGCAACTTTGCGATCTCGATATTTTAATTAATTTTCACTACTATAATTGAGGAACTCAAAAATGTGGTCAATTGTTTGTCTTTCCGTCTGTCTGTGCCTCGGTATGCAGTATCAACGGCGGGATGGATTTTCTACAAACTTCATATCTGGGGAATTTTCATAATAAAAACGGCTCTAACGATTTCGATGAAAATTCATATCTGGGGTAATATGAATTCGAATATTAGCGGGAATTTTTGACATGGTCGTAAAAGTTTTTCAGCTTTTTAACGCATTTTACGAGTATATTTCACTTCGTCTGCTAATATCGATCAAAATACGTTTGCTCTTATAATATTCTTTTTCGATTAATCCAGATTACTAATTGGTTATTTATTGCCCAATTCTGGATCCAATTTAACTAATCTTAATTTGATTAGTCTGAGAGTAAGACATTAGTGTCGTGTAGTATTGAATCAAACAATGATAACAATGAATCTAGAAACTGATAATCTGTTAAGGCTTTGTGTCAATTCGTGGTTAAATATGAGCCTCTAGCTGAATATTGACGTTTAGGTGAAAGTGGAAATTGTTTCTCGGGCTGTAAGGCATGTGGCACTGTCTTGTTGAGACAACATGTCGTCCACGTCCGTATCTTGCAATTTAGGCACAAAAAAACTGTATTATCATGTCGCGATAGCGAGCACCATTAACTGTTATTGCCTGACCAGTCGCATTTTCAAAGAAGAATTGTCCGATGATGCCTCCAGCTTAAAATCCGCACCAAACAGTGACACGTTGTGGATGCATTTGTCTTTCAACAATCACTCGTGGATTTTCTGAACATAAATTCGACAATTTTGACGATTAACAAAGCCTCATCGCTGAAGATCAATTAGTTGGAAAAATCAGCATCAATTTGTTGTTCCATAATGCATTCAACAAACTGCGAACTGTAGCTGACAAACCTTCATTATTTTTAAAATATTGCTCAACAATGTGAACGCGTTGTTCTTTCGTGTGGCACTTCATTTAAAAACCCTGAACTGTCAGCTGTCACGTTGTCTTATTTTTTTTTCTTTTCGTTGGCAGCACTTTACCGGCCAAATGGCGCAAAATTCAAATCTTGCGCGAATTTTGGGGCAGCCTTTATATGTATGTATCTACATACATACACTGACTTAAAAAATTTTCCATACATCATCCAACTAAAAATTAATTTCTGTATAACTTTTAAAGTATTTACCTGGTTCAAATGAAAAATACACGAAATTAAAAAAAAATTATTTAGGAAACAAAACATTTTCTTTATTTTTAAATATTTATAAAAATTAACTTCAAAACTGCAATAAATTAAAATAACTTTAATTTTTTTAACTCAAAAATTTATTCGTACACTATTTTGGAAAACAAAAATGAAACTAATAAGATATGTGGTAGATATAACTGGACGTAATCTATTTTCGTATACGCTGGAGCTATTTCTTGCCAAATTTCTTTTAGCCCAGTTTTCAGATCTTCCTTGCTCCTTACTGTCCTTTCTCTTAATTATGAGACCATATGTGCTCGATTGGATCAGGACTTTGGAGGGGGGAATGGAGAAGAACTTAGAACTTTGCGGACGTTGTAGAGTAACCAATTCCCTTACAACCATGGATGAATGCTTGGAATCGTTATCGTGGACAAGTAGTTCTCATCAAGTCCCGAAAAAAAAACCGAGCAGGTTTGCCAGGTTATCATTTAAAATATTTAAATACTGCATTTTGTCCATTGTGGACTCGGTGAACATAAGATTTCCTACCCCTGCTTCTGCCATTGATACCCATACCATAACGTTTCCACCGCCGTGTTTTACAGTATGGTTTACGTTGGAATTCTTTAGTGCTGTGCCACTTCTACACCAAACAAAGCGTCGACCATCACCCAAAAATATTAAATGTTGACTTATCTGAGAATATAACGCTTTCCAAAATTCTGGTGGCTGAAAAGAGTATGTAAATACTCTTTCGTGTATTGCAACCTTTTTAACTGTTTGTGGATTCACTTCAATGTTTAATTCTTGTACGAGTGTTGCGGTTATATTTGTTGTACTCACTTTAGGATTTTCTTTAATTATTTGCGGTATCTTACTCTGGTCCTGTGTGGTAGCCAACTTTTATTTTACGTCCCCTGCCACTTGCGATTTATGTTTCCTTGTATTTCTCTATTACATATTGAACTCTATTACATACATTTTCCTTCTTTTTCCATAGATTTATAATTAACGTCTGTAAGGATTCCTTTTCGCATTTTCTGCTCCATTTTTAAGCACTGAATTGAATAAAATGACACGCAAAATGGGAAATTGAAAATAAATCGCAAACATGGCGATACGGTTAATTTTTTGAGTCTGATAAGAAATCCGCTTTTAGTTTTTATTCTTTTTAATTCTCACTGAAGGTCTCTCAGTTCCCTACGAAGACTATTTTGAGACTCTATTAAATTACCTTTTATTTGATATCATTTTTATATAAATCTTGTCATTGGTTTCAAAAATATTGAGTAATAACTTTTGTGTCTAATGGTGTACGGACAATTTTTTTGGTTAGTGTATATGAATGTATATGATCAGTATCAATAGCGAAAAGACATGTCTGTCCGTCCATCCGCATATAGTAGGTATTGGGGCCTTAAGTTTTGAGCTATACTAACCAAATTTGGTACATGCATTCCTTGGGTCTTAGATTTAATAGAGTGAAGGATTTTTTTGAAAACGTTCACAACCACGTCCACGTCGTGCTACCCGGTTGCGTATTTTATTTTATAAGAGTAAAAGAAAGCTATAATCGCATTTGAAAGGGCGAAGTATACTTTCTGTTCCATGTCTGCCTCTTTAAGAAGAGATTTCTATATTTGTTCCAATATGCAGATAGTTTCGTCAAAAAACAAAAAAAAAAATCTTCCGATCACCTTTGTTTTTGACATGGTTTTTCAGCTTTTTTGTGCTCAACAAATTTGATAAGAAAAAACATATTCTAACTCCTTAAGAGGTTATTATAGTCTAGAAAACGATTTTTGGGTTTTTTTACACCCAGTTAGGCAATTACAAGTTGCAAATTCAGCAGATGTTAAATTCAGACTAGTTATTGTGATTCATTTTCACATATTCGCTACTGTGAACTTGCATAGTTTTCAACAGATCTAACAAATTCAATTCTGGCTAAAAATTCTGCATTAGTGTAGTATTTTAACGCATTCAATCACTTTTTTACTTGCACCTACATATAGTGCAAGTATAGGTTTCCTGAAAATGTTCGATTTCGAGAAACTCAATAAAGTAGGTCTCTCAATTCTGCACGTCTGTGTGTCTGTACGCACGATTGCAGCCTAAACGACTGGGGGGGTATTTTCTGTCGTCTGTCACAATTCGAGGTGAAATCGGAATTTTCATTCCAATCCCAAAATTAATGGTAGCGATTGAAAAAAATTCATTTTCTCAAAAACCGCTCTAACGATTTTGATCAAATTCGATATTTGAGTTGTGGTGGACATACATATGCTAATAGGATGGCGTACCATGTTTTCGCAAAGAAAAATACTATGGCTCAATAATTTTTTTTCGAAATTAATATCTAAACAACATTTGATAGATTTTGGAAAATTTAAAAAAAAAAAACATTTTTTTAAATTTTAACGAATTTTTAAAAATTAAAATCAAGTTTTTGCAGATTAACAACGACTTAGGTGCAAGTACGTGCGAGCCTCTGGTGTAATTTGTTCATCTCTCTGTTTTACTTGATATGCCATTGACTGTTGCTTTAAAACCGAAATTTTGATACACAAATGGTGGTGGTGGAGATATATATTTATGTAGATGCATACCAAATTAAAAGTAGAGGTGCAAAGTAATTAAGAATGTTGAGGACTTGAGCCTTTTCAGGTACTGGTACCAGGACCATGTACTTAACTACATCCAATTTGCCAGTACCACGAGTACAAGTACCGTCAAGTATTTTTCACGTGATTTACATTTCGAGTACTTTTAAGTACATTTCAAGTACTTTTAAGTACATTTCAAGTACTTTTAAGTACATTTCAAGTACTTTTAAGTACTTTTAAATATTTTAAAGTATTTATTTATTTTTCAGGGTTCCGTCAATTATAAGGTATAACAAAGTAGGATCGGAACTCTAGCTAGAGACGGTTGTTTGTCCGTCCGTCAACTCGTCCATCAGTCTGCAAGTCACATCGTCATAACTCATTATTCATTTAATAAATACATTTAGAAATTGACGTGGATAAATAAATTCTTCGAAATACACTTGTACTTGAAAGTGCTTCAAAAGTACGTGCAATTTACTTGAAGTACTTGAAGGTACTGTACTTGAAAGTACTTAAGTACATTGTATCAAGTAGAAGTACCGACTTATACCAGTACATGTACCAGTCCCGGTACTGGTACATGTGGGACAATTCTGATTTGAACTCAATGGACGATTAATTTTTGAGACATCATGAGTACTATTTCCAAAAAAGTGGGTTGTTTCCTGCTGATGAGCATAAGTTTGTCATACCACGATCGGTTATGCTGGCATTTTAAAAGAAAAAAGTTGCATAACGTCGGAACTGTGCTACTATTTATCCCGAAGAATCTAAAACCCTCAATCTCAGGTAGTTGTTGATTTCTCGGCTAAATTTTCGCGAAGCACACCTAAGAAGTTTTATTTTTCTTAAATGATACACAGGTTAATACACTTACCCTGACCTAAGAAACAAACACACACTGTCCTCAAAACTGTCCCCAACAAATTGGGGGCGGTTTATTTTTACCGCATTTTTTTTTCAATTTCATTATTCCGCGAGTCCTATGGTTGGGACATACAAAAACGAATAGAGGCGTCGCACGTTACGTATGCGGCTTTACGTTGTTGTGATGGAAGGCAACACCTCTGAATTTTATAAATTTAGGTTGCGTACTCCGAATGGTTTGATTCAATTTTGTGTGCTGGCAGAAGACTTCTGATGTTATTGTAGTGTCCTGCGGTAGTAGCTGAAAGAAGATGATTTCTTGAAATCCCACCAAATCCTGCCTTCGATGTCCTTTGGACCAGTTGACTGTTGTGTCTCCAAGATCTTTTCCGCACTGTGTTGCCGTATGTGAAGCCGTTTCAGAAACGGGTCGTTACTTTCCCGTTTTAAAAGTGAATCTAATATGGACATGCGTTTAGTCAAATTTTGCTTAGTTAAGATGTACAGTATCAGAACATTTAAGGCGTGAAATGTATGGGTGTGACTTAGACGTAAATAAATGCTAATTGTGAGTTTTCTATTGATCTGGGGTGTGTGCTAGTATATCGTTTTGATCAATATCATTGATTTAATATCATTTTATCAGCCCCCTAAGTTTTACGTGTACTAAGAGCGATTTGATGCACTCCCACGTTCCTTGTTCAGCCCGGTAAAAACACAGAATACATTTTTGTATAATTAAGCCATTCTCAACTACTAAACTGTGGGACAATAACATTTTTATCAAAATCCGTTGAGTGGTTCTCAAGACGAATGTGTTCATAATTTTTATTTTTATTTTTTTAAGGGAAAATTTTCCAAATCCCAAAGCACTCAGACTCACACGAAGTCCATTGTACTACCAAGCAGAACTCCGTTTGGTGTAGTGGTTGGAAAAATTTGGATTCTATTCATTTCTCTTCTATGCTCGGGTGCCTGTGGTTGCTGTTCCCCGTCCGGGCTTGAACCTGCACAGTTCGGGTCACAAGCGAACACACTACCCACTACACCATGGCCACCCTCGTGTTCATACGTATAGACAGATAGACAGAGACATGTCCTTTTATACTAAGTAGTGATGATTCTTAAATTTTCTAAATTATTGTTGTGAAATGAGAGAGCAGTTTCCGTGGAATTATCCTATCTGTGAAAGGAAATTTCAAGATCATGGAGCACTCAGACTAGATTTTTGGTCCATTGTATTACCAGACAGAAACCCATTTTTTGTGTAGTCTTTGGAGAAACTTAGATTTTATTCGATTCTTTTTTATGGTCTGGTGGATGTTGGTTGCAGGTTGGTGTTCCCCGCGCAGGTTCGAACCTGTGCGGTTAGGGTCACAAGCATACCCTAACCAATATACCGAGGCCACCTTCATATAATGTAAACTTTTGTAACCTAGCTACTGCAAAGCAATGATTTTGTTTAACATTTTAAATTAAGGGGTTATTCTAGTTTAGAAATCTAAAAAAATGTTTTTTTGTATTTCCTAGAAGAATAGGACTTCAAAAGTGAGTCCCTCTAAGCCTTGTACCAGAATTCTTATAATTTACGATTCCAATTCCAACGACATCTCAACAAGTCATCGTCCGATTGACTTTAAATTTGGTATACACCTACAGTTTTATTAATCATATTTATATCTCTATCATGTGAACCAACAATATGTGGATTTTTTTTGTTTTTTTCATTATTTTTGGTAATAAGTCATCATACTAATTGATGACTTATTTTATTTTTTCTCATGAAAATCATGGGCACCACTTGGAACCATTGCTGTTTTCATAGTGTACAACATTGCTTATAACTACCAGCATTTTTACTTGCACCTATTAGGGCAAGTACAGTGTGTTTAACAAAGACGTGCGTCTAAAAAAAAAAACCAATGAATTTGAGTTCCTCAGATTAATTGTGGGGTTTTTCCGAAACAATTCACAAATTACATTATTGTCCTTACTTTGGACCCTATACCAGCCGCATTCCTTATACCTCTTTATCCACTTTTTCATAAATGCCTCTGATGTTTTTAAATATTTTGCTGCCGACTTATTAATCATTTGCGACACTTGAGTGAGTTACTAAGAAAACATTTTCGAAACGCTTTTTAAAAACCCGCACTCATTTTGTAATGATATTATACCGCCGAAGTATGGAAATATACTGAGGAAAAGAAAACAATGTGCGATCGGCAATTGAATACAGAAAACAATTTGGCTACGTTTTTCTGGAAAACACTGTATTGGTGGTTTCCTGAAAATTTTCGATTTCAAAATTTTAATCAAACTTGACATTACTATGGTAGAGAAACTCAATGAAGTGGGTCTCTCAATTTGGTCTGTCTGTCTGTACGCACAACTGTAGCCTAAACGGCTAGACGGATTTACTTCCTATTTTGGAGTTACAGTGGTTAAGTGCGCGATCACTGACCGAGAGGTTCAAGGTTTGAATACAAGAAAACATAAAAAATTAAAGGTTTCTCACGGTCGCACCTCTCGTGAACGTTTGACAAACATTCGGGAGTAAAACTCATGAGAAGCTTCTTTCAATCGAAAACTTTAGGTTCCAACCGTTTGTGAGGCACGCAGCACGAGTGGCTGCGAAAAACTAGGCCAGGCCCGGCATTGGGTTATTAGCGACAAAATATCTTCTTACAACTTCATGTTGTAAGGTCTATTCATATTTTTCACAACACTATATATAGTATACAGTGTTGTGAAAAATCATAGACTCAAACCAAAATTTTCATTTTTCTTCGAATGAGTAAAAAATATTTATGATTGGTTTTATCCCAAAATATTGCCAACCGATACCAACTCAGGGAAAACCTTTTAATGGTTTTATATAATAATTTGTATGTAACAGTTTATTTAATATGGAATGCTTCAATAATTCTTTGTTTGAGTTGTTCCAGATTTTGAATTTTTGGCTCAGGAGATCATAAACCGCCCGTGCCAGTATGCCCCATAGGCTTTCAATGGGATGGCCAACTTAAAAGTTTAATTTCATATTCTTGAATCGCCGTTATTGTAGTCCGTTGCTTTATGGATAGGAGCGTACATCTTATACCTCAGCATTATTATGGGAAGAAGATGTTCCTCCGCCGACACTTGGTACTTTTTGGCATCAATTCTTCCAAAAATAAAGATAATTTCTGTTTTCAGATTTCCGATGAAAGCTACCTGCCCACACCATAACTCCGAAGATCATGCCAATAGTACTTGAAGCCGTTTGAGCCGTCCAGGTTGAATTTCTTCTCATCACTGAAGATCACATGAAACCAAATTTCACTGTCTTGGCCACTCCAGCGAATTCAAGAAGTGTTTCCTTATTTCACAGTTTGAGTGGTGGTTTACTCAAGTACTTTCGATACTTCAAGTTGTCGGAAGCTGTTGCCCATTTTCTGACGAGGCTAGAATTGTAGTTCAAATTAAAATATCGAACCATTTGGGATGAAGAAGCTCCTGTTTTTTGGCATTTAGCACAGAACGACTCGTTTTACTAACGGTGAAATTTTGCTTGGTCTCCCAGTTCGCTTATTTGTTCCGGCTTGTAGAAAATTGTTTACTACTCCTTGTGAGCGATTTATTTCAGTGACAATTTGTCTCTCAATGTCAGTTAATTGTTTACCACGTGGCGAAGTAATTTCTATTGTGTTATTGGTAGATCTAGCAACAACACAATGCAAATTACGTGACGAGTCATTCGTTCACTTGTTAGATCTACCAACAACTTCACTGGTTCACTGGTGCGGTAATTCGACCTCTGTTTAGTATCACTCCAGGACGTTTGCACTATTTTTTTAAGAATAGTGATCACAGCAAGCTATGCTTTACAAGAGTTTATATTTCACAGGTCAAATTCGAGTTTCTTTTTAAAAAAAATCTTACCATTCCTGGTAAAAAAAACGAAATTAAATCTTTAGGGTTTTCCCTGAGTTGGTATCGGTTGACAATATTTTGGGATAGAGCCAAAATGTATATTACATATTCTAAGAAAAATGAAAATTTGGGTTTGAGTCTATAATTTTTCTCAGCACTGTATATGTTAGCAGACCGTAGCTCAACAGGTGTAACATTTTCTATAGTTCTACTGCGCAGTAAGACAACATTTGGTATTACTAGTAGATTGAAGATCAAAAAAGTGGGTTTGTGGATTCTGTCTTGTCTGTCTGTATGTGCGCTGGACTGCAGCCTAAATGGCTGGACGAATTTACTTAATATCTGGGTTCAGTGGAGTCACAATTCGAGGCGGAATTGGTATATTCGTTCTAATCCCTCTAGCGATTTTGTTTAAATTTACCACTAGATGGGGCACTACGTTTTTGGAAGAAAACGTCGAATAACGGTACTTCACTTATTAACATTGATTTTGAAAATTCTTGGCTATGACTCAAAGGATTTTGTTGAAAATCGAGATCTAAGAACAAATCATACCAAGTTTTGGAAAATTGTGACATTTTTTTTAACAAATTTTACAAAAAAAAAATTTAACAATTTCCCTTAAATTTAAAAGTACGAGGGGCGGCTGATGTACTGATATACCATGGTCAAAAAATGGGCTCGCTTATTTCAACAATGGCGAGAGAGCTCTGAAGACGACTCCCGATCTGGGCGTCCTGTGTCAGTGGTCACTGAAGAAAACGTCGGAAAAGTTGAAAAATTAGTACTGGCCGACCGAAGAATAAAAATGTGGCAGATAGGACGAATTGCACGAACGGATTGAAGAAATTTTGCACGAGCACTTAAACATGAAACATTTTTTGTTCGCACTGGGTACCGAAAATGCCCACGCCGTTCGACGAGCAGCGACGAGACTCGAGTGGTGCAAAGATTTTTTGGAATTATCGGGGGACAATCTGGATGAAATTTGCAACCGAATCGTAACTGTAGATGAGACTTTGGTTCGCCAAGATAATCCAGAGTCGAACAAGAGTCTATGCAGTGGATTGAAAAATGGGAGAAGCCGCCGAAGATATTCAACGTGGAAGAGTCGACTTCGAAGCTTATGGTGACTGTTTTCTGGGACAGCGAAGATGGTTTACTGATTGATTACCTGCCAAAGGGGAGTACGTTTAATGGTCAATATTACGCAAATTTATTGATTCAGGCACGTGAAGCGGTCGTACGGAAGCGACGTGGGAAACTCAGGCACGGAGTGCTGTTTTTGCAGGATAACACGCCTGTTCACATGACGCGGGTTTCGAGACAGGCCTTAAAAGACACAGGTTTTCCAACGACAGACCACCCACCCTACAGCCCAGACTTGGCCCCGAAAAAGGACTTACGAGGTCGGAGATTTGCAGATGAGAACGAGATCAAAAAGTCGTTTTGAATGCCTTAGGCCGCGAACTTATCAGCCGCCCTTCGTAGGTGCAAATATGTGCGACCTAGTCGTTCATTTTATATTTGCTTACAGTCTAGTCATTATATCTCTCCCACCTCCCAGAGGGTTTAATTTTTATTTACACAATTCGTCTTGGTAGTCCCAAATAAAATGTAAAAAGGCCACAAATTCTACCACTTAATGATAGTATGTTGTGAGAAGCGGCACTCGCATTTGATGGACTATTATCACTTTATTTAGGACGACTAGGGTATCCGGCTGCGCCTAAAAAAATAAATACATGTTTTTTTATGGTAAACTGCTTGGACCCCGATTTTAATCAAACACAGAAACACTCTCGGGCCAATACCGAAGATTACCTGAAAATTTGAGCTCAATCGGTTCAGTGGTTTCGGAGTCCATAGCATACATACAAACATAGGTAAATTGAGTTTTATCACTTTATTTAGGATTACTAAAGAAATATTTACACAAATTTCAAACCTCTGGGAAATATTTCGAAGCTAGATGATACAGTGACTGGACTTCAGAAAATCACCATTTTTCTTGCCAACATTATCCCAAAACTATTATGATTGCTAACTATACACATTTTGTTAATAAAAAAAAAATAGGAAATACCTCTTAGGAGAGTCGTCCTATTTCTTTTGAATTAGAGTTTGTCTATGTCAATATGCGAATGGAATTTTAATTATGTAATTTGTCACTCTGTGTATATATTCTTAATTCTGCACTGTTTTTATTTATAACAATTGCATACTTTTTGGAGTTTAGAATTCATGTTATACACTTTGATCAAGATTTCTTTTGTAGAAAGTTACTCTATCCATACGGAGGTATATCCAGACAGCTGTTGTTTTAAAGTAAATCGACATTCCAGAAGGAGCTCTACAATCCATCACATAGTAACTGTTAAGTATATTTCATTTAAAATTAAATTATATTCTCAACGCCATTGCGCTGTGTCGGACCGCCATTGGACTCAGCGCCCACCAGTACACACGGTTCAAGCCTGGAACCAAGCAATGGGGTACAGCCAAGGTCACACATTGAACGTCCAAATCTTTCATCGCCAAAAACTGGGACCACGACGAGGCGGACAAAAATGAAATTTTACCTTCTCAACAGATGATTTTCCATAGTTTTCCTTTTTTCTTTCTTTTTATGATTCCCCAGTGGAGGACAAAAAAATTCCAGCAAAGGAGATGACGATTTGATTGACGATGACACAGATTCCTTAGATATTAAACCACCGCAAGCGACAATACGCCGCGACTCATCGAGCAAACGGCGATCGGGTAAAGAGAAGAAACATTCCAAAGAGCGGAAGCACAAAGGCGATCACAGGGAAAGAGAGGAGAGACGAGAACGAGGTGAGAGAAGTGATGGAGCTTCTAGTACGGCGGGAGGCATTGCAAAATACAGAGATCGAGACCGTGAAATGATGATGGATGATCGACGGTATATGAAACACTACGAGCGGGGAAGGCCAATGTCACATGGACAGCAGCGGAGAGATCACTATTATGAGAGAGGAATGGTTGGTGAGGAATATGAGTATCACAATCGGCACAAGCACCGAGAAATGTATCATCATCATCAACAGTACCAACAGGGAGCACAGCGTTATGAATATCATGCGCAAAGAAAGTATATGGAACCGCCGGCTTACGACGCTCGCCCTGACGCAGAAATGCTGGAGCAAGATCTGCGAACGAGACTCTTGAGCAAGCGGCATAAATATGTAAAGGAGTACCCAGGCTCTCACAATCACCACGAGAAGAGAGCAAATCACGAATATTATCGTGAGCGGGGGGATGGTGCCGAGAGAAGAAAAGAAACGGTAATCGAAGTGATGGACAGTCCCGAACAACAGGAGTATTATAGCAGTAAACAGCACAAAAAGAAGGAAAAACGTCGTTCTCCTGGGGATCCTGAGCTAGCGGCGAGAAAAGCAAAACTTATGGAAGCTGATCGCGAGATGGCTAAACGAAAAGAAGCAGCCAGAGAAGAACTAGAAGCCAGGCGGGAGTTACGGCGGGAAAGGGGAGAAATAGAGGAGCCAGTTATAGAGAAACCACACAAAAGTAGCCTCAAACGATATCACACCGCAGAAGAGAAGGCGTTGAAGAGAAAACGAAGAAAAGCGGAAGCCAGCAAAGAAGGTGATGCAGGCGCCAATGCGCTGTCAGAAAATTCGGATGACTATAGTCAGGATGATGAAGACGATGATGACGATAATGATGAGGAGGAGGATAGCGATGTGTCATCAAATAAGCCAGAGAAGAAACGAAAAAGACGTCGGAAGCCAAAGGAAGACGCAGAAAATTCGGATGTTTACAGTCATAATGAGGATGATGATGACAGTGATACAGGTTCCTCCATCAATTCCGATGTACAGAGTCACAAAAGCTACAATGGCGGTGTAGAAAAAAAGAAAAAGAAGAAAAAACGTCTCGTATCAGAAGAAGATGACGGAGCTATACCAGAGGAAAGTCCTCTTTCAATTGGAGATCTCTCTAAATCGCCGCACAATCAGAAGCCCAATAATTCCAGATCACGTTCAGGATCGGCAGCATCAAGTCGTCATTCCAAATCACACAGCAAAAGTGGTAGTGATTTGGATGATGACGACGACGATGATGATAGACGATCCAGGTCACATTCACGGTCACACACACGTTCAAGATCACGATCGCGTTCACGGTCGAGGTCACAATCGGGTTCAAGAACTTCCAGATCAAGATCCAGGTCGCACTCCAATTCAAGATCGAAATCGATATCGAGATCTCGGTCAAGATCTCGTTCCGAGGAGAGAAATATGATAAAGAGCGCCGAGGAAGAGGCTCTGAAGGGTGGACCAGATGTTGTTCTCGAAGAAGACGATGTGCCGCGTAACGAAAAGGGTGAGAAGTTGCCTAACTATTTTCCTGGCATACAGGGTTGTCGTTCAGTGGAGGAGTTTCAGTGTCTAAATCGTATCGAAGAAGGCACCTATGGCGTGGTGTATCGAGCTAAAGACAAACGAACCAATGAAATTGTCGCCCTTAAGCGTCTGAAAATGGAAAAAGAGAAAGAGGGCTTCCCCATCACATCCCTGCGTGAGATCAACACTCTGCTGAAAGGTCAACATCCGAATATTGTCACAGTGAGGGAGATTGTCGTCGGCAGCAACATGGATCGAATATTCATTGTAATGGACTACGTGGAGCACGATTTGAAGTCGCTGATGGAGACGATGAAACACAAAGAACAATCGTTCTTTCCCGGTGAAATCAAATGCCTCATTCAGCAGCTGTTGTGTGCCGTGGGACATTTACATGACAATTGGATACTGCACCGTGATTTGAAAACATCGAATTTGTTACTGTCGCACAAGGGAATTTTGAAGGTGGGCGATTTCGGATTGGCACGTGAATATGGCAGCCCGCTAAAGAAGTATACCTCGCTTGTGGTCACATTATGGTACAGAGCACCAGAATTGTTGCTGTGTTCACCGGAGTACTCTACGCCGATTGATATCTGGTCGGTGGGATGCATATTTGGAGAGTTTCTGCAAATGCAGCCGTTATTCCCGGGCAAATCAGAGATTGACCAGCTCAACAGGATCTTTAAGGTAAGTTTGACTAGAAAATAAAAGTCACAAACATTTACTGAATTTTTTTTTTATTTTTTTTTTTTTTTATATTTATTTCGCAGGAATTAGGAACACCGAATGAAAAGATCTGGCCCGGCTACAAAGACCTACCCGCCGTAAAAAACCTGCTCAGTCAGAATTCTCAATTCACAGAGTACCCCGTGTCAAATATACGCAAAAGATTCATGAGGCGGACCACAGAGGTTGGGATCTCTCTCCTGCAAGGCTTGCTTACCTACGATCCAAAGCAAAGACTGACTGCCGAACAGGCACTCAAACATCCCTACTTCAAAGAGTTGCCACTGCCCATTGATCCCTCCATGTTTCCGACATGGCCGGCGAAAAGTGAGTTGGGTGCTCGTAAAGCTCTGGCCTCCTCGCCAAAACCACCCTCAGGTGGTTCGCAATTTAAGCAGCTTGGTCAAGACGAAATTATCACCACGAAGCCATCGGGGGTGGCTTCGGGCATTATTTCTGGCAACAAGAAAGCCACATCCAGCAGTACGGGCTTTGTACTTAACGCTGGCATTGATCAACGTCAATTGGCAATGGGGCCGGGATTTAGTTTGAAATTTTAAGATACCCATAACCTTTATTATTTTTTGTAACTGGATTTATGCTCTACTTTAAGTGTTCTTTTATATTTAATATAAAATTTCATTTGTATATGTCTTCTCTAACCAATCATTGGAATTAAACAAATCAAATAAAAAACTTCTTTCCCCCTTTTTTGCCCGCCATTAGAATGTAAATTCATAAGTGTACAATAAAAAAAAAAACGACATTAACTCAATTCACAAAGGGAAAACATTGTCATCCAAATCAGTCACTACATGTGTATATGTGTATACAGGAAATCAGAAGATCAAAACTGAAATAAAAGAAAAACAAAGAAATTAATTTTTGAAAAAAAAAATCAGAGATTGTTTAAATTTTATTATCATTGACGTTAGTGGTCTGACTATTGATCCCCAGGTTAAAAGTTTAGCTTGTTATCGTTACGAGCCGCTGGTAAATATAAATTGACGTAATTCTTTATTATGCACCTTTAGACAAACAGTTCCGGAAAGCAACACCTTTTATTCTAAATTAAATGTTGACTTTCATGTTTGGTGGTTCTTACAATACACTAAGTGTGATTATAGTGCATTTATCCATTTTTATAGACGTGTCACCCGAAAATAAGGTGATAAGTCGCTTCGACTATGGGAATAAGAATGATGAATTAAAGAACCGGGCCTATTATCATTCATAAGTCGAATGTTACGTGCGAATCGCCGTTATTGGCAAATCAGTCGACACTTGCTATCATCATTGGCAAACTAAAAAAGTACTCGTACATGAAAGTTATGAGTTACGACTTTCAATAAATGTTTATATTGACTAGGTGAATTTGAATTGTTCGATTCTCAAACCATAAAAGTAAGTATGTAGTGTAGTTACATTCTCCGTATTTTCGGTTCGATTCACAAATGGTAAGAGTGCTCTAATAATTTATTTTCGTTCATGCAAATCTACGCTAACCCCCACGAAAATTACTAAAGTAAATTCAAATTAAAAAAAAAACAAACAAAGTTACAATTCCTCTAGAATGGTTTGTGTGATACCTCAACCCCCATAGTGTAATTTTTAATTCAAATAAAATGATATACTGCTAAATTTAGGGTGAATATAAAAAATGTCAACAAAGTGATGCTCAATTTTGGGTTTTAGAGGGTATTGCACCTGATGCGCTTCTGAATTCACTCTTAATTTCCTAATGCCGCCTCTAATCAAAAAAAGTAAATATGTTTTTTTTTGTTTTTAAGACAACGCACCTAAAAAGTGGGCGTGGCGAGTCGCAGAAAAGATAAGGTACCATCTGCTTGGAACGGATCTTATGATGCCCTGTCTCTCATCGTCTATCTCATGCATTGGAAAGTTATGGCAGCCCTGGTGTAGTGGTAATGTCATCGCTTGCCACGCTGCAGGTTTCACGGGTCAAATCCTGATGTCAAAAAGCTTATGTTAACTCTACTACGAAGGCATAACACTGGCAGTAGGGTGGTCAGGTGCGAAAATGCAACTTGATCGTGATGATGACATCAGGAGAACGGAAAAAAGTACTGTGAATCATAAGCAACGACAATAACAGGAAAATAAGATGCTCCCCAGTTATCTGGACGCTACCCTTGGAGTTTACAGAAACTTAATGCCACCTGAGTTTCAAATCACCGCCAATCTTTTCCTTTTTACTCTCTCTCTGTCTACGAGTATCTACAAACGCCCGGTCCTGAAATAATATAAGGGTATTCAAATCTCCTTGGCGCCCGCAAATTATAATAAAAAAGGTAAAACACTGGACGGGACGTTCCGGAATTTGATTTTATACATTTACTACCAATTCGAATTCGGAATGTTCCTACTCGACAATTCGGAAAAGCCAAAACCGCTGATTGATAGTACCATATTGCCTAACGAGCCCAATCACCGTTAGTTAATTTCCACTTGCGAGCGATCTCTTTACAGAAACTGACTAATGGGCAATTCCACACTGGTATTCTTGCATTAATGGTCGAACTGGGTTTTTTTTGAGCAGGACGTATAAAAGGCAAGGGAAAATCTCCACAAAAGCGATGCACTTTGGAGAAATATTTCCAGCAGAAATGAGATCTATTTTTCTCGAGTTATCACGTACTATATTATATTGAAATGGAATAAGATAGCAATATACACACATTCGTACGTTTACTCGTATATTAAACTAATAGAGATGATGACGGATGCGAGAATATCAGTAAACCGATTTTACAACTGATGTAAGTATAACAGTGTAGAATGACTCAATCGATTAACAGTTCTTCGAGTGGTAGGAATTTTGATGTTATATAATGGTGGATTTACATGATCACTCCACGCAGCATGCGCGGAAGACTAGATGAGGAAACTCGTGGTTTTCCATTCATGGTAATTCTTGATCACTATTCACTCTTACCCAAAATTGTGCTTCCTGCTTAAAGAACGACGTCGAAATTTGTTGGAACTCGTAATGCTATCCCTTACGACTTTTCGCTATGCATTATCGTGGATTTACATAGTCACCTCACGCCGAAAAGTAGAAAAGGAAGCTCGTTGTTGATCATCCTTACTAAATCTGTAGCTAGAGTGAGATCGTTATTCTCTCATCCCAACATGTTCTTTCTGCCTAAATAACGACGTTAAAATTCGTGGGAACTCGCAATGCTATTCCTTACTAGCAGACTTTGCTATCTCGCTTTATACACGAAACTCACTAGCGTGACGAAGTAAATTAACTGTTATCACGCTTTAAATTTTTTTTTTTTTTATAATTTGCGCGCGCCAAATGGGATATGAATACCATTAAATTATTTCAGGGCACGGACGTTTGTATAAATTGAGAGAGAGAGAGAGAGATAGATTGGTGTAGTGGGTTTAGAACTTAGGTGGTATTAAGTTTCAGTAAACTCCAAGGGTGGCGTCCAGATAACTGCGGAGCTTGTTTGTTTTGCTTTTTGTTGTTGCTCTTGATTCACAGTATTTTTTTCCCTCCATCTGATGTCATCATTACGATCAAATTGCACAGTAGAGTTGACTAAGCTTTCGCAATTGATCGACTTTTTTATTTATTTCAGACGAAATAAATAGATGACTGTTGAGATCAGGATTTGAACCGTGAACCAAGAGCGTGACAAGCGTTGATGTTACCACTACACCACGGCCACCCTCAATAAATTAAATGCAGGACTCATGACAAAAACTCAATGGAAGAACAGTCAGCGTGAGAATGTGTAATTGTGAATTTTTCTAAAAACAGCTATCCTAGATACCTTCACATTTAAAGATTATAACTCTATAGACAAAAATAACCTTCAAATTGCTACTTCCTTTGCCCCTTGGGAGTAATGCCGTTTATGCGCTAATCCGAATGAAAAAGTAATTGTAAGAATTTGATTTCTCTAAATATGAAGAATATGTCATAACTGGGCACTGTCTAAGCAAGCATGCAACAAGGCTTGGCGTCTTCTCTAACGATTTCCGCAGAAGCTGCATGGACGAGGAGGAGGAAGAGACTATTCTTCACGTTCTTTGCACCTGCCCAGCTCTCCCCCAAAGAAGGAAACTCCACTTAGGAGACTTCTGTTTCAATGACCTAAATGATCTGATTAATATTGACGTTAGGTACATTCTATGCTTCATTAGAAGCTCTAAATGGTTCAACGAGTAGGCTAGAGGCCGCGTCTCAAACCCATGTGGTATCACAATGGACTTACTATTGGTCTAAGTGTGTTAGCTTCTTTTTTGCTGACAGCCACTTTAACCTAACCTAACCTAGCTTCACTCGTTTCTCAAGAACTATTAACCTTAATCCCTACCGTTGCAATTACCTAAATTCATCACGTTCGTTTTTCATACACACTGTTAGGCTATGGAACCGTCACATATTAAATCTATTTCGAAAAGTGCAATCCTGCTACATTTTTCTACTTTAACACTCCAACGATAATCAATACTAAATCCTGCATTTCACAATCTAGAGTAAGAAATTTATTGTATATTAATCTTCTTTTTTTTATATAATTTGCGCGCGCCAAATGGGATATGAATACCATTAAATTATTTCAGGGCACGGGCGTTTGCAGAAATTGAGAGAGAGAGAAAAAAAGATTGGTGTAGTGGGTTTGAAACTTAGGTGGTATTAAGTTTCAGTAAACTCCAAGGGTGGCGTCCAGATAACTGGGGAGCTTGTTTGTTTTGCTTTTTTGTCGTTGCTCATGATTCACAGTATTTTTTTCCCTCCACCTGATGTCATCATCACGATCAAGTTGCATTTAAGCCATATGACCACTCTACTGCCAGTGTTATGCCTTCGCAGTAGAGCTGACTAAGCTTTCGCAATTGATCGACTTTTTTTTTTTTTTTTTATTTATTTCAGACGAAAAATAAATAGATGATTGTTGAGATCAGGATTTGAACCGTGAACAAAGAGCGTGACAAGCGTTGATGTTACCACTACACCACGGCCACCCTCTTAAGTAATTAATGTATCATTTGTAGTTAAAGTATTAAGTACAACAAAAAGGTTAGAAATCTTAATGTGCATACCTATAATTAAATAAAAATAAATGAAACACTTGTGTTTTCAGTAAATCCGGATTTATCCTTTTTTTACCCCTCAAAAGAGTATTTTTGTAACAGCTTCTGGCAATACTGTGTCGCCATGATTTTTACACGGTGGAAATTTATGAAATTTTGCGACATTTTTTTTTAATACGTTCAGAATACCGATTTTATAAAATATTGGGTGATTATATACCAAATATTTTCAATCATTAAACAAACAAACTTAAAAATACTGATAAGAGAATTCAAAAACTTTCCACACACCCGTGCTTTTTTTATGTCAAAATCATCTGGCTTGTCACAGCGCAGTAGTTCTCTTGGCACTTGTCTTTCGTAACCTCTCACCGAAGTCGTTCGTGTTTTGTATTTCCCCAGATTTTTATAAAAGAAAAGGCGCTCCCACACAAGTTATAATTGCATCAGTTTCTCTCTGCAAATAAAATATTAGAGATATCTTAAAAGAGAATCTACTCAAAAATCACCTCACGTCACCCCATCGTTCTCACAAAACTAACTGCCCTCAAACACCTCTCGAGAGATAAATATGGGTTCAATCGTTGGTTCACTTACAAGGAAGTCTGTCGTGGATATGTCTAGCCCAACAGCACAGTTCGTTCGTAATCAAATCCAATCGAATAAGGTTGTGATATTCTCCAAGTCCTATTGCCCCTATTGCACTATGGCCAAAGAGGTTAGTTCAAATTCCAGGTTTTAATTTTTTTTTTTTTTTTAATGAAATTTATTTAATTGCTTCATAACATTTCAGCAATTCCAAAGGCTAAACGTTTCAATGCATGTGATAGAACTCGAAGCACGCAGTGATTGTGAAGAGATTCAAGATGTCCTTGGCGAAATAACCGGAGCAAGGAGTGTAAGTAGAATTCTATTGATTTGTAACCAATCTGAATATGTTCACTGTACGTAAACACGTTTATCACTTCCCTTTGCGTGACCAGTTTTCCAAACATGACTCATGCCATTAATGTGGAGTGATTTCAAAATTTCGTATCTCTTGTTTTAATTGTTTTTACTGTTCAATTTTAGGTGCCTCGTTGTTTTATTGATGGAAAATTCATTGGTGGTGGAACGGATATCAAGAAATTATACGAAACTGGCAAGTTGCAGGAACTGGTAGCATAATGTTAGGATACCTGGAGAAGAGAACTCGTAGAGATGCTCTTTGTATTGTAAATTGTAGTATTTTCCTTAGATATTTTTTTTTGGACTCGTTTGGCTGCGTGGTTTTTTATTTAACTTTTAAGGGAAATATACGTAACTTATTTAATGTTTATTTATTTTTTTATTTTGAGAATTTTATTATAATTTATTTATTCTTGAACCTTGAAAAAAATAAACTTGGGCTTCCAATTTAGAAAAACATAATAATAAAGTGCATTTTTCTCTTTCTCTATATACATATGTCGCCTGTTTGGGGCCATGTGCTCGAAAAGTACTGAGCCGAATCGAATGTGGTGTGCACTGTTTTATAGGGTGTTCTGTGTTCGTATTCGGTTATTTTAGGGGACTAAACAGTAATGGATAATGGAAGATTATTTTTTTTTTTCGGGGTAGGAAGCACTCCGCTGTAGAACTACGAGAAAGCAACCTCTTGTGTGACACTATCTGCGGCGCCTTTCGTAGAAGAGCTTAAGATACCAGCACTTGCCACATCAACTCCAAAAATTTGTCACTTGATATGAGCAAAGGCAGGACAAATCCACAGGCGTCGCTTAATCCCGGCACATTGAGACGAAATGTTGGCAAATTGTCTGCAGTGTTTTCTACTGACGGACAGCGTGAATTCTGCGATTTTGTTGGCGTCCTTTTACAGATATCCGGGAGCATTTGTCTAGTCTGTCTACATGCGGGCGAAACATACCACCCACGATTATATTCAGACACAAGTGTCAATGAGAGCCCTGACTGAGGATGCAGGGAAACCGAACGCATGAAAAGTAGGTGGTATGCTGTGTCTTTTAGAGTTAAAAAAGTCCGTGAGATCATGTACAAAAAATCAATAGGCGACTGAAAGTTATCATATTTAAGGATAAGCGTCATATCTTTATCTAATGTAGCTTTCTTCCATGTATGGGCTACTTCTCTTGGATGGCTGAAGCTGTACATAGTTAATTATTGTCCGCCATCAGAAAAGAAATGTATTTCTTTCACAAGTCGGTGGAATTATTATTTTTTATTTTTTTATTTTGGATGAGTCATTGGGATTTATCTCGCTAGGCGTAAGAAATAGCGATTATCTACACAGTTCTAGAACAGGCGAACAAAAAAAAAAAAAAAGGTAAATTCTACGGAAGCATTACTCGTAAATATACCGCCTCGTTTTTTTTTTTTGACGCGAGCATATTTACTACAGAAATAAATAAATGTCTTTCCAAAACTCAAATATGACCTCATTTATATGAGGGTGCTCTTTTCAACTCGTTGTCTTTCGTGGTTTATTTTCAATTGTTCTGCGTCACGTTTTCTTAGGTCGGTTTTTCGGTTATTGTGACCAGAGATGCACGAGTTTTATTTGAAGTAGATTTGCTTATTTGCTTGTGTTTCAACCATGTATACTCATGTATGTAGGTCGACTAATTCTTTTTTGACTCCCTGGTCACTTTCTAGGAGCGAAAAGGTCTCAGCAACGTCAACCGAAGCAATACTTTCTCGATAACGGAAAGTCCCCACTGTCTAGGACCGATTGTTCCAGCAATGCTTACTTGACCGGTTAAATTACTTAAAAAAGTAGAACTTCTTGAATTCGTATTTCACAACATTCTCCTCAACCGCCACACTTGAGGCCATTTGGTAAAAAGAACGATCGTCCTCTGACAGTAAGCAAATGTCGGGTTTTTTAGATGAAGCACAAATTCCTCTGCAGGTTAAGAGTCCTTGTATCTTGATAATCGCTCTCCTTTTTCTCTCTGCTTTCAGCCTAAGTTTCTACCAGATGTTGTCTTCAGATCTGACCACCTTTGGTAAAAAGCTGCCACAATATTCGCCACTTCCTCTGCTTCTGTATCCAACACGTTGATGTTGATTTATACGATATTAAGGTTCGAGCTCATTCCTCTCTATACCTTTAACAGCTGGAATGCGAGTTTTAAGTCCGTGACGCTCCTCGTCCGTCTTCAATTATCTTTGGAAAACCATGTTGTCTTTCCTGTGATCTACGACAGTACTCTCTGCTCCAGAGATAACACATTTTGTATAGCGTTCAGTGACCTTCGATGTTTAGCAGCATTGAGCTGCTGATGTACTTGGCTGTCCCTTAAAACTTAACGCACTTATAGGTCTCTCATCGGTGAATAAACGATTACTCGTATTTGTAAATCTCATCATCATCGTATTGTAATATGCGAGCTACGGCTCGAGTAGATAAAACGATATTCTGTGAGATTATTTCTTTATTTTTCTAGACTATAGAACAATTCAAGTTCACACTATACTATTCTTCGCAAATTCTTTTTTTACAAGGTCTCTTTCTTCTTAAATCACTTTATCTCCTTTCAATTACTTAATTCACAAATCCAAACTAATTACTTCTTCTTGTTTACTCTAAACTTTCAATTTATCACAAAATTACAACTTCGCTTATTATCACTTTTCCGTGCGGTTCGAAAACCAACTGCATTGCCTCGATCGCCATCTGTCCTTATATAGTCACATTTCTGATAGCCAGAAACTTCTAGCAAATTCTTCGACCACTGGAACAAGAAAATTCTGATGTAATAATTCCAAGATGACAACAATTTCTTGCGGTTATAATACTCTCTTAATTCCGTGACGTCGTCTTAGATATTATCCGTCTCTTACCGTGGACACGAACCTCGAATGAAAAGACACTTCGGAATGTAATTATGCTCGAATGAAGACACTTCGCAATGTGTTGCCTACATCTGTGCGCGTAGTTATTATGCTACATTATGTTACAGTATATTCAGTGGATGGGTCTCAAGTGCGGTAGAAGTCTTTTTCTAAAAAAAGGTATCAGTGCTCTTTGTTGGATTAACATTTAAGCTCTCTGGTTGTGAGTATTCTCTGTATTATGTCACAAAGTCTTTTCGAATTTGCCACTATCAGCATGATGTTATCGGCATAGCTTGTATTCATCGCAGGCTACACCATAAGGGTGATATTAATATTATTGGGCATTGTGGTCGATCGGAGAGACCTATTGTGCCGTCCCATGAATTTCTAGAATAAATTGTTCACTGCAGATGTTTAAAGTCTAAACATTCCCGTATCGGCATCACTAGGTGAAGGGTGAAAGTATCCCTCCTTTTTCGGCCTTGGAAAATGGAAATCTTCAAGACACTGGCGGGCGGGCCTATACTCACGGAGTTGGATTCAACAGTCACTATTGCTGGTATTTTGTCTTCGCTTCAGTTTTCGTTTCGGTACTGTCTTCCATGAATTTTCTCCACCAGTTTGCTGCCCAGATCTGCTGCTGCAATTGTGGCATATGGAGCCCTAGTTTATCTCTTTTGGAAGAATTGCGTTATAATATTGTTCACTTCACTAGTTTAGTGAAGGAGCGGTCGAAGTCTACCTGCCTCAGTAAACTAAATGCGGGTGAATTCAAAAACGTTAAAAGACTGTGTAGCGTTGCGGCAAAACACAGCAGGCTTTGTGTTGCTGTTGCCCAGCTACTGCATTATTGCCCTGTGCAATTTATTTTAACATTTATGAACAGTTGTGTTGCAATGCTATACACAATAAAATAAAACACAGTGTGGATAAAATAAATAATAATAACTGTAGCTTATCTAAAACAAACGAAAGCAACAGCAAAACAACTATTGCGCAGGTTGCTGTTTTGACGTGTCTGTGCCGGTGTTGCAAGAAAAAAAATGATTTGAGAAGTACTGCCAAATTGTTGCTGTTTTGAGCTTGTTGCCTTTATGTTGCCGCAAAACTGCATTTTCCAATTGGATGTGCCGTAGGAAACTTACAACTGACTCTAAATTGAAAATTAGAAAATAAACCTGCAAAATACAGCGGTACAATTATACACTGTAGGCCAAAAGTTTGAGGCCTGACTTCATTTAATTGAATTGAATTTTATGAATTACATTGGGTTTTGATGTTTTTTTTGGGTTTTGATGAATTTTATGAATTACATTGGGTTTTTTTTACCTAAATTTTCTGCCTGAACAATACACAGCACATTCAGATAATAAAAGTCGGATTTTACACCCACGTTTTTGAACAGTGGGCGTTAGGTTTACAAATGTGGTAAAAACCGTTTTTGTGGTTTATGAAAGTGTTTAGGTTTTTTATAATTATTGAATTTAATGACTTTTGGTTGTTGATTCAGCACTTGTTTATGACTACTTACATAAAGAGGGTTCTCAAATCCAAAAATTTGTCAACCTGAAGAGTCTTACATAAAAGCCACATTTTTAAGTCACAAGAATGTATTTGAAATTTTTCACGTCTTGAGTAAACAACTCGTTAAAAATGGGAAAAGTTGCGGAAACTATTGTACAATGGAGAAACGATCTGCAATCATCACCCTTCTTAAGGAAGGCAAATCGCAGCGAGAAGTTACTTCGCAGTTGAAGGTATCAAGGTGCTGTGTTCAACGTACCATTGAACGACGCTCTCAAACCGGAAGTTTTGAGGATAAACCACGGTCAGGACAGCATAGAGCTACAACTATTAGGATCGGCTAATAGACACAACAAGCAAACGAAGTAAACGAAAAACGGGACTCGAAATACGCACCGAAATAAAAGAAACACGGATTAAAGCTCTGTCCTTGACAACGGTGAAAAGTAGATTAAGACATGCTGGACTATTTGGGCGAGTTTCTGTTCGAAAACCCCTGTTGCAACCACAAAACAAGCAGAAAAGGTTAGAATGGGCCAAAAGCACAAAGATTTCAACAGAGTTTTAATGGGCGATGAATCGAAATTCGAGGTATTTGGCACAGAACCAAACTACCGACTCTGAACGTGTGTTTATCTGCTACTGCCAGTTCTAATCTGAATGCTAATATCCCCTCCTCATTACACCTCTTGTTGTACTAACCCTAAGTGCATAAACATACATTTACCATTCTCTGATTGTATCACGTTCAAGGTAAAAAAACAAACTCAAGGTCAATATATGACTATTAATCACCAAAACGCAGTATGTACTCACAACTTATTTCATTATCTCGTTCTACCACCAGACAAACCATTCAAAAAACAATCTCATGTATTATTGTGTAGGGTTATCTTGCACTGCGACCTAGTGGTCTATTGTGCCCCCTAGTAGAGGCCTTAATCCCTCATTAGTTTCCCGCAGAACATAATTCCTTCAGAATTGTTATCGAGGGTCAAATACTCTTTCTTTACCTTGGGAAGGATAGTTCACCCTAGAACACCCTCTCTAATCCAGTTTCTGTTAGGAATCTGAGAATGAAAAGTGGGTCTGTGGGTAGCATATCATCTTGTAGTAGTAACGCTTGTCACGCTCATGGTTCACAAAAATACTGTGAATCATGAGCAATGACAAAAAGGAAAACAAACAAGCTCCCCAGTTTTCTGGACGCCACCCTTGGAGTTTACTGAAACTTAGTACCACCTAAGTTTCAAACCCAGTACACCAATCTTTCTTTCTCTCTCTCTCTCAATTTCTACAAAAGCCCGTGCCCTGAAATAATTTAATGGTATTCATATTCAAAAAAAAAATAGTTGGAACTTGCCCAAGCACTTCAATTTTTTGTGGGTCAGTGCCCAACAAGACTCCAGAAGATGTTCTGGAGTCTCACTGGACTCATTGCAGAATCTGCAAAGGCCTTCGTTTGTTATACCTAGTTTCCTTAAATGCTCCCCGAGTTTACAGTGCCCCGTTAGGATACGTAGGTTATTCTTGTTAAGGCAGATGCATGCACGCTTCAAATCCCTTCCAGTTTGTAGTGTCCCAGAAGTTAGTTGGAGTATTGACCCATGTTCTCGTCCTGTTTTCTTCGCGTATGTTGTGATTTCCTATTCCGCAGAATGGTTCAGGTCCAATAAATGATTCTGCTGCTCCTTGTCTTGCCAAGGAGTCTGCTTCTTCGTTGCCTCAAGTAGGTCATGATCACAATTAAAAGATACCGATAGGTTCAAGCGATTTCACAACAACTAAAATAAAAATACTCTTTCACACAAATCATTAAATGATCTTACTCCTTTTATTAATACACTAAACTGTTTTGTTTTACAATAATAATCTTGAAAATACACACATAATAATCTTTGTGTATGTACTATAAATATATCGTGTAAATAGTACAAGGACGGTTACATTATTTATTTTGTTTCAATGTAACCATGAAACATATGTTTAAATAAAATAATATTATTAAGAAAAAAAATCTATAATCAATGGCAGGAAACATTCATGAGATTGAAACAAGTGTCCACCATTGTTTGCCAAAACATTATACACCTTCAAAGAATTTTCGAAGATAAATTTGAATAAATGAAAATAAATTTGTGATTGTGTGCGGCGAAGTATGTTTTGTTCTTTTTCTATTTTTTTTTTTTATACTACAAATAGGATAACCTATTTAATTTCTTCTTTGTTAAATATATGTATATAAGATTATTCTGACACATGTTCTTTTGTTTCTTCCTAAATATATCCAGTCCCGTATTTCGAAGTTTTTGAGTGCGAGTAGGTATTTTTGTTGGCGTTGTACGATAGTCTGCTACTTCGGAACTCACCACTTGTTGTACAGCCAATCTCTGAATAAAATTCGTCTCAGTACGGTGCATAGCGGCGTCCTGGTGGTGACGGGCCCCTTATACCACGTGACAACATACGATCGTCAAATGAATCTCGGCTAAAGTCCTCGTAACTTCTGTGAATTATAAAAGGGGAGACACCAATTTAGTATGGTTTGGTTATTTAGAAATCAAAGGTAGAACTTACCCGTAACGACCTAGGCCATTGCTACTTCGGGTCGGAGGTGGCGGTGATCTACGACTAAACATGGAATCGTATCCGCGAGATATGCTGCTTCCTCTCAAACTACCACTCAGGGGTGGCGGCAATGGCATTGGCTCTCGTCGCGATAGTGGTGGTGGTGGAAAATCACGCATCCGTGAACTTTGATAACGTCTCTCGAAGAGATCACGGCTGTCATCGAAACGTCTCTCGTAGTAGTCATAATCCTGTTCAAACAACAATTTCGATTTCAATGAATCGGCGCTCTGTTCACGAGGGGGGGTAATTAGAATGTTGCGTTTGTTAAGTGTGACAAAATTATAAAAACATTAGTTGTTGATGATTAAAACTAAATTCCTGGTCTTATTAGTTCCTAACACATTCATATGTTCTTTCAAAACGTTAAAATAACCTTAAATTTATCTTATGACGCGACTAATCAATATACTTTGTACGATCGTTAATGTTAAGACTGAACTGTTCTATATTTCTTAAACATACAAAATTGTTTGACTACTCTGTTTAATGGTAATATAAACAGGCTTCGAAACGTTAAGTTTCGCCTTGACTAGCGAATAAGGACGCCAAGGGAAAAGTTTCCAGACTCATCCAATTTCAACAAAAGTTCATGCATCGACAACACTGAATTATGAGTTCGTTCGACAGACACGGCCTCGTAAGTCAAAATTAAAATGGAAAAATAACTCCTGACACAAGATTATTTAGGTCTCTAAACAGATTGACCAGTCCGGCACTTTACAACTTGCCTTTTCACAATTCAATACAAGCATGAAGTTGGTAATGAAATGGCACATGATGTAGTGGTTGTGTTACGTATTTTGAGGTAGAAAAATAGTTTACCTACCTCGGGGCAAAGGTAAACTCCACAAATGGCATCCTGGTGGAGATTCGGCGAAGGATAACCCCGGGTAACCGTTGCTACTTCGGCCTGTCTAAATAGCTAGGGTCCAAACTCCTAACCCGAAGGACCAAAATCATGCTCTACAAAACATTGATCTTGCCAGTTATGCTTTACGCAGCCGAAAGCTGGACGATGAGCAAGACGGCAGAGCAGATCTTGGACTCCTTGGAAAGAAAAATCCTACGCCCGATATTCGGTCCTATTTGCGAGAAGGGCGAATGGAGGAGAAAACACAACCGTGTGGATATAGTCCGCAAGACAAAAATCCGTCGACTACACTGGCTCGCCCACAACAGCTAAGAGTCTTCGAATCCCAGCCCACTGATTCGAGACGACAAGGGAGACCGAACCTCCGGTTTAAGGACCAAGTGATCGCGGATTCAAGAAATCTTGGTCTTGCCAACTGGAAGCCCGGGACCGTGGAGGATGGAAGACAGCAGTTCAGGCTCTGACCCTCCTCCAAGGATCGCAGGCCTATTATTATTATTATAATTATGGGAGCGGCAATAATTAGCTGGATGCTTAGCCTTTCTTTACTCTTTGACACGGGTGCAACCTTGAGTTATACTCTGAGTGGCTTTCTTATGACAGACTTTCTTTATAGCCAATCTTTTCTCAGGAAAGGCGAACCTATATCGGTGGGACGGCACCCCAAGTTGTCTTTAGTAGTTCTGCTCTTGAATAGCTGGAGATTAAAAGCTTGTGAAAATATGTCTTCTGGGAGTGATTTCCATAGTTCCCTTGTCCTGTAGCAGAAGCAATTTTTATATAGAGATGTTTGCGCAGTTGGCAGGTGAGCATAAAGTCGATGGGCTCTGGCGGCTTACCTATGGATCATTTCATTGAGGTCTTCGAAACGCCTATGGTGGTAGTATCTATAAAATATTTATGTAGAATAAACATTGATCTGTTACCAGTCTTCGGTAAGACAATGGTTAGGGATTATTTGTTAAAGCGTAATCATCGACCCCTTTTCGAACCTTTGGCAAGTCAAGTCGTTCTCTCTACACTACGCAGGCATTTGGCTTTACATTTACCCGAAACTATTAATGAAAATAAAATTCAGCGAGCATTTAAAGGGAAAATTATAACAAATCGTCTGGCACAAACGTATTGTAATACGTGTGGTGCAGTCACTCCACCATATCTTACCCCGTTCTCAGACATATTTACATGTCCGACATAACTCGAAACCCAAATTTCATCAAAATCCGTTAGGTGGTTCTCGGGTTAGGTGTATGAATAAAAAAGATGATTCGAAATTTTGTTAAAATCATCGGTCTAAGCCTACATACCATGAGCTAGGCGGCTAACACAAACGATTTAAAGATTTTTACAACCCCTCCCCTCCACTCTTGATATGATTTTGAGTTTTTAATCGAAATGATTAAGTATCAGGATATACGTACATATATATACATACACTGCCGTCCATAAGTTTGCGGACAAACCATTTCTTTCCATAATTATACATTTATCTATCTGTGCAGGACTCAAACGAAGAAAATTCTTTCAGATTCGATTAGAGTCGATAGTAGACATTATTACATCTCAAAAGGTAAAGGGTTTTAAGAAAAAAAAGCGGAATTAAGGCATAAACCGATAAAACAAAACTGCAAACGTCATTAAATTTTTGGGAAAACTAGTTCTGTTTTATTTAACTATAAAAGTAAGTTTCGTATTCTTCCGGCGCCAGTTAGTCTTGAAACTTTAGAGTTAATCAATAAAGAGACAACAAAATCCTCAAATGAGAAGAAACAAGGAAAAAAGTCACGTTGAAGGTTTTGGCATGATAGCGTGCGAGTATATTGCGTGCTATTGCAGATAAGCTTAAAATATTGAAGTCGATAGTGCACGATACCATACGTCGCTTTATAGAATCATCGACTCTCAAGACCCGAAAGAGAAGCGGAAGGCCTAAATTAACATCAAAATAGAAGGACCAGACTATAAAATTAATAAGCAAGAGGGATCGACGGTTTACAGCTCTGTGCAGAGTTCAACCGTTCGTACTCAAAGCAGATATCAGTAATAAAGACAAAAATGCATTTAGTTCCGCAGGCCTTCACGGGTGAGTAGCAGTACGAACAACTCTGATACGACCTCAAAATAAAGTCAAGCGGCTAGATTGGGGAAGACAGCATTAGGATTCGACATCAACCGTCTGGCCGAAAGTCTTATAGACGATCCCAAATTTGAAGAAGATTCGGCGGTCAGCTGAAGAAAAGACGCTCCCTAGCTGTGTGGTCCCAACAATCAAGCATGGCGGTGATTCAATAATGGTCTGGAGATGTTTCTCTTCCACCGGTATTGGAGATCTTATCCTTTTTTTGTTATATAAACAATTTGCGCGCGCCAAAGGCGATATGAATACCTTTATATTATTGCAGGGCACTTGCATTTTGTAGATAGACGGAGAAAGAGAAAGAAAGATGGATGTTGAATTTTGAAACTCAGGTGGTGTTAAGTTTCTGTAAACTCCAAGGGTAGCCGTCCAGATAACTAGCGAATATTTATGTTTTGCTGTTATGGTCATTGATTACGATTCACAATATTTTTTTCCGTCCTAATATCATCACGATCAAGTTACATTTTCAGCTATATGACCATCCTTCTGCCAGTGTTAAGCCTTCGTAGTAGAGTCGATGGAATCATGAATAAGGAGACGTAGAGAAATATTAGAACACACCTTACCATCAGGTTTGCAAATAATAGGCCCTGGATTGACATTAATGCAAGATAATGATCCGAAGCATTCTTCCAAGCTTTACCGAGGATACGTGGATAAAAAAAACACGACTTTAAACACGAAATAAATAGATGATTCTTGACATCAAGATTTGAACCGTGAAAATGCAGCGTGACAAGCGATGATGTTACCACTACACCATGTCCATGGTCGAATGAGAATCAACTTTTTGGGAGATCAGCCAGAAAAAAATCTGGCAATGCTAGGTTCACTGTTGCAAAGGAACACAAGAATTGGACGATCTCACAATGCAACGAAGTACTCTAAAGCGAGGAAATTGAAATCAAGAGAGTGGGTTCCGATGGTAAATACGTCACGCTCAAACATGGAGAAGGGAGCATTATGCTATGGGGTTTTATGTCATTTAAAGGAACCAGACTGTTGCACTGCATAGAAGGCATAATGAACGCCCAAAGCTAGATTGAACTACTTGATGTAATATACAGATGGAGAATTGCCAGTAACATGGAAATTTATACAGGACCCGAAACACACTACGAGGTCAACGAAAGCATTGGTTTCAGAAGAATTTTGTGGGTGTTATTGATTGGCCCTCGTGTAGTACTAAAAATAGAAGTTAATAAGCATAAAATTGGAAATTTAAATTTATTATATGACATTGCAATTGAAAAAGTACTGAAGTGTCCCAAAATTCACGCGCCATTTCTGTGGTACAGTGTTGCCAACAAAAAAAAAAAAAAAAAGAGCGTGACAGTTTATGGTTATTAAATTTGGGGTGGTACACAAAAGAACAACGCGTTTTCATTGTTGAGCAATATTTTAAAAATAATGAAGGTTTGGCAGCTATTCGTACAGTTCGATATTTTCGTACAAAATATGGTCGGAATAGTGATTTAACTTCACCAACTGTGAAAAAATTAATTCAAAAATTCAGGGAGACTGAATCTTAGACAGTCTGGCCGTCCTTCAACAAGTCGTCCAATACAAAACATCGAAGCAGTTCGTGCGAGTGTTGTTGAGAGTTGAAGGAACATCAATTCAGCACCTTGGTCAAGAATTGGACATTTCGAGAAGTACTCTACAGCATGTTCTCACGAAAGATTTGCATCTTCCTGCATACAAAGTTCAATTGACTCAAAAACTGAAGCCTACTGACCACGCTCAGCGAAGAGAGTTCGTTGATTGGATTATGGAACAACAACAAGAGATGCTGATGCTCATTTTCATCTTGGTGGCTTAATGTTAATCGTCAAAATTGTCGAATTTGGGGTTCAGAAAATCCACGAGTGGTTGTTGAGAAACAAATTCATCCATAAAGTGTCACTGTTTGGTGCGAGGCATCATCGGACCATTCTTTAAAAATGCGGCTGTTCAGGCAATAACTGTTAACAGGTGCTCGCTATCGCGACATGATAATTCAGTTTTTTGTACCTAAATTGCAAGATATGGATGTGGATGACGCGTGCTTTCAAGAAGTCAGAAACAATTCAATTACTGCATCAGTCATTTCCTGGTCGTACAATTTCTCATTTTGGTGATCAGAATTGGATGCCCAGATCATGCGTTTTAACACCGTTGAACTTTTTTCTTTGGGGTTTTTGAAGTCAAAGTTTTATGCCAAGAAGCCCACTACCATTCTCTTCTGATTTCTCTCAATAGAATGCATATCAGCGCTGTTATTCGTGTTATTACAGGACACACGAATGATGTCTGTAAAAGCTGCATAGAGAAGGAGACTATTCTTCACCTTCTTTGCACCTTCCCAGCTCTCTCCCAAAGAAGGAAATTCTACTTAGGAGCCCTCTGTTTCAACAACCTAAATGATCTGAATAAAATAGACGTTATGGACCTTCTACGCTTCATCAGAAGCTCCAAATGGTTCAATGAGTAGGCTAGATGCCGCTTCCCAAACCCATGTGGTATCACAATGGACCTATTTCTGGTCTAAAGGCTGAACTATAATGGTCGGAAGCAATCGGAAGCTAATGTCATAATTCTACGTTAAGTTTCCTTCAGTACTGTCAATTGCTCAAGTAGCCCATAATAAGCGTATGTGTTCGGAAGTAAAGGTTCTCGTCCGATCACCGAAATGAAGCACCATCGGGCGCTGTTAGTACTTAGATGGGGGACCGCTTGTCAATTTTTCATACGTAGGATTCGCTCGCTCTTTCGTAAGTGAGCAAAAGTGAACGAAACTTAACGAATCGAAGCAAAAAGCTATTATGGTCACATAATACAAATCCTGTGTATTCGCTCTGTTTCGGAAGTGGTCGTACGAAAGCATTCTACTATTATAGTTCAGCCTTAAGTGTTTTGGCTTTCTCAACTGACAGCCACCTTAACCTAACCTAATTAGATCGCCAAAACCTTTTGAATTAAATTGTATGTTTACGTTAATTTTTTTTGCTAAGTTGATTGCCTTTAATGTGGTAAAGACACACTTTACATAAATTTTAAAACTGAACAATATACGAATGAATATGGAGCAAGTACGCTCGACAACGTCGCGTCGTTAACGATTTCGTCTACATTTCAAATCTGAGGTTTTGCAGATAAATAACATAATAAATTGTTCAGTGTTAACAACTTTTTCTCTCTAGAAGAGTTTGTAAATCCAAAGAACTGACGTTAAGCATCAGTATTGTCCTAGATATTCCCTAATTCGACCAGTTTACGTGGCGTTAGTGCGCGTCTATATAGTCTAGCGTTATAATTTGTATAAAATCTATGAACTCTTATTTGTATCTAACACAAACCGACAAATATATTTTAATTACAGTGTACTCTCTTTTAACCGGACATTCCTGATAAACGGACAAATTCAACAGAACCGAAGGTGTCCGCTTAGAAGAGAGTACGCTGTATAGTTCAAGTTTCATGCTTTGTTACTCGGTCTGTCGGTTGCACTCTGTTTTTTAGGTACACCAATCGAGTTCGCGATAAACAGAATCAATATTTTGTTACTTACAAAGTAAAAATTATTTAAAATTATAACTATTTTCAGAAAAGAAAACAAAAAAAAAAAAAAGAAATTAAATGTTACCCTAAAGCCATCCATAATCCTGTCGCGTAGGAATGGTGGTGGTGGTGGCGGTGGTGGATATGGGTCACGTCCGTACATCCGATCTCGATAACCGCCGCGGTCTCCGCCTCCGCCGCCGCCGCCTCCGAACAAACGTGGACATTCTTTTGACCAATGACCGGATCGTCCGCAACGATAGCATTGCTCCGGATCACCCATACCCGGTTTTGGCCGCACCCGACTAGTCGACACTTGTACCTTCAACGGTTGTCCATCGACTACACGTCCATTCAATTCTTTAATCACATCTTGTACATCGCCGACACAATCCAAATGGACAAAACCATAGTTCCGTACAATGTCACACTCGACGACCGTACCATACTTCTGAAACAATTCACGCACCTCCGGGGCTCGGGTCTTATCAGTTAGATTGCCAACAAAGATTTTCGTTGTTGGTGTATTCGGAGCACGACGACTTTTGGCCGCCTCCACTTTGATGGGATTATCATGTAGCACGTAACCGTTCAAATTCTGTATAGCGTCGCGACCTTGTTGCTCCGTTTCCATATGAACGAACCCATAATTCTTCACGACATCGCATTCGACGACGGTACCGTATTTCTCGAACAGCGGACGCAATTCACCAGCTTGGGTTTTCTCATCGAGATTCCCGATGAATAATTTAAACGTTCCAGCGCCCGGCATTTTGTCGTCTGAATCAGACTCAGGCGGATGGGTGATCGGCGCAATTTTAAATTTTTTTTATTACAATTTGTTGGTCGAAGATTTTTTTTCTATTCACGCGGACGCCGCGCGGTTTTTTTTTTTTTTTTTTTTTTAGAGTTTAGCCCGAAGGATTTACTTCACGACGCACACATACAAACACTGGGAGTAGCCGATACGACGAGGACGACGTTACGTGTTCCGTAGCTCTAGTAAATTAAATAAAATCAATAAAAGTTGTTCGTGTAAGCGACAAGGAATAAAATTATTTCAACTTTTGCTAGAGAAAACAAAAAAAAAATGATTCGAACTTTCAATGTTTTTGGATGGATTTTCTTTTTTTATTTTACAGTGAAAATTCGAAAGTGAATGAAAAACTTATACGAGAAAGCACAATTTTTATAACATATTTTATTTGACGCGAATATTTTTTGAATAAATTTTTTCTGCTTCACCATTTTTACCACGCAGTATGAAAAAAAAAAAAAAAGATGGCGTCGTTGCGGCCGGGAAAAAAAGTGCACAGAATTTGCCACTACAGAAAAGAGAAAATGAAGCATTAATTACCTTGTTTTTGATAATCCAAGTGTTTGCAAGTCTATTGTTAATATGCACAAAACTTTAATAAACACGAATTTGAACTTTTTTTTAAGGAATGGAAAAATTATTTGCGGAGACAAGCGAAAAAGGTCAACCGCCGGCTTCGTTAATTTTTTCCCAACAGCACAACGGGGTCAGAGCAAGGCAAAGCGATGATGGAGAAAGTAATACGCGTAGATGTGGAAAATTGTATAAGTGCAAGGGGGATGAGTAGAATATGTGATTGGTAACTGCTTCGAGACTCGCATGGTGGCTGGGGTGCGTACGGAAAATGTGCAAAACGGATGTGTTTGGTAAATGCTGATTGTAATTTTGATGAAATTCGATTTGAAAAAGAAAAAATTGACTTGAATTAAGTCTAATACCTTCCAAAATAGTATACCTAATAAAGTTGGGTCAGGATAAAGCACATTTGGTGGGAGTGATGTTGAGAGGACTGATATTGAGCGTGGAAACAATTTGCTGCATAGTCAGAAACATAGAACAAAATTTTCAAATCACGAAGCACTCAGTCTCGATTTCGGTCCAATTCACTACCAGGCAGAGTCCCTTTTTAGTGTAGAGAAACAAATATTTTATCTGTTTTTTTTTATGCTCGTGTGGGTGCTGTTTGCTATTCCCCGTTTGAACTCGAATCTGCACAGTGCATCAACGAATAAAGGGTACGACTGACGTACTTGCTCCATATGTGCTATTCGTTCGTATATTGTTCATATTTAAAATTTACGCCAAGTTTAACAGAGGCTATCCAATTTTAGTTTTCGAAAAATGCGTCTAAAGGCTAAGAAACTTTATTGTATGCCATGCCATTACATGTATTGAAAATGCCTTAGATATCAATTTTGAATAAAATCGTCCCACCCATATCCGAGAAATAGTAAATTTTCGCGAGTCCGCTAATAAGTAGAGTACCGTTATTCATTATTTTTATCGAAAACTAGGTACTCAGTCATATTGCAAACGTCTGCGTTACCATATATATGAAATTCTATCGAAATCGTAAAGAGCCGTTTTAGAGAAATTTGCACTTATCAAAATTGGCCCTAGATGAAGAACCGTTCATTTTAAGACTAGAATGAAAATTCTGATTTTACCTCTGGGCATTATCTCACAGATCCCAGATATGAAGTTTGCAGAAAATCCGACCAGACGTTTAGGCTGTAGTCCGAGGTACAGACAAGCAGAGAGAATTGCGAGACCTACTTATAATTTCAGTCATTCTTTTGGAATGCCGTTTTCGTCTTCTAGCTACACACAATTTTTCTTATGCCTCATTCCATTTGTTTGTTTGAATTTTATGTGCATGTGAAAGCTGATATTGATTCGTTGTTTAAAGGCCTCAATCTCCCTGTAATGCTCTGCTCAGCAATTGTTCTTCGCCTTTCTAATTTAGCGTTTAGCAAGGCTGTTGTTTTATATCTATTCTTTAGAAAGCTTTCATTCTTTCATCAGATTCATGATATGGCTGTTCAATCGGCATATTTTCTGGAGTCAGTTAAAGTACTTTTTATTTTATTCCACCGTTAATCTAATGATTCATACCTTTCACTGTTCTGGTTTTTCTAACTACCATATTATTATTTATTTTCTAATCAGCAGATCCAAATCAAGTCTCTTGTCATGGCTTTTTCTTTTTATGTTCTTCAACCTTATTTGAACTTTTGTTACTACAGGGTTATAGTCTGAGTTAACATCTGCACCAATGTATGTTTTGACCGATTTTACCACCCAGAGCAATATCTTTGCTATGGGTTTTATCCAGAATATGTCAGATCATAAGTATATAGATTACTTTCCAAAGTATCCGCGGATTCAACAACAATAACAAATTATGTTCAAAAAAAAAATAAAAACAAAACGTGAGACACACGTGCACCCAACTCGGTCTATCACCATCCCAACTCAACAACTGTTATGATTATAAAAATATAATAAAGTATAAGAATCTAATACTACGTTGTCACTAATCGAAAATGAGGTGCTAAATTATCTCATTTCTCTCACATTTTCTCATTTATTTTATACTGCGCCTCTACTAGAGCCAAGTGAGGTGATAACGGCAGAAAATCGCAAATGAGCAGCTAAATCATCTCATTTCCCATACATTTTCTCATTAGCTAAAATATCCCATTACCAGCAAATGAGTACAAAACAAAGTTTATCAAGGCAAACCTACCTTTTATCGAATTGAATTGAAGTAGAAAAAAGAAGGCATGACATTCAGAGGTCGCCCCACGTTCAGTCACAGAAACAATGGCTTTATCTGCTGTATCATTTCTGACGTCTCTCAGGAAATAATTAAATAATGCCCATGAATTGCTTGACTATTACCTTGGAAATATTATGTTTGCGGATTGGTTTTCGAATGCACTTACAAATTAGTCAAGGATAGTCACCTATGAAAGAAGTAACAATTGGGCGTCCCAAGTTACACTCTTAATATGTTCTCGTACATGCATCTGGAACGACCTCTTGTTATTACAACTGTGAATGTAATGAAAACCTAGTTCAGATGAGTCATTTGAAATTAACTTATTTGGCTCTAGTGAAAAGTAATGATATTGCCAGCAAATGAGATGCCAAATGAGTACAAAACAAAGTTTTATTTAGGCACGGAAACAATGGCTTTGTTTACAGTGTCATTTTTGACACCTGTGCTGTACTGGTTAAACAATTCTTTGATTATTATTACGGGTAATGTCCGATTTGCGAATTAGGAATTATCATCAGCTTTGTCCTATCTACACAGTCCAGCACACGATTTTATGCACCTACTCTTGAGGTTGAACACATTTGTGAGAAGTGTCAAAATCAGCTGTTTTGCGTGGCAAGGCTGTAATTTTCTGTTCTAATTTGTTCTGACAATTTTTACAAACTTGTGCTGTTATGTGATGTGCTGTACTACATATTAAGTCACTGAACAAAGCTACAGTTGGGAAGGAGCTTAGTATTTCGCGAAAATATTTGGCGTACTGGTAGATCATGGTATACAAAGCTTAGAAATATTGTCAAAATAACTTTTTAACATTTTTTTTAACGACCTTCTGCTTCACATATTAGAGCTACGGATCCAGACAACTGGAATTCAGAACATGCATAATGTATGAAATAAAACTATGAAAATTTTCTATAGACAAGTAGAGAAAAAATCAAGCCATTAGTCTCCCCTCCTGCCCTAGCCACACTTGTCACCATCACTCTTCGTTATTCAAATATTCAAAAATGGTTAAGACACGGATACTGATTCCGCTTTTCATCTGTCAACATATGGATTTCTTACTTACTTTGCTAAATAGAGCAGCTGGAAATAAGAACAGAACACGTCCATTCTTTATTATGTATTTGGTATTTCAGTACCAATTGCTCACTGCACTACATAAATACCTATGAATAAAACATTTTCAACTGAGTCGGCCGCATGTAAAATTCATCCTTCATAGCATTCCCAGCGAAATATTCAAAACAACTGTCAGTTCTCTACGTTTTGTTCGCCTGTGTAAAACTTTCAAATTTGCTCTACAAGATGTCTATAACTTTCCGAAGATTTTTCGCATTAAATGCTGGCCTTGAATTGAAACCCTTGGCTTCATTTTGTGGAAAAAATGAGCCTATATTTGAATATAAAAAAAGTTCAAAGGAACGGAAGGAACTTGAAGACACTCTCGCCAGAATGTCCCAGGAATGTCCCGAAATCCCAATTACAATTGGAAAGGAAAAACATTTTACTAACGACAGACACACACAGAAAATGCCTCACTGTCATGGAAAGAGCATTGCCAGTTTCTGCTATGCTTCAAAGAGTCACATCCAGAAAGTCATTAATGACGCAGTGGCCTCTCAAGAAGGGTGGCGTAGAGTCAAACTCGAAGAGAAACACAAGATCTGGCATAACGCTGCCAATTTAATGGCCGGTAAGTATAGGCAGGAACTCAATGCTTCGACTATGTTAGGTCAAGCAAAGACAGTCATTCAAGCCGAGATCGATACTGTGGAACTAATCGACTTTATTCGATTTGGAGCCGACTATCTTTTGGAACTGTCAAAATTTACTCCTATAAGTCCAGATCCAAAGGTATCATTGAACACTTACCATCTAAGACCTTTGGACGGTTTCGTAGCTGCTATAACACCATTCAACTTTACGGCTATTGGTGGCAATCTGGCTTTCACTCCGAGTCTATTGGGCAACTGTACAATTTGGAAACCGTCTTCCACTGCCATTTTGTCAAATTGGATAGTTTACAAGATTATGCAAGAAGCAGGAGTTCCACCTGGGGTGGTTAACTTTGTACCATCAAGGCCAGATGAATTTGGAGAGGTTGTTACTGCAAGTCCACAATTTGCCGGACTGAACTTTACCGGATCGGTACCTACGTTTCAAAAGCTCTGGGCTATGGTATCGAACAATCTCAATCACTATTCGTGTTTCCCTCGATTGGTTGGAGAGTGCGGCGGAAAGAATTATCATTTTGTTCATCCCACAGCTGATGTGATAACTGTGGTCAATGCAACAATCCGTTCAGCTTTCGAATACTCAGGACAAAAGTGTTCGGCCTGTTCACGACTCTACGTTCCAGAATCGCTTTGGGGCTCCCTCTCTCAGTGCTTAGTAAAAGCTTTGGGTGACGTGAAAATTGGTGATGTACGTGACTTTTCAGTGTTTACGTCAGCGGTAATCGATGAAAAAGCTTTCGACCGAATTATCGGACTTTTGAAAGATGTTGAGAAAAATCCTGCACTGGAAATCATTGCCGGTGGTGGGTCCAACAAGACTGAGGGATATTTCATACACCCTACCATAATCAAGACAAAAGATCCTTGCGACCCTATTATGACAGAAGAAATTTTTGGTCCAGTTGTAGCGGTTTATGTGTACAATGATGCTCAAGCAATGTCAACATTAAATCTGGTGAATAATTCAACAAAATATGCACTGTCAGGAGCAATCTTCGCAAAAGATCAAAAATTCATTGCAGATGCTGTTGAAATTCTAAGGATGTCTGCGGGAAACTTTTACATCAATGATAAATGCACTGGATCTGTGGTGGCTCAGCAGCCGTTCGGTGGAAGTAGGCTATCGGGAACAAATGATAAGGCTGGGTCCCCGCATTATTTGCTTCGATGGGCATCCCCACAAGTAATAAAGGAGACTTTTGTTCCACTTGGTGACATTCATTATCCATACATGAAGTAGAAATTCGACCTTTTTTGAATTAAATTATTCAAATTATTTTAATAAAAACTATTTAAACAAAGATGTTTTCGTTGAATGCAGGTACTATCGGTGGGTAGATAACTTAGAATCTATCAGCTGGCTACCGTGAGTAAACTATTTCGCTTAAAAGATTCCAATGTCTAGGGAAGTGTCACGGCCATGTCAGTAGCAGAATCGAAGAAATGGTTTAACTGTGTCGAATGACATGATGCAGAACAATTGAATACTCGTATGGATCAGGGACCTACGAGAGATCTCAGGCGTGTTGCTAGAAACTACAATTGATAGCTCCTTGACGTTGTGGAGGCCACAAAATCCACAAGGGGAAACATAACGTGAGAGTTAACATCCCCGTAGACGTATAAAGCAAAATGATTGCGTTCTTCAACTTATGGACAATGTAGTCCAGGAATTTAGGTTTTCATCTCAGAAAAAAATAGGGTATATCAGGTAATTTCGAAATATACCTTAGTTATGACATATTCTTTTTTTGCTCTTAATCGGGACACATAAGAGCGAATTGTGATGTTGCAGAATTGATAAGAGATAGGCTTATGAATGGAACAGCATATCGGGTAAATGGCCTCTACGACTTCGCTGGCACATACTCGTACGCACTCTTTTGTCGAAATTTTCCATAACCGTTTTACATAAATGTCGCTCAATTTCGTTGATACAACGCTCAATTTGCTCCTTCAAGGCGTGGGTGGTCGTGGGCTTATGGCATAAACCTTAGACTTCGAAAAACCCCAAAGAAAGAAATCCAACGGCGTTGAATCGCATGATCTGGGCGGCGAATTCTGATCACCAAAACGGGAAATGACTCATGCAGTAATTGAATAGTTTCTCGGGCTGTGTGGCATGTGGCACCGTCTTGTTGATGTCCAAATCCAAACTTTTATTTTCTTTTTACACTAGTAATTTGACTTGATTCAACAGATACATATGAGGCGCAACATTCTGACAAAGAAGCAATTTGACAAGCCATGAAGATATTCATATGAATTTTCTGTTGAAAAGCTTTACAAATGGGTTGATGTCTTTGGAGCACAATTTAATTTCGGTTCTTGCATTAGATCAAAACTTCTGCCATCTATGATTAAAGTCAAAAGAAGTGTAGCCAACACATTTGTTTTGCATTATAATCTTAAGGAAATATGTTACAAGCTTACCTCTTTCAAAACTAGAGGTAGGTATGTATCTAAGCACACAAGTTGAAAAATAGGCGCCCTTTTTTGTTTTTATTCGCATTCATGAAAATTTTTGAATTTTAAAACTGAAATAAAAGTAAAATCTTGCTGGTATTAGCTGTGGGTTACATGCACATCAAAGTGTTACTGAACTGAGAAGTCAGTCAGTTGGTGGCAAGGCACCACGTCTCTCAAAGTCCATTTGTCGATTCTTCTAACGCAATCAATTTAAATAAAGGCTACCACGCTTATGTCAAAAGCACAATTTGCTCTGGAGTATTAATCTAGGTTGCCGCTCTGTTTTCTTTCTCCATTTTCCTGAATTCTTCGCATATCTCTTAGTGTGATTTCCTATTCCGGAGAATGGTTCAGGTTCAATAAAGGATTCTGCTGCTCCTTGTCTTGCCAAGGAGTCCTCTATTCCAGCGTGGCCAGGTATCAAATAGAGGGTTACCTTGTTACTACTACTCGATTCATTTATGTAGTTTATATAGTCGCTTACTGTGACACTAACTTTTAAAAGATTGAAAAAAAGGCAGGTTGGACAGGAGAGTATTATATTCCCTCAATGGTACGATTTTGAATTTGAGGCACGTCCTCGGCGTATGTGGGTACCTACTATTGCAATATCATGGTAGAGTTGCCTCCTGAAAATTCAATCGAGGTTTCTATATTCAAGCTAATCGGCTTGAATTTCTTAACTTCGCTATAGTTCGGAGCAACCGCTATAGTTCGGAGCAACCGCAACCCTTCCTCACTGACGCCCTTGTTCTCTTGCGTCAGGTAGTTGTCGTATGTTACCTGACGGTTGGATCTTCTTCACTTTCTCTTAAAAATATATCAGGCTGGTCTTGTAGACTTGCTTGTCTAAACCCAGGATTTGGCACTGTAGAAATTCTCCGTGCTTCACAGCTAAGGATGATGAGTTATATGCTCCACAATTAAGAACTTTTTCCTTCCTTCCATCTGGCTGTAGGAGAGTTGTCAAAATATTCTTAATCTAGTTCCAACTGGGTGTTTGAAGGAATAAAAACGAAGTATGCTAGTCTAGCAGTTGGCTAGGGCTAATTTAAGTTTATATGTGAAAGGTGGAGATCGGAGGCCTATTAAGGCGACTTTTTAATTCTATAAACTACTCCAGAAGTCGTTTTGTTCATTAGAGTCGCACGCACGATGTCCTAGGTTATCACTACGGTAAATGCATCTACTGTAGAGCGCGTCTTCAGGAAGCCAGTTTGTATCGTTGCTTCCAGTCTGTCGTAGACGACTCATTCTAGCACTTTCCCAGCCGTGTCTAGCATGTATAATGGGCGGTATGATGAGGATTCCTCCGGTGGCTTATTTTCTTTGAGGAGTAGTACCAGACTGTGCCTTTTCCACTGGTCTGAAAAAACTCCTTCTTCCAAACACGTGTTATACATTTCTATGAACATATCTGGGCAGGCTTTGAATGCCGTCTATGAGATGGGTTTGGAGATTATTGTTGCAAATTTCGACTCTGACTGACTCTGAGGCCGTTTCAATAAACTATTCAATGAAGCGTCTCCTTTTCGTTGTGAAATTAATTCCTTGTTCTTGATGGAATTTTTCTAAGAGTTCAGGAATTTTCGGCACTGGCTTCTGAAGCTATTAAGTCCGATACCATCGAACAACCCCAGCCACCATCATCTACGAGTATACAGAGCAGATGGTCTTTCAAACGTGAAGCATCCCAGTACCGCCCTCCAGATCCTTAAAATCCTTTAGCAGGCTCACAACCAAACCAAAGTTTCCATTACAATTCTCATTCAAAGAATTCACTGTCCAAACAGTTCAATACCTCCATCATCACGTTCCCATGGTAATCATCTGCCATTTGGCAGTCCCGATGAGTTTAACATAATTTTACCTGCAACCCGCCATCATTGTCTGTCCCTTTTCGAAAGTATACTTCAAATATTTGCACGGAACGATGTTCTCAATCTTATCCAACACAGAATCAATATTATTATCCTTTGGTTATTCAGCTCGTCCTGCCAAGAACAATAGAAAATAAAACAGAATGTCAATCCAGCGATGGGTTTATCTTTCGCTATTGCGCCGATTCACCAATCATCATTCTTGACTGCATCCTTTGTTGTGCACTTCAGTCTGATTGCACTTATCCACCTATTCACCAACTTATTACCATTTGAAGTTGTTGTATTCATTGTGGATGCCAAAATGAATTTCAATTACAACCGGTGGCCCATTCCAACAAGTCGTCGTCCTTCGAATCCTTTTGGTAACCTATCGACATCAACGAGCATGAACGGTTTCGATGGATGGGTGGGTGGTTGGCGTCTTCGATTTTATTTTATGTATTCCATCCGTTCGGTAAATCATCGTCGCTGCTATTTTGGTTTTTCTCCTCAATGGATCACCCATCATACTATTGCATTGCATGTCCTTGACAGAGACGAGAGATGATGTTGATTTGTAGTGGTGGTAGTGTTGGTAGTGTTGGTTGAGAGGTTTGTTCTTTTCGAAGATGGCAATTGCATTCTGTCAATGTCGTCGTTGTCGTCGCCATCGAGAGTCTATCTATATCTAGGAAGAAATTGAAGTCATACCTACCCATCCATCCATCCACTCATCGACGTCTTAACAGACGTTGTCCCAGACATTCTCTGCGTTGTCATCATCGTCGTTGTCGTAGACGTTGAGGTGCAATCCACTGAAGCAATCAAAAATTGCATAACGTGGTGTAAGGAATTTCAATGCACAAGTCGATTGGATTTCTCATCTGTAATGTCGCTCTGTCTGTCATAGTTGATTGAGCGTCGAATTATGATTCTTCATGTGTGTATGTAACTAAAGTGAGGTTTAGTTGAAGTTTTGAATCAGCATTTCTATGGTTGCTTCGCTCTGTCGAAACGAGTATTTTAGCTTAAATAATGCTTATGAGGATGCTTCCAATTATGTACTCGTTTGACTTGGAGGCGGGTATAATATTCGGGACCTAGGCCAATCCACTTTTTGGGGTCCCTTTCTAAGGACTATTCTTATTGACACAAAAACCATATTTTAGATTATTTTATTGGATACTAAACATTCCCACGTGCTTTTTCCATCTGAGAATTATAGCACACACTCCAAATTCACAGTAAATCACTTCTGCTGCTGGGTGTGCTAGTTGTGGAGCAGGCGGCTTAGGACTATCCACGGAAGAGGCTATCCAATAATTGATCATGTTATGAATGGTCATTGCAATGCATACCCATTAGTTAAGCATTCTGACTGATTTCTAAAAATTTTCCGAAAATATTAAAAATTCAGTAGAATTTGGATTCCAATAATTTGTTCCTAGAACGATTTTCAATAAATTCGGAGTAAAGCATACATACGGACATAAAATCCGACATTTTGGAAGATCCGGCATCCATTTTGTAGAGAATTTCAAGGTCTTTCGATCCAAAAACTTGTTTTTTTTGCAGATATTCGCGCTTAAAAACAATTTTTTCATTAACTTCCAGGAAAAGCCGGATATTTTTGAAAACTTTTACTTACTTACTCCTATTTCCCCTTATGAGTCTTAGGGCTTCCATGATAGCTACGGTGACTCCTCTTCGACTGTCCTGCGTCATCCATATCTAGGTCGGCCCGAAATGTTACCCTTCAGCCCAATGACGTTTACTTTCCTCTCCACATCAGCTCTCATTTGGTGGAGGTTCATTATTCTATGCGATAGTACACAAACGTCATCAGCGAAGTCGAGATGTTTGAGTTTAGTTGATAGAGCAGCGCAGAGCACATCACTTATCACCAATAAGAACAATATCGATGAAAAGATACACGCTACTTTCGATTTCAAATTCCTCTCACAGCCTTCCTCTATGCAATACGTGGAATTTTGATCCATTGTACGTTGCCTTAATAATAGCTATAAGTTTGTCTGGAATGCCCCCGAAGCAGTGATCGATATTCACCGTACTGCTCGATGATGATCCGTAGGGTGTTGATGTGATCGAAACATTAGGATCCAGAGCGGAAACTTGCTTGCTCGACGTCGAGAGTGCTCTCAAGGACATTTTTTGCCTTGCAGACAAATTTCTTATGCCTTTTAATTTTTTAGTATATGTATGTAATATATATATGTTAATAATTAACCTGAAAATCTAAATGATTGATATTCGAGCAAAATCTCTCAAACCTTCTCTTCATATACAACGCATACGCGTTTACAAAACTTCCATTTATGAAAATTTATTCTTTTGCTGCGGTGGTATGGAAATCACACCGTCATGCATCTTTATGCCCCTTCCCGCATACCCCTTTACACTTCAACACCTCGTTCGTTTCCATGTCACAACACACGATGAGAAAAATAACTTTTCCCACACGAGCGAACGGAGTGAGGAAAAAGAAAAAGTTTTATTTGTGGTACTTATTCTGAAAGCTCTCTGTCTGCCAGGACAAAAATATGCTTAATTTTTTAATATGGGCGTGCGACATCTGGGTAGTTTATTATCTGTGCTTTCAGGGTACAACTACACCACGGCTGCCATATTAATTAATGACTTATTGCGCCATCTAGTGAACAAATCTGAGTCAGAACATTCTTGAAATTTTAATATACAAACATAATAAACATTTGTCCATTTTCTGTGCTATATATTTGCAGTTGGAATTTTTGATACGATTCGAACCTGTACGGAGCAACCACTTGCGTCCATACAATTTTTGCTCTAGGTGATGAAAAATAAACATAGAACTTCTTCTACAATGGCCTTAATATCAATTAATACCATACAACAACTACTTTGTCAGATTTATGTATATAAATTCCAATAAAAAATGTCTTAATTTTCACTGTATTACCTTCACTACGTTATCGACCTCTGTTAAACACCGATCTGTCATAATGCGAATGGAATTTTAATTCGGCTCGGCAACGTACGGTGATTTAAATAAGAATTCGTTGAAGTAAAACCGTCAAATTTAGGAGAAAAATGCTATTTTGTTTGCAATAAATGTGTACTAAGTAGTATTTAAATATTTAATTCTGTTAATTTCACCAAAAAAATTATTGTTGAGTGTCTTTAATTGAAGATATTTCTTCGATCGTTCTTTCGGTGATGTGTAAGTGGCTTAAAATCATTTAATTTGCTGTCTTTTAGTTTATTTGCATAAAATTAATGTAATCGTTTTAGTAATAAATTTCCCACATAAGTGAATAATTTTGTCTTCCTTCGGAATACCTTGTTTCAGTTAGGTGAGCGTTTTTTTTATTTTTCACAAAAAATTCCCAGTGCCAAACGGAGGCCATTACATCAAGTGGAAATAACCGTAATCTACGGTTTGCGAAGCTATTCTGTAATTTAAACGTTCGGTGGCATATACCGAATCTGTTTTCGAGAAAATCAAGCGTTTTTAAAGAAAATATTCATTTTTTTCTTTAAATTGTTCATCGCGAAAGTCCTTTCGTGAATATTCAATCCCCATCGGGTACATATCTTTTATGTAAATTATAAAGAGTGGCGGACTGTTATTTGGATCGCGAATGTTCGTTAAGCCAATAAGAATTTTTTTAGTGAAATATCGGAAAAATGCAATTTTATGTGTTGAGAAATATAATCCTTAAGAGTGTTTAATTGAAGTGAGTTCTTTCTCAGATCCTTTTATGGGTAGTATGCAAGTGATTCAATAGTTTGCTGATATGAAATTCATGGAACACGTCGAGGCAGCATTATTCGTCCTCCGGTGAGTGATATTACTTTTATATAAAATTCCTAACCATAGTTTTCTGCATTTGTTAACACACCGCTGTAATTATGTCGGATTGACTACTGAACTATATACACCCCGCACAACAAAAAAAGCCGCATACGGGTTTTCCATTTGTTTGCGCTAATTACCTTTAAGGGATTCGCCGAATTATATTTTATTGCTTCCGGGTTAGGTAATGCACATTTTGGAATGTGTCGGAATTCATTCTGGCAGTATTTAACAGTGCGTGCAGTTGTATTTCTTAAATAAAAGTGAAAAGAGTATATCGCGATGTCTAAAAGGGTACAATTGAGTAAAGAAAATAAGGCAGTTATCGTCGCCTTGTCAAAACAGAATCAGTCATTTCGTGAAATTGCTCGACAAATTGGATGCAATGAGAGTTCTGTAAGAAGATTCTGTAACAAATATCGTCGGGATCACAATCTGGACGGACAAATTTTCACAGGATTGAAGAGATGTACCACTGTTCGGGAGGACCGGGAACTGAAGAGGCTAAGCTTGAGAAACAGGTTTAAAAATGCATCGGAGTTAAGAGCTGACCTGCGAGAAGCTACTGGGGCTGAAGTTAGCGTCAGAACTATCCAGAATCGTCTCAACGAGATGGGTTTGCTAACAAGGAGACCACCGAAAAAGCCACTTCTGACCAGCAAAATGAAGAAAACGCGCCTTAGCTGGGCTAAGGAAAGGCAAAACTGGAGTGTTCAAGATTGGTCAAATGTGGTGTTCTCTGATGAGTCCAAGTTTAACCTAATCGGACCGGATGGGAAGCAGATAGTTCGTCGTAGAAAAGGGGAACGCTACAGCGACGAATGCATAGCTCACACCGTAAAACATTCTCCTTATGTTATGGTGTGGGGATGTATCACCGCAATCGAAGTTGGATCTCTAATTATGCTCGAGGGCACTGTTAACGCCATGCAGTACAAACAAATTATCTTAGATGGTGTTGTACCGAGTATGGAAATGATCACAGCAGATACATCTAAACCAATTTTTCAAGATGATTCAGCACCTTGCCACCGAGCAAAATCTGTGAGTAATTCGAGGTTTTTTTTTTTTCATATTTATGGGTGTTTTGAAAATCTTATGATTTTAATTTTTAAATTTCCTCCACAGATTAAAACTTTGAAAGAAGAATTAGGAATAGAATCCCTAATTTGGCCGGGAAACAGTCCAGATCTCAACCCCATCGAAAATGTCTGGGCTCTTATGGGAAAGAAGATCCAAGATAAAAAACCAAAAACCATGCAGCATCTAAAGAGCATCATTGAAGAAGTGTGGTTCAATGAAATTAATAACAATTACCTCTATGCCTCCATGCCAAACAGGGTTCATGACGTTGTTAGGACGAAGGGTGGTGCTACGAAATACTAGAATCATTTTTTAGTATTATGAAAGTCTTAAATTATGTAAAAAGGATTCTTAATTAATAAAAATATGAAAAAAGAAATTTGCTTTTTAAATTGCTGCTCTTTTTTTAATTTATGTATATTGGGTAATATCTGATATTTTGTAGTCTGATCTTCACGATCATTACTTTTTTTTCCATTAGGCTACGAAATGTATTGTCAAATTGGGGAATGTGTTAACTTAAATGTTAAACATCAAAAATACAAAGTGACTACGCAGTGATTAGTCATCATTTATTAAATTTCTTCCATTTTGTTAAAAATTATCATGTGCGGCTTTTTTTGTTGCGCGGGATGTACTCGTATAAATATTACTAACGTATGATGCTTTCACTTGCGTTATACCAAGTTTCCTGTTATCAATGCAATAGTCGGGTAAGAGATTTGGATTGGACTGAATTACACTGCCGTTCATAAGTTTCCGAACAAATCATTTTGTCAACAATTTATATGTTTATCTATCTGTGCAGGACTCAAATGAACAGAATTCTTTCAAAAGTGCACAAGAATAAATTTTCGTATGCGTTGTATATGAAAGGCGTAACTGAAGGGCGGGAAAAGTCAATCATTTCGTTGCACTTTGTGATGAAAACTAGACGAAAGTTACAAAATATAAAAGTGCGTGATTTGTGCATCCAGATTTTCAACTCGATCTTCTGCAATAAAACGAGTGTCCAGGTGTTGGCCCTTTAGAGGCATTTCATACATATATATTATATTCATATATTAATTAATACAAATATTATATTTTATCGATTTATATACATACATATTGTAACATAATATAGCATAATAACTACGCCCCAAAAAGATGCAACACATTCCGAAGTGTCTTTTCATTCGAGGTTCGTGTCCACGGTAAGAGACGGATTATGTCTAAGACGACGTAGCGGAATTAAGAGAGAATTATAACCGCAAGAGATTATTGGCTGCAGCTGTCATCTTGGAATTATTACATCAGAATTTTCTTGTTCCAGTGGTCGAAAAATTTGCTAGAAGTTTCTGGCTATCGGAAATGCGACTATATAAGGACAGATGGCGATCGAGGCAAGGCAGTTGGTTTTCGAACCGCACGAAGAGATTGGAAAAGTAATAATGGGCGAAGTTGTAATTTTGTGATAAATTGAAAGTTGAGATTTAACAAGAAGAAGTAATTAGTTTGAATTAAGTAATTGAAAGGAGATAAAGTGATTTGAGAGGACAGAGACCTTGTAAGAAAAGAATTGCGAAGAATAGTATAGTGTGAACCTGAATTGTTCTATAGACTAGAAAATAAAGAAATAATAACACAGAATATTGTTTTATCTACTCGAGCCGTAGCTCGCATATTACAGTATGTATAAATATTTTAGGTTATCTTATATAAAGTTAGTTTAATATTCCAATAACGGTTTGAGAGATTTTGCTCGAATATCAATCATTTAGAACAACGGTATGTGTGAATGACACGATGGACTAAAAATTGAGCAGAAAAAACAAATGTCCTGTGTTCTGATTTGTTCCCTTTTGTAAGAAGTTTAAGCTTTTTAAAAAGCTTTTTTTTAGTGAATTTCGTTTTCATATATCACTTCTTCCCATATGAATGAGACATCTGGATATATTTATTATCTGTGCTATTACCTTTTTCTACTCTGCGGGAAAAGATTCAGTTTCTCATGCTTTTTCTATCAGTGGATGCTGGAACTCAGCAGAGTTTATTGGTGCTTATTTCAATAGCTCTGCGGGAATATTATCAAGTTTGATGATTCTGTAGATGGTTCTACTATCACAGCTAATTGCTGCTTCTTCTGCTTCTGCGGCCAACTCGTTAATGTAATTGCGCTTGTCACGTCTCACACTACGCTGAACTTCCCCTATATTATTCGGTATTCAGACGCTCGGTCGTTCCACGCGCTCTGTCTTCCTTGTGATCATCCGACAATATCTCTCGCTCCGGTGGTAAAAACATTTTTCGCAGCATTTCAATGTTCTTGGATGGTTGGTGGCACTAGACTGCTAGATTGCTTCTACTCCTTACTGGAGATATTCCACTAATTGTTGATACACGGAGGGGTTCTTTGTCGATCTTTGTCGTGATTTTACGGAGTATTTTAACTGACGTAATTTGAGAGTGGCTAACATAAGTTGGTGGTATACTTTATATTTTAGAAAATTTTATAGAGAATTTCAAGCAAAGAATTTTCCCCAATTTGGATATTTTAAAAGACTGCGTATTCTCGAAAACTTTGAATAATTCAGTATTCATTCTGTAGAGAATTTTAGAGAATAAAATATCAACAGTAATATTTTTGTTTCGTATGATGTACCACTTTCGAAATATTCACTTCAATTTCTCAATATCCACCGAATCGCATTATGGAAATTTTTGCTTTGGGCACACATTTTTTGTGCACCAATCTTTCCATACAAAAGCAACGTAGCAATGCAATATTCAGATACATGTTGGAAGAAACACGCGCACTCCATGTTAACCTTAAGAATGGCACGTGCCATCCTACTCTACATAGTTGAAGAATTTTTTTGCAATACTTTCGCCGATTGAATCCCGAGGTCCTGCAAAATAATTTAAAATTTCCATCACAAAGGACATAGCATACAGCCCTGCTATGATCAAAGGAGTCTCATTGGTAGTGTTAAAATCCAAGCCAATTGATCATACCTTAAGGTACCGAAGGAAACGAGAAATTGAGTAAGAGGTATGATGAGGATGAATTTTTTTCCGGCACTGCCGAATAGAGCCTCCCCTAACTGACAGCTGAACTAACTTATCTTTGTCAATTTCCTAAAACCGTATAACCCAGCAGCCATTAATCGGTTCACTGCGACATCCTTGTTATCCTATTAAACGCCTTTGCCTACGACCATTCGTCAAATTCAAATGAATGGAAATGCATTTCTCACTCTGTGCCACTTTAACCGCCAACTGTTATTCCCAAGCAATTTGTCGCTGGTCCAGGACCTGCTCTAGCCACGTATGCCATATGTCCACTTTGTCTCATGGCTTTTTGTAACATGTTCCTTTCCTTGTTGCGTGGTTAGGTTTTTTTTATACTCTCCAGCAATCCACAGTTCTTATGTTGCACGGGAGTGTAGTGAAAAAATGAAACCCTGACTCTGTGAATACGAAAAGCAATAAAAAAAAAAAAAAAAAATTCCAGTCACATATCGAGTTCATCGATTTCCGGTCCATCCATATCGTAACAGAGCAGTTCAGTCGTCTCTACTAAGCATGAGAAACTTTACACTCAACTTCGAGTGGGTGTGGTCCTCACCATGGGTTTTTAGTCCTTCTCCTCCGTCAGTCCATAACGCAATTGAAATTCCTGACGGGCCGTCATGGACGACGTGCAAGAGAGTTTACGGGCACACATGTAGCAACACAATTGAATGGAACATATCAAGCGAAGGATATTCTCAATTTTTGAAGTAATTTGATTCCTTCTTTTCAGAAGGACTACGATTTGACCGCCACTGAGCAGGCTACGGGTATATACAAGGTATACAAGTTCAAATGCAATTCGAGGTGATAGGTTAAGTGTGCAACGGGCATGAGGTTAGTTTCTGTGTTCAAGAGGACTTCAGAATTGCTTTCATCTGGTTTTCAGAACGGTGTCCTTAGAGAATTTTCACACAGAGTGGACAAAGATTGACACAAGAATAGTGTGCGGCTTATATGTGTTAAAATCTTCTTCACCGATGTGATATCGACCTGAAGGAGTTTAAGGGTTGATATCAGTATCTTTATTGTGTTTTGAACAATTCCGACAAATTAAGCCAAATTCTGACAAGAAGTGAAGGAACGCCTTTGGCCTTCTAATCCAGCCTAGGACAGATCTGTTTTGTGACATAACATTCTATGCCAATTGCAGTTGGTCTCTTTAATTGCATTCAGTTTGAGTTTATATGTAGGTAGTAAAATGTTGCCAATAATTTCCTTTAGAAAATGCAAAGTAGAGCAATGCTTGGCGAGATCAGTACTTGGAATATTCCTATTCTCCGGCACCCAGGACGAATGAATATTCAATTTCTTATGTGACAGAAGTCGATTCCAGAGATTTAATGGCAACTTGGCTATTACTGATGATGATAATTTCCTTGGCATATATGTACAACGCATTTCAGAAAAGACAGAGCTTCATTGCTCGCCATTGTTACCTACAGAGATCTCGAATTCACTGACGAACGGAAGGAGTGTTTTTACTCTGAGTAATCTTTAAACATGCTTTGGTTCATGCTTTGATCCTTTTGGCATGAAACATTCCTTGATCTATGTATGTGTTGTTAACCATCTCTCGGGGAGGCTGTAATCAATTTTAGGTGGGAGCTGGGTCTGCGATGTAAGGACATGCGTCTGGAAATGAATATAAAAAGCTGAGGGTCAGAATTGGATAAGAATAGAAGTAGCAGACAAAAGATCATTTATAAAATTGAAAAAGAGAGTCGGATACATAACAAAGTCTTGGGGAACACCAGCATTTATTTGGTGAGTTGAAGACTTAAAGCCAACCAAAACAATTTAACTCGAAAGGTCACAAAGGGAGTTTCCAATCCGTTGAAAAAAAGGATCATCGATTGATGTCAAATACTTTATATGGCGCTTACAATCCGAGGCGGATATTAGCCTTTCCAGCCAGTTAGATCCTTTGCTAGCTGCCTCCAGATTTGTTCGGCGAGTTGGTCGAGGTTCCCTTCTAACTGCGTACGCCACTTAAGCAAGTTCCTTCCTCTACACTGTCGTCCCTCTGGAGTGGACAAAAAGATTCTCTGGCCTGGTGCGTTGGTGTCTATATGATGTATATGTCCTAGCCATCTTAGCCGATGAATTGTGACTTGTCTGCCTAGTTCTATATCAGTGTACAACTTTAACAGCTTTTCACACTTCGTCACATGGAGAATTTTTCGCTCAAAGCAACCTAAAATATTTTCATCCACTTTTTTTTCTCATTTTCATCCACTTAGCTGTATTCACGATTCTGCGCCATACATCAGGATTGGGATGATAAGGGTCTTGTACAAAGTTGTCTTAGTTGCTCGTGAGAGGGCTTGGCTGCTCAACTGCTTTCTTAGCTCGTAGAAAGAGTGATTGGCAAGAGTAATTCTTCGTTTGATTTCCGCAGTGTAGTCATTGTCAGAGTTCACTGTAGACCCTAGGTAGACAAAGTTCTTTACCGCCTCAAAATTATACCTATCTATCTTTGTGTTCTGTTCAAGGCGCTGATATTAAGTGTCCCTTCTTGTAGGCAGAATATATTTTGTTTTGCCTTTATTCATCGTTAAACCCATCCCGCCTCAATACTCACGAATGTACCATTAACAGCCCTCTGAGTTATTCCGATTATGTCAATGTTATCGACGTATGCGATTGGTTGCACAGATTTTTGAAAAATAATGCGTTACCCTGCCTAAGACCGTTTCTGACGTCAAACGGTTCGATGGTATTCTTATTGTGGTGGAACAGCGGGAGATCTCCATCGTCATCCTGCAAGTCGGACGGGTTTGGCAACTAGACACCTAGTCTCTACATATACACCTCTACATATCATAGGCAACATTAAAATCGGTGGTGGGTATTGATTTGGAATTCCTGGGTTTTTTTTTCTAAGATCTGCCGTAATGTGAATATTTTGTCGATGGTAGACGTTCCCGGCCTAAAACCCCACTATCAGGTTGCTGACGATCGGTTTAAGGCGCTCACTCAATATGGCAAACAAAATCTTGTACGCAACGTTGAGGAGACTTATGCCTCTGTAGTTGGCGCAGTTCAGAGGGTCTCCCTTCAGGATCGGGCAAAATGGCTCATCCTGCCTGACAGCAAAATGTTGGTCGCCGTCGTTTATTAGTCTGCAGAAGTGTACTTTGTCCCCTTGTTCATCTTTGCAGGCTCCGGTTCAGGCTTTGTAGCTTTGACATGTTCGTTTTACCTTTTTCGCACCTCATTTCTGCAGTAGTATCGCTCTTTCGACCCAACCACGTGTTTCTCATATTTCCTCTTTTTCCTTCGACGAAGTTTGGACTCGTCTTGTCTTCTCTGTTCATAGGTATCGTACACAATCCGCCTTTCAGCTCTCGTTCTTGCATGCAGTGTCGCAAGATATTTCTCTTGTTTGGCGCTCTTGAATGCGCTCACCGGTATTCTTCATCAAACCATGGGTATCTTCTTTGTTGTCGCCTGGTGTAGCCTAGCACATCAGAAGCGGCATTTCTGATGGCTTCCTGGCAGCATTGGCAGTGGTCTTCTGCACTTGTTGCTGGTGGCACGGGGCTTCTCGAGAGGTACTTTCTTGACGTTGGACTGTTTGGGATATCCGCATACGTACCTTGGCTGCAACAAGGTAGTGGTCTGAGTCTATGTTAGCTACTCGGAAAGTGCTAACGTCCAAAATACTGGATGCGTATCTTCCGTCGATCGTAATATGATCAATATGAATGTCCTGCCACGATGATGTTTCGTCCCGTTGCGAAGTTGATTAGCCTGTGCCCGTCGCCTTTTTTGGGACAGGCTGGACAAATGTTGTTTTCCATCTGATGGTACTTGTTAGGAAACAGATATCATCGGCGTAGTGCAAATGTCTTAGCTTTTCAGGTTTTCATTGGATGCCATGTACTTATGGTGACAGTCAATTTATCGTCTATCTCCAGTAGAAAGAGAATTGATGATAGATTGTCTCACTCTCTGTTGCACTTCGAAAGAGTTGGAGAGCTATCTTTTACAAAAGCAACTAATTTTTGGCGATTCCTCTTCTAAAAAGAGATCTATAAATGCATTCGCGACTTATCCGGTCAAAGACCTTGTCGAAATGCATGAATATGAGGTAAAGCGGTGACTTGAACTTACCTGATTGCTTGAGAATGATACGCAAGGTGTTGATGTGGTCGATGCACGACCGACCACTGTGAAAGCCCGCTTGAAGCCTTGCGAGTGTAGTCTCGATTCTAATCTTTATACGCTCGAGAATGATAGTTGTCATTAGTTTCGGAAAAACGGACTAAGAGCAGTTGCGGTTCCTAAGATCGCCTTTCTTAGGTATCTTAACAATAAAATAGTCCTTGCAGTCCCTGGGATAGGTTTCATTTTCCCAAATGGATTAAGGGAAGCAGAATACTAGCTATTGTGGAGTGTTCTGTTTTCAAGTACTCAGCTAGTATGCCATCAAGTCCAGCTGCTTTGTTGGCGTTAGCTGTTTGGATTTCTGGAACTGTTGAAGGTCTTGTGTCAATACTACTGTAAGATCTGTGCATGTTGACCAATTGGGGGCTTATTGATGGACTTTGCTCGCCGGAAATGTTATTAAGCAGGGCACACAAATGTTTCTTCTATCTGCTTGGCTGGTCTTCAATTGATACCAAGAGAGTGCCGTCCACTACAGGATGGTTGGTGTTGCTTTTTTGGTCGGCAACTCTGATATCTTCCCTTCTTGCTGGGTTTTCCGCACATTCCACAAGACCGTCCAACATCGGCCTCCTGTCACGTCTCACACAGTGATGAAGTGTCCTTCATTAGATACGCGATATTCGCTTCGTAATTCCACCTCTCGTTGAGCATCTGATCCGGTCATTATTATTATCTTCAACGATCTACGATGCTCGATTTTGTCCCAGGTGTCTTGGTATATCCAGGAGCCTATAACTCTAGATTATCTAGGCAAAGATTCGGATCCAGCTTCCATAAATGCTTTTTATTTCGCCCCACATCGCGTCAATGGATGGATCCCCAATTCTATTTAGGGACGATGCGATGTTGTTGAGGGTGGTGGTGAAATACGACATATGTAGGGGTCATTAAGAGCATTCATGTTGAATTTGGTTGTCCTAGCCGCATCCTCTGAACGCTACTGCTAACTTAAGATTTGCAAGTAATAAGTGATGATCACTTTCTATGTCCGCGTTTCTTTCATTACGAACATCATATAGCGACTTTCTCCATCGCTGTTGTACGAGTACCATGAAGTTGTCAATTTGGTTTTCGGTTTCACCATCAGGAGACACCCAGGTGATTTTATGACAGGTCTTATGAGGAAATAAGGTCGCACCCCAACACAAGCCGGTGTGTTTTACAAAAGTCGACAAGCAAATTACCATTGTCATTTCGTGGTCCCAAGTCATGATATCCCATCACGCGTGTGAGGCCTGCGTTGACTGATCCGACTTGGTCATTGAGGTCACTCATGATAATTATGATATCGGCTTTTAGTTCGCTGCGGTTTTCTCTTTCTCGGTCTCTTCATCTGTAGGGGCGTAGCACTGGATAATGGTGATGTCTCGCAGAAATTGGAGCCCAGAAAATGAGACTCTAAAACTTCTTCAATTTACTTTTTGCTATTACAGCATTAGAAAAGGGTATACATTCTGTTCATCTGAAAACAAACCGTGGGAAAGTGGTGAAGTTCCCTTCACATCTCACGGTTGGTTTCACTGAATCCAATAAAGGGAATTAGAAACAGCTCATCATACAAAAAACAAACTCTAATCTTTTAATTTGTTGGGTAATTACCATCCTGTTTTCAAAGAGATAACACTGCATCATCAACTTATCCAATCCCCCAAATAAAAGGCCAATAAAAACCGCCTACCAAAAAAAAAACAAGTTCTTTTCTATGAAAAAAAAACTTTAATCGTTTAATGATAAAAAGGAAGAAAATTGTTCTTCCTGATTGAAATTTGCCCCCAAAAAGAATGTTTTACGCAAAAATTTTCAAAGAACCAATTCAACTTTTGTAGGAAGCAACACCTCCATCTCCCTCATAACCTTCATCAGTCTATGATCTTCAGGCAGTGCAAACGCAAACAAAACTGAAAAGCAAACTAAATCCCTCTACCCTTGCAATTTGTTCTAAGCCCTTGCTAGAGCTCTCAATGCTGCTCCTTTCCACCCCTATCAAACACAATACAGAATACTAAAAGAAACAGTTCTTTAGAAAACAGAAATGAGTGAAAGAAAGGACGAAAAAGAAGAGGATAACTGGAAAACAAAATTGAAATTGTCCGGGGTTAATTGAAATTCCTCAACTTTCTCAATTAAACTTTTTTTTTTTTTTCTTTGCTCGTCGAAGCTAGCGATGGTGCTTCTGCTAGTGCTGCTAGCGCCTGTTATCGCTTCCTCATGTTTTGGAGAAAGTTTTCGAACATAATCCTGTGAACAATTTAGGTAGCCATCGTTATTGTTAACTTTATGGGAATTCTTCTTTCTTTTTTTAAACAGTTCTCCTTTTTTTGTGTCCTTTTTTACTGCGTTCATTATTAGACAGGAAATAGTTTCAATCACTTTCGCGAACGATAATGGTCTGATACTTCAGTAGCGGACGATCAACTTTTACAGAATAGCCTGTCAGAAAATATTTGTATAGAAAGGTTGGCAGTGATGCCGGGAATTCTTTTATCAGCACCTCTTCTCGTTGCAGTCAACACCTTTGTTCCAATTATAATTATGCAAGCTTCAATAGTGTGTTACTGCCACATGACATGATAAATCTTTTTAAAATCAGTTTAACTCGTTCTTTCACACAATCGCCCTTTAGCTTGAGGGAAATTATTAATAACTTCCTGCCAACCACTTTATCGGTGCATGGTAATTCAATGATGGTGATGTAAAGCTTTGCATCATTGAAGGAAAAGGATATTATTTTGCTTATACATATATGCACAGTGGGGCTAGCAATAAATCGGATTGCTAACATGGTCTACTTTAATGCATGATAGTGTAAAAGTATTCGCCTTTGAAGCGTCCGAAGCTTCAGAAGCATCCAAAAATGCCATTTGAATCCATCAGTTTTCCTAGACTTTAGACATGAAGAAGTTTAGCCGAAAAAGAAGAAGAGTCGAACCTAAAATAAGTAAAATAAGCAACAAGCACTATTGATGTTGATCCTTTTGAGTTCTTTTTAATATTTCCAGCTTTATGTCGATGACATGTGTCTCATACAGCGCTCTTAAGTGCAAGGTCCGTTGGACAATCGGAGTCTATCTAGGCGGTCGTAGCCGTCCTCATCGTTTACTTGGATCTAATAGCACAGGGTGCTTTTAGGGACTGCGGTCGATTTGAAATTGGCGCCATTTCTCACAGATATGGTTTTATTATTTGAAAGTTGGCAGTAGTATTCAGCTGTCAATGCCTTTTCATCATGGAGAGTTTGACGCCACAACAACGTGTTTTAGTGACTACAATATTTTATCAAAATGTTTCATCAATTATTGCAACACAGCATAAATTTCGTAATATTTTTGCTCGACGTGGAGTGAAAACCTTAACACAGTAAGTGATTTACCGAAGCCTGGCCCACGTCGTACAGCGCGTACACAACAAAACATTGATGCAGTGAGGGATAATGTGAGTGAAATTCCGAAAACTTCGATTCGTTGTCGTGCTCAAAAAAATTGGGATTTCTCCAACGGTTATGTGGAAAATTATGCATCGCGACCTGCATTTCTTTTCGTACAAACGATGGAACCAGAGTGCAAAAATTTACCAATTGTATAGAGACGACCTTGAATTTTTCCAAAAATTGATAATGAATGACGACGCGCATTTTGACTTGAGTGGAGCTGTAAGCGAACAGAATAGCCAGATATGAGAAGCGGAAAACTCACGAGCAATTCATGAATGACTATTTGGTGTGCTATTTGGGCTAGTGACGATGGCGAAACTTTCCAGGCAGGGTCATGTCGCAATTGTGGGATATCAATTGGCCGCCGCGCTTAACATACTTAACAGCCCCCGACTTCTTTCTCTGGGGTTACTTGAAGAACCGGGTGTACGCTACCAAACCAGCAACATTCTAACAATTGAAAGCCATTATATGCAAAACAATTGCAGATATTCCGGATGACACGCTGCAGGATGTGATGAAAAATGTCACTGAAACGGCACTCTAACATAATTTTTCATTATTAATGGCATTGAATACGGAATACATTTATAACAAAACCAAAGATTTCTATGTTTGTTTTTTAAATGATTCCAATTTCAAATAGTCCGGAGTCTCAAAAAGCACCCTGTGTACCCGTCAAAGTTTTGCTTGTTGAACTTCTTAGCGCTACCATGGTTTACTTCCATAATTATAAGACAAAGTTTCCATTATTTAAGTCTAAGGAGTTCTCCTAGAATATTACTGTGATAGGCGGGGTTGATTTAACTGCGACGCTATGCCTTTATATGAACTAGTATCACAGCAAAGGTAATTTCGAACCATCGGTGAAGATTTGTATTTCGTAGTCGTTCGTCACTTCGCCTTTTTTCCAGTCTACTTTGGATGGAAACTGACCATGACGACGTTACTAATTTATTTTGAGTGCTGTGTAGTCGGTTAGAGTTGCTGACAGATATTCAGGATACGGTATGGTACACCAGCATCACGTTTCCTTTAATCTGACTGCACTACATGCTGATATATGTATATTGAATATGAAGGTCAAGTGGTAAAAGGTGCAGAATTACATTTAGGGCTTCAGTAGAGTTCTCTGCACTTTTTTGATTAACTTGATATTGTAGACTTTTCTTAGAGCGGGCCACCAGACTAGTTACCCATAGGAAAGTATAGGATGTACCACTGTGGTATACATCCAACCATCTTCGGGCGAAGTGCCCACTTCTTGCCGAAGGTTTTGCAATAAAACTCAACGTCTACTGCAAACAGCCATACAGGCATTCTTTACCCGCAGCCTTATGTTAAGCTTCCAGCTAACTTAGGGTCAAGTACCACACCTAGGTGTCTAGTGCTGGAGGATAAAGAGAGTAATTGGTTGTTTAGCCGTGGAGGCGTGAAGGTCGCTGAATCCACAATTAGTAGCCCATGTTCTTATCTTGTCCAAGGTACATACCTTTGCTTCAAGAGTCTGTTTATTCGAGGATGTTTCATCATTTCCTCGGACTTCGATGAAGTCCGAGTATGGACCTCTAGCTCGTGCTTCGTGGGTACTTTTTTTCCACAGAAGAGAACTCGGTGTCACATCTAGTGGATCACATGAGCCCTAAGCCCAGTCATTAGTTCTCCTTACGGCTTACCGAGGAGGCACTGCATGGAGGTGGCGATATGTTTCCCTGATGAAAAAAAAAAAAAAAACTATTAAAAGTTCGATAAGACTTTGTAAGCGTTTTTATCGCTTAAATATACAATTTTTGTGTTTGGTGTAAATTCGTAAATCGCTAAATCTTCTATGAGAAATTCTCTAATGAACAAACTTAATGACATGAAAATCGGTTCAGCCATTTCTGAGTTACAGAGTTACAACGCGTAATACAGAGAGACAGATTACTTATCAATACATAGAATAAGCTATTATGAATTATATCTAACAAAATCCGTTTACTTACTTCTCACAGTCACTGTCAATGCATACTTTCGCGCCTTGAAACTTTTCTTTTCCATTGGAGAGCCATAAAGTCTACATACTTTACTGGATGTCCTTTGCAAGCACATGTACCAAGAACTCGGAATATTCTTTTACTTAGTTTTCTCGTGTACTCGTACTATGAATCCTTTTTGTGGCGCATTGCCAACTTTTGCTAACACAGTAATAAGCAAACGCAAGTAAATCTGATTATCCTTGTCGGACTGACGACGAGATGCAGTGCACCATCATCTCCTGTGCATCGCGCAAAAGATCAAAACAAATTTCTTAGATAACTCAACGTCTACCCACAATCAATGGCATCTTAGAAAGCGGATGAAATGGGAGAGAAGGACATCATAAGCATCCCGGAAAACGCGAGACGTGATGAAAATTGTTTTAAGGATTTACGAGTATTTTCACTACACCACCATGAGGACAATACAAGTTAAAAGCTAAAAGGATTTCTATCACCGTCGGGTATTGTTAAAGCTTATTCTAGTTATAAACGTTTAATTAAATTCCTTTGCCCAATATGTGACTGTGCGTGAGTTAGTAACCAGAAGGAAACTTTATCCTTTTTCGGATGCGGATACAAAACCCCAAAAACCAACACACCGTACCAGGCCGAACGGACACACATAATTAATCACATTTGCCGGAGAAATTACTCCAAAGTTAGCACAGTTTCGATGGAGTTCCACTAAGAGAGAGAGAGAGAGAGACAGAAGCTAGCACTTCGTCGGGATGGACTCGGGGATAATGAAATTAGAGTTTTCCTGTTCTGTGCAAGATTCATCTCAGTGTGCTTCGGGTGCTCTGATTAGTCATTTGGAACCCATCTCTGATGTGAATTGTTTGTAGTGTTGGACATAAATAACAGAACTGCTTCGGAATGATGACCTGAAATGTTGGACATTTATCATTGATTATGCCCGGCAGGATGAGCACCACAGAAAGGATTTTTCGGTTTTTGAGGTAAATACGTAGTTAGACTCGGTTAGGCGTTTGGATTCATCCGGGGTAAAAACCAAAGAAAAGTTATTAATCGGATGTAGGTGTGATCCTGGAGTGTGGATGGATGAGTGTGAATGTTGGTTTAATTTTTGGTGTTTACATTTTTTTTCGAGGCCAAAAGGACATGGGGATGAATTATGGTATTCGAGAGACCGAAAAAGGTATGCGAAGGACATTTAATTTAATGGCAAATCGAAATGGAATTCGATTTGTTCGAATGGATGAATTGGTTTGTAAACTTTAGAGAGTCGAAATAGTGGGATAGGTGGAAAGAAAAAGGGTTTTTGATGTTTATTCCGTTAGAAGAACTAATCTGGCCGGAATTTAAACCTGCTGTGTGAGTCTTTAAAAATCGGTTCGCTTCAGGTCCGCCCTTACAGCTCTGTTCTTGGCCACCGCTGGTGTTCCACAAGGAAGTCATCTAGGTCCCCTACTCTTCATCCTAACTATAAACGATCTTGAGAGGGTCATTAAACACTCGTCCTTCTCCCTCTACGCTGACGATATCACATTTTTCAAATCCATTTCTTCATTTCAAGACTCTAGTCTCCTTCAAAAAGGCCTCTGTAGTTTTTCGATTTGGTGCCTCAAAAATTTGCTTAGAGCTCTACATTGCCAAGTGCATCAAGACTCCTTCTCCAAAGTCACCCTATATCCAATCATTCACGACCTTGGTATATTGTTCAACAGGAAACTAAATTTCCGTTCGTATATTGACGAGATAATCCTTAATCACTTGGTTATATCTAGAATTCTCCAAGCCTTACGTAATCAGATTATTTTACGTTACCTTTGTTCACCTCCTCCTTAAGTACGTTAGTCAAGCGTGGTCCCCCTTTTAACGAGGAAAGGTTGATTAGCGTATAGCTTTTCGAGGACGTCGTCGGCAGCACTGTTACTGTGACTACTGACCGCTGCAGAGCCATAATCAATAACTTCTTGCTGCCGCAAATTGACGAATTGGGTGTGGCGAATATGTGGTTCCAGCGGGATGGTGCACACCGTACGAAATTCTGCAGCAAGCGTTTCCCGGTCAGATTTTGAAAGTTTCAGATTTTTTTTTTATTTGGGTTTTTTGAAGTCACGAGTCTATACGAAGAAGCCACAGACTTGGTGGTCCTAAAGGAGAAATTCCGACAAGAAGTAGAGAATTAATCGTCAGAAGTTTTGAGAAAAGTCATGGAAAATGCTGTGGAACGAGCTCGAATGTGCATCAACTCTGGCGGCGCGCCGGTCACTTGGCCGATATTATCTTCGCGACTTAATGAAAACAAATAGAAACGTTTAAATAAGCATAATCAACAAACAGAACCAATTCTTTTTATTTATAAACAAAATTACTGCCTTAGGAAATCGAGTGAGGACTTTTGCCCAACCTTGTATATCCTCTGCTGAAAATGGGCTTCCCCTTATGTTCTCCAGTTCCTTATGTGGTTTATAAGATATCAAAATAAAGGGTGTCCCAAAATTCATGCAACATTTGAATTTTGCGCCATTTGTGCGGTAAAGTGTTGCCAACAAAAAAAAAAAAAAACAGCTTGACAGCTGACAGTTCAGGGTTATTAAAATTTGATTGCTACACGAAAGAAAATCGCGTTTTCATTGTTGAGCAGTATTTTAAAAATAATGAAGGTTTGGCAGTTATAGTTCCCAATTTTCGTACAAAATATGGTCGGAATAGTGATTTAACTTCATCAACTGTGAAGAGATTAATTCAAAAATTCAGAGAGACTGAATCTTAGACACTCTGGCCGTTCTGCAACAAGTTGTTCAAAACAAAACAGTGAGAGTCCAGGAACATCAGTTCGGCACCGTGATCAAGAATTGGACATTTCAAGAAGCTTTCTACAGCGTATTCTCATGAAAGATCATCTTCTTAAATACAAAGTGCAATTCACCCATGCGTAATGAAGAGAGTTGGTTGAATGGATTATGAAACAACATCAAGTGGATGCTCAACCCCAAAATCGTCAAAATTGTCCAATTTGGGGTTCAGAAAATCCACGAGTGATTGTTGAGAAACAAATGCATCCACAATGTGTCACTGTTTGGTGCGGATTTTGGGCAGGAGGCATTATTGGACCATTCTTCCTTGAAAATGCGGCTGGTCAGGCAATAACAGTTAATGGTAGTCACTATCGCGACTTGACAATCAAGTTTTTTGTATCAATTGTAAAATATGGATGTGGACGAGATGTGGTTTCAATAAGACGGTGTCACATGCCATACAGCCCGAGAAACAATTCAATTACTGCATGAGTCATTTCCTAGTCGTGTGATTTATTTTTTGGGACACCCTTTATATCGAATTTCGACAAAATCTATGCCAGCCAGCAGTCTCCTCCTGCAAAAGGCACGCCATATACTCTATCGAAAGTCCTCTCGAAATTAATAAAAATAAGATATATGCTCGGTCCATTGTTCGACAACCTTTCACTCGGTTGAATCGGAAGCTTGATAGCCATTTCTTTTCCCAATTTAAAAATGCCAAAATGGCAAAGGTGTTTGAGAGTAGTGAGTACCGTGGTAAATTTTTTAAATTAAAAGGTAGGCACCCAGTTAACCTTCACAAAAAATACTGCCCGTGGTTTATTTAGCCTTAATGTGCCAATAAATCTCCATTTCATTTAATCAAAAAGTATAAATATTCCTCCCAATGCCATTAAATAAGAAGAAAAACCTACGCAATTTCTTATGCCCTTTGCACTTTCATTCACTAAAAAATTAAATACAATCCTGAAGGCTGTTTCTTCGAAATGAAATACGCGGGTTTGCCATTTAAATTCACTTCGATATCAATCTATTTTCCGCAGGCATACGAAACTCCCTCCTTTTCACCTTAAGTGCCCATAAATATGGATAAATAGGCAATAACATCAAAATGCAATTTTTTTTTTTTTGAAAGGTGAATCCTTAAATTTCCCTGAATTGATTTAAAATTCCGCCTCCCTATTGTGTCAACGAACTGCAGAGAATAAGAAACAACATGCCTCCCTTGACATGTGTAAGTATCAAAGTACGTGTCTGTCATATCCTTATCAGAGTGAGTGTCTGGGAAATTTTCGTTTTCAGCATCGTTGCACTTAGCAATTGTCAGCATGGTGACCGCCATTCGTTCATTTAAGGATCAACCTAGATTTGTATTGTTGAATGAGATGAGAAAATTCACGTACGTACCTATATAGTATGTAATCAAGGATAGTAGCAAGGAATAACTAATGTACACACATACACAGTTAATTGGGTAACCGGCACAACATTTTCCTTCTTAGATATCCTGTTTTTTTTTTTTTGCCTTTCTCCTATTTATTTATGATTTTTCTTAGGTAAAGGCAATCAAAAGGATCCATTTGGCTGAGACAGCAAAACTAAAAGCATGCGGTTGGGATTGAATACATAGTATTTGAGGGGGGCCCGTTGTGGAATGGTCTAATTTTCAATTAGGAGCGAAAAGTGGCCAACCGTTATTGCCTACGTATATTATCCTTGTGTATTATTCTAAGGACGTGATGTGTTTTAACAAGGATGGAAAGGAAGAATTGAGAGAAGCTGGGTCAATTAATAAGGGATAATAAATTCTCTTAGGAGAAGAAGGTGCCTTAAGTCAGGTGTGGATTTGGGGGAAGGACGATTGGGGGCGACATAGAATTGGTTGGATGGTCAAAATTATAAAATACTGTATAGCATGGCTTTTGACATTTCAGTTAAAAGAGAAATAAAAGTTGAATTGGTCCTTAAACATGATGACATTGCATGATACATTACACCCTTATACTTAAAGGTCTATTATAATTCCACTGAAAGGAATGGGGTAATTGTCCCGCCTACTCCTGGAAATATTTTCTAATCGTGATGAGACTAAACATTTATCTCAGCCGTGCAGATATTACTTACATCATTGAGGTCGTTGAAAGGGTATTCGTATATGTTGCATGTGAGCCAAGGGTCTGTGAATACTTGCCTGATGCAGTTGTGGTCTACTTATATGACAATTTTTTTTCAGAATTAGAATACATATGTAATGCCTTCTAGCCTTTGGAAGGTGGCTTATGAAACAATCGGGTTCACACATTTTTAGCTTGGCTTGAGCTTGGGTACTCGCAATTAACTTTGATTTGAAAATTCTCCCTCGGCATCGAGAAAGGCCACCAATGTAAATTCCATTCCCCATCGACTGAGGAGGAGAATATAGAGAATCTAAAGCGGTGTCCCATAAGGCTCTATACTGTCGCCACTACTTTTTCTGGTGGTGAAGAGCGACGTTCTTCGGAGTGTTTTGTCGGTGGGAAATGGTGGGATCGAATGGAGTTTACAATATATCTCAATGCTGACGAAGTTTTCCTTCTATCTCATAAAATTATAAATTCGTACCGAAAGTGCACTGCCTTGCTGACAGAGGCAAACCTACAAAAGATGGTGGTAAACTCAGACAAATAAATAAAATTCTCAGCTTTACTGATAAGGACAACGGGTCAACCTGACATACTATAATAGCCTTACTGAGCAACTCATTTCAGTTGCAGAGTTCAGACTTACCTGTTAAAAGTGGTATTAAATTGAATGTAAACAGTCGAATGTCAAAAGCCAAAGCTGCGTTCGGTGTATTGTGTAAGATTTGGAAAAGCAACTGATGCCCTCAGATGTGGAGTCTTATTTATTTATTTATTTAAGCTTAGTACAAGCTATAAATTTAAAGCTAAATTAACCTAACTTAAACTGAATTAAGCCAAAAAACTTAAAGCTAAACTAAAAAAACTAAACTAAAAAAACTAAGGAGGAGAGGGAGAGGAGGTGTTGCTGCACTAAAAATCGAAGGAGCTTGTGTCGTTGGCCATGCGCAGCATTCTAGACATAGGTTCGTTACAGACGTAGTTGGTGCGGAGAAAGTTAAGCCGAAAGAGGGGAACAGATATCAGATTGCGAGGGTTGGTGTTGGGGGACCGATCAATCTGCGTTGAATAGACCCAATTTGAAGGGAATCGTGATAGGGAGACCATCCTTAGCTAGCATATTCAATGAATCAAATGTGAAAAAGAGAGATTTCGTTACATAAGGGTTGGAGAATTCTTTAGACTAGCTTTTCACAAAACTTAGCGCGAATGTTATCAACATGAAAACGAAAATTTAGTTCTCTGTCTCAGATTACACCCAAATCACGCAATAAAGAGACGGAATCAGAATCATAGGCAAATAACTAAGAGTTTCGATTATACAGTCAACGTTGTTAATGACAGAATGAAAATCAGAGGACCAAAATGGGTACCTTGAAGCACTCCGGATGTGGCTAGAAAGGGATCGGATACAGAGCATCTAAAGAGGACTTTGCATTATCGTTCTTTAAGATAGGATTTGATCCACGAAATTAAACTGGGTTGAAAGCCAAGAGCTTTAAGTTTAAAAAGGATGATTCTGTGTGAGATTTTATCGAAGTCTTTACTAAAGTCGGTGCCAATTACATCTTTACCATCTCCTAATGCGCACAAAGTGTTAGAAATGAATTCATTTAAGTTGTTGATCTTCCCTCAAAAAAACCGTATATCAAGAACGATAACTGCATAGCCCGACAGGTCAGGTAATGGAGATTACTTCTCCAATAACGAAGAAGAGTGGTTTGCCCATTAAAACAGTCTAAGAGGAATCTCAGAAATTAGGGAAGGGCTATTGGTCTGTGATCTTTTGGAAATGTATTCGAATTTTGTCGGCACAGAAGTTATTTTACTACTCCTCCTCTTTCCTAAGCTACACAGAAAAGAGAACATCTAGTACTGGTGCTTTGTAAGGTTCAAAACTGTTGATCCCCCTTCCAGTCTCTCGTAATAGACTCTTTTGCCATACCGTATCCGGTAAATTCCTTCTCGTACCTAGCGAATGACTAAATTATGCACTGCTGGTAGTGAATAACTGGGTCCAAGAGCATGGTATACGAATGAACCCATCAGAAGCCCTATTTAGTGCCTTTCACTAGGAGATGATCTATTCCCGCATAGAAATATCCTCGTATGAATGGAGTAGTTCTAAGCTGGAAAGAAAATTTTGACGAACGAATCAAAAAAGCATACTTAGCACTAAACAAGAAGTGGTATACTGGCTATACACTGAGGTGGTGAGGCCTATCTTGACCTATGGTTCGATTGTGTGGTGGAAAACGCTCGAGCAGAAATGCTACCTCGCAAACCCTACGAAGGTTCAAATGGCGGGCTGCCTGCAAAGTTCTCTCAGGAACAACTAAAGTGAATTTATATAAGATCCTTGTCATCCTACTATACGCCGCAGAAGCATAGAAGAAAACACCCTCGGTTGTTTTGAAAGAAAAATTCCAGTGATTTTTGGTTCCATTTGTATCGACAGGGAAATGAGGAGAAGATACAGCAACGATCTATACCGATTGTACAGCGACATCAATCTAGTCAGAAGGATTCGAATTTATCGTCTAAGTTGGTTAGGTCAGGTAGAACGGATAAAGATCAACGTTCCGGCCTGGAAAGTCTTCGAATCCATCCTGTACTGACGACGCGGTAAAGAAAGATGTCACTTAAGGTGGCGCACACAAGTGGAAAGGGACCTCACAAAAATGGTATCGGTAAGGCTCTATCAGCCTGGACACGTTGGTTGGTTGAAGCTTAGGTCCACTCCGGAGTGTAGCGCTATCCAAAGCAAAGTAAGTACCTATAAGTTCAAAATCTTGCTGAATAAATACATATGAGTACATACCCGTAAATACAGACATACTCCGTGGATACGCTAAAACTTTTTTTTTTCCCCAATTTAATACGTACAGGCTATTGCAGCACACTGACTGGTTACTAAAATCAGTTCGTGATCAACTTTTATTTTAAGGTTTTGCTATGGAACTTTTTTGGTCTGAACTTGCTTCTCATATTTACATCAAAGGACACCATCTAGGTAGGTACGTAGAGGTGGCCGTTCAAAAAGAGAATCCAATTGGCGCTGTAGTCCGCCATTTTGGCACCACAAACTCATGTAATCTGGTTGTATGATTAAGTTTTTTTTTTTTTTTTTTTATAATTTGCACGTGTAAAAGGAGTTATGAATACCCTTATACTAATTTTAGGACACGGGCGTTTTTGAGGAAAGGGGAAGAGACAGAGAGAAAGACAGATTGGTGTTGTTGGTTTGATACTCAGCTGGTATTAAGTTTCAGTGAACTCAAAGGGTGGCTGTCCAGATAAATGGGGAGCTTGTTTGTATTTGCTTCGGTCGTTGCTCATGATTCACAGTATTTTTTTCCGTCCTCCTGATGTCATCATCACGATCAAGTTGCATGCCTTCGCAGTAGAGTTGACATAAGCTTTCGCAATTGATCGACTTTTTATTTATTTCTTGCAAAATAAATAGATGATTATTGACATCAGGATTCGAACCGTGAACCTGTAGCGTGACAAGCGATGATGTTACCACTACACCACGACCACCCTCAAGTTCACGGTTGAGATGTGACAAAGCCTATCAAGTTTAGGTAGAGGATGAGGGCTCCAATCTTTTTGTCAGATATCTCTCTCAGGTCATCGAAGAAGGGTTTACCAAGAGTTGTAAACCACCCAGATGAGGGTGATTTTCGATTGAACGCATAGTTTGTTTAGTTCTTTCTGGGGTTGGTATAGCAGTTTAAGATATGTGGTAGCTGAGTTAATGGCTTTGATAGCAAGATTGCGGTTGAATATTAGGAAAGCGTATCCTGAATAGCGAGAAGCTCCGCTTGAAAGACTCTGGCAAAATTCGGTAGACGGAAAGATTTCGAAACGTTCAGTATGTCCGAGAAAATGCCTGCACCGACTCCACAGTCCATTTTCGATCCGTCTGTATAGAAGGTCATATCAAAATCTTCGACTATTCTGCTCTGGTTCGGAAAGTTACTGAAAGAGGTTTGTTGAAGTTTAGAGACCGCAGTACCAACCAGGTTGTTTGGTACTGCGGTCCAGCACCCAGATTCTCTGAGTCGTACTGCGCAGTGTAAAGCTGTATCTCTGTGTAGTCCGAGAGGGATCAAGTGGAGAATCACAGTTCTATGATGCCTACACATGCCGCTCTTTGGATTTGAATTTGACTTTGAATTTTCTGCTTAGGCAGGCCACCAAACAATAGTTCCGTAGGTCTGAAGACCTAATTTTTTGTGAAAGTTTTCTTGCATACGTGGAAAGCTATGCTTGCTTTCTTTACTCGCTGTTCAATATTTAGCTTCCAACTAAGTTTTGGGTCGAGGATGGTGCCTAGCTATTTTGCACTAGAACATAAAGAAAGTGGTCGACCATTCAGTTTGGGTGGGGTGAAGTTCTGTATTTTAATTTTAGTAGTAAATAGTATCATTCGGGTTTTGTAAGGATTTATACCAAGGCCACAGCTCGTGGCCCATGAGTGTACTAAATCTAGACTACTCTCTATGAGTTGGCTCTTCACAGACGGCAACTATCTTGACACTAAGATTACCAAATCATCCGCGTACGCAACCTTGAACCTCTATCCAGTCGCGCCAAGATCATGTTCTCCCCAAGAGAGGACATACGAGTAACACCTCCTGGAGCAGTTCCTCTGTTTAAAATTTTAGTTATGCTGTTGTTACCTAGTGTCGACTGAATAATTTTCGTTCTTAACATAGAGTACTATCCATTTGCTAATGTGCTCTTAAATCGCTTCAGTGTGAATGAGTGTATTCTTTGTAGTGAAGTGTTTTTCCAACCCTACTCACAACCTCGTAAAGAGCCGTCTCTGTGGATCCTCCTTTGAGGTACGCATGTTGAGAGTTGAACAGTGGCGATCTTCCCAGAGTTTTACGGATGTGGATATCTAGGGTGTGTTCCATGGTCTTTAGAACGAAAGAGGTCAGGCTAATAGGCCTAAAATCCTTTCCCGATTCATGTCCTCGCCGGCCAACCTTCGGGATGAAAACCACTCGAACACACTCCAAGTTTGAGGAACACGATTTAGAACTATGCAACAAATGTAAGTCGACACTAGCCAGAAAATTATTATGTCTTATAATTTCTGTAGCATAACTGGCATTATGTTGTCGAAGTCAGGGGATTTATATGAAGAGAAACTAGTAGAAACTATGGTGGAGACGATTGCCCATCATTTGTTCATCGCAACAACCTGGGAAGTGTGTGTAAATAAGGAGTTCCTGCAGTAGAATTCGTCCACCTTTCATCTATCTTTCTCAGAAAGGATGGAGTCCTTTGGACAAAATTTTGCCGAGTCTTTAAAGGTTTCGATTGATTGGCAGTATTCTACCCAGCCCTTTTTTTTCTAATGGACTCCTTGTAAATTTTTCAACAGTCTTTGTAAGGCCGCCAGAACTTGTTTTGTAGCAGAGGCTGAAGATATCTCTGGTCATCTTTCTGAGTTTAGTGAGATCTTCTTCCCAGTCATCCAACATATGAACCAGCGGGTTATGTAATTTTAGACCTTGGATCAGAGTCCCACTGCCTATTGGCAAGTTTGGTAGACAAATGCGCGCCTTCGGCCTTCTTGCAGGGATAAGCTTAAGCTTTAAGGCGCTACAAGGAATTTATTCGAAAACTGTTTATCACACTTGATGACCCTGTACCCTCTGACAACTTCGGCTGAGTCGAAAAAGAGTAAATGTTCATCTTGGTTACCAAATGCAACTTGATTGTGAACGAAAAAAAAAATACTGTGAATCATAAGCAACAATAAGAGCAAAACAAAAATGCTTCCCAGTTATCTGGACGCCACCCTTGGAGTTCACTGAAACTTGATAACACCTGAGTTTCAATCCACTACAATAATCTTTCTTTCTCTCTTTTTTCTTTCCCCTTCCCCTAAAAAGAGCCCGTGTCCTTAAGTAGTATAAGGGTATTCATATCCCCTTTGGGGCGCGTAAATTATAACAAAAAATAGGTGCTCCAGCACCATCCACAATAACTTAGCCTCATTTTCGCCCCGCGTGTTTAACACCAGTTTGCTGCTTTTTGATATTTCATCAAGAAGGGTAACTTGGAGGTCGTCTGAAATTGCGCTCTTGCTCTCGACCTTACTGCGTTTGCTAGAATGCGTCTTTTCCTAAGATCGAATCCGCTTCAGCATGCCTGCTGGATTAACTAACCTGCATAAGTTTTTAACCCATGAAAATTATTGACCATGGGGCCTTTTAGTCACTTCAACTTCAAATACGTCCCTAGCTACATTATGCTCCCAACCAAGGATGAATAGAATGTTAATACGTAGAAAAGATGGTCAAATGAGCTAGGATCCACACGCACTATAGTATGTCTGTGTTTTTATTTTTCTGCAATAATTTTGCTAGTTGTAATTGATAATCAGGATAAGCGAAGAAAGCTTTTAATTTTCGGGATACAAGGAACGATGGGTCCCTGGATTCTACGAACTTTGCTTTGCAGGATATAACCAGTACCACTATAGAGAAAAGCTATGATGGACATTCTGGTCAATGAATTCGATGAACCATTTTCTTCTTATAGCCGTGGTCCACTTTTGCTGTACTTCTGTACGATACGGGAAGGGTATTCAGCTTATTGATTTATGACGGGCGATAGTGTTGAAAGTTGAGGAAGGATACAAAAGGCAAAGACATGTGTGGAAAAGCGATGGGGTTGGTTAGTTTTTTTTTTTTTTAACGAAAGTACGAGTAATTTTTCTTTTTTTTGAATTATTCAGTGAAATAAATTCTACCAGCTTTTGATGAAAGTTTCAATAATTGAGATAATTAATTTTGTTTTCTTTCTTTTCCTTTCAGTGAGTATCTATGGTATTCTTAGATGAAGGATTCTTAGAAGACGTAATTGCGGTGAGGAATCACAAAGCATGTATGTATATATGATGAGCAATTTGGATTCTTTTGATATTTTTAATATAAGTTCCTACGGTACTGCTAATGGAAATAATTTGTTTAGAAATGAGGTAGTACGATAGAAATTGTTCTGATAATGGAATTTTACTTTTAAATTGGATACTTCAACTAGATCAAGTTTGCTCGATGGTTAAATGAAATATTGATTCGATTATCTGAAAAGTTTGCAAGGATGCTTTCATTTTTTTTTTGCAGTTATTAATATAAGAATAAAATTGTTTATGAAAAAAAGGGGCCCATTTCTTAGAAAAAGGGATAGTAATCTTCTTGGTAATACGATGGCGACGCAGAAGAAGAAAGAAAAGCAATTTTAATTAAGTCCGCAAGAAAAGAGGTAGCTTTAATGCTTTATATTAAGAATTTACGAGTAAAACAAAAAGTGGGCACATCTACCATTGACTAAAGGGGCATAGTTCGAATTCTCCACATGGAATCGACTGTTTAAGCCAGTCTTGAAAACTGCTAACAAAGGCTTGTTTCATTCGTAGCAATAAAACCGCAATGCTTCAAGAAGCCGGTTAGAAGGCCATCAGACTAAAACTCTCGCAGCACGCAAACAGTATTCATATGTGGTATTGCTTTCTCTTTCAATTTTAGAATTTCTCTAGTCCCATTTTGGTCCACTATTTAATTTTTTCTGTAGAGGAAGTATTGTTTTCGTGAAAATGTTTGCTCTCTAGACATTTGATTAATCTTGAAATTACAATACCTAATAGAAAAACTCAATTCTGTGTGTCTGTCTGTACCTTGAGCTGCAGCCTAAACGGCTGGACGAATTTTCTTCAAACTTAATTAAACGTTATTTTTGACATATACTCGTATAAGAATATTTTTTTTTTGTTTTTTTTTCGAGTTTTTCCATTTCATAACGGGTCCGTACATGCCAGAGATCATACATCCCAGGTATCGATACCCAAAGATTATGATCGGCTGGATCGCAGACCTAGTTCTAGTTATTGTTAGTTAGTTATTGCGATCTAGACAGTTATTGCGATCTAGACAGTGAGACTAAAAAGCAATTTTTCTTTCACTTATTGGTTAAATATGTACCTATATAAAAAAAATGAGTGTTCCATCCACACAGCGTTCCCATATTGACAGATTAAAATCAATGATTTTTGAAGTCGTGCAGTCTTCAGGTTTCTGTACAGTTTTTCCAAATTTTAGGAGTTTTAACAGTTTTAATTATGTTTGCTTACATTTTTCTATTAATATAGTCGATTTTCAAAAGATTATTAAACAAATTTTACACTTTGAATACATCATTTTCTGAGCTCAAATATTATACTAGATTTTTATTTATTTATTTATTTATCTATCTACAAGCGTCTAAGCTTTACAGATTCGATTAAACAGTAGGTTTATAAATAAGTATAGATATATAGTATATAAGAAACAAAAGAAAAATAAATATGGTATACTCTTTTGCACGCATTTACCTAGTGCTAAGTATGATTTTTTGATTCGTTCGTCAATATTTTCTTTCCAGCTTAGAACTACTCCATTCATACGAGGATATTTCTATGCGGGAATAGATCATCTCCTAGTGAAAGGCATAAAATAGGGTTTTTGATGGGTTCACTCGTATACCTTGCTCTTGAACAAGTTATTCACTACCAGCAGTGCATAATTTAGTCATTCGCTAAGTACGAGAAGGAATTTACCGAATACGGTATGGCAAAAGAGTCTGTTACGAGAGACTGGAAGGGGGATCAACAGTTTTTAACTTTACAAAGCACCAGTACTAGATGTTCCCTTTTCTGTGCAGCTAAGGAAATAGGAAAAAACAAAATTCGAATACTTTTCCAAAAGATCAAAGACCAATTAGTTCAACCTTCGTCTCCTTAGCTCTTCCCTAATTTCTGAGATTCCTCTTAGACTGTTTTAATGGGCAAAGCACTCTTCTTCGTTATTGGAGAAGTAATCTCCATTACCTGACCTGTCGGGCTATGCAGTTATCGTTCTTGATATACGGTTTGGCTATAGCACCCACAATATATTTCTGAGACAACAAAAGTTTGCAGCTTTCTTGTGATATTGGTGGTCAGGTTGTGCACCGACCAATTGCTAAACTCTCATGCATACAGAAGCTCTTTGAAATCATTGTTTGTGATACAATGATCTTCCATTGCAAATCTATCTTTTACCCAAACCAATACGGGTTTTTTGAGGGAAGATCAAGAACCACAAACTTAAATGAATTAATTTCTAACACTTTGTGCGCATTAGGAGATGTAAAGATGTAATTGCCACCGGCTTTAGTAAAGACTTCGATAAAATCTCGCACAGAATCATCCTTTTTAAACTTAAAGCTCTTGGCTTTCGTGGATCAAATCCTATCTTAAAGAACGATAATGCAAAGTCCTCTTTAGATGGTCTGTATCCGATCCCTTTATAGCCACATCCGGAGTCCCTCAAGGTACCCATTTTGGTCCTCTGATTTTCATTTTGTCATTAACAAAGCTGACCGTGTCATTTTCAGGCACATTTCATCCCCCGCTGACTCTCAGTCACTTCAAGATGAGCAACTTTTCAACCTGGTTCCAAAAATGTTCGATGTCAGCAATTGCCATGCCATTACTTATACTCGTAAGCGTCTTCCACCTGCTCCCAGATCCTATCTGATCTGATTCCGTCTCTTTATTGCGTGATTTGGGTGTAATCTGAGACAGAGAACTAAATTTTCGTTTTCATGTTGATAACATTCGCGCTAAGTTTTGTGAAACGCTATTCTAAAGAATTCTCCAACCCTTATGTCACGAAATCTCTCTTTTTCGCATTTGATTCATTGAATATGCTAGCCAAGTAAGGTCTCCCTATCATGATACCCATCCCCTTCAAATTGGGTCTATTCAACGCAGATTGATCCGTTTGACTCTACGCGGCCTTCATTATGTCGACCTAGCCCCCTATGAATATCGTTTAAAATTAATAAATGTACTCACAAAAACGCCGTGAAATTGCAGACATACAATCTTTGTACATCAGCTATTAGCAGGAAACATCGACAGCCCTGCCCTGCTACAAATGATGTCCCCCAACACCAACCCTCGCAATCTGATATATGTTCCCCTCTTCCGGCTTAACTTTCTCCGCACCAACTACGTTTATTTCTAAACATTTAATGAAAACAATTTGTTTTTAAACTTGGTTCTAGATGAGCTTAAATTTATTTCAATCCAAACTGAGTTAAAATTAGAAATACTCGTAGATACTACGGGTTGAATAAACCTGTCCTATGACGCGTGTGGAAAAGAAGCTCTCTTTTCTTTAACGGCCTCTCTGGAGCATACAAAGGGAATTAAAGCTAGTAAACTTGGACTTTTTATACGATATCCTAATAGATCGCTAATGAACATTACATCATGAATTTTTCTTCTTTTAGATAGTTTTGATATACCGAGAAGTTGACACCTTTCATCACATCCAGGTGAAAAATTTCAGTGCATTTTGAAAAAAAAAAAATGAATTTTTGAGAATTTTCTCTGTATTGTTTTCAATCTATCAATATGAACTTGGTAGAATGGACACCAAATTATGTCACAGTATTCGAGTAGAGATCTGGCTAACGATATCAGAGAATGAGGATTCGACACTATTTTTTTTAATAAACCCAACCACAGCATTAGCTTTGGAAATTATGTAGTGCTCATGATCCGAGAACATCAATGCTTGATCGAATACAGTACCGAGATCTTTAGCCGTATTTACCTTGGTAAGTTCAAGAGAATCGATTGTATAATGTCGGATTATTTTTTTTACATTTAAGAGAAGGCAATTTTCCTTGCACCATATTACTAGAGCATCGATATCGAACTGTAGTTTAGCGCAATCAGTTAAGCTTAAAATTCTTAAAAACAGTTTCATATCATCGGCATAAAGAAGGCACTGGGAGTACCTTATAACGGATGTTATGTCATTGATGAAAAAAATAAAAAGATGGCTACCTTGAGGCACACCTGAGCTATAGATAATTGGTTTTGAATAAGAAGAATCGAGCTTTACCAACTGCACTATATAAACTAAAAAAAGAGGAGATCAACTTTAATAAAGATGAATGAAAACCAAAACATTTTAGGTGGTTTATTAAGACAGTGTGGTTTACAGAATTGAATGCCTTGCTAAAATCCGTATAAACTGTATCTACCTGAAAACCCCTTTTGATTGAATCCAATACGAATTGTGTGAAATAAGTGAGATTGGAGATTGTAGATCTCCCCGGAAACGAATTCATGTTGAAATTCGCATATAGTCGTATGTTCCTTTACAAGAAATTCTAATTTATTTTTGACTATGCTTTCAAAAAGCTCTGAGATGGCTGATAGTTTGTAGATTCCTCTGTAGTTCTGTACGTTATTTTTGGAGCCAGCTTTGAAGATGGGAACTAGAAACGATATCTTCTATTTATCCAAAAAAAAGCCATGTTTCAATGACATGTTGAAAATATGCAACAATGGGTGACAAATACTATCACTACAATTCCTTACAACAATTGCAGGAATACCATCGACTCCTGCATTTGATGATAGTTTCAAGCACCGAAGAGCTAAGTTGACGCTTTCTAAATTCAAAGCTATAGAACCAATGTCAACTCTGGAGTCACTGATACTGGGATGAGATAGCACTGGATTACTTTTGGAGTAAACGGATTCAAAAAATTTAGCAAACAGTTCACACGAAGATTGACTATCCTTTGACTCAGTCCCCTCATATTCCATAATCTCCGGAATACTATAAGTATTTCGTTTCGATTTTATGAAAGTCCAAAAATATTTACTATCAGTTATAAGCTTACTTGTAATAATGTACTTCGCATACAAATTAAAGTACACAAATACGCATAATCCATTGTGTCATGTGATCTTTTATACTTCTCCAAAGCCTTATTTTTCAAATGTATTAGCCGTTGGTTGTACTAGCGGGGCTTAGAGAGTTTCAAGTCAGCAGTCATAGATTTATAGCGCTCTCCATTGACTGTAACGTTCTGGCCGGTATCACTTTTGAAGAAATATGGACCAATGATTCCACCAAAGCACACCAAACAGTGACTTTTTGTACGTGTAATGGCGTCCCAATAATGACTTCTGAATTGATGTAGCCATTTAACCAAAAATAAACCTCATCGCTGGACAAAATTTTGTGGTGAAAATGAGGATCAAGAGCAATCTCGTTTTGGGCCCACTATGGTCAAGCGGCTTCCATTCTTGCACGAGCTGGATCTTGTCAGCTCGTAAACTAAGATCTTTCCGCAAAATCTTCCATAAAGTTCATGAACACTGCTCAAATTGCTGTGCACGATGACGAATCGACACATTCGGGTCCTTCTCAATACTACGGTCCTGTACGACATCTCTGCGAATACGTATTATCAACTAGAGTATGCGCGGTGGGAAAACTTGCTTCGCGAACTGAACTACGATTTTCGAAATAAATTTGCACAATTTGCAAACGTTATTCTGATGTAAGTCTATTCATGGTGAAATAGCGAATCAAACTGAGCACAAATCAACTGTCAGCTGTCAAATTGGTTGTCGCTGAAAAAAGTATTGCCAACTAAAAAAAAACCTCTAAAAAAAATAACTCCCTTAGTTCGTTCTTCCTCGCACAAATTTGAAGCGAATGTGTACTTCCTGAGTGTTAAAGATATTTACAAACTATCTAATTGCAATTGTACGTCTGGTTTTCCCTGTCCCACTTTTTTTTAGTAGTCTAAACTGCAGTGATAAATGATTTTTAATAGAAACAGTAGACCACAGATTGTCACCAACTTTTCTTAAATTTTTTTCTGGGACTTATGAATACTCTACGAGTATGTATCTAAACATGTTTATTGCATAAAAGAGAATGATGCAAGTGCTTGGGTTGGGCACGAACACACATCTACAATTAAGCCTTGATGAGTCCTTAGCGTTAGCAAAATTACTTACTCATTCTTGCATCTGCAGGTAATTGTTGATGGAAACCATAACGTTTTATCACATAAAGATGGGAATAATTAAAATGATTACTTATGCTAATTTAGCCATTATAAAGGTGAATTCTAAAAATAACTCTTCTCCTTGTGCTATCTTTATAACATCTTATACCATCGAGGAGACACTCCATAAAGCTCAGACTCATTTAAAATTTCACCCAGCAAAATAAGTTCTATAAAAGTTACAATAAGATCTAAAAAAAAAAAAAAAAAAACTCCTCACCCACATATGTCTCAGTTACCATTATGACAGCACAAATAATTGTCAAATTGTGGCCAATTAAAAAGTTTCCTGTTATAGCGTCAAACATTTCGATTTATTACCCAATCTCATCCTTAGCAAAATTGTTTTTATAGATTGTCACCTTATGGGGTCCCGCCTATTGTGTGCCCCACCACCACACATTGTTATTCATAAAAAAAAAACACAAAGTAACGCTAAATTACAGCCAAGAATTACGCATTCACTTAACGTGTTTGACAATTTTATGAATTTAATTACATCATTTGTTACCTCACTCATACCTATTTATACCATGCCACAGAGCTCGTCGTGGGTGTCATTTGAAAGCATCCAGGCAGGCACCTACTAAACGACACACATATACAATGAGAAACTCCGCCAGGACACAACAGAATTACTTTTGTGTAAAATTTCCTGAGAGATATAATTTTCAATTAGCTTCCTTCCGACACTCGACAACCTTACATCCGCGTTCAACAATCTGCCACACCATAGTCGTTCTGAAGTTCTCAACGTTGTCAGGATAACAAAAACTTTTCGCCGAGCTGTATGATTAGGCGGGCATACCACCACCACCACCACCAACCGGTGAGGATATGCCATGAGAGTGTAGTATATGTGGCATTCCGTTCTTTAATTCACAATTGTGACATTAATTTTAATGTACGCTGCTGCACGGCGGAAGAGATAACAATAATACGAGTAAAGTCCTTTTTGATGTCATTTAATAACTCTTTCGTTTCATTTGCTACGAAAGAAAGGACGATGGTAATCTCTGGATGCAGTCTCGCAAATTGATAAAATTTATTGTGGCTAACATGGTTGCTTTTTAGTTGCTATCTGTCTAGGGGCAAGGACTTGTCAAGTGATTCCTTAAATCAACTCTTTCTGTCTTTAAAGACGGTACTAATTCCCCACACATACTCTTTAAATTACCCACGTGTGATTAACATTTAACTGTCGTCACGTAAACAAAGTCCCTGGACTCATTTAGCAAATAAAAGTTTCTTCCCGTGTGCGTAAACCTAAACCGATATCAATTTGTCGAATTGTCTCCTCGACAAAAATATCCTCTTCGTTGTAATGAAAACCAACACTTCTTTCTCCACAGTTACTTTGAAAAAAAATTATTAACTTTTCCCAAAAGCGATGAGCAGCAGTAGCAAAACTTTTTCTTACAAGAAAAACTTGCAACAAACAAAAAAAAAAAGAAAAAATAAAAAAGGATACGATTCAAAGACGGACTTTGGCAAAAGTTCTCCCAGCGCTCCTTTCGCATTTGGACAAAGTACACAAACATTTATTTAAGTGTAAAATTCAGTTATTAACTTTTCAATAAACTTCTTCATCTACTTTTGCAATACTTTTATGCTATGTCTCCCTTGCTTCGCTGAGGGAGGATCCTGTGCGAAACGTCACACCATAGCGTATCCGATTACATTGCACGGCAAATAGAACACTTTTTGACTCAATCCACGACTGTAAGCCAAACGCGAACACCGAACGACTTATTGAGTAAATTACGAAAAACAGATGTCCTTGTGCCATGGCTATAACCCGAGTGAGACCAGTTATAGATTGGCTTCTGGGAAGGAGCGGTGCGGACAAAGTTTTCCTCAGCATAAGGAATGGAAAACTTTCAATGCGACTAATTAGTCATTTTAGTCCTGTTGCGAGTTCATTGTTTGTTTATACGTAAACTGTTGTCATCTTCCTTGTGTTGAATGTGTGGGTGAAATGGGAGAAATTATAGTCTACTTTTAGGATGAGTTAGCCGTAGAAGGATATGATTTTGATTGTGATGCCTACGAGTTTGGGCAATCAAAGGGCTGCTGGGATGAGCTTCTAATAATTGTATCCCTCGTTGGGATTATACCTAAGCATAGCCGTATTTGCTCAGAAGAGGACTCATCATAAGGGCCGGCGTGGTAGTCTCATCAATACATTCATATGAGTATAGGTTAGGTTCTGTTAGGTAGCTGTCCCCGCTCAGGCAGGAACAAACTTATACCAAGGATAGGTCCACATTGTGATACCACAAGAAGAACCGAATTTCCGGCACCAGGAACCCTACAGGATTATGAAGATAAGATGGGTAACTGTTGCGGTGCTAAAATTTTTCTGCTCTGCATCTATGTGCAGAAACATCTGGATCCATAGACAAAACTCTCTATTTTGTTAATATCAAGCCTGGCTAAGTCGTTAAGAGCTTCATGGAAGCCCTAGGTCAGGTGCACGAAAGTGCACTCTCTACAGCTCTACAGAAATCATTGGATGGGTCACTAATTCTAATAGCATGTCTATCTATCAAGCAGTGCCCCGTGAGGGCTCCCATTGTTATACTAATGCGTTTCCTATTAATGGAGAGAAGACTGTCTGTTCTCTTCAGATTCAGCTTAGGCCAGATCTGTATCAAGACGGAACTTTATCGATTCTAATGGATCGGATGGTTCCTCTCTATTTTCAGTGAAGTTCTGATCCGCGCTCTATTTTACCAGCTCATCCGCTAATAGTTCTCTCCTGGAATCCAGCAGAGAGAAATGTCACAACTGTCAGCGATTTCATTAAGAGACCTGCGGTATTGCTTTACTTTGATAGTATTGTCGGCGATTCCAAGGCTTTTATCGCTGCCTGACTATCTATATATAGTATAATAGCGCCATATGCTTCCCAAAGATATCAACAGAAAGCAGATGAGGCATTGTCTCTAGGGCAGCGGTAGCAGTTGTTTTCAAAGCACCAGTTAAACAGACCCATGATAACCTTTGAACTATCCTTAGGGGATCAGAATTTGTTTTCTTGTCCAGTGTCAATCCAGACTATTGCCGTATAAATCCAATGAACCACTTTAGGCTGAATATTCCTACATGGTGATAAAAAATAGGCAGAAAGTTTGAAAGGCTTCCCTATATAAGAAATGTAAATGTGAAGACTGGAAACGTTTAGCTAATAAAATCTGCCACCACCTAATAGCCAAAGTTATGATCTAAAGAAAGCTTCCAAAAGAAATGAAATGCAATAAATTTCATGATCCATTATACGTGACAAGTCTTAGTCGGCGTCCCGCGTTGGGCGCCATTTATTGAATTTTTTAACTCTTTTTTTTAGCAATACACCATAGCACGTTTAAAAAAAAATATCGAACACCGTTGAAGCATCAGATGAAATCAAGTGAATTAATCTTAAGCAAGTCTCTCGGCCGAGAATAAATAAAGCTTAATAAAATCACATATTATTGTGTCTCATTAAAAAAAAAATTATGTCGTTATCAATCCGTTGACAACACCTTTTAAATATAAGCCTACTCTAACAATTTTTCGTTTATCCTTGCAGCGTTTTCCTTTGTTAATTTTATTGCCGCCCAGTGCTCCACACGGTAATTTTCTTCGATCATCTTTAGTTAGTTGTTCGCATTAAGTTACAGCCCATAAGGAGAAGGCAATGATCATTGCACGAGAAATATGAGTTTGGAAATTATTAGATGAAAGGCAATCAGGAATATGAAACAAATTTAAAGTGCTTTTCGGTGTAAAAAGCAGCGTCTCTAAAGAACATGAATAACATGTGGAGCCATTGAAAGATGTCCGCGGGAAGTACTAACAGCAGAATATAATCAGAAGAAGTTGGCTAAAAGGAATTCAAGTTAATACATTTCATGGTCCCTACTTGGCGTCGCATGTTGGCGCCAATTATTGAAATGTTTTCAGTCTTTCTTTAACCTTTGCACAATCACTAATGACTGAGTACCAACCTTGAATTACTCTCAATGTCGGGAAAATAATAATCAGTGACACAAATCACAAATGACAACTAGACATACGAGAGTATTATCAATGAAATACTGGAAATACAAATGAACCAGACTAGTCATGAATTGTGCTCTCCACTCTACCTGACTCATGTATTCTCCTGTGGATATTGATGATATGGACAATTTCAAGTCTCTATGTCAACGCTCGACTGAATGAGAAGGTTTACAAAAGATGCTCCGATGATTCTTAAACCAAGTATATCAAAAATCTTGAGCTATCCTCTATACTAAAAGAAAATATTTAAACAGAAATACCTTCGATGATAAAATATTCTCGGATTTTTTGACAGACAGCCTGATTTACAATACTCGTACTGCGCTTTAAGAAGTCTTTAGGGAACTCTTTTCCTGAGTTAAACATCGCTGGCAAATAACACAGTGTGGTCAAATTCGTACTTACGGGTCATAGCCGCATTTCATTCCAGCTGCTGCCAACTTCTCATGCTCTCAGAAGTGATTAGATGAGTTGTGTATAAGATTTCTGTTAGGCTGCGATCGGATTTAGTGCCATCTAGCAAAGATATTTTTCCTTACAAAAGATAAATCACAAATTTCGCTAATAAAATACGAAATGGTTGCTTTATATGGCGCTAACAGTCCGGGGCAGACCTGGCCACGGGGTGGCCGTGGTGTAGTGGTAACATCATCGCTTGTCACGCTGTTGATTCACGGTTCGAATCCTGATGTCAAGAATCATCTATTTATTTCACATGAAATAAATAAAAAAAAGTCGATCACTTGCGAAAGCTAAGACAACTCTACTGTGAAGGCATAACACTGGCAGTAGGGTGGTCATATGGCCGAAATGCAACTTGATCGTGATGATGACATCAGGAGGACGGAAAAAAAATACTGTGAATCGTAAGCAACGACAATAATAGCGAAAACAGAATAAAAATACTCCCCAGTTATCTGGACAGCCACCCTTGGAGTTTACAGAAACTTAATACCACCTGAGTTTCAAACCACACCACTCTATCTTTCTCTCTGTCTCTTCCTTTCCACAAAAAAAAAAACGCAAACCCAGATCAGTAGCCATCACCTGTTCATCGGTTTTAAAGTTGCCTAGCTCTACGGTGAACTCTGATACTGTCATCAGTGCGGAGATCAAACGAAGAATTACTGCTGTCAATTGCTGATTCGCCAGCCAGGGGAATTTTTGAATCCACTCCAGAGGGACAACTCGGTGTATAAAACTGGAGGCAGCTAGCAAAGGATCAAGCTGGTTGGAGAGGCATATTTTTTTTTTTTTTTTTTTTTTATATAATTTGCACGTGTTAAAGGGGATATGAATACCCTTATACTAATTTTTTTTTTAGAACACGTGCGTTTTTTTTTTGTGGAAAGGAAGAGACAGAGAGAAAGATAGAGTGGTGTGGTTTGAAACTCAGGTGGTATTAAGTTTCTGTAAACTCCAAGGGTGGCTGTTTTCGCTATTATTGTCGTTGCTTACGATTCACAGTATTTTTTTCCGTCTTCCTGATGTCATCATCATGATCAAGTTGCATTTAAGGCATATGACCACCCTACTGCCAGTGTTATGCCCTCGCAGTAGAGCTGACTAAGCTTTCGCAATTGATTGACTTTTTTATTTATTTCATGGGAAATAAATAGATGATTCATGACATCAGGATTCGAACCGTGAACCTGCAGCGTGACAAGCGATGATGTTACCACCACACCATGGCCACCCCCCATCGGCCTGGAACATAACATACATGTGAGGAGAATGCTCTAATTAGTGGTAAAATATAACCTCAATTTAATTTTATATGACACGCTTCAATTTTTAGCAAAACTTTGATTTTTTGCGAAGACAGAAACCATTTCATAGTTCATTAGCAAAGACAATCAACGAACTACATTCTTGTAAGGAAAATCCCCCAATAGAGGGCACTGAATCGATCGCTAGTGGTTTAAATTGACTACAACTTCTGAGCTCATCTACCCGCTGCTGAGAACATGTGTAGTTGGTGACAGATAAATATGTATACAAGTGAGTACATGCCTAGGGCGATTCTTTAACACCGTCACCATTGGCATCTGAATAAGTCGGTAGACATTCGCTAAGACTCCCATCAGTGTCTGCCGAGTACGGACTTAGTGATCGCCCGTCTGATCTATTTGGTTCCGATCTATTCCTAGCTTGTTCATCGGCCATATCGCTTCTGTTGTTCGTAGTTGGATCCATTTGAAATATCGATAGCAAGCCAAGCTGCCCAAGAAGGGAGACCTGACAGAATGCGACAACTGGAGAGGTATATGCGTTCTTCCGGCTATGGCTACATCAATTTCTTGCAGATCATCAATGAACAATGCGTCGAGTACAGATCTCCGCTACATTTGTTGTTCATCGAATTCGAGAAGTCCTTCGACAGCTTGAATCGGGATGCTATATGGCGAGCCTTGCGCAGTAGAGGTATACCAGAAAAACTCGTCGCTATTATAAAGGCTGCCTATGATGGCGGTAAATATCATGCCTTATATAGCTAGAGGAATTTGAGGTCCACAGCACAAAAACCAAGCTGAGACTGTTCCGATCAAACGTGGAAACAGTGCTACTTTATGGGTGTAGTGACCAACACTGTTACAAGGGCAAACCTTCTCAAATAGATGTCTTCTCAACATCTTAAGGATCTTCCGGCCTTACGATATATCGAACGACCAACTACCAATGGACGTCAAAATACGGAGGAGATAGTGACAGTGGATTGGTCACACCTTATGGCGCGCAGACAGTTCCATTGCGAAGTACGCCATGCAATGGAATCCACTTATACAATCTGGCAGACATGAAGAAGGACAGTGGACGAGGAATCCAGATCATTGGGTGTGATTTGGAGGGAGCTCCAAACACGATAGCGCGCAGGCGTTGTTCATGGGGCAATTTGCATCATTAGGGGTCAGAGGACCTAATTAAAAAAAAAGGAAGCCTTATCATTTTAGGGTGTTCAAGATGTAATGTGTAGTGTGTTTGCTTGTGACCCGAGCTGGGCAGGTTCGAGTCCGAACAGGGAACAGCAACCAAAAGCCACCCGAGTCACTACACGAAAAGGGGTTTCTGCTTGGTAGTAGGTACAACGGACCGAAAATTGAATCTGAGTGCCCCTGGTAGAATATTTTAAAACGAATTCTCGCCTGTAGCCCTATACTGGCCGTTGTCTGTTCAAACTTCCTCCCGGCCCTGAATGAATCTAATGATAACCTGACATCATTAGCTCAGTGCACTGATGAAGTGTTCGCTCAAAACTGTTGAAAAACTCCGAAAACTTTCCAACGCGATCTGCACAAAGGAACATCAATGAAAAACTTACTAACTATGTTTTCAATTTTTAGGCCAACTTTCTGTAAAAGTTTCTCAAAATAACTACATCGTCCTCTCTTCAGTAGGACACTGAATTTTAAAAACAGCACATAACCATCATACTGCGACATTTTGACGAAGTTAATGATGTAGTGGCAGCCGTACTCGTAAGAAGCTCATCGCAAGGACGAATCGCCATCAGGCAAAGAATATCACCATCCTGTCGGTGTCCGCTGCTATGCAAACCTTGAGCCGAAGAGTTAATTTCGTTTGAAAAGTATTCTTAAATAGAAAAGGAGGTGCTTCATGTGCAAACTTTTTCAAGTATCCTTTCGAAGTATCAAGGAGAAACCAAGTACTGTGCGCTTTTTTTTTCTCACTTTGCCATCCTTTGTACCATAAATAATTCCATACTGCTCGGTGAGCGCGCTTTATGCGTCCGAAAAATAAAGACCCTACTGCTACTGCACACCAGATACTCGTAGTGCAGTGCAAAAGAAAAACTTTCGTCCTTCCTTTAAAAAAGAAACTTTTCTTTTCTCCTTGTTACACTGCTGCAGTTAACTCAAAACTCTGTATCTATGGAGTAGCAGCGAACGTGGTTCATTTCGATTATCCTTAGAGGCGTAATAAGCTCCTAAGTAGATATTCTTCCATACATAATCGTTTACGGTGTCGACCAGGTTTATTGTTGCGCACTCCTGTCGTTCGCATTAATTTTGGCGCTGCTGGCGGCTTATCGCCCCAAAACGCATTGTACAGTATTTTTATCTATGGAACGGAACCAAAGTTAAAATTAGTGAAAGATGCTTAAAGTTCTATTGCCAGGCGGTAAATTTCCAACATTAGTATGAAACTAAGGACGAACAAGTTTCGGACAGAATGTGTTCGTAGTAAGTGCAATTACTTTGAGGTTTTCAGCGATTGTGAATGGGGAATTTATGGGTTAACTTCGTAAAAAGGAGGAAAAAGTTTATCGGTGTAGATTGTAGGTTTCTCCAACACGTAGGTAGTAGCCTCGAATTTAAAATTGTTCTTTTCCATGTACTGAAAGTAGTGTTATGGTTTTGAAGGGTTGTAATATAGTTCAGGAGAACAGTAATGAACGAGTTGGTTAAGCGAGTTTTGAGATAATAAATTTTCATGAAGGCTGCTTTAATGGAGAGGGAACTTTAATCGAGTTAGAAACGTCACCATAGCAAGGATTTGCATACTCGTACATATCTAAATGTAATTACTTCTAAGCTATGGACATAAACATTAAAACCATCGATACAGCCATCACATTTTTCGGTGCCGGAATGAGTTTGCTTATGTGGTCAACTTGATGTTTCCTTGTTCTGAGTTTCAAGTAATAGTGCCATAAAGGGAAGAGAGTCTCAACATCTCAAACTCACATATTTAGGAAAGAGTTCACATTTCACTAGTAGTTGTTAAAGTCTGGATACTTTTTCACTAAAATTTCCAAAACCCGGAGCATTCAGATTCGATGATCGGTCATTGTACTACAGGCAGACACTCAATTTTGGTGTAGTATAGGGTGACCAGATAAGTACGATAGGAAAAGAAATTTAAATAAATCAACAACAGTATCAGATATCAAACTGATTCTGACTTTATTTTGAAGCTACATTCATGCCATTATGTATGGAATAGCACATCATTTAAATGGCTTCCTCGGCTTCGATGGCAGTGCTTCAAGCGGTCGGTCCAATTTTTGATGACTCTGTCCAATCTATGCGGCGTTATTCCGGCAAAAGCGTCTCGAATATTGGCCTCGATCTCATCTAAAGCGGTTGGCTTGTTAGCGTAGACTAAGGACTAATCGAGGGTGTCAACTCGCATGATCGCGGTGGCCAATTGATGAACGCTCGCCGTGAGATGATACAGTCGCTAAATTTCTCCTTCACTACTTCGAGCGTTGCGTCGCTTGTATGTCATGTAGCTCCGTCTTGTTGGAATCACAGCTCGAATATATCGATTTTGTCCAGTTCTGGCCACAGAAAGTCGGTTAACATTGCTCTATACCGAGGACCATTGACGGTAACGGTGTCTCCTTCCTCATTTCGAAAGAAATAAGGTCCGATGATGCCGCCGTGCCATAAACCAATCAGTCAATCTTTGTGGACGCATTGGTGCTTGGTCGAAAATTTGTGGATTGTGGTCGCTCCAATAATGGCAATTTTGCTTGATGACATAGCCGCTGAGCCAAAAATGGGCGTCGTCCGAGTAGATGATTTTTTGGCCAAAATCCGGATCTCCGGCCAACATTTCCAGCACCCAATTAGCGTACTCACGGCGTTTTCTATGGTCGTTCTGCCTCAGTTCTCAAATCCAACCGCAAAATAAGCCTGGTTGACTCTCTGGCGATGCCCAATTCAGCTGATCGGCGCCGAATCGACATTTCTGGGTCATCTTCGGTACTGGCCGCTACGGCGGCTATGTTTTCTTCACTTTACACTGATTTCTGTCTGGTTGGTGGCTTAAGATCAAAAAAAGTGTACTCACGCTCAAACTTTTCCACGGTGCGACGAATTGCCTGCGCACTGAAGCCATAATAACGACCGACCTTAGCCGGAATTTCGACAATATTTTTTAATAATTTCCACATGCTCGGGAAGTGTCAAACGATGCATAATGAAATGGCAAGTCTTACTGAATATTTTGACAGCTGGATGTCATTAATAACTTTGACAGCTGCTGGGAAAAACTAACATTGCTATCTGGTCACCCTTTAGTTGGAGAAATTTAGATTTTATTCGTTTCTCTTTTATGCTCGGATGGTTCTTGTTTGTTGTTCCCCTATTGGGCTCGAACCTGTACACTTTGGGTTACGAGCAAACACACTTTCAATGAAGAGTCTCTGCTCAAAATGGATATTTACCTAACAAGAAGTGAAGTGTAATGTTTTCGTCCTTCACCAAGACCAATCACTTATGTAGTTTTGGAGCTACTGATACAAATTCGACTACAATGGTTCCAATTCTGATCAAAATTAGGTTTGGGGCCAAATCTTTTCATCCGTGAACGAATAAAAAGTGGGCTGATAGATCTACGTACAAGTTATATAACGTTTAAATTTGTCGAAGTTCTAGTATCATTGCGTCAGGCGACATATCCGTAAGACAGGGGTTATTGGATAATTGTCGCGCAAGGGTTATCAAAACTCCAGTGCGAACTGAATCAAAATCTGAGTCTATTTAGAAGGAAGATTTGGTTGGGCTTTCCATTTTTTTTTTATAATTAGAGCGCTTCGAAGGGGATATCAATTCCCTTATATGTTTTCTGGGCACGGGCGTTTGGGAAAAGGGGGGGAGAGGACAGAGGAGAAGCCTGCGCAGGTTGGCTTTAAATGTTTGAAAGTTGTAGTGATGGGGAAATATAGACAGTGGTGAGGTTATTTAACAGTACAAGAGAAGTAGGGCTTAAGGGTAAACTGATGTGCATTCGAAACATGAGACGTGTTGTGGGTGTTTTGGAGGCAACTGGTTACGAAAACTGTACTGCCGGTCATTGAGGAGTTTTCAGGGATCAAGATATTTCATAAGCTGACGACTTATTAGCGTTTTGAGCTTGGAAGGAAGGGACGTAAGTGAAATGGATCGGTCATTGGATAGGGAGGAAGATTCGTCCTTTTTAGGGACGGGATGGATAAATGTGGTTTTCCATCCACTCAGAAAGAGCCCTGAAGTTTGGGGTAGAGAGAAAAGCTTACACAGAGGTTTTGCCAGCGTGGAAGAACACGTCTTCAGAAATATGGGGGAGATACCATCTGGACCAGCGGATTTGTCTATATTAAGACCTTTGACTACTCCTGCAACTGTACGAGTGTGAAAGTGGACTTGTCCCATAGAAAATTCGACGCTCTCAAGTACAAGCGATTGTCATTGTCTAAGGATCTGAGAGCTGGAATATCAAAGGACTTGGAAGGCATCAATACCCTACGGATCGTAATAGAACATTGAGTACAGGTCTCTGCTACACCTACTTTCCATTGATTTCGAAAAAAGCTTTCCACAGTGTGAATAGAGAGTATGTATGTTATGCCTTGCAATGGAGAGGTATCCTAGGCTATTATCAAAGTAGGCAGTCACGTGCTGCATAGGAGTAGGTTGTCAGGGGAATTTGAGATTCAAAGCGGTGTCCAACAAGGCTGCATACTATCGCCATTACTATTTCTAGTGGTTTTCAGTGACGTATTTCGCAGGGCCTTGTCGGTGGAAAGCGGTAGAATCCAATGAAGTCTTACATCCTATCTTAAACATCTTGACTACGCTGACGATATTTGCCTACTATCGCATTGCATATTAAACCTGCACCAAATTAGTTTTGTAAGAGGGTACATGGTAGGTTTAAAGATCAATTCCACAAAAACTAAGATTCTCAGCCTTAATAACGCCTCAAGTAAGCATTGCTGATCAACAAATTGAGAGAGTAAATGACTTTCAATACGGACAAGGAAGGCACTGAATTGAATGTATCTAATCGAATCAGTAAACCAAGGTTGCTTCCGGAAATCTGGAGGAGCTTCAGAAAGATCAGCTTAAGCATCAAGTTCCGTCTTTTGCATTCAAATGTGTAGTCAGTATGGGTGCAGTACTTGAAAGGTGAACACCGTTGTCACAAGAAAGCTGCAAGCTTTTGTTTGTTGTCTCAGAAACATATTATGACTGTTCGGCCAAATAGTATCTCAAATGAACATCTGTATAAGAGAACGTACCAGGAACGTATAGATGCGATTATTCAGAAGAGAAAGTCTTAATGGATTGGTCACACTCTTCGAAAGGCCGACGATTGTATAGCAAAGGAAGAACAGTGGGTTGCCCAGAGATACTTGGCGCAATAGGGTCGAAAAGGAGGCACGGCAATTGAGGAAAAGTTGGAGAGACCTGAGGTACATCGCCAGGTACCGAAAAAGATGGCACGTATGCATGGCAGATGCCCTAAGAATCATAAGGGGACATAGGACCTAAATGAATGAAATGTTTAAAATGCTTTACGTTCCCTCCCTCGATGTCGAGCTGGTCGGCATGGTTATGGTTACACCTAAGTAAAAGGTAAGTGGAATTAAGATGATTTCCTGTTCCCACATTCGTCAGCTAAATTTAACAATTCCCTACCCATTCTCTTTTGAGGAAAATTCAAAGCAATTAAAACTCACATCCCTATTTTAAGACAAAAACCATCTGATGCAAACAGAGCGCACCTGGACAGAGATACCAGTGAAAACAAAAAAAACACCTAATTCAAATACTCGCGTGCAGACGAAAACAATTTATTTAACATTCATGTCGGGCGTAATAAACATTCGGTACATTTGGCGCGCGAACTGAAAGGCGATAACACTGATAAATTTCAACACATTTACTTCACCTCTCGACTTTGAAGCATCCGCTCCAAAGACGTTCAGCATAAAAAACAAATTAAAACACATACTTGGCTTTGTGTTTATACTCCTTTTTATTCAAGGATATTCCAAGGCGTCTCTCACACTGGCAGTGGTGGGAGATGAGATGGATTTAAATTTTATTTCATTTTCCATGCACGCCAGTGTGTGAGGTAAAAATAGACGCGCCATCGTAAAGATAAGAAATTGTTTAATCACTTCTTGTCTGTCTGAGAGACTTGCCTTCTTACTCGTATGTCTGGCTAGAGATTTTCCCAGAGAAGAGCGTAAAGTTTTAAAGTGCCCTTTACGTTGTGTTAATTTAATTTAAGGCAAATTAATTATATCACACTCTGTGTCTGTGTCTGTGTATCTTTGTATCTCTTGTACTCCATCACTCAATTGGATCTATTCAATTTGAATAATGGAATTGGAATTAAAATGAGATTCTCAACTAACACTCAGAAAGTGTCGCAGGTCGCAGTTCGCACACCGGTGACTGGAATGAATGGCTGGCGAGTGATGGCGAAAGTCTTAGCAGGACCGAAATCAAATCAAAGTCTTTTCGAAGCCAGTTCTGAGGCATTCAAGTGTCACTCCATCTATTTTATGCGAGCACACAAAAGTGTCAAACTGGATGGCTCAGCTCGTCCGTCTTCTGCACCTCTTGGCACTCTTCGAGATTTTCTTCTTTCATTTACTTTTCCACCGTGCGTGGGGGAAAAAGAAAAGAAAAATGAATGACAGAAACTTTTTGGCATGCAACCTGGCTGTGAAGGAAGCCAACACTTTTTTTGTTTTTTTTTTGTTTTTGATTGATGAATGAACGACATGATCTTCCAGCAAGCAATCATCGATGTCCATTGGGAGATGGATGCTGAATGGCAGCTGGATGGATGAATGGACAGTGGAATTTGCAGACCCAACAGAAATCCAATGACAGAAAAACACGACAGGCCAAAGTGAAAACCAAGGAGGTCAACAAATTTCAAGTCACTCAGGTGAAACTTTGTAGAGTTTCGGTGAACACTTCGAAGGTGGAGGAGGACACTTTTTCGTTAAGTGGAAATGTTCGACATATATTTATTACTGGTCTTGTTGAATGTTAGAGTGATTCTGACAAACGATTTGGTTTGATGCTGTTACGTTTAGTTAATGACGATGCTACACTTAGTTTTTGTACTTTTTTCTTTATAATAAACACTTAATTTAAAAACTGGTAGTGGCCGCCACCTGGGCCATATCTTGAATATGACCACTGCGAGCATGTTTGCAGCGATCGATTCTTTGGAGCCAATCTTCCACCACTCTTCCACACATATCGGCCGGAACGTTGGCAATTTCGCGCTCAATATTATTCCTGAGGTCTTCTAACGATGTTGACTTGTTGCCATAAACCAACAACTTAACGTAACCCCATAAAAATAAATCCATCGGCGTTAAATCGCATGAGTGAGCTGACCATTCGACCGGACCATTTCTCGAGATTACACGATTACCAAACTCCTCCTTCAATAAATCAATTGTTTGACCAGCTGTGTGGGATGTGGCACCATCTTTTGGAACCACACACCACTGATGTCAAGTCTATTCCAAAAATAGTCTTCCAACATGGCACGATAGTGACCGTAACATGGCGATCATTTTCATCGACGAAAAAATACGGTCCAATCACACCTCCGGCATTAAATCCACATCACACGGTCACTTTTTTCATTGGCATCATTGGACCTTACTTCTTTTGTCAATGGTCCTCGGTATAGAGCGATGTTAACCGACTTTCTGTGGCCAGAGCTCGACAACATCGATATATCCAAGCTGTGGGTCCAACAAGACGGCGCTACATGACATACAAGCGACGCAACGCTCGAAGTAGTGAAGGAGAAATTTGGCGACTGGGTCATCTCACGGTGAGCGTTCATCAATTGGCCGCCACGATCATGCAACTTGACACCCCTCGATTATTTTCTCTAGGGCTACGTCAAGTCCTTAGTCTTACTTTTACTTACTTATGTCCTGTATCCCCTTGTGGGTCCTAGGGCCTCTACAACGCCTACGCGCCATCGTGTGCGATTTCTGGAAATGTGCCTCAGCTCTCCCCAACTCTTTCCCAGTTGCCGTGCTTCCTTCTCAACTGTTCTGCGCCACGTACTCCTAGGACCGCCGCGTATCCTGCCATCCTGGGTAAGCGGGTTCCATTGCATCGCTTGGTTAGCTATGGACCTGTCACCCTTTCGGAGAGTGTGACCGATCCACTGCCACTTTCGTCGTCGTATGGTTGTGCCTATAGGTTCATGGCCCGTTCTCTGATAAAGCTGTTCGTTAGAGATACGGTTTGGCCAGAATATCCTTAAGATGTAACGTAGACACCTATTGACAAACGTTTGCAGCTTCCTCGTGATAGTGACGGTCACTCTCCAGGTACCACATCCATATAGCAACACGGATTCAACGTTGGAACGGAACAGTCGTAGCTTGGTGTTTAAGCTAATTGCATTACTTCGCCAAACTATGGATAGCATCCCAAACGCAGATTTTGCTTTACCTATTCGGCTGGCTATATCCAGTTCGGTTCCGCCATCGGTTGAGACAATACTCCCAAGGTATTGGAAACTCTCTACTCTCTCAACCGTTTGTCCAGCAATGCATATATGAGTTGATGAGTTTGGTCCTAGGCTGATCATTTTTGTTTTTGCCGAGTTAATTTTCAGCCCAACGACGTCTGCTTCCCTCTCCACATTTGCTGTCATTTGGTGAAGGTCCATTATTCTGTGAGACAGTAGGCATACATCGTCGGCGTAGTCGAGGTGTTTGAGTTCAGATGTAAGAGTCCATCGAATTCCTCCATTTCCTGTTGATAAGGCCGCATTCAGCACATCGCTAATCACCAATAAAAACAATATTGGTGAAAGTATGCAGCCTTGCCGAACCCCACTTTGGACTTCGAATTCCTCAGACACCCTTCCTCTGTGCAAAACGTGACATGTGGACCCATCATATGTAGCTTTGATAATTGCTATTAATTTATCCGGAATGCCTCTCCTGCGCAAGGCACGCCAAATAAATTCCCGATTGACACTATCAGTCCTTAGTCTACGCTAACAAGCCAATCACTTTGGACGAGCCCGAGGCCAACATTCGAGACGCTATTGCCGGAATAACACCGCACATATTGGACCGACCGCTTAAAGTACTGCCAGCGAAGCCGAGGCGGCCATTTAAATGATGTGTTATTCCATACAAAATGACATGAATGCAGCTTCAAAATAAAGCTAGAATCAATTTGATATCTCGAACCGTTGCGAGATTCTTTTCCAATCTATGCTACTATGTTAATTTTCGATGATTTTCAACCCATCTTTGGCTGTATTGCGGTATAACTTCAGTTTGGGGATTATCTACATAGACACGGGATAAACAGATGTGTCTTGCAAACATGCAAGAACTAACTACCTGTCACTGTGGATGACAGATGGATTTGACAGATGCTATATGCCAGGGATGTGAAATTACAACCTCGAAATGAATAACCATTTAAATCTAGGTTTGCACTAGAGTGACAGGTTTAATTTTGTAATAATACGCAACAGCGCAACAGGTATACCTTTTGTGCGACTTACCTTGTTTAACGAATCGACAAGTGGATTGTCATTGCATACCTTGGCGATTGCAGGTTGCAGATTTTCGGTCATACATGAATTTGTGTCATAAAGTTAAATTAAATATCCCTAAAAAACTTCTAACTAATAAAAATTGAAGCAATATTCGCGTTAAAATTCACTTTGCAAACAATATTGTTCATCAATCGGTTGATACAAAAAATATGTCACCGATTGTTGCAATCAAAGTCTGAAATTGTTGCCCATTAATTGTCATCCTAATATTATCCTTTCTCTTTACAAAAAAAAAAAACTAATCTCCTCCCAATCAGAATACAATAAAACCCGTAGATACGTTAAAGAATAAAAAAAAAGAAACGCGACACATTCAATGGTTAAATTGGAATTGATATACGACCTTTGCAACTGGGGCTGCCACCAAAACAATATCATTTTCAATCGCAGTCCGAATGGTTTTTACCACCATGTCAACCCATCCCGCAGCTGATTGGGATTCCCATATTGATGGAGCTTCCGTTTGGGTGAATCGGTAAAACATACACAAGTGGATGGGGGTGCTTCCGGGAAATATTTTTTGGTCATCGCTCACAACAGACTGCTCGTTTGATCTCATATCGCGATATGTCAATTGGAAATGTTCAATGATGTTTTTTTTTTTCATAGCCATTCGAGCTTTGGCATCTTTTTTTGCGTTGTTTTGTTGTAGTCTCCCGCGCGAAACAATTTCCGACCAACAATTGATGAGAAAAGTCAAAATCAGATAGAGCCACATACTACTCTGCGCGACCGGATATCGATGCGACTTCAATTTATTTTGCATTTTGTATTGGCCTTGAGGTTTGCGGGGTTAAACGGGGATCAAATTGAAAACTTCCCTGAAAAGTGATTGCATCGGACTTTGTGACGCCTTGTTGCAATTTCAATATAAGTGCCGATGGCAATTTTATATAAAAATTTGGTAGATAAGGAGGTGTAGGGAGCTAACACTTAATGCATTGTTATTTGAAGTCAGTTTACAGTGAGGCTTACAGGGAAAAATTCAACTACCTAGAGTGAGAATTAGATCTGTGAATCTTTCACCAAACAAATATTTGGCGCAAATAATCCATATAGGGCCTAGAGCTTAGCTTCTTGAAGCCATTTATTCTGTGCTACACATGAATGGAAGGGACCTACCAACAGTTTTGTACCGCATGCGAATGATAAGGTTTTGAACTGGAAAGGTTCTTATGATAATTTTATGCTCATGTATGTGTGTTTTCGGTGCTTCTGAGACTCGATATATATCAACAGAATGGACGTTAAGATTTGAGCAGAAAGACAAAGCCTCAAAAATTTGCTTTGATTGTCACACCTTCAGCAAAACTGAACTTATGCTCTTTACCGCTAAAACCAAAATACTGACATGCAGACCCCACGGCTAAACAACCAATTGCCGATAGGTACCTAAGTGTGGTACTTGACCCTAAGCTAAGCTGGAAGCTTAATAAGAGCAGCGGGTAAAGAAAGCCTATTCGGCAAAAAGTGGGGACTTCGCCCGATGATGGTCTTATGGATGTATACCGCAGTGGTACGTCTTATACTTTCCCATGCGTCACTAGTTTGGTGGCCCGCGCCAAGAAAAGACAACATCAAGTTTTTTTTTTTTTTTTTTGTCGGGACGGGTACACCCTACTGGAGCAATTAGACTTAAAACAGGTCCATTGTACAACCAGGCAGAGAACCCCATTTTAATGTGTTTTTTTTTTGTTTTTTTTTGTAAAAAAGACGAGTAGACGCTTCAGTGATGAAGAGCTTAAGTCATCAGCACTCACTACATCAGCACCGAATCACTGCCACCTGATCCGAGCAAAGGCAGGACAATAACATGTGCCGCAGTGTCATCTCCCTCCCCACAGGAGTCGTAGGCAGGGGTACAGCTCTAACCTAGCCCGTAAGAACGCCAGCAGTATTTTCTGCTAAGAGATAGCAAGAACGAGGGCCATTCGTCTAGTCTGCCTGCATCCTGGAGAGTCATTCCACCTTCGATTGTGTTCATTGAAAACCCAGTCGTCAATGGAAGCCCTAACAGAGGACGCTGGCAAACCCAACGTGGGTTCAGGTCCAGAGAAATTCTCTTCTGAGCCTTGTCTAGCAAGCTCATCAGAGATTTCATTTCATTTCTGGAAGACAGATGTGTGTTTTCCCAATGAGAAGTGAAGCCTAATGTTGTCGCATTCCATAAAAACACTAGCACCAGACCCCTGCCCAGTTTTAGAGCCGTCCGTGAAAATGCGTCTACATTCCTTTCCTGGCTCAGATTCCGGCCAAAGCCAATCCTGAACATAGGGGGAAAGTTGACTTCAAATTTGCACCGCAGCCTTAATTCAGGTGTCATTGCATCAGACGGCATATCCATGAGACAGGGGTCGTAGGATAATCGTCACGCAACGTCATCAAAACTCCAGTGCGAATCGTGCTAGAAACCACTTTTTTTTTAAACGGAAGATGGCTCTGAGTGTACACCCCATAATATAAATATTGAGGGGGGTTAACCAAAGCGTCCAGAGCAGAGCCAGGCCGTACTGGGGAAAGCTCCCAAGCATCCGAGACAGACCTTTCGTTGGAGTTTGGCGAAAGCAGCAGTAACGTATTTACATGAGAGCTTATTCCACCAAACAGCTGACGCATATGAAAGGAAGGGTCTTATTATTGCCATGTAGATCCAAAGGACTTTCCTTGGCGACAAGCCCCATGTCTTGCTGAAAACACCTTTGCATTGCCGAAAGACTGACAGAGCTTTGGAAGTTTCAGCTCAACATGTTTCGTCCAAAGAAGCTTGCTATCGAAGATTACTCCTAAATATATGGCTTCCTTGGAGAGTTGGTTAGTGACGTCTTTTAGCACTGGCTGAGTCAGACCAGTCAATTTCCTCCTTCTCGTAAAGAGAATCACTTCGGTTTTGAGAGGATTAACGGAAAGCCCATTCCTAACGCACCAGTCGTCAATTGCGTCTAGGGCACCTTAGAGCAAACAGTCGCTAGGCACGACCGACAGACAGAATGGCGACATCATCTGCATATGCTTGAGCGTAGACGTTAGAACTATTGCGTGTGTTCAACAGGGAGTCAACTAGCATGCACCAAAGCAGTGGAGACAGAACTATTTACACCTGCCATAACACACCGGCCACAATCTGCATCTACAGTCACTGTTCTGTTCACCAGCATTGCTTTGATCCACAACACTAGTGATTCTTCTACGCCGTGATTTCTGGTAGAGTTACACATGCTGTCAAAAGTCGCATTGTCAATGTGTATGAAAATGCCTATCGCGTATTCCTTCCTGTCAAGCGCACATTTTATTCTACTGACCAGATTTTGAAGCACAGTCTCGCATAATTTTCCGCATTGATAGGCATGTTGCATCTCTAACAGTACCCTCAAAATAACTTTGCGCAGATGTAGCTCAACCAGTCTTTCCATGCTTTTCAGCAGGAAGGACGTCAGACTAATAAGTCTGAAGCTCTTGGCGAGAGAGTAGTCATCTCTGCCGATTTTCGGTATGAAAGCTACTTTGACTGTTCGCCATTAGAAGTTTTCTGGTTTCCTTACGAATTCGTTGCAGATTTGAGTTCCACCACGGAACTCTCTGCAGAGGTTTTTTGTCAGCGGACGTGTTAGTTCAAAACATCTTATAAGGGTGCTATTCAGGTCTTGAATGGCTTCCTCTACCTTTTGCCTCGTTCTAAGTTTAGGTAGATCTTTGACAGATTTGCTTAACTTTTTCTTAAACCGGATCCAGTTGGTTATTCTCGTATTCCTCCTCTTCTGCAAAGGTGTAGCTTCGCATTCGATTTGGAACATCAAGTTAATCAAGAAAGTTCAGGGAACCGCAGCTATAGACACAACGGGGACCATGAGAACATGCCCTACAGAAGCACTGAAAGTAATACTGAACCTTTTACCACTTGTCCTTCATATATCAGCATGCTCCGGACAGACTAAAAGAAACGGGGTGCTGGTGACTGTACCAGAGGATCTGTCAGCATCTCAGAGTAGACTGAAGAAAGGCTAAGTGACGAACGACTACGAAATCAAAGTCTTCACCGAAGGTTCGAAAATGGAGTGCCGGTGGGGGAGGGGATTTTCCCCCACAACCTGAATATATCAAAATCATAACGCAAAGCAAATGGGTTGCGGAATTACGTCATATCTAGCCCAACTACAACTGGTGGAGAACACAAGATCTACAAAATAGAAACCGGGCAGATATTGTTAGAATTGTGGCGATTAATATAGGCCATTGGCCCATTGGGGTTTACACGGTCAGACTTACATCCAATGCATATTGTCGCAGCTGCAATACTGCAAACGAGACAGGAACTATCTATCAAGTGTCCGGCTCTAGTTAGGGTCAGATAGGCAAACCTTTCTTTCACAACCTAAGGGAGATTGCGGAGAAAAGCATTGGGGAAAGTTATCAGTTTTCTTAAAGCCACAGGGTATATTTAAAGAAGGTTTACACTATCCCCCTCATCTCTATAGGCTATCATCCCAACAACACCCGATAGGTCACGTGGCATTAAAACGGCCCTAAAGCGCTAATTAGGTTTCAGCATAGGATGCTGTTACTGTCACCCCTACCTACCTACCTACCTATAGGTATAATTCCAATTTTTACCACTTCTACTTCACACAGAAAAAGTGTACAAGTTGCGCGGATAGCCTTCGTGAGGACTATTAAGATTTTTTAATTGCAATCGCAATTATTTTACTTAAAAATTCCACTGTCTGTCGAATCCTCACACCTCCCGCACACACTATGCCTGAGTATCTGTGCATTATTGTTCTCATGCTCTCGATTTTCATTATCAGTTTTAATATCTGCATTATTTTTTTCGGATTCAAATTAAAAATGAATAAAATTGTTCGAGTTTTTTTTTATAGAGCTGCATATGTACATACACATATCCTCCTTGTAATTATGCTGAATAAAAAGGAATAAAGGAAGAATAACCATAGTCCTCATTTCATCCATCCACTCCCACCCTTAGAGAAAATCTGAAATCCGAATCAGAACAAAAAAAAAAAAAAAGAGATTGCATTTCTGATTGGAAAAACAATATTATGAGTGGCATAAATTAAAAGCATGAAATTAATAACAAGACTATGGTTTTAACGGTAAATGAACTGAATAAAAAATGAATGTCATTTAAATCGATGAGATTGAAGGATATATACGAGTATACGTACAATTAGTTTGCAATCAGTAAATGATTAAAAATTGAAATGATTCAGAATAAAAATAATTATGTGGGATACAGCAAGGACATGTGTGGGGGTGTGGGTCATTCACCCTCCCTCCTGGATATGTGATTAGGATTTTTTCTTTTCAATGATTTTTCGTACGTGCGTGTGTGTTTTTGATGGGCCATGATACAGAGAGGTCACCCTCAAGGGATATGGCCCCTTGTCTGTTTTTAATGGCACACAAGATGCGCCTGGGTGGACACTGTGTTACATTTATTCGAAACGCATACAGTTTAGTAATGGATTACCCAGAATGGATGACAATAATCAGTTAAAACTGTCAAATAATGACATCAAGTGTATACAATGCCCAAGGGGATGCCCAGCACACTCTCAAAGAATTAAGGACATCATGGGGCTATTGAACTCTCTGTTGGTAGAGTATAATTGGCGTTAGATTGTTAATGGTGTGCAATACGTCGACTAATTGGAGTGATTTTGACTTGATACATCCATCACGTGTGCCTCTAGTGAATTATGTACAATACTAGTCACAACAAATTTATTTTTAATGAGATAATGTGTGATTTGCATCAAGGAGATACATTTAAGGGAATTCTAGATACTTACAGACTACCATTAAAATTTCTAATCAAAATCCTATTCTATTCCTACCTGTGGTAGATTGCCAAATAAAAGTTAATTACTCCGGTAAACACTGCGTTTTATCTAGACTTCAACCAGTGGCGTCTCGTCGATAGGTGCACAACAAATTCCACGTAAAGATTTAATTCCTAAATGCTAAATACTTTTAAATTAGATGCAGAATTTCAGTATGCAGTCTTCCTAAATGTCCGACTTTACCGGGAACTTGATGTAAAAATTCGTTTTGAGTGCGAATGTCTCGGAAAGGTTTTGAAATTCTCTACTAAGCGGAAGCAGAAGTTTTCAAAAATTGAAAGTACTCGTAAGTCTACTCCCGTTTTTGAGTGCGAATATCTCGCAAACGGTTTGTCCTGCTACGAAATGTTCGATAAGGTTTTCAAATTTTCAACAAGATATATGGAGAGTTTATTAAATGTTCAAACATTTAAGGTATTTTGTATGACTTTTTTGGATGAAAAAAAATCGTTTTTGAGTGCGAATATCTCACAAACGGTGTGTATTACGAACAAAATTATTAAAGACAAAATTTTTTCAAAATTTTCAATGTTTGAAGGCACACAATCTTCTAAAATGTCCGACTTCAATTGAAACTTGATGGAAAATTCGTTTTTGAGTGCGAATATTTCGGAAACGATTCGTCTTGCAAAAAGAATTAATACGGTCGGTGTAGGTTGACGAACAAAAAATATGTAACTTACTATGAAAACGGACGTTCAGCAAAAGCTACATTTCGCAAAATTCGTGATTTCGGTGTGTTTAATCGTCCTACAAATTTGTGAAGCGTTTTGAAGAAACTGGTTCGGCGTACACGTGAAAACATAACTGCTGTAAGCGAAAGCGTGCGTGAGCATATCTACTAGGACGCGCACAACCTTATGCCCGATTTTGAACTTCGATCTTCATCTGCATCCATACAAGGTCCAAATCACTCAACAATTGAAGCCATTGGACTATGGTAGCGCAGAACATTCGTCAATTACAGACCTATTGTGATACCCATCGGGGGAAACTGACTGACAGATTCATATAAAAGAATACTTAAGCATACTTACTGTTGTTATGGTACAAACGATCCTATGGATCTGATGAAGTTCAAGATGTCATTCACCACTTTGTTAAGTAGTTCTTCTAGATCCTGGAAGAAGTGTCGCCCGAGGAATTGATGATAGACGCCTGGGCAGCGGCAAAGAAAGTGGGTTGTATCCTCATAAACTTCCTCGTCACCGCAACCCCTACATAGGTCTTATAAGGGCCATACCTTCCTAGCGATGGTCTAGAGAGTTCCATCTGTTGTTTGTCTCTGTTGAGTTTTATTTCCAGCTTATTGGTCAGATTGCTCAGGGCTTAGTGCAGAACCTCCCCTTTCCAGTTTATCGGTTTTCTCATTCCCTCGTATGCCTTCGTGTCAGGGACTCAGAAGAGTTTTGCCTTGTGCTTCGTTCCAAAAACCTCGAGCTCTTCTCGAGAGCACTTCACAAGCTTTGATTTTATTTCTGTACCAGTAAAAGCTTTCATTCCTGCTTGGATGTTGAAGAAAAAGGTAAAATCGTCTTGTGGTATTGCCCTCATCGCAGTCTCAAGTGCAGCTATTGTCACTGCTAAGACCTCCGCCTAGCAAACACAGCTGCAGTTCGGAAGTCGGACTGACTTTGGTATATCCAGCGGTTCGGAGTAGATACCCGCACCTACACTTGGTAGGTGCTTGAGAAAGGTCTTATAAAGTTTAGGTATGGTGTGGTGTAATCAGGATCATAGTGTGACAAATTGTATTTGGTTTCCTGCAGTTTGATGGGACTTACTATAGCCGTATATATCCATAGGATGATTTTGGGGCTAGGTCCCCAGGTTTTTCCAAATATTCTTTTTGGGGATTAACCGCAAGGCCACACTTATCAGTCCAGGTGTATAAGGTGCTTCTTAATGCCCCTTCTTCTTCAAATAAAAATTTGCCTATTGCCAGTAGCACAACGTAGTGGGGACCTGACCCCGCCTTGAAGCGTATCTCTTGAGGCGTATGCTTCTAACTTTATTTGACCAAGTTCAACTATAATATGTCTTTCCTCTAGTATACTAACTTTGTTAAGGTTCTGCATCCGTTTTGACATTGTTAAAGGCTCCTTTAAAGTTTAGGAAGGCGGCTAAAATGTATCCTTTATCTTTCAGCGTTTTCTTTATTGAGCCGACAACACAGTGTAGTATTGTCTCTACACTTTTACCTTCCGTATAAGCGTGCTGAGCCGGAGATAAGTCTCCAGAGTTTATTTTGCTACGAATGTATATGTCTGCTAGTCTTTCGAAAGTTTTCAGGGCAAAGGAGGTAAGATTAATTATTATTATTATTATTATTTATTTAAAACTATAAGGCTTACACGTAAGATACAAATCTTTTAAGCTGTGAAGCTACTTTAAATGGTTGATAATAATTATTTTTAAAAAAATTAAAATTAAGAAAGATAAGAAAACATATATTATAAAAAAAAGAAAGAAAGAAAATAAGGAAAAAAAGAAATATTTATATATACATATATTTGAGAAAATTAAAATTTAAAAATTTAATAATTAATTAACGATTTTTAGTATCCTTTTGTCAAATCAAAACTGCTTCAAAAATCAGAGAAAGAAAGAAAAATAAGAAATAAAAGTTCAATGTCTGCACATTTATATGCTTAGATGCTCGCTAAGTCGCCTTTTAAAGTCACCGTTGCTATTAGATCTCCTTAAACTGGCTGGGAGTGAATTCCAGAGTCTTACAGCGTAAATAAAGAACTGTTTCTGAGTCGTATAATATTTGAAGCGCGGAATAATAAATGCTCCACTTCTCGCGGATGAGGAAAATTGAAGAACATGAAAAAGATATGACGGAGCTTTTGATTCTTTAAGATTAAAAAGGAAAGTTAGAACATTAAAATCGAGATATTTTTTGAACTCCATCCCAAGAAATTCACGCGCATATTCCGAAATATGTTCATATCTACGGATGTTATAGACATATCGTACTGTACTATTGAAAGCAACTGTGAGTTTACGTGAGCTATTGCTATCTACGTCGCAGTAAATTGGGTGTGCATATAGTAGTATTGGAAGGAGCAGTGTTTTGACAAGAGTTGTTTTTATTTTGCGCGAGAGGCAGCTACTAGTTTGACCTAAGGCTCGCAGGGCTCCATAGACTTTGCCTATAGTATTGGTCACGTGAGATTCCCAGGTGAGATATTGATTAAATGTCACTCCGAGGTTTTTAACACTTTCTACGTAATCTAAAATGGTTCCATTGATTTCTGCCTTAGGAAGAGACGACTTATCCAAGCTAGTACGACTTATCATTATCGCTTTACTTTTTTTAGAGTTTAGCATCAGCTTGTCAGAAGGTCTTCATTTATACGCACTGTAGCATCTTCAACGAGTCCCAGAGGAAAACTCAAATAAAGTTGTACGTCATCAGCATACATTTGTATCTTACAATGTTTGAGAATAGTGGGTATATCATTATTAAACATGGTAAACAGCAGCGGCCCTAAAATGGATCCCTGGGGAACGCCCGTATCAGTTTTTAAGAATGAGGATAAATTGCCATTGGAATAAACCGCTTGTGAACGATCCTCAAGGTAGCTTATAATAATTTGTATGGCAGAGGAATCGAGGTTAAAATAGTGTTTAAGCTTAAGAATGAGAATATCGTGCGACACAGTGTCGAAAGCCTTCGAGAAATCAAGTAACACCAGAGAAGTCACATGATCATTATCCATCTCAATGCGAATATCTTCAACTAATTTCAATAATGCAGTAGTGCAACTATGTTGTGGTCTGAAACCCGATTGAAATGGTGAGAGTAAGTTGAAATTATTCAAATATGCATGAAGCTGTGAGCTCATGATTTTTTCAAGTGCTTTAGACATGAACGGGAGTATCGAAATGGGCCGATACTCTCGCTCTTTACCAACAGTACTTTTCAGGACTGGTATTATCTTTGACCTTTTCCAAGATTTTGGATAAATGCAGCAAGTTAATATTCTGTTAAAGATGAATGTCAGAGGTGGTAATACATGATAAATTACAATTTTTAAAAAGCTAGGATGCATTCCATCCAAACCAATAGCATCCGATTTGATTGCCAGTATAGCTTTCAGAACCTCAAATTCAGTTACTGCGGCAAAACCAAAACTAGCTGACGAGTCAGGTATAAGTTCTGGGTTTATATAGTCCGCGTCGTCCATTTCACATAGTTGTCTGTTGTGGTCAGTAGAAGCAGCAGCAAACTTTTTATTTAGCTGGTCAATATCAATGTCCACGCAACCACCAGGATCAATATTTTTGCCTGTGCCAAGCTCTTTAATTTGCCTCCAGGCTTTCTTGTTGCTCAGGCCGGGTCTAAATTTGGAAGAGAAAAACTTAGTTTTGGACTTCTTAATTTCTTGATTTACTTTATTTCTGAGCTTCTTAAAGTAATCATGAAACATTGGAAGTTTGAATTTTTTCCACCGTTTGTACGATAAATCCCTAGCTTTTATAAGTGATGCGATGTATTGATTGAACCAGCTATGTTTTTGGTTGCGCAAGACAAGTCTTTTGAGGGGAACATGACTTTCAAATAAGTTGTTAATTATTGATGTAAAAGTTTCAACCTGATCATTAATAGATAGCATGAAATATAGACTATGCCAATCTACATTGAGAGAATCCCTCGCCAAGGCAATCGGATCAATTGACTTGAAATCTCTGTAGCTAATAACAGTCGGCTCAGCTGTGCGATCAAAAGTTAAGTCGTAGAATAGAAGAATAAGGTCATGTTTCGAGAACCCGGGAACATCAAGTTGGCGATAATAATTTACTCGTTCGGGTCTATTTACAATGAAAACCTCCAGAAGGGTAGAGTTGTGAGCACTAAAATGCGTGGGTAAGGTGGTATTCACTGCGGATAAGTGTAAGCTGATTAAATTGTTTCTAAACTGAAAGTTGCTATTGTCTAAGAGATTAATATTTAAGTCACCGGTGACTACTATATGATTATATTCAAAACCAATATTCTCAAGGACATTAGTAACAGCGATTGTGTTAGTTATCCAAGGAGGTTTGTAAATGACACCAATCAAGCATTTGTCAAATCCACAAAGAAGCTCAATAAACAAGTATTCGATGTCATCGTTGATACTAGATGTTTTAATAATTTTACTTGACAAAGTCTCCTTAACAAAAATTGCCACTCCACCCGCTCTATTTCCAATACGATCAGCTCGATAAGTTCTATAGCCAGAGATAGCAATAGCCACATTATTTAGGGTTGGATAGAGCCATGTTTCGGATACGCATATTATATCAACTTTCCCATCTTCAAAAATCAGTTTAAACTTATCAAAGTGCTTTTTTAAACTTTGAGCATTAATGTGACAAATAGACAATCCAGAGAACCTACTACAAAAAATGTTTAACATTACTCGTGTTTTATGAAATAAGCGGTCATTACCATAAGGCACAGAGAAATCACCCCCAATTTCGTTATTGCTCATATTAGTTATCATATGCAATGAAAAAGAAGGAGACGGTTACAGCAATTGGCTTGAAGTCTTTTGCAGTTGTGTGACGTGCAATATCGGCCTTGAAGGTTTGAAGACCACTTAAACCTGTCTCCCCCATGTCCTTGAGATATATCCCCAAAGGAGTCTATTTAGATAAAGTTTTTTGAGTACCGGAATAATTATAGTTGCAGTTTTCTGTAACATGATCGGGAGAATACCATAGATTTCGGGGAATTTAAATGGAGACAACGATCTAATAGCCCACTTAATTCCTTCCTCTGTAAGCAGATCCGTCGGTGGTTCCGCTATCTTGTTACTATATATTCCGGTGCAATTGTCAAGCTGGGGCGTGCATCCCGGAAATTCCGACTCCGCCTCAAATTGTGGTGACCCTATCGATCCCAGATCTGAAGTTTGCAGAAAATCCGTCCAGCCGCTTAGGCTGCAATCGGCTCTTCATACAGACAGACATACAGACAGAGTTGAGAGATCGTCTTGAGTGCGAATGTATCACAATTGTACAAAGAATATTATTACATTTGAAATTTTAGCTTTTGAAATTCCCGGCAATACAAATTCCGAATACTTCAAAATTTTCAAAAATATAAAGTCAACAGTCTTCTATGCTGTCCGATTTTACATGAAACTTGATGAAGAAATCCATTTTAAGTCCGAATAATTCGAAAACGGTACGTCATACGACAAATATTATTTCGATTGGAATTAAGGGTTTTGAAATTCTCATGATTCAAACTGTCTGAGTAATGAGTACTCGTATCTCAAAAAATGTTTAAAAATTGTTCGAAATTGCTCAAAATATCCGACTTTACAGCGAATTAAATGGAAATCGCATTTCAGTGTGAATAATCCGAAATGTTTTTTTTTTTTTTTTTATAATGTGAACCCCCGAGGCCATATGGCACACGAGCCGCCACTGTTTTCAACTAGGCACTCTCATCAAATTCAGTATTCAAACAAGAGCATCTCATTTCAATTATTCAATGCAGAAACTTTACCCTTCTATCGAACGTCAATACTCGACCAGACTTCAAAGGAAAAATCATTATCTCCTGTAGGACCGGTACACTCATCGTGCGTATCCATTCCTAGTTGAATGGTAAATATCCTAAACGTAGTAAACACCAATCACTACCGAAGTATCATTCGCCGCCGGTTGCAGCTAATTGATATTCGTAGGATGGTACGGATAGCTACCCTTTCCGTTGGAACAAAAGTTTCCATCTCCGATTAGAGGTTAACCAAAGCTTCTAATGATTGCAGGAAACGTCAATGGGTGTGAATTAAACCGACGTGTGTGCCAGTACCAGTGGATGGTGCCTGCACTGTTCTGTGGTGTCTTTGATGGACAACAGAATGCAGAATGAGCTTTACCCTCTCAGAAGCTGCTGGTCTTGAGAGGAGGTGAAAACGTTTGCCTGTGACGAGACAAATTTCACTAATGTTCCATCAGAATCTACAAATAAGAGATACCCTAGCACCAGCACCAGCAGTCATCTGCACTTGAAGTTCATCAAATTACCCAAAAGAACCGATGGGCGACCACGTTGAGGACAGTAGGCAAGGACCCCCACCACATTTATCAAATCTTAAATCCATGTGTCAGTCAGTTTCAGCTCACCGACACCTAAATCCTAACACAAGTGTGGGAGTCTGGACGGGTTGTTGGATGGTGTATTCACAATCCGAACATGTGGCCACAAAGAAATAAAAGAAAATTCCTTATTAATTCCTGGGGAGGAAATCGCAGCTCTAAAGGTTGTAGATATATGCACGAGTATAGGTATGTACTATGTATGGCTAGAACCAAGTTATTGTTGCCCATAAAGCTCGTGTTCGATTGATTGATTTGGTCAGATACATGTGTGTGTGTGTTTGAAGTGGTGGCATTGATGCGAATCTGAAAGGCTTTCATCAGCTTAAGCAACCCGCCATTAAATGCCCCCATCATCCCACTAGCATACAATTATATACGAGTTTAAGTAGGTGGCTGTCGGGAGTTATTAGTGAGAATGATAATTAGTCTTCAAGGATTTGTGTATGCGTATAGTGCGACGTCGTCAGCGTTATAAATGATCCCGATGATGGGGAGATATTAATTTTTATATGTTATCCATTTGGATAAATGATTTTCGATTGATTCTATGCGTGTTGCTCCTTTGATCCTTGAACATGGAGCGTAGGATCTGGTGGGAAATTTCTATTGTGTAGGGAAGATGGTGTTAAGTGGTCTTAGATGATGGAATGTTGTTTGTCGTGGAGGAGTTTCGATTCGTTAGGCAATTTGTTTTGGGGGAATTTGTCTGCCACTTCGTGACAGTAATGACAATAAACCGGAATGCCATAAGGGCTTAGATCGTCATGGATAAATTAGGGAGCTACACAATTGGGTTTTTCTATTTGCGTCTTGAGAAAAGTGGGTCAACATACTTGAGGTATTTTTGTGATATTTGCTTGTTTTCTGTGATGGATTTGTGAACATCTGGGTTCGCTTTCTTATGGGTAGACTGACATAGTCTCAGTTAGCCGTGCTTAGTTTTTTGCTTGCTCCTGTAAAGGCAGATGTGTGAACAGTTTTTGAGAAACTTTCCGTCCTCAAGATATTGATTATTTTTTTATTAATTGGGGTAAGGTACTCAACCTTTGACTGGATTTAACTTTTTACAAACAGGGGCTCGGGGTAAGAGATCGACTTCCTTAGTTCACTCCATCAAGGATACTCAGTTCAAGCAGTTTTCACTGATATTTAGTTCGTTTGCGGTCTGGGTTTGCCGAAGCCGACAATTGCAACCTGGAGATTGTCTTTAATGACCTAAAAGTCCTGCCTTTTCGGCTTTTTATTTTGGACAGGGGAAAGAATAGTATCTTTGCGTCCTTTTTGCGTATTTTTAATTGCACCTACACTTACTTACTTACTTAGGCGGCGCTATAGTTTGGGGTGAACCTGGGCCTCAAGCAAAAGCCTCTTTAGTTAGCCCGGTCCTGCCTCCATTTACGCACTCCAAATCGGTAGAGGTCCCCTTCTACTTGTGCGCGCCACCTAAGGGAGGTCTTCCTCTACTGCGTTGTCCCTCTGGGTTCGATTCGAAGACTCTGTGGGCTGGAGCATTGGTATTCATTCGCTCAACATGTATTCGTACATAGCCATCTTTGGCGACTGATGCGCAGTTTTGGTGATTTGCACTGGCCGGCAAGATCGCATGATGTGGCCATTCCAAACTTCCTTCTTTGGGGTTATTTGGAGTCGCGGATCTATATGAACAAACCACAGATCCTGGCTGCCTGACAAGAAGTTTCTCAGTGTTTGCCTCTTAGTTTCGAATCGCGCACAGTGAAAGAATACATGTTCCGCATCTTCTTGAGCCTGAATGCACTAAGGATAGTAGAGAGAATTGTCAATTGTGTTGCTTGAATCTGTGGAGATACGCGCAAATACATCCGTGCCCACTTAGTAGCTGGGTTTTTTCTAGAAGTCTGCCTCGCCATGCTTGCGGCCTGTCCTTTCATATGTTTTTTTGGATCTCCTCTGTCAGTATATCTAATTTCACTGCATACTCCATTTGCATCAATCATGACAGCTAGGTATTTGATGGAGTGCTTTGTTGTAATCTGGTGTCCTCCTATCGTAAGAGTGAATGTTTCCCTCACTTTTCTGCTACTGATTAGTACCGCTTCTGTCTTGTATTCGCCTTATTTTAAGCCCACAGATTCAAGCCAGAGTTGAACGATCCCGATTGCATCGTTGCTTATTTGGACCACTTCTTCCAGTAGCTGCAATATCGTCTGCAAAGTCTACGATTGTATCTTCTTCGGTATAGGCAGATTGCATATTCCGTCATACATAACACTTCACAGAAATGGACCCAACACTCAACCTTGTGGTACCCCACGTGACGGTATACTAATTGGGGCCATCATCTGTGTCACATATCTTATGTAATCCGCCACAATCTTCGTGATGTACGTGGGTATCCTCATATTTCGAAGGGATTCCAAGATATACTTCCAGTTCGCAGAGTTGAATGCGTTTCTTACGTCCAACGTGATAATAGCACAATACCGTTTAGCACCACTTCTCTATCTTCTGCCTTCTATCGCTTTCTTCCCTGTGTCAAGGACTACTCGAAATGCATCTATCGTTGACCATGACCTTCGAAAACAGTACTGATGTTCTGCCACTCCTCCTGCGTTTTCAATGGCTGCTTCCGGCTTGCCATTTCCAACTATGGTCGAAACGACAATGGATTCCAAATGGATCCCTAGGAGCATTACTTTCTTTGGATATTAGCACTAGTTTCTGTTTCTTCCAAAGGGAATACTTTTTCATTCAGGCATGAGCTGTAGATATCCGCAAACTAGCCCAGATGGGCTAGATGACTTCAAATAATCCTACAGAAAATAGTCTAGCGGCGTCAAATCACACGATCTTGGAGGCCAGGTCACAGTTCCATTTCTGAAGATAATGGTGTCATCAAACACTTCCTTCAATAATTCGATGGTTTCGCTGGCAGTATGGAATGTAACACTATCCTGTTGAAACCAAATGTCCTGCAGACCATGTTTACGCACTTTTGGAAATAAAAAAGTTCCCTGGTCAGTTCTGTACCTGGTGACATTTCGATTTTCTTCATTTTGGAAGAAGTAGAACCCGATGATGCCCCAGCTCATAAACCGCGCACCAAACAGTGTATTTTTCGGGGTGCATCCTTTCGATTTTCCTCGCTCTAAAACCGACAATTTTACTTATTAACAAAGCCACTGAGCCAGAAGTGAGCCTCATCACTGAACAAAATTTGACGGTAAAAAAGTGGATCGATTCCAAATGTTCAAGCGCCCAATCACTAAACTCATGACGCAACCGATGATCTTTCGGCTTCAGTTCTTGCACCAATTGAATTTTGTAAATCTGTATACCAAGATCGTTGAGTAAAATCTTCCCCAAAGTCGATGGACACAGACCAGATTCTTGCGCACGATGACGAATCGATAAATTAGGATCTTCCTCAACACTGGCCTCAACTACGTCGATATTCTCATCTGTGTCGGTGGCTTGGAGTCCAACAAAGTAAATGTAGTGCGTCATTTTTTATTTTGCGAATAGCTGACTCAGTTGGTCGATTACGTTGAAATAAATTTCCACAGTTAACAAACTCTGCTCGGATGTAAGTCCTTGCCTTATGATTTGAAACTGAATGGTGTCAGCTGTCAGATTAATTATCTGCTGTCTGAGTGTTACCATATTGAACAACACCCTTTAGGTCCAGGTACGTTTGACCTAGTCATGCACTTTAATTAATCTGACTTTAGCTCTATCCAGAGCAGCTTTCTCCAATCCCTTTAAGGACGAGGGTTGCTCTTATTCATTCGGACTCCTTTTCAACATCAAAGTTAATTAATCCCGAGCTGTGATGTTGTTGAAGTTCTAGGTCTACTTACGATCATGACCACCATAAGGGTGGTGTTGACATATCCACCTCACATGGTGAATAATGATTTTGAAGCGCAGTCTAGCAGGATTTTCCGCGCTGATAGGAATGCTGCATCTCCGATAGAGGATGCAGCCTCAAAGCATCTTTGCGCACGTGAATATCAACTAGTCTTTCCATATTTTCGAGTAAGAACAAATGAGAATCGTCAACCAACCAATGAGTAAAAAAAAGACATCTCTGTTCCCTATTTAATTTCTCTACAATTTTCTCCCTTCCCCCAACGAGTCCTTCCTCTTTTATTCACAATAAACACCTCATAACTTTACAATTCCCAAAACACATCACCCTATATCCTCCATCATCTTTCTAATCTGCTCCTTAATTTTCTTATCCATATTTCTTTTCAAACCATTTATATTATATTCATGTTCTCCCCTCCCTCAAAGCGCAGTTTCTTTATTTTTATCCCTCCGCAGCTGCAAAATTCACTTGCTTCTGGCAGACAATAACGATGAAGACGATTCTAATGTTCACATGAAAATTTAACCCACCCACCAAAATATATTCCGTAAAGGAGAAAACAAAAAAAAGACACCACCAAGAAATATCCTTATTAAATAGATTCATGTAGATACACCAGAGAAGATGGAAGAGAGCAAAGCAAAGCAAACATCTCCCATACCAAAATCATTTATCATAACCACAACCATAAAAACATCATCAGATACGTTGACGATGGCAATAGCATATGTAGCACCCGAGTAATTTCGTGAATTGCCATATATTTCCAGACGCACAAAGGACATCCGCCCAACCTCCTTGCTGTCACCCATCATTCCACCCACTCGCTCATAGCATTCACCCGGCGAAAACAAACAAAAGGAGCATCATTGCCTAATGGTATATGCAAAAAGTGCGCAGACGGAGGAGCAGCACACAGAAAGACAGATTGAATAAAAGGATGCAAACAACAATGCCTGTCAAATTGTAAGTCCTTTCTGCGCCATTATCAATTTCTTTTTCTCTGTGACTTGGGTGCGGTGGTTGCAAGGATATATCGCGTAATTCTTCGAAGATAATAATCTCATGTTGCAATAGCTGACGCTCACACTGGCTGGGGATTAGGGGTTGAATAGCAACCACGCATTTTATTCCATTCCGATCGTCCTCTCAATCACTTTGAAGCATCTTATTAATTTCCATAACTCCCATTTATCATTTTATTTCAAACCCTACTCGCAGTGCTGCAGTTCGATGCATGAAAGAGGGTCGAAGATGTGACACTAATGTCCTTATCGATATCACTTGAATGCATGTTTGTCGTGTGTTGGGTCAACTTACCATCACCACCCTCGTTGCGCCACCCTTATTTTACATTCAACGCAACTTTATGACTTTTGTGCGATGTCCATTCAGCCATCCTAAATCCACAAAAACCCGGATACGATGCCACGCAGTATTTCAGTTTGACACAAGGACATGACCGACACGCCAGACACGACTGACGACACTCGTCGCGGGGTGAGTTCTTTTTTACGCGCGCACTTTCACGTAATGGATTCCCTGGTCAGTTCGTGGACCATTTGTTAAAGCTGTCTGCAGCCCGTTCAGGATTTTGTTTGTCTTGCTTTAGAGATTTGTAGATTTTTGTTTCTAATGGCAGCTGGTGGGGGGGTGGAGTGCTGAGTTTCCTTTGTGTGTTGGCCATTTTCTGGGACGCTTGATACCCGATGGAGTTATACTTGTGGGGGTTGAGTTGATTTCCTTTTTTTTTTTTTGTTTTTTGGAAGAAGATGAATGGAAAATGTGTTAATACCGTCTGACAGGTGTAATATACAATTTTTCATTTGGGTAAGCGGGTAGTTTTCTTCGTCTGTTTCTTCTCTGTCATTTTTCAATTTTACATATATATTTGGTTTTGTTTTCTTTTGGGGTTGAATGTGTGTTTGCTTGGAAAGCAATTACAGCGATATGGATTTTTGTTTTTACCATTGAAAGAGGGAGTGGAAATTCATGTGAAGAACTGTTGAAATGCTGAGCATAAAATGTGACAGCAAGTGACGATTAATGGTCCTTGTGGTTGGTCTCCGATTGTGAGTAAGGGATGGGTATAAGTAAATACCCGTATATCATCACCTATTTACTTTTGTTTCATTTATCACATTCAATTTCAATTTGGGGGAAGTTTTGCAACCCCGTACGTACGGTTCGACTTATTCTATTTATGGTTACTTTTGTGAAGAATTACCAGTTTTTATGATGAATTTCCACGATCCCGTGCACATTAATTCTAATTCCCTAGACTAAGGTGTCTGGAATACGCGATAGATTGGTCTTTAAAAAGGAGGCTCGATCATCCTGGTCGTCTTGAACGTGGTGTTGCGGAGTCTATTTTCTATACTACGAGTACATACCCATCTTGAGGTAGATCATAGAACTCGCGGTTGTATCTTCTTCTTCTTAATTCTTTCCTCTAACAGACAGGACCAAATATCCGACGAAGGATTTTTCTGTTGAAAGATCCTACTAAAGGGTGACCAGATAGCAATGATAGTTTTTCCAATTGTTATGTTTCAGCAGCTGTCAAAGTTACCAATGACATTCAGCTGTCAAAATATCCAGTATGGTTTGCCATTGCATCATGCATCGTTTGACTCTTCCCGAACGTGTGGAAATTATTAAAAAATATAATCTAAATTCCGGCTCGGTTGTAAATACGCAACGTGAATCCAAGCTTATTTTGCGGTTGGATTTCGGCCTACATTCGTATAAGATTGTGCTGAATTGAAGCCGGACGACCATAGACAACACCGTGAGTTCGACAATCGGGCGCTGGAAATGTTGGCCGGAGATTCGGATTTCGGCCAGAAAATCATCTTCTCGGACGAGGCCCATTTTTGGCTCAGCGGCTATGTCAACAAGCCACAATCCACAAGTGTTCGACCAAGCATCAATGCATCCAAACAGATTGACTGTTTGGTGCGGCTTATGGCACGGCGGCATCATCGGACCTTATTTCTTCTGTCAATGGTCATTGGTATAGAGCAATGTTAACCGACTTTCTGTGGCCAGAGCTGAACAACATCGATATATCCTAGCTGCGGTTGCAACAAAACGGCATACAAGCGACGCAACGCTCAAAGTGGTGAAGGAGAAATTTGGCGACTGGGTCATCTCACGGTGAGCGTTCATCAATTGGCCGAAGCGATCATGCGACTTGACACCCCTCGATTATTTTCTCTATGGCTACGTCACGTCTTTAGTCTACGCTAACAAGCCAATCACTTTGGACGAGCTCGAGGCCAACATTCGAGACGTTATTGTCGGAATAACGCCGCACATATTGGACCGAGTCATCAAAAATTGGACAGACAGCTTGCAGCACTGCCAGCAAATGAATATTCAATTAAATGATGTTCCATTCCATGCATAATGGCATGAATGTAGCTTCAAAATAAAGTTAGAATCAATTTGATATTTCGCAGCGTTGTTGTTTTATTAAATTTATTTTCCTATTGTTTTTATCTGGTCACCCTATATATGATTTCGGGTATATGGGCGCCGCGGCTATTTCGAATTAAGCGCTGGAAGTCCAATTTTGGACCAATTTTCCGAGCAGCTGGGTCCGAGTTTATAAGCGTAGACTAGCGATTTCACATATCCTCACAGAAAATAATCCAAAGGTGTCATTACACGAAATAATGCGCTCATCGAATGTTTCCTTCAATTAATTGATTCTGGCGCTGTGTGACATGTAGCGCCGTCTTGTTGAAACTACAGCTTTTCCACATTTTTGCCATTCAATTGGGGACGAACAAGTCAGTAATCATTGATCTATAGCGCTCTCCATTGACTGTAACGTTCTGGCCGGCATCACTTTTGAAGAAATATGAACCAGGGCTTGTAAAAGATGTTTTGACCCGGTGTTTACCGCATGGAGGTGATAGTGGGTTTCAAGAGGCCTATTGATACTCGTATGTAACCTTTATTCATGGGTAAGTCAATGAAAAATCACTTTTTTGCAAGTTTGAACCAACATATTGCTCACACATGATCTTGTATTACTTTTCGTACATTTGCATCTTAGCATAACCAAAGCTTTGTCTGAATTTTGTCACACTTTCGATTAAAGTTGTATCCTCATTTCTTTTAGTCATTCCAATATTTATCTAAATCTGAACAACTTTTCAAAATGTCCCTCAAAATCCAGTCAAATCGTTTACCAATAATTTTCTTATATAAGTGCGAAAAAAACGTCCGAAATTTCTCTAATCCATCATCGAAAGATTTCCACTTCCCTAAAAAAAACGGATGCACCCCATTTATATCTCGAACTTCAATTATTGGAAAATATAATTGCATTATCAATCATTACAGATGAATCCGGCGAAAGGACTGAAAACATTGACATAGAGTACCGACATCAGGACCCTTGAACGATATTCTATCTACGATGAACCACCACTGCAGGTGGTAACTCCATGGATTGAATATTATTTTAAACAGGAAGTACCACTCTCCGGAGGGTGGCTATACTGCTCTTACTGTTTTCAACAGACAGCAGCAGATGGAAACGGATTATGAATGTAAAATGAACGCTGTACTCGATGGGTTTTGAATTTCAAATCGTGAAAATTGTGGTTGTTAACGGGGGGGATAGTTCCTGAAGCTGTAGTGAGATTATCGATTTCCTTTCGCTCAGAAGTTGATGAAATTTTATTAATTCTCTTGACAAGGTAACAAGGTTATCTTCGTTAGTAGATGAATAAATTAAAATTGATTCTTTTTTTTTTTGTGAAATAAAAAGGAGAGAGATTGACATCAGATTAGTCTTAAATCTTTAAGCTTTAAAGATTTAAAACCTTTTCAATCGTATAGATACACTGGATTTTAAGTAGATAGCCTGTCTCACTCTTCCAGTTGATTAAATTCATTCACTAAATTCTAGCTTTTATTCTGATTAAAAAAAATTGCAGGATATAACACTTAAGTAAGTAACTGAAGAAACACGATCCAATTTCTGAAGAGCAAGACAACCTGATGAGAACCACTTCAACGTTAACAATCTCAACGAGCTAGGGATTACTTGAACATGTACCCTCGACTCTATACTAAACTGACATTTTTATTCTCAGGCAGCCCTTTGTAAGGAAAATATCCTTCCAATTTTATGCTCAGACGCAGTGCTCAACGGCAACCGACCAACTGAATCCTAGACTTATCCAGATATGTACTACCAACATCTGTGGCATTTTCATTTTAAAATTACTTCACGTACTGAATTGCACACGAATGCCAGATGACATGAAAGAGATACCGAAGATGACTGGAGAAGGTGATTTTCTCCAAAGTGGAGCATCTAAAGTGTTTTTTTTTCTTCTTTTTTTTTTTGTAGATGAAGATAGAAACAGAATGAAACGCATTTACCCTGCAACTGCAACTGCAACACCTCGTTTACTTTAAGAAATGCAAACAATCATCCCGCATCGTCCCGTCGTCATTCACTTAAGACTAGAACGTAGCGTAGACAATTGCACGTATGTGTTACAACTTCATTACACTATACATAGGGGTGTCCTTGATGATATATCCTCCTTACCTTGGAATCCAAAATGAACGACAAGACGTGTCGTACTAAGTTCACCTCATTTCGCCTGAGTGGTGCGACATCAGTTATACAATCGTTTAATCCCATCGTGTCGAGTAGAGTTGAGAAGGATAAAGTTGCCCGCATTCAGGACAAGTCGGAGCCACATGGAAAAATCCTCTTCAAGCGACATTTTTAAAATGTCTTTTAATTTGTCGCAATGAGTGACGATATGGTAGGCGGCGTGGTGCATTGCAAGTGCTTGAAACGGAAAGGATAACGCCACTCGATGTGTGCTGTCTGATGATGGTGGTAATCCTGTTACAGATTTCTCCCCTTTGCAACCCTTTTTTTCGTAAATCGATTGAATTAACAAAAGTTTGAGAGTGAGTGGAGAGACAGGTACTCTCGTTTTGTATACTCGTACATGTTGCACCCATTAGGTGCCAATTTAATTAGGTAATAATGTTTCGCTAGTGAGTCTGACGGGTTACGGAATGGGAACGTGGTCGCCTTCCTCCGAGAATGAATTCAATTTTGTGTCCCATTAAAATTGCCGGGGACTTTCAAATGCGAGATGCTTCAGTTCTTATTTGAATTAAGTGCAGCCTTTCGTGTTTGGGTGGCTTCACAAGGTCGTGTCCATTAAGCCATGATTTCTTTAGGGCAGCAAAAGGTGATCAGAAAAAAATGCCTATTCGGTAGTTTGTACCTTCATAGCAGTCAATTCTCTAATCAGCCTTGGATTCACACTAAGTCACCACCACAGAAACAAAAATCCTCCATTTTCCTTTCATGTTCTAATAATCTATGCAAGGCCTTAATAGGACCGACCTTTTCATCAAATAGGCTGCAAGTCTAACAATGATTTAAAATTCGCCCCCACAGGTGGCATATATGGCAGGTACGGGTGAAATAAAATACTCGGGGCGGGCCAAAACTAGCAAACCCCTTTAACCTACCAAAATGTCATATAATTCCTGACAAACTTTGGAGTGAAATTACATCTAATGGTATTCTCGGTTAAGGATTGGAAAATTCTTTGGAAGTTGTCAAACCCCTAAGGTCTTGACCTTACACAACGCAGAGTTTACACAGGTTTCCACCCTTGCCCACCACCAGATATCTTTTTTCTGATAGCTTGGTCTTTGAAAAAGGGTTTGGTCTTCCTGGTCGATTTAAAACTGTGGGATGGGATTCTAAGGCATTTTCGGGTTAACATTTATTGCCATTTGATGGAGCATACCTCGGGCGCGTGATTTTGTGTCGTTTTATTTCTTATATTGCCAGATTTCCACAAGAGTCTAATTTATAAATAGATGTCCTTAAGACCTAGTTTTTCTGAAAGGCCTCTGTAATGGCTCGTTGGAAACGCGCGGGTTTGTTGAAATATATTTCCTTGCAATTGAAAAAAATCCAGTCCTTGGTTTAACGAAAACAGAGATAAATCTACTTTGCTTATTTGAACTTGTTCAGAACTACCAACGCTTCCAGTTTTAAAATGAGGTACTCGTACTTGGAGGAAAATGCTAGAAATACAAGAAAGAGTGTCTATAAAAGAAAACAAGGCCTTGCTATACAACTCGATTCCAAGTCATTCTGGAATATTTTTAAAGCTAAACATATCCAAACAGATATTCGTATATTGCAATGCACTTCGAATGCCTACTGAACATTAACGCAGAACTCTTTTCAATATGCGCTACCGAACATTGTTATTCATGAGTAGGATTGTCCAATTTCATTCGAAAAAATAAATAATGCCCTGGATTTAATGAAAAATTGTAAATCGTCCGATTTTTATTTCAAATTTTCAACTGCAAGCTTCGTGAGATACTTCACGAATTTTTATAATAAGATACGGGTATGTGATAGAAGTACTATGGCAGCACAAAACAGGAAAACTACAGAGGAATACGAGTATCATTTCTTGATCCCATCAGGAAAGTTTTCGTTTAAGTGATGACTCGTGCAACAGGCTCACTAGACTGGATTGAATCTAATGAGCGGCTTAGTATGTTTCAAGCAGGTGTTTTCGATCTGTCTATCCCGACTGTTTTATTAAGTAGTGCACCGAAAAAAAGCTTTTTTTTTTGTAGACTTCGGGGCGGCTTTCGATGAGGTGGATATATGTACAAGTTAACAACAATGGGTTTGTTACTAAAGTTTTTGAAAATATATACCAAATTGCTTAAAAAAACGACAGCGGCAGTCTAGGATGGATCAAAACTTACACCTTTTTCTGAAACTTTAACTAGGATCCCACAAGGGTGTATATTGAGTCCCATAATGTTTGTGTTATTTGTCGATGATATTACTGACAGTCTGTGCCAGGTGGAGTGAATTTTGCGGGCTTTTGGCTGAACAAATTGAAAAAGTATTGCGGTTTTTTCGATCTTAAAGTCAAAGAAGTCCTATGAGGCGAGGTGGAAATTGAATAACGGAATTCTGGGAGTGGTCAACGAATACAAATATCTCGGAATTACTCTGTTAGCATATCTAAATTGGGAGAACCGTGAAAATGGAGTAAGCCCTTCGCTTAAAATCAACTCTACGGCAAAGTATAACATATTTAATGTAACCGTAGTGCTGCTTACAGATAAAAGATATAGGACTGCCCAATTAAACTCCAACTTTTGCAATTCATGTCAAGACTGGATTACTACCAATTTTTTTTTTAACAAGGTAAGCTATCATCATCACATCATCAAAACGGTGCAAAGGGGGACAATTGGCTTCAAGAAAGAGTTCTGATGTCACTTTTAAGATCCAATACTACTCGTAGAAGCTTTGAAGAATGAAGAAAAGATCCAAATACGGCCACTTCATTTAATATTCGAACAATATACAAACACTTAAATCACCCACTTAAAAGTACATACCTGTTATTTCACCGATAAGCTGAGCGTGGAAAAGATAGGCATAAGCTTTCTCACGAAATGGATATACTCAACCTGAATTTTATATACAGGGAAGCCCTTTCAGAAATTTACAATCTCTACAACCCTATTGAAGACCTTGTACCACTGAAGTGTATTCAAAGAATCTCCGGGCTGCTGCGTTGGTGTCCATTCGCTGTATATGTCCCACTCATCTTAGTTGATGAATTCTGACTTTTTTGACTAGGTTTACATATATATTTGTACAGCCCGTACAATTCTTCATTAAATCTTCCCCTCCACACTTCGTAGATACAAACAGGACCAGAACAGAAAGCAACCTAGATTATTTTCATCCACTTTTGACAGTATCCACGTTTCTGCGTCATACAGCAGGACTGGGGTAACAAGGGTCTTGTAAAGGTTTCCTTAGTTGCTCGTGAAAGGGATTTGCTGATCAACTGTCTTCTTAGCTCGTAGGAACTGCGATTGGCAAGAGCAATTCTTTGTTTGATCTCCGCAATGATGTCATTGTCAGAGTTCATAGTAGAGCCTTAGTAGACCAAATTATTTACCACCTCAAAATTATATCTGTCCATAGTTACGTTCTGCCCAAGGCACTGATGTTGACTGCCCCCTTTCATTCACCGCTAAACCCATCTCTGCCGCTGACGACCCGCTGAGTTCTTCCGGGTTCTTCCAAATTTTCAACACCGACTGCGATTCTACTACTACTCGTATGTTCCTTGTTCATCTTTGCAAGCTTCGGTTCGGGCTTTGTAGCTTCGAGATGTTCGTAGAAAACCTCTATCGACTCGACCACGTGTTTTTCAAATTCCCTCTTTTGTATACATAAGAGGCGGCACTTCTGATGGCTTCCTAGCAGCGTTGCTACTGGTCTTCTGCACTTGGTGCTAGTGGCGCGGGGCTTCTCAAGAGGTTGAGGGAAATGCGGTCAACAAAGGTTCTGGCAGTCTCATGCGATTGCAGCCGTATGACGCTGAACTTTCTTACAGTTGTTCGGGATATCTGCATACGTACCTTGACTGCAGCAAGATAGTGGTCCAAGTCGATGGAAAGTGCGGACGACCAAAACACTGGATAAGCGTCTACTGTCGATCGCAATGTGATCAATCCTGTTCTTCGTGTTTTGATCAGGCGACCGCCATGTGGTCTTGTGAATGTTGAGATGTGGGAAATGCTATGAAGTGGATTAGCCTGTATCCGTTTCCGGATTTGGTGTCGTGTAGGCTATGCATTCCGACGTTATTACCAAAGATATCCTCCTTCCCTATTTTGGCGTTCAAATCGCCAAGCACGATTTTAATGTCGTTAGTAACGACACTGCTCATACATTTGTAGGTCCTCTCCAGGAATTGGGCATCCTTGCCCTATAGTGCGTTAGACAGGATATTAATATCAACCCTAGCGCGAAATCCAAACTTTTCTATGGGGCACAAGTTTGGGTACACATCGACTATGATGAAGTGGAAAAGTTATTACGGTATTTTCTCAAAAACTTTTTATAATAAATTTGTTCGCCCAACTATGGAATCAACCTGGAATCAGGATTATCCAAATTATTCATGGACACTTTAAAAATTAATATAGACTGCCTGAACTGGTAGTTATGGAAGCTGCCCGTCAAAAGGCTTTATACTCAGCCAAGTGGTTCGAGTGCGCTTCAAAATTCGATCTTCAGCTTGACTTGAATATAGAAAATACACAAACCCGAAAACAGCATTTGCACAACCTTTTAAGGGTTTTAGATGAAAAGCTATGTGGAAAGCGCTAGATCCTCTTAATATCGGAACTTGTACAATACGAGCACGTTGGAGTATACCCTTGTACAAGAAAATTATTTCTGCGAAAATTATTTTGTAGATACTAAAGGGTGTCACAAAATTCACACAATATTTGAATTTCACGCCATTTGTCCGGTAAAGTGTTGCCAACCGAAAAAAAAAACAGACAGCATGACAGCCGACAGTTCAGGGTTATTAAAAATGGAGTGCTACACGAAAGAACAACGCGTTTTCATTGTTGAACAATATTTTAAAAATAATGAAGGTTTGGCAGCTACAGTTCGAAATTTTCGTACAAAATATGTTCGGAATAGTGATTTAACTTCATCAACTGTGAAGAGATTAAGCAAAGATTCAGGGAGACTGGATCAAACAAACATCGAAGCAGTTCGTGAGAGTGTTGTTAAGATTCTAGGAACATCAATTCGCCACCGTTTCGCTACTGTGTATTCTTATGAAAGGTTTGCATCTTCATGCATATAAAATGCAATTGACTTAAGAACTGAGGCCTACTGACCACGCACAGCGAAGAGAATTCCTTGAATGTATTATGAAACAATACAAGTGGATGCTGATTTTTCAAACAAAATCATCTTCAGCGATGAGGCTTTTCTAATCGTCCAAATTGTCGAATTTGGGTTTCAGAAAATCCATTTGTTGAGAAACAAATACATCCACAACGTGTCACTGTTTGGTGCGGATTTTGCGCTGGTCGGACAATAACAGTTAATGGTGCTCGCTATCGCGACATGATAATCCAGTTTGTTGTGCCTACATTGTAAGATATGGATGTGGACGGTATGTTATTTCAGCAAGATGGTGCCACATGCAATACGGCTTGAGAAATAATTCAATTACTGCATGAGCCATGTCCCGTTTTGGTGAACAGAATTGGCCGGCCAGGTCATACGATTCAACGCCGTTGGACTTTTTTCTTTGGGGTTTTTTGAAGTCTTACGTTTTTGCCAACAAGCCTACTACCAGCCATGCCTTGAAGGAGTAAATTGAGCGCTGTATCAACGAAATTTAGCCACATTTATGCAAAACGGTCATGGAAAATTTGTCAGCAAAGCTGTGGAGGCCATTTGCCCGATATGCTATTCCATACATAACCCTATACTGTATACTTTATGAATCAATAAAACATTTACAATTTTTAATTGAAAACCTTCACTTTATGGCAACATACCCTATCCTCTCTGAAATAAGGCGAACTAATTGGGTAACCAACCAGATAGCAGAAGAACGGGTGTGGAGAATCCTGAATGGCGAAAAATGATATCAGCTTTTGAGCTATATACAAATAGCTCTTAAATATCGGGAGCAAATTATAGAGTGCAATTTTTAATACTTAATATTTCTTAATTTTCCTATTCTTTTTCCTGTATGTGTATAGAAGCTCAGTAGATACACTTAAGTTTGCAGTACAAAATGAGAACACAGCCAGAATCATACTCGAAGCAATCAATCTGTTTAAGTCAAGAAATGACTCCGTTTCCAATTCCCTCCACGTGTGAAAAGAAAATACCAATATAACTCAAGGATAAGAGTAAAGTACACCTACTGCGGCAATCATAAGCTTACATCATAACTTTCTCAAATCCTCCATTGGCAGTCGCCCAAGTATTTTTGAATTCTCAATGCAAATACACTGTCAACGTAACCACAAATCGATGAGAATTCAAGACCCTCTCCTTACATATTTAAGCCCATCTACCAACAAAAACCAGCAGCTACTTTGCAAACGGAAGTAACAGCGCATTAAATCACGAGTTCAACTGGTAAGTTGAAATCTCTTCGATTTCATGTACCTCCTTTTCAAGGATCTTCCGGATCTCATATATAATTTTGTTCTACCGACAAGCCCACCCATACGAAAAGGGAAAGTGTTTCCTGTGCGAAATTATTGCCAAATAAATAAGCAAATCCTTTTCGAACTATAAATTTTGCGTTTGCAAGCTTAGACTCTCTCTCTACTGCCATGGAAAGTGGAATGGATAGGATATTCGAAAGGTGGGGAGCTCCCCTTTGAGAAAAATAACAGACTTGAGGGTGTATCATTTCGATTTGTTTTTCTTTCTCATTTTTTTGTTTTCCTTGTGCAAGGATTTGCGTCTTTGCGGGTCTACATCCCATAAAGTGATACCTTTCGTTTCTTTTGCGGTGGGTAACTGCTTTGAATATAGCGAAGCGAATAAACACCCATCCTGCCATGGTAGATGGCTTGTCTGACAGTTAACCAGTGGAGTTTACTGCCATGCCTTCACTGCTATCCTTCAGAACTCATTTATTTGTGCTAGCACCCTGGAACAAGCGAAAGACTTTATTTATTATGCAGATAAATTTCAAAGGATATGCGCTTGTAAATGTAGACATTACGAGTGGAATCCTTAAATAAACTACACACTTCGCAAATTTTTCTTTCACTTTTTTTTTCCTCTCTGTGCATACATTTATTCCATAACAACGGGAGGCGAAAAGGAGTTTTGGGTGCTCTTCTGTGCCCGGAATGTGTTGTATTTTACAATTTTCCAAAAAGCGAAGATTGATGCGAGTTGTAGCAGAGATCCAAGGGATCTGCTTTCTCTGTGGGTGGTTTTCACCTTTTATGTGGATTTAGAGGTGATTATCAATTTCAAAATAAAATTACTCCTGGGAAGTGTGTCTGTTTATGTATCTTGTACTGATATTCCTTTGGTTGGGGGCATGAACGAGTAATTGATGCCCTTTTTTCGCGTAGTGGAATGCGTTTCACTTTCAATCGCAAGTGAGCTGTAAAATTAGGCAATTTGCGGTAAAGGATAACATTTATCTGTGGTGGATTATTTGCCGACACGGTGGAATAGAAATTTTCGTGGCTTAAGGAATTCAATCAGATTTAAGAGGTAAAATAAAATTTTAAATAATTGCGATGATTGTTATTTAATTTAATTCATTTTTTTAGATGAAAAATAAAGTTTTTTAATGAATATTTGCTTTACTTTCCTCTGGCTAGACTTATGGATGTGGTATTCTTTCTAAAAAATTTTATATTTAGATCTAAGGGAGCATTCATATGAGTGCTATTGCGAATTGCGAACACTGGCGATTGAATTGTGATTCAATTGGAGGTTACAATTTAAATTTGAAATAAAACAAATTAGTTTTGAGATAAACTGCTCATATTATTAAGTCAATGTAGTGCTAAGACATTGACATTAAACATGAGAACTAATATTGGCCAAACGGGCGCTATGGTTGGCCTTGCAGACTTCTTGCCTTTTGATGAAATTTTTCATTACTTTTCGGCACAAATCCTGCGGTAGTTCATAAATAACGATCGTCGAAAAGAGAGACGGCGTGGCTGAAAGCTTTCTCGCTATGTGACGGGTGGCACGGCATTATTGAAACCACATGTGTTCCACATCAATATCGTCCAATTGATGCCAACAATAATTGTTACCATGTCCTGATAACGTTCACTTTTACAGAAGCACAACGAGAATTTTGGTAGAAGTACAACCCAATCATGCCGCCGGTTTAAAATTCGCACCCAAACAGTGACTTGGATACATTAATTGTTCGTGGATGGCACGTGGATTTTCATGTCCCCAAATGCGACAATTTTGTTTGTTTACGTAGCCATTCAGTTGAAAGTGAGCCTCATCTCTGAAGATGATTTTGTTCGAAAAATCGTCATCGACTTAGTGGTTCATGATGCTGTTCATGATCTGCTGGGTGCAATTCCAGATGCTTGGCATAAAGATGCAGATTCTTTGTTAAAATGCGTAGCAATTTCTGGGAATGTTTAATTGTTAAATCGACTTCACACGATGCCGGTTGAATGCGCCACAATTTGACAATACTTCGAAAGATTTCGAACGAAGTCGCACGATTTCCGACAATTTTGAACGAAGCCCCGATGAAATCCTACGGTTTCGTTCGATTTGTGTTCCAAATGAACAAAAGTACGGGAAAACTTCTTGGAGAATTCACAAATACTGTACATGAAAGCCTGAATAAAAATCCCTATGTCCTGGTTTTATTTATGGACTTTAGTAAGGCGTTTGGTACGCTTAACCACAAAAAATTTTTGGAAGCGTTAAACCGATTGGGAATTTGAGGAATGCTGTGGACTGGCTAGAAAATTACCTGAGTAGAAGATCGTTTCGAGTAAAGATACACAATACCTACAGCAACGATACAGAGGTCCTTCTTGGAATACCTCAGGGATCGAAACTAGGATTAATTTTGTTCATCCTGTTTACGAACGAGCTACTTCTTGTTTTTAAAAACAACACCTCATTTGCCTTCGCAGATGATACGGCTATAGTCGTTAAACACAGATGTCTTGATTACAAATAATGCAAGATGAATTCGAAAAAGCAGCAAAATGGTGTCACTATAATGGATTTGTCTTGAATTTATCCAAAACCAAGATGATGCACATTCGTGGATCACGTATAAAAGTCACGCAACGAAGTATAAACTTCCGAAGCAGTATTCGCCAAAATACGTTCCCGGATGAAGTCATCGAGGTTATTAAAAGCTACAAGTACCTGAGAGTTATAATCGACAGCTACTTCATGTGCGTCAAAGGTACACTTAAACAAACTACAAAAACTACAAAACACAATCGTCAAAAAAATCAACAGAAGAAATGCATCCAGAGAAATTTGTTTCAAGTTTCTCGAAGTTCAACAAATTTCCAAGATGACCTTAGCTCTCGAATACTATGACGACATCCGCTTCAAGAGGTCCATAGACACGCAGCATAATACAAGGATTCAAAAACAAGGCATATTCCAAACACAAATGAGCTACAACAAATATAAAAAACGGCAGCTTAACCACAGTCTTCCTACCGTTCTTGACGAGCTTCCTCCTAATCTAAGATCATCATAAATTTCAAAAGTCGTAAAAAAAGTTTGAAAAATGCTTTCCTTTCTTGAAACTTAAAATTTGAAAAAAAAAAAACAAAATAATACATAATGTTAAAATACTAGCTCACGTTGAATAATATTTGAAATTTTGAGATACAATCTTCTGCAGATAAGCCAGACTTCGCAGATCACTAAATACACATTGTAAGCACTTTTGGATAAATAAATAAATAAATAAAATAAAATTTCGGACGATTGGGGACGAAACCACATGATTTCGGATGAAACCGCAAAATTTCGGACCATTTCGCACCATTTCGGACGATTCCATACGATTTCAAACGATCTCAGACGATTCCGGAATATTTCGCAAAATTTTGGACGTAAGCGTATGACTCCGGATGAAATCGCATGGACTCGCCCGATTTCGGACGATTACGGACGAAACTACATGATTTCGGATGAAACCGCACGATTTCGGGGGAAACAGAAACTGGTCTAAAATCCTTCGAGATTGTGGAAAATCATCCGGTTTCGTCTGAAATCGTAAGGCTTTGTCCAGATTTTGGACGAATCCGGACGAAACCACACGATTTCGAACGAAACCCAAACTGGTCCAAAATCGTTCGAAATCGTGGAAAATCATCCGATTTCGTCTGAAATCGTACGGCTTTGTTCGGATTTTCGGCGATTACGAACGAAGCCAAATGATTTCAGATGGTCACGACGTCAGACGCATTCCAATATTTTTCAAAAACTGTGTTCAAGAAACTTTAGCCAAAGAATTTGTTTCTTACTTTCATTTATGCCCTCAAAAGTCCCCCTATAAAAATATTTTTTAAAATTTGTTTCCGCGATTATTTTTGGTCCACCCAAATTTCAACTTTCTAGATCAAACGGTTCAAAAGTTTCAAGCGTGTGACAGACCGTACAAATCAGAAGGCCTGAATAGAATAACACCTATCATGCAACAAAAAATTAAAGCTGATGGAAATTCCTCGTAGCTACTTACCAATGAATTCTCTTCCTCAAGCATGGCGAAAAGCAAGAGTTATCTTCATACCGAAGGTAGTTAAGGTCAGCCATACTTATATCGGCTAAAGATTACAGGTCTTCTTAAAACTCTGGGACGACTCTTCGACATCCACATACTCGTAAGTAGCAAAATCAATGTAAGAAACCTATCGGCTAATCAACACAAGTATGTCAAAGGAAAGTCAGTCGAGACGGCCCTGCAAACGGTAGTCGGAAAATCGGAAAAAAACGTAAAAACAGAAACGATAAGAAAAGCTCTGGGCAATACTAAGCGGATGGATAGAAAGATTGTTAAAAAGCCAAATCATCATTTCAAAATGAGTACACTGCACAAAAGTAATGTCGGCGACAAGAGGCACCCCACAGGGATGGGGTCCTCTGGCTAGTAGTCGTTGACGAAATCTTAGTAAAATTGGAAAAAAAAACTGGAGCTAAATCAGTCGCCATTGCAGACAACATAGTCCTAATGGTGTGTGGGAAATTCCCCCCACCATCAGCGAAGCACTATAAGTTGCTCTAAACGAGCTTAACGGGTGGGCAAAAAAATGCCGTCAAAAATTGAACTGGTTCTCTTTACGAAGAACAGATCTATCCTGGACTCTGAGGGACTTAGGCCGTTCTCTGTAAAGAAGTACGAAGTACTTGGGTCTTATCCTAGTCGAGGACTGAACTGAAACGCAAACATGGAAGATAGGTAGAATGAAGAAAGTCTCTAGCGTGCTTTACACCAGCAACAAAATATGTGAAAAAACTACTGGGGTATTCACAGACCCATTGTGATACCATTGGGGGAAAGAGTAAAAGTACCTATCCCATGAGGTTCCTATAAAAGATTATCACACTGACTATTCTTATGGTACAAACCATCGTGTGGGTTTGATGAAGTTTGCCAGATAATTCTTCTAGATCGTGAAAGAAGTGTCGTCAGAGGAATTTATCCATTTCTTTGATGATAGTGTCTGATGGACTGATGTTTTGGTAGGGGCATGCGCCAACTCATCATCAAAGTATGAGTTGATGAAAGCATGTCCGATGACTGGACATTCCTCCATATGCCCCATCTACAAAAAATGCGATCCTGGTACTTCCCAGGTAGGTACTATGTACCAAAGTGAATACTTCCGCGATTTCTCAACTCCTAATGAGAAATCGGATTAAGACAAAACAAAACCAAAAGATTGCCCAAAATTTGTACTTCCCCCGCTTTCGCTAATAACACTCAACAACAACGACAGCACCACTGCGACTCAAGCCGTTGGTATAAAAGCCAACTGCCGATCTCTGGCAACATCAGTTCCACTTTGTATCTTTTACTCGTACCAATCATGTTCAAGCTTTTCGTGTGTGTTTCGCTTTTAGTTGCGTTCGTTGGTGCTGACTATGATTTTCAAGATTCCGACTTCAGTAAGATTGAATCTGTGTGCACAGTGAATCCATGGCTAACTTTCAATTCCAGATGAACTACTCGTCGACGATCTGACAGTGAATGTCGATGACGACTTCTTGGAGCCATTAAGACTCAAACGTGATGCTGACAACGAACCACAGGAATGCCATCGTAAACGAGGCAAAAAAGAAAGAGACTCCCACTGCTGCAATGGTGCGAAAGCGAGTCCACAGGAATTGGAGGCAGTGAAAGAGGTCAAGAAAAATTGTATCGCTGAAGTTCGTGGCGGCGAGAGTGGTAAGTTAATAAAAGTCAATGAACTTCATTCGATTTGTTTACATCGTTCACCTTCTCTTTAGCCGATGAAGTCAGTTATGATCCGCTCAACTGTGATGGTGTACAATCGATGAGGCAGCAAATGGTTTGCGCTGCTGAATGTATGGCCAAGAAGTTTGATTTGGTCGCAGAGAATGGTGATTTAAAACGCGATGCTTTGTTGAATCATACTCGCAGAGTGATTGGCGAAAACAAGTGGCAGACTGATGCTTTGGAGGAATACGTTGACAAATGCTTGAGTGAATTGAAATCATCAAAGGAATTGCAGAAGGGTGATGGTTCGAAGAATGCCACATGCAATCCAAATCCATTAGAATTCCACCATTGCATCTGGAGGGAATTCGTTCAGGGATGTCCAGCTGAGTCGCAGATCGATAGCAGAAAATGTAAAAAGATTAGGGAGCGTTTGGCACAGGGTGATACTTCATATGCGGACAAGTCTTTCAAACGTCGTTTCCGTCCTCGTCATTAGAGAAGTTTTTCAGCAGTGAAAGTCAATTTTGTTCGGAAATGGATTATTGAGAAATAAAAAATGAAGTTTTCAGTAAACAAGTTGTTTTCAGTGGTGGGTGACCCTATAGGAGGCAGTGGCAGTTAATAACGTTTGGTGTGATTCTTAGATTATCCCCGTTTGGTACTGGTCTGTACTATAGTGATCCAAAATGATCTATTTGCTTTATTGATGGAATGGTCTATGTGCACACCCAAATGTTTGTCCCTTTACTTTGAAAGTGTAAGAGGACTGCGTGCTAAAAATCACGATATATTTCTCAACGCCCAAAAAATCCCTTACTATATTTGTGCCTTACCAGAAGCGAATTTAACCCCTGATTATAACAATAACGAATTATTTCCTTTCTATTTTAATACATTTTTTGATAACAATCTTGAGAAGGAAAACAATTCCTCAGGCTGCGGTGTTTTGTTGGCAGTTTATGATCGCTACGATTCAAGATTTTTTTAGAAAACTCGAACACCGCTGACTTTGAGTTTATTTATGTTATAATAACCTTCCCAAAGCATAACCTTTACATATTATGCTTCTATATGCTTACTTACTTACTTACAGCCCGTGAAGGGTCCCAGCCGGAGATACGGCAGCCTTCTATCATCTTCGATCCTGGGCACGCTGCTTCCAGTTTTCCAGGCTAAGCGCTCTGGCATCCGCAATAGCTTGGACCTTAAAACGGCGGTTCGGTCTTCCTTGTTCTCTAGAACCTGGGCGCCATTCGGTCGATGTGGCCGAGCCAGTGTAGTTGGGGTGTTTTGGCTTTTCGGACTACATCTACATCTTGATACAGCTCATAGAGTTCGCGGTTGTATCTTCTACTTATATGTTCGCCCTCCTCGCATATGGGACCGAATATTCGACAAAGAATTTTTCTCTCGAAAGTATTCAAAATCGGCTCTGTTTTGCTACTAATCGTCAAGCAGGACTGGTAGAATCATAGTTTTGTAGAGCACGCATTTCGTCCTCCAAGTTAGGAGTTTTGAACGCAGTTGTTTCGCCAAACAGAAGTGTAGCAGCGGTTAGGTAAACTCCTTAACCACTTCGAAGTTAATGTTATCAACAGTGACGTTTTGTTCTAGGCAGTGTGAACAGATGATGCTTTGTTTGTTGACAACATATACTTGGTTTTGTCCTCGTTTACTTCAAGGCCAGCTCGTTTCGCCTGCCCTTCACTTGCTGTAAAAGCATGTGCGTCCCAGCAGCTGAACGGATTTGTTGAAGATAGTGCCTTCGGTATTGACGCCTGCCTTGCGCACTATCTTTTCCAGCACTAGATTGAAGAAATCACATGATAGCGCATCACCTTGCCGAAAATTTGGTCTACCGTCGATCTGCTGGGAAGAATGCCACACTGGTACGTGCTGATGAGTGTGTTGCAGAAAAGCTTCCGCCGTTCACATATTACGTTGGATAGGATCTTAAACGTGACATTTAGCAGGGATATGCCTCTGTAGTTCTTGGAGAACATAGTATCGCCTTTTTTGTTGATGGGGCATATGGAGCTGATTGTCAAACCATGGGGAATGTTTTAATCCTTCCATACTTTGTTGATGAGTTGTTGCATGCACCCTACCAAAAAATCACCATCGTATTTGAAAAAGCTCTGCAGGCAGTCCATCAGAGCCGGTGGCCTTGTTATTCTTCAGCTTTTTGATAGCTGCGCCGACCTCTTATATACCTGGAGGAGGGTCCGTTTCTTCGTTGACTGGATGCGGAAGTTCTTCTTCCCCTACCACTCTCTCTACATGATGCCTATTTAGCAGCTGCTGGAAATGCTTCTAAATACATTTACTATTCTCCGTGCTTCCGTGACTGATATATGATATACGCCCATCCCAAACAATTGGGTCCTACGAGCTTGCAATTGACATGGTCTGCTGTTGATCATGGACCCAGTTGATGTATTTATCTTGCTCACTTCTGTCTCAGTGGCTTTGTTAATAAGTAAAATTGTCGATTTTGGAGCGATGCACTCTTTGTTGCGGCTTATGGGCTGGCGGCATCATCGTACCTTAATTCTTTAAAAATTAAGAAAATCGAAATGTCACTGCCAATGTCGCCCGGTACAGAGCCATGATCAACGATTTTTTGTTTCCAAAAGTATACGATATATGGTATGCAGGACATTTGGTTTCAAAAGAATGGTGCCACTTGCCATACCGCCGGCGAAACCATCGAGTTATTGAAAGAAGTGTTCGATGACAACATTTATCTCCAGAAATGGACCAGTGGCCTCGCCATCACCTGTATCGGGAACTCAGTACTTTGTATTCGAAAGCCGACGGCTCCTAAGTGAGACGGATGGCTGAAGAATATATCTGAGGATACTTTAGCATGATGAGCACTTTTTTGTCTTAAATTGCTGGCACTTTGTCACACCTTTTAGCCTGTTCATGGAGATGTGCCTAGTCATTAGATTCGACAGTCGATAGGAACGACCACTCCATGTTTCGGTATTGAGTTTGGGTCTGACTCATTAGTTGAAGTCTTTGCGTAATGAGCTTCCAGATAATATGTGTCCAATACCTAGTTTCCCCTTCCGAGGGGGTTTAATGCTTTATCTGGAATCAATCCTAACCACACGTTCTCAGTTGTTTCTGGGGTTCCGACGTACAGACAGAGCACATTCTCTTGTTTCGCCAACTCTTGCGGTATCTCTTAAACGCCTCTACTCGGCAAAAGCCAAGTTCCCAACCGCCTTATCCATAGCTATACACACGGACATTACTAGTAGTTTTTCGAGATCTTACTCACTACAACCGGGTCGAAGTCGAAAGGATGGACAAATCTTTTATTTTCTTCTCCTATCACAGTCAGGTGATAAGGTGGCAGTGTCACCTTTGACAGAGTGCACAACAGCTGACAAAGGTTCAACAATCGTTTGGCCCACACCATCAATCGAAATCTTATTTGCATTCAAAGATCTTTTTCTTAGGCAGGATTTCACAGAATTTGCCTAAGAAATACACTCCTCAGCCAATCGATTGAAACGTCTCAAGCCTGACACTCAGGCCATAAATTACCCCCAAAGGAGACACAAACAGATTATTCGTCATTATTCACGCACACATTTGACTGCTGCTACTGCTCCTGACATCACCCACCCATCACATTACATTCAAGTGCCTGTCAGGAGGCACCATACCGTCAAAGAGTCAATTCAACCCAAAACGCGAAGCAGACAATTCAAAATGGCAACTCAAATACCTAGAATGGAATGCAAATCGGATTTTCATCTCCCACACGTTAAAATGGAAGGGCAAATAATAATTCATCACTTTATCATTCTTATCCTGGATCCTCCCGCCGCGTTCCGCCCATCCATGCATTCACATATTCTTTGAAATCTGTCATTCAATCCATGCGTGGAGAATGAAAAAGGAAAGGCAAAAATCAGGGCAAATATAGCGATCTGGAACGAGTCACGCAATTGAAATTACTTCCCATTCTTGTGGCAAGGACTTCAACAAAGAATTCTCATAACAAAACGGATTCAATATCGCACAACCGTACATACTCCTCTCACGGCGACGACTTTCTTTTCGTATGTAAAAGACCATCCCATCATCACAGCTTTTTCCATTTTCTCAGAATATCCTGATAAACGTTCATATTATCACTCATTCTGGGCAATTTTCACCGCTGAGGGGAATATTATGATTTTCGAAATTGGTCCTGTGGTCTACCTACCGTGACAGCTATAATAATCCACACAGAAATGTCGTTCTAACGCAATGTCGTGTCATATCATTGGATGTCGTGGGGGAAGCTTAAATGTCATATGTATATGGCCCCACACGACTCCTGTTTCACTATCAGGACTACGAGTAAACAAGGACGAAAAATCCAAGTGGGATAAGAATGTTTCAATAAAAATCTCAGATTGCTTGTAAATTGTTCTGTGACATTCTCAGGACGTTTGATGTTGAAGGATGCGTGTCTTCTTTTTATACATATTTGTTATCCTGGCAATTTTTTCTTTTATTAATAAGAAAAGTTTTTCTCATGGGCATTCCGCGTGTTGGATGCATGCTGCTTGATGAAAAATTAATTTTCCACGGATTTTTTTTTTCAGAAAATGAAATACTTTTCTCTTTGGTTACCTTGACAATGTATAGCTTATGCTGTTGTAATCCTTTGATGAAGAATAGCCGAGCTTTGGGATTAAGGCCTCTAAGGCATAATTGTGGGATGATTTATGGGGAAAGAAAAAGAATATGCTCCAAGGAATATTTTTAGAATTTGCGTGGATTGCTTGTCATTCGATACGAAAATATATGTATGATAGCTGTCTGGAATAATCGTCTACCATGGCATCCGCTGTGGAAATTTAAATTAGATGTGTGGGTAGAGTCAAGAGTCTATCTCAAGGTAGGTTTTTTTTTTTTTTTTTGGATTGCGCCAGGGATGTGTAATCTTCATAGATACTAGTAGCCCGAGTGCTACTAGCATGCACGATTCGCAAACCTGAGTACTCGATGCCAGGAATACGCCTACGTACTAAACACACACCCTACACACTTCAACCACTCTCTCTCTATCTCAAGGTAGGTGTAGCCAGGCGATTGTTTTGAATACTTATGGTGGTCGCCCGGTAACTACATCACACACTAGTGTGATAAAGCGTCACTGGATCCAGGTATCCCTCAAAGTTAGGATAAGTCATCGTTAAGCAAAGGCTTTGTACCAAGCCGGATGGGCTGGTGAGTCTAAGCTCAGGCAGAAAGTGAACGGCCTGCAGAAATGGAGGCTAACTGCAAATACCGAATAAGCAGTCCCCGACGAAGAGCGGCAGAGAAGGAGGGCTTGGCTGAAAAGGTCAAAGGAACCCCTATGAACTCTCTGTGACAAGACGAGTAAGCACCGTCTTCTACGAGGGTTATAGTTAAGAGCAAATGGGGAGATCCGGACGTACCCGCCACACCGTGAAACGAGTAGCTTCTCACGCCCGGCAATATAATGCTATAATAATAAACAAACAGAAAAGGGAAACCCCAAACCATCGCAAAACATTAAGACCGAGCCCAGTAAGGTCTTAATTATGGTATTGCATTATTCTGTTACCTGAGTAAGCAAACTCACCCCCGTCCCGTTAAAAACCTTGGCAAGCCTCAAAGAACGTTCAATGTTTCATCACCATCGTCACCAAACACCGAAGGAATAGTAGAGAACGTGGAGCATCAAGGATGCTGAGGTCACCAGTTGACCAAGTAGCAGCATCACAAAGGAACACAGAACGACGCGAATCACCCGCAATTCTAAAGATGACGGTCGATCCATACGCCCAACAATCTGATTTCCACAAGCTAGGTGAGCAAATTAGAGGGCTGGTTGAAATGCTGGAAGACGGCAAAAGGTGTTCGATCCATCATGCGATGCGAGACGCTATTGAAAGCATCAGAGCTCTCTATGAACTCTCGGCGATTCAGCTGCACGACGAGAAAGCAAAGGAGGTGATTCGTCAGAACAACTCCTCGTAAACTCCGCATTGCATTTTTACCGACCTTGACGGACGAGCTTTGCGGAGATGTCTAAACTAGACATGGCTCTGTATAGCTCGTCTCTGTATAAGCTATCATAGGCGACTTTAAAAGCGGTAAAGAGATGGTGGGTATCGATCTGAAATTCCTTGGTTTTCTCTAAGATCTGCTGTAGTGTGGTCGATGGAAGACATTCCACCTGGCCTAAAACCATACTGATAAGGACCAATCAGGTAGGTGACGAAAAGTTTTAGTCGTTCATAGAGCACAAAAGACAAGATATTGAAGGTGATGTTTAGAAGACTGAAGCCTCTGTAATTTGCGCAGTTCAGAGTGTCTCCTTTTTTGTTTTCATCGGGCATACTTTCATCTGACCAGATTTTACAAATGAGTTGCTCCTTACTAAATCATCTCCAGCTACTTGATACCTTATTTGATTTGAGCTCAGACATTGCTGTCCTCCCCTCAAGTCGGTCGGGCGGACGGAAGTGTTGCTCGTCATCGTCCAAGTTGAATAGTTCGTTCTGTCTTATTGCGGATTGTTGGTCTTCAACGATGTTTGGCAGTCTGCAGAAATGTTCATTCTAGATTCTCAACACCGACTGCGGCTCTAATACTAGGTTTTCTTGTTTCTCTCTGCAGACTTCTGTGTGGGCCTTATAGCCTTGGCATGCTCTGTTTACTTTTTGGTAAAACTTTCGAATGTCGCCATCTCTATTGACTCGACCACATGCTTCTTCTTCCGGATAAGTTGGTGCTCATCTCATCTTTTTTGCTCTCTTGTGAGCATCCCTTTTCTTCTTTTACAACGCTGCATTGTAGAATAGCCTAAGCCCGTTTTCGGATGTGTTTTCGTGTAGGCAATGCTTTCTGATTGTACTGCCAAAGATGCCCTACTTTCCGATTTGGACGTTTTATTTCGGATATTGTTCAAACGTTCTGTTTAGCAGCTAGTAGAAGCATTCCTTGGTTACGTCGTCTTTCTCCTCTATGGGGGCGTGAGTATATATCAGCGTGATGTTTAGTTATCAGATGCTTGCTCGTATGCCTAATGCTCAAGACTTCTTGCCTAACTTTTCCTCTGACTAGAAATCAACAACAGAATAACCGCTGCCTCTATTATTTGCTGCATTCGTCGTAGTTAATGTCGCAGTCCATCCCATCGAACCTCATCGAACTGCAAGTAAGATATCACTGCCATCCAGGCACTACAATATATTTTGTTTTTGCATTGGTAGGGCAGTTACCCCGATGCACAACCCCCAGCTTGGAGGGCCAGATCCTTATAAATAACCCCTAGGACAAGGGACCGAATAAATTGATACCAGGAACCCGCTATCTCTTTTCTAAAACATTGATTCAGTCTTGAAAATCCTTGTAGACTTGAGCTCCGAATTTGTCGAGCCCATATAAGGTGAGGACTAAATAGTTCAGCTTAACTGGAACTGTTGACGCCACGGTTGATTCCATCTAAAGAATACTTTCGTTGCCGCAAAGGGAAAAGTACCTTAATGGGGACACGGAGTAGAAGTTGGTATACAGAGGTTGGGGAATCCTGTAGACGCTTGTGTCATTTGAATGAATGTATCTACCATTTGAATGAACTGACAACACTCCAATCTGAGGGAAACAAAATTGGACAGTTGTTGCTGTGTTAAGAACTTATTGCGTTCGATGCATCCACTTGTTCACCGATTAATTCATGTAAATGGTTTCAGGAAGTTCAATGGTTTCAAGATGTGTAGCCTTCTGAAGAAAATTGCATGGAAGGCTTTGACATACCAGTTATGCAAAAGTGAATAAAAACATAAGCGCTTGCTTCGAAAAAAGCCCTCTTTCATCGTGTTATCAATTTTTGCAGGCCGACATACGACAACAAGCAGTACGGGTCAACGATACTGTTATCCATCAAAAAAAGGAGAACACAATTCCGTCAATATGACTAAGCCATTTAGAGCACAAGCAATGCCACAAAGGACTTGGATGTTGTAGCTGTCCCATACAATGATCGATGCATACCTTCAAATAATGCCAAGGCCCACCGGTACTGATGTTGTTCTTGATTCATTAATTGCCACCTGATACCTGACCCAAATTGTTCTCTTTCTAGTATGAACGCATAGCATTTTTGATGGCGCATTAATTTGCCCTCTCGTACTACTCCCTTACAAAGCAACTTATCCATTGCATGAAATCTATGTCAAGCACTTACGCATACCAAATCTCTATGCATCATTTCACCGTATTGCTCAAATGCACTTCATTAGTGCAACAATTCCTGAAGTGCCCCTCAAAATGAAGCCACGAATAGTTTCCATTCGAACGGAACTATGCTACCGCAAATGAGTAACCCATTTGTTTGAAGTACCATCACCATCACCATTACTATCTCCGCTGTGCATCTTGCAGGTGTTTGCATGTTCCTTATCAAAGGAGAACATGTTCTCACCATGCTTTAATATCTCCGGTCATAAGGACCTTCATGCCAAGTCAATGCACTAAAAATTGCATACAAATTGTACGCGCCCATTGTAACCGTATCCACAAGTGGCTTCACTAGCCCCATCGTGCTATTAGGATGCACTTCTCCACATTGCAAGGTGTGTATACGCTCAGCATCCTTATGACTCCGTAACGCAAGGCTTTGAAGAAATAAAAAAAAAAAAAAACTATTCAAACAGGGGACTCTATTATTATAATTTTTTTCTTCACTCTATCCTTGTGAATCTTAATGATGATGGCTGCGTCACATCACCTCCACTCAATATTGGAGGACTACTACTAGAACTCCTCCTCATCATCATCATCAGCAACATCAGCCAAAATGAAGTCATTTCGTCAGTCTGTACACTGTGTGTATGTACATCTCATTAACGGTTGCTCTAGGGTGCATACAACGTTTGTACACGAAGCTTGTTCTTGCATAGTGGAACGTATCCTTAGGGAACTCTCTACATATTCGACACAAAAGAGAAAAAAAAAATGTGCTCCTCCCTCCCACTATTAGTCCCATAACAAGAACATCCTTTCATAGTCTCTCTGAGCATCAACGGACAAGTATCAAGGATTAATTATGTCTCTGTGGCATTTTAGAGGCCATTGCGGGTGAAGAGATAAACGAATCCGGAACAGAGTAGGATCATAAAAAAAAAACAAAATAAACTAAATATTTGCTCCATGATGCGCTCAGCTGAACATATTCTCATGGCGTTAAAAGTCAATGTCCTGCTTTGGGTTTGTTTTTATTTTAAATTGAAGATTTATGTGCGGCGTTGGGTTTGTGACGACGGACCAATGGTGGTGCGAAGTGATGGAGAGAAAGGTCATTCTGAGGACCGCATTAGAAGTTTTATGTCAATTTGCGGTTTTTTAAGCATAAAATTTAATATGGTTGCTGGTGGGTGGAACAGTCAAAGCAATTTCCATGTTTTCTCAGAGTTTGCTTCTGGTTTTCTATGTTTATGCACTTAGACGGTAGAGGTCAGAGAGGGTGGAAATTAAATTTCAAATTAATTTCGTTTTTAAAGGATTTTTCTTGTGTTTGATGTTTTTAATGAGAGATTTGCTGTGAAAGGGTTGGATTATCTCATACGAGTAGAGAACGGGATACGTTGCAATCGGACTGACAAGTTGGTGGGTGAATATCGGGTGCGTTCTTCCTTTTGTAGGTGAGAATCCAAATCTTTGATATGAAGAGATCAACTTTTCTGGTCCAGAGATGCATGTGCCGAGTCTGGTATTCTTTCTACCAGCTGCCAGCTGAGAGCCGGTACACTTAGATCAATAATAGGTCCATTGTGATACCACATGGAATTGGGGAAACGGTCACTTGCCTACTATTTGAACCATTTGGAGCCTCTGATGAAGCGTAGGAGTTTTCTAATGTCTGCTCTACTCAGATCGTTAAGGTTATTGAAGCTGAAGGGTCCTAAGTGGAGTTTCCTTCTTTGGGAGAGAGCTGGGCAGATGCAAAGAAGGTGAAGAATAGTCTCCTCCTCCATGCAGCTTTTACAGAAATCATTCGAAAATACATCAAGCCTTTTTGCATGCTTTGCCCGGTGATGACATAAATTAGAACCCTGATATGCAATCTATTGAGAGAAATCAGATTCTTAGAGCGTTCAAGATCCAGCTTAGGCCAAATATGCTTTGTACCACTTGTCCACTAGAATTAGTCTTCTCACTTGCGTCTGCTTTAATTTGAGTGGTCGGTATACCCAGTCGGTATTGTTGTTCTATGTCTGGCAAGTTCGTCGGCCCGGAATGTCCCTGTGCCCCGGCATCCAACATAGGTCAATATTTAACTGCTCTGCTATCTTTATAAGAGACAATCGGCAATCAAGAGCTGTTTTTGAATTTAGAGAGGATGCTTTCAAGGACTTGATTGATTCCTGACTGTCTGAAAAGATACGGGATCACGTTTTTCTTTGCCATTATTTCCGCCTGGAACACGCTGCAATGATTTGCGAGACAGAAGGAGAGATTTAGGTTAAGCTTATCAGAGAAGACTGCTGCCATTTCCCTGCAAAAATGTCTAAGGGTGTCAAATGAAATAAAGTGTCTATTGCTGCAGAAGGTGTCATTCGCATTGCTCCGCTAATGCACAGACAAGGTAAACGTTGGACTTTGCTTAATTTCTTATGGTTTATGGTCTTATCCGAGGCCAGATAACCAGCCCATACAGTAGCATCTATCTGCTGACCGAGATGTAGAGCCAGTTAGAGTTATTTCGGGTTGGAAGCCCCATTTGTTCCCAATGACTTTTTTTTGCAAAAGTTGGGTTTTCAGCTTAGTTTGCTATCCCAAATAAGACCCAGATATTTTGCTTCGTTCGAGAAGGTTAAGCCTAAGGACTGGAATTTTATACTTCCTTGAGAAAAGGACTAGTTCAGTTTTGTAGGGATTCATCCCTAGACCGCACCTATGTAGCTGTCCAACTAGATAACTTATTTAAAGCGTTTTGTAAGAGTTCTTTTAAGGTAGTGAAGTGTTTACTAGAGACTGCGATAACCTCGCCCGATAACCCCTCAGCCTCCAGAATTATCAATAGTTCATTAACCACCAAATTCCAAAGAAGTGGGAATAGGACATCACCTTGTGGGAAGTCTATAAGAATTAGGCTTGGCTTTCCTCATTTTTTTCTTATATGTTTATCTCTCGTGGTTTTGGTATTATTAAAAAGTTTTCTACAACTATTTCTTAGTAACCCCAAATCTGAAATCTACCAATGTGTCTTTTTCTTACCTCTAGGTCTAACAAGAGGACAGGAAGAGGACATCTCTTGAGAGCCAAGGTAAGGAGCTTAACCAAACAATCAAGCTCTTGAGTGTTGCAATGGGACCTTAGAGAATCAGAGGTAACCAATTCCTTTAAAGCTTCCCTGTATTTGAGTCAATTGGTTTTACTGATATTCATGTAAACCAATGGGCTACGAGTTTCATCATCAAGACTGAATTGAAGGTATCGGTGGTCAGAAAAAGAGTGTCCACCAGATACCTTCCAGTTCTTAATCATCTGTTTTATATTGTCGAAGACAAGGGTTATATATTTTATCTCCTGTCGGTCTTTGGTTATAAATATGGGTTACCCATGTTGCGCAGAAATGAGATTGGTCTTTAAAATATAATCAAAAAGCAGCTCACTCCTTTCGTTTATGTCAGAGCTACCCCAAGCTTAGTGATGAGCCAACTTTGAGTCCAATTTAATTTCTTCCAACGTATGCGACCAGTCTTCCCATATTAAGCCCAGGAAGAGGATCCATACTGTCATGGGCGAGATATGCTGGCAGTAATGGCTCGCATATAATTAGGAAGCAAAATTATCTTTACCAGTATGCACGGATCTAGGTTTCCCTTTATCCTTGACATAGGTTATTGGATCAAGATAATATCTTCTCAGTCTTTTGAAAGACGAAAGAGAAAGCCGGCTGAAATCGTTTTGGAGTGTTGAAGGTTAATCTGAAGTAACTGCAGCATAGTTGCTACAATCAGGTAGAGAACCTCCACCATCAGCCTTCCGAGTCTGAGAACGAATGAAGAAGATCATCTTCACTTAAAAGAGGATTTTTATACGCCTGTTTAGAGGGAGCGAAGTGTCGTAAGCCGGAGCTACAACCCGATATCGAAGAGTCCTGTTTTTACTGAAGAGTGCGGCAGCAGATGAAAGATGAACCATGTGAAGCCACAATCCCCTTACCAGCCAGCACCTTCGGAGCATTACCGGTAGACAGCTTAAGCGACGTACTACCGTCCGGTTTTAAAGGAGAAAGGGTATCAGTTTTTTTTTTTAATTGTTTTACCATTTTGAGTCGCGCGAGTAAGCCGGTACGGACAATGTCCGTCGCAGTATCGCTCCATTGCTTGTTGTCAACTAATTCTTTATCTGTCTATAACTTAAGCACATTTGACATTTGACGCCGTTTGCAAAAATTATGGCACATTCACATTATGACATTACTTTCGCCCCACCTAGCATTATAATTTCTGTTGCACATCAATTAGTTTTCTTTTTTTTTATAGTAGATACTTTAATAACCATTAGCGTACGCGAGCGTATAAAATCAACTGAAATGAATGACCTTCATTTCCACCCCATCAAAGTAAATTTTCATTTCAATAACCCTCTAAGTCAATAGGGCTCTGACCTAAGCTCATTGCCACTCACACCCACGTAAAAAAAGCATCTAAAACCATTAAATTCGTATTTGAATACTTTTTTTTCCCAGGGCGTTCTGTTTTGCGCTTCGATTCGTTCGGAAAATTCGCCATCATCTACAGGTTGAAACTTTAAAGAACAACTGAAGGCAACTTACTTCCACATCAAACTTTTCCACTTGAAACCCTCAACCTTCGATTATCATCATCGCACCGGATCATTGGTTTCCAAAGGACTACGACGAGCGGGCATCGTCCTTTTTTTTTTTTTGCATACAAATTTGCCAATGAACAATGAAATGGTTTTTTTTTTTGTCTTGAAAGTTCGGCAAACCACCCTGCTTTTTTGCCACTTATTCGTCTTTAGTCATCGTTATTCGTCCTTATCATTGGCATCGCTTGCTTGATTCTTCTTCATGTCATCGTCACTCACTGATGTGTAAAAACAAACAGGTGCCAGTGCTACGAAGGATAATATCACCAAGTCTACGCGACGTACATATGTATTCACACAGAGATCTGTACTGGTCATGGTTTGTTTTTCTTTTGCCACCAAAAAAGGAATTCAAATTGTACGTAAATAAAATTGAAAGGTATGTGCAGTTGAAATTATTTATTTTTTCTTCCATTTTGAAAAAAAAAAGTAAGATCAACAAACAAACAGAAAAAAATGGAAAATGTATGGAAAAAAAAAAAAACTTCTGCGAGATACTTTTTTCTACACGAAGTCCTTGTTCTTTTTCCATATTTCATTGTTAAATAAATGAATGAATAAGGAGAGAGACAGAGAAGAACAAAAAAAAAAAAAAGGATAACAAACTTCGTCCTGGTCGTCGGTGGTAACATCAGTTTTAGACCGTTGTCAGCCTGTTCTGTAGACTGTACAAATATGATGCGAAATAAAAAACGGTGAGCTGGAAGATATAAATAAAAAAAAGTGATGGCATTAAAAAGTTTACATTACAACATGAATGCAATTGCAAAACAAGGATAAGAATTTTTCTATTTTTTTTGTTTTGTTTTGTGTATTTTTGTCTGTTTGTGGGGAATAGTTCTGACTTTGAATGCAATAAACGCACATTTCACGAGATGCACTTAGGTCAACAGTATGGATAGCAAGAAAGTTCTTAAAATATAATTTAAACTTCACGAAACATGTCTATGTGTCAAAGCCTACAAATTACCAACGAAATCACCAAGTTTAGGAAACTAGAATGATTAATTCCTGTTTTGGGAGGCCGTGGTCTGAATGTCATGTTGGGTCTACCCTCCATCTGAATCTTTATTCCATTCAAACAGAATCGACCTAAAATCCTACCATTTAGGTCACTTATCTCTATATAAGACATTGGACCATGAGAACTTTTTCATGTTCTCCGACATTTAAGTCACTTTAAAAGCACTTGACTCACCTGCATCAAAAATCTAACGTCGTTCCAGAAAATCTTGTGGTTCTCCCTGAATTGGTAACGAACAAAATCTGGTCATCTTCCACTTGACTCTAGCTCAAGGTAGCTTTCCTGCAAATGAAAGAGTCGACTATCTGCCCAATAATGGTGCACATGCACGACTCATCGGACCTGAACCTTTCTGCGGTGTCAAGAATTATGTGAAGAACCTTTTGGCAAAACATGTCTGATTCAAGCCTACTGTAAGCTGTACCTTTCTTTGATTTTTGTATAGAAAATACAACATCCTAGAGAACGATCTCACAATACAAACCTGCACCGTTACTGGTCACTGTCATCAGAAAAACCTTCCAATAGATTCACTCTATTGACTATGCCTTAAGAGTGACGAGATGAAGCACATAAAGCCTCTATTCACCTTCTAATGGGATGCCCATAGTAGTTCGCCTTGCAAACCTAGCTGCCATCCATCCAGAGAAGATTATTCACTTCCTGATAACATCTTTCATGAAAAAATTGCTCTAAATCTTTTCAAGAAATGGCAAAACAGACGAAACCGCAGTACTTAAGCTTCAAAAAAGCTTTCCCATCTATTTATCTAAACTCACGGAGATGGTTGAAAAAGACAACGCACCTCTCCTGGTACCTAGACCAGGCAAATGTTTCTTCAAAGGGTCGACTCAGTTTCGTCGGACCAGATAATGCTGTTGGATCTGATAGCCCTCCTCCTGTGACTAAGGCAATAATAATCATCATGTCATAGAGGTATTTGTAACCAGTTGTCGCTCTAATGCTGCGATTAATACAGTGGTAACCACGATGTAGTGTGTAGTGCGTGTATGATGCAGGTTCAAGTCACATAGATTTTTTTTTTTTTTTTTATAATTTGCACGTGTGAAAGAGGATATGAATACCCTTATACCAATTTTAGGACACGGGCGTTTTTTTGGAAAGGGAAAGAGACAGAGAGAAGACAGATTTTTTTAGTTGGTTTGAAACTCAGGTATTATTAAGTTTCAGTGAACTCCAAGGGTGGTGTCCAGATAACTGGGAATATTTTTGTATTGTCGTTGCTTATGATTCACAGTATTTTTTTTCCGTCCTCCTTATGTCATCATCACGATCAAGTTGCATTTTAGCCATATTGAGGGTTGCCATGGTGTAGTGGTAATATCATTGCTTGTCACGCTGTAGGTTCACGGTTCGAATCCTGATGTCAAGAATCATCTACTTATTTCGCATGAAATAAATAAAAAGTCACATAGATAAAAATCAATCCACTTCCACCCAGGCATACAAGAGAAACGAATACGAATTAGATATTCTCTTGTCGCCCGGTGTGATACCACTACGTCTTGCTATAGGGGTTTACTTTTTAGAGCTTGGTAGATGGGTCGCTACTACAGGCATTTCGGGGAGCTATCCAGCGTTACAGGATCGCCAATCCTGAGAAAAGGTTATACTCGTACAAGATAAGATTACTCTCGATCACTTCCAAACTTCATCCGCTGACTCTTTTCTCCGTCTGTTCAAAAACGGGAGAGGTATTTATTATTTTGGTTTAAGATGCTTGGATCTTTCGTAATACCTTGCATAGACTCAGAACTCCGCACTACAAATCCATCTGCGTCAGATACATAGATGAACCATGGACTTGTATCCGTCAAATGGTAAACAGAGGTAATTATAATGACGGGTTCCAATAAAGCCTCACACTAGCAGACCCTTAAGATATTTGTACATAATATAGAATTAGAAAAGGTCAATGTAAACATTGAACTATTTTTTGCGGTAGAATAGAAGAATATTGAGGCGTCCAAACTAAGAAATCTGATGAGTCATGGGTCTTCTCGATTGAAGAATGGATTGATCTACAGTTGCTGGATTTCCGACACCGACTCTAACAAAATTTAAACTTTTCGGCATACCCTTTCTTGGAGCGATCTTATGTCCAAGAGTGGATGTTCTTATTATCCCCACGAGCTGTAGGTAGTATCTGTTCAGAACGAGAAGTTCTTTAGTTCTGCTGTCGTACGTATGTATAGGTACATATAATACTTAGAGTGTCAGAAATACTTTTATTTAGATACGAGGACGAGTAACAAATATTCAGAAAGGAGCTGGGCTCTATAAATTCACGTAATGGGGTCCAGGTTTTTAACAGCGATATCAGTGAATCTCCATAGGCAAATGTCGTCGTGCCTAAATAGGAGCTTTTTAAGGAAATTTCAACAGTGGTTATCTAGTTTGATGTTGGTTTTGTTTCCAATCACAGGAATGGCGTTAAAGATGAAGAATAGAATGCCAATCCCCCCTAGTTTAGACGAAACAACCTCCACCTGTACATATTCGAAGTCGTAGAACCTACCAACAATTTAGTTCCAGTCTTACGGACCATTTTAGATCTTAAATAACAAGAACTCTTGAGTCTTGTGCCGAAAACTTTTCCCCAAGACATAATCTTTTTTCGGGGCTTAGGAATTAGTTGGTTGAAAATTGGTACATTCTCTTAAGCTAAGCAGGTTGGAGAAATTCTTTTCAGAGCCCACGTATTTTTAGCAATACTGGTTATTATGTGCCATCCGAACTGAGTGACTTACTGCTTTCAATTAATGAAGAGATGAACATTATTCATTTCAATCGAATCCTGCTTTGCTCCTGAGAGCTTCGATGACCACTGGAATTCTGCGGAGAATGTTTTTACGTATACCATTGTCGGTGGAAGACGACAAAGCCAATGGACATGGCTGACAGCAGACACCTGGAGACGGATCGATGGACGTATTGAACTCAAACCACAGATTGCAGCGGCCTCAGCAGTAGAACGCCTCGAACTAGAAGTCCAGTACAGCATGGAGAGGAAAGAAGTGCAGCCTAGTTTAAGACGAGTAGCAACAAGCGTAACTACTCGTACATCAAAGCACTAATCATCAAGGCTGAAGAGCAGTAAAAAGGTGTGACAGCAGGACCGTCTATAGCATTACTAAGGAACTCGTTGGTGGTCAAAGTTCAAAACTGCATCTAGTAAAAGGACTGGATGGAAATCTGCTGACTTTGAATGCGGAACAGCTTGCTAGATGCTGGGAACTTTTTGTAGTAGTACTTTGGCTCACCAAGCCCAGATGAATCTTTCGCAGCAACAAATGCCCGTATCCGCATCTCCCCCCCAGCATTGCTGAAATAACGTCGGCGATAAAGGCCCCGAAAAAAAGCAAGGCAGTTGGCATAGACGGCATCCTGGCGAAACTCTTCCAAGCCGCGCCCAACATTTTGGCGGCAATCCTACAGCCACTCGAATATTAGAAGAAGGGAATGATTGTTAAGCTGCCCAAAGAAGGGAAACCTGACGGAATGCGACAACTGGAGAGGTATATGCGATTTTCCCGCTACGGTCAAAGTAATAGCTAGAATAATTCTGGATAGCGTGGGAGAACGTCTCGATTCAAAGCTCGACAACGAACAGGTAGGCTTTTGAGCTGGATTCTCCTGCATCCACCATATCCACAACTTGTGGATCATCATTGAACAATACGTCGAGTACAGATCTCCGCTACAATTGTTGTTTATTGATTTCGTGAAGGCCTTCAACAGCTTGAATCGAGATGCCATATGGCAAGCCTTATACCTGAAAACTCGTAGCTATTATATACATTGCCTACGATGGAGGTAAATGTAACACATAGGTAAGGTGTCAGAGGAATTTGACGTCCACAGCGGAGTACGACAAGGTTCCTTTCTTTCGCCACTGCTATTCCTTGTAGTAATCAGTGATGTGATCCAGGCAACTCAGTCTGAAACATGGTTCTGAAATGAGGACTATGACAACATATTTCAAACATCTTGACGTCGCTGATGAAGTTTGGCTGCTCTTACATAGGATGATGGACCTGCATCAGATGACCCATAACTTGGAGTCAGAGATGAACAAAGAAGGGCTCAAAATAAATGCGTTAAAAACAAAGGCCATAAGCACTTCATTTTCTCAACATAACACCGCTCAAGTCAACATTGCCAGACTGCAAGTCGGGAAAGAGAGCAGCTTTCTATATCTAGGAGGCTTGGTCTCAGAAGACGGTGGTACCGAACTGGATGCGGACAGCAGAATTTGCAAAGCAAAGGCCGCGTTCGGTATGCTGTCTAAAATCTGGAGAAACAATGTTTTCCGCATAAGAATCAAGCTGAGACTGTCCCGATCAAACGTGGAAACAGTGCTACTTTATAGGTGCAGCACTTGGAAAGTGACCAACCCCGCCACAAGAAAGTTGTCTTCTTATCATCTTAAGGATCTACTGGCCGATCCGTATATCGAACGACCGACTTCACACGATAACGTACCCAGAACCAATAGACGTCAAAATTCGGAGGAGTAAGTGGCAGTGGATTGGTCACACCGTAAGTCATGAAGACAGTTCCATTGCGAAGCACGCCATGTAATGAAATACACTTACCCAATCTGGCAGACGAGTGGGGCGCTCTAGGCAAACATGCAGAAGGACAGTCGAGGAGGAATCCAGATCATTGGGGATGAGTTGGTGGGAGCACAAGCGCGTTGCAGATCTCCGATCACTATGGCGTTGTTGACGCCTTATGCTCCATGAGGGATCAGAGGATCTAACGATACGGGCATAGCTATCCTGATGTCGCACGTACATAGGAAGTGACCTATGAACAGAAGTCATTGAAAGGAATGCTGAGCCTTTAGTTAGTTAGTTAGTTAGTTGTACAGCGCGTTTACGTGGATGAGGTACTTAGTGAAAGATATTGGTGCCTGAAAGTCGGCTATAACTATACTCGTACTGTTCATACCGGAACAGGTAGCTCAACAGCTTAACGATTTCTCGGAATTTTATAATGGCCTGGTACCCAGGAAAGATTCAAGAGGTCAAACGAGTGGTGTATGCATACTAGGCTATAGACCAATCCATCAAGATTGCCAGTCTTAGAGAATATCTCAGTTGGTCCACTTTTTTTTGTCTGATTTTGAGTGTTTGTAGGTACTAGGAGAATGAAGATGCATTCCATTTTTCGTCCCACCGACGAAAATCTATCAGGCTAAAGGCTGCTCGTTAAGTGTTTTGCAGTGTCTTTAGTTTGGACTTCGTTTCCAGTGCTGTCCACCGTACTACTATAACATCGAATAGTCCTGCTCTAACTAGCAAAATGTACAACCATTGCATTACTTTGGGCTGTAGGACATCTGCGGAGCCTGCACAAGTATAAGGCCTGGCACTTTCATCAACATCCTCTCTTCAGTTTTGCTTGATGTCTAATTTGAGTCCCACATATATGGAGCTTTTCAAGGTTAGAACCAATGAGCTTGGGTGGGTTGAAACAGGGGGATTTTGTGTTTTTAAATGAACAGGATTAGATTAGTCTTTTGGTTTATGTTCAGGCAAGGACAGCAATTTGGACGACGCGACATCGGAAAGAATGCGCATGGATACTTAGTGTAAGCTTTAACTTTGCACCCGGTTTCATCTATGAGTTGGAGAACTTCGCATGCTACCTGAGGAATGCCAGAGACTCTCTTAACAGAGGTAATTAAGTAGTATGTCGTGTGGTCGTATGCAATGGTTGCAGGAGCAGTCTTTGGCTTTATCACGACTGATTCTCTTTGGAATAAATTCTTGTTTGGTAGTCCGTCACGAAAGATTGGGAATCTCTTACGTGGTCAACATTTGGTAAACTGAGGCTTTTTGTATCACAGTTTCAGGACAACGCTTGTTCCCTTCTTGTTGGTCCCACTATTCATTGTTTGGGAGAAGTTTTTTCTTTTCATCTTATATTTCGGTTGTTCGCTGACTGTGAGTGATGCTCTTACTTGTTCCGCATTTATGAATTTTTAGTAGCTTCTCTCTGTTTGCCATTGCCACCGGCGGCTATTGTTTGTGTCGAGATGGAAAACTTTGTGTTCTTTGAAAGGATAATGTACACATTCGCTGTATCCTTATGGAGGGAAAAGTGAATCCTTCTATTCTTTTTTTTTTTTTTTTTTTTTTCGTTTGATCCTCAGTTGTTGTGTATGCTTTACTATGTGGGGAGAAGAACAAAGTTTCTTATGTTATGTTGCAGTTTAAAGGCAATGCTGTTTGAGTGTGTGTATACGAGTATCTAAGTTGGTTGGTGTCTTTCGGTGCTGCTGTTTCGCGTTCGAAATTCTTTTTTAAGGACTTTTGAAGAATGTTCTATTGTTTGATGTGCTTTTTTATGCAAATAAAACTTGCAATTTTATTTCACACTTAACTTGATGTGTGTGTGTTTGCGGATGGGTAGAAGTTGCAGTGGCAGTTGAAGTATTCTTCAGATTTAAATTTTAGATTGTTGGTTGTGGTTTGAATTAATTTTTGAAAGCGTAGCCCTTGACAGCCATTTGGATGTCAGAAACTTTAGTATTCCTTGACCAAGTGATGGCAGATGATAGTGTGCATGTTACATGAACTTAAGCATATAATATGGGTCAGTTAGGGGTGTCCTTGGACCTTGCGATTCCAGTTTTGAGACTTGAGAAATGTTACGCCAGTCCAGTAAGTTTTCCACAGTCTACACCCCATTTAAGTTTCACTCAACGTTTCCTGGAAAAATGCTTATTAATCACTTGTTCATTTACAAGTAACACTTTGGGCTCTTTTTAGTCAAAACTGTAAAACACCAACTCATGGCGACGGGGCTACCCTTTCCACTTAACTATGTATACTACGGCCACCCTTCAACACCACGTGGTTGTTCGAAAACAGTCTCACTTTCCCAACCGACAACGACGTTCCATTAGTGAAATCGCCCTCCGGTAAGGATTTGCCATCGCGATATGAATACGTTCGGTTCGGGTTCCCTTCCGTTCGTTGTTCCGTAGTAAAAAGCGGAAAGACGGATATAAATTACGATGAATCGACATTTTAATTAACTGATAAAAGTTTTTAATCATTGTACATATTTTCAAGGATATTTAACCGCAAATTCTTAAGTTCAAAATCATTGTATACAGTAGAAGTTTGGCCCCACAAGCGGAAAAAAGGACGATGACGACAATGATGAGGACTGTTGCAGACGTATTCCTCTAGGTGTAGTAGCATCGCATACTCTAGTAAGTTTTTAACTTCTACTCTCATATTCCAAACTCCATGTGCCAGGTTGAGATGGAGGGAGGGGACACAAACGGATATTAAGGACGAAATTCAATTTTCCTATTTTGGCGTTGTTTAAAATTCGCTGGGTGTGTGCTTTTATGATTGGATTTGGCACACAACTTTGGCCCAAACTTTCGCTTCGATTTCGGGAGGGAAAGTATTTTGATTTTGTTGAAGGACCGAGGGGCAGGCATAAGAGGATTATGTGTAGGTGTATTGATACTTTTGAGCGAGGAAGTAGATTCAAGGACGAGAATTGGGTGTTTTTTTTCGGTTTAGAAAGTATAAGAATGTTGAAGTTTAAGCGAATGATCTTTTTGTGGATGATATGCTTACGAAATTAAGTTGGATGAAGAGCTTAGTGGAATTTAAAAGGAAGCGTTGATAGAATTTTACACCTAGACGAGAGGAGAGGACGCGGTTGGTGCACTTGCCACTTCTAACACACCTTCATACAAAATACAAGTTTATTATTGTTGTGCAAACTGCTCTCAGGTCAACAGATTCTGCTAGGTAAGGTTAGGTTAGATTAAGAGGACTGTATGCAGCATGTGCAATTGCATTCGGAAAAAGTTGGCCCATTGGGATTGACCTTAGAGTACATGGAAGATATGTGACTAACAAAACCATTTGGATCTGCTAATAAAGTTCTTAAAGTCAGTTAGAGGTAACTTTGCCAGATCGTCAAGGCTATCTACTTAGGTGACGTTCCTGGAGACCCAGGCAGTGGCATAGGAGGTGTTCTACTGGTTCTATCTCTTCTTCGCCCCTACAGCTTCTACAGAAGTCATTAGTGAAGATTCTTAGTCTTTTGGCCATGATTCCAATGATACGGTGTCCGGTTATTACGCCAGATTTGGCTTCTACCAAGAGACAGTAGTGACTTTGATCTATTTGCGTCGATTAAAGGCCATAACCTGCGGGTTAGTACACAGCCACTAGTGTGCTGCCATTGCTTCACAGACATATTTATGGTGACGCTGTCTATATTATTCTTAGCTGCCGGTATAACCTGCCTGTCTGCAAGCAGTATATCCATGTCAGACTCTTCTCTGGCCAGTCTGCCTGCCGTTTCCTTTCCTTCTACTCCTGTGTGTCCAGGGACGCAACAGAGCGAGATGATATGGTGGTTGATAGCTCCAAGTGCCGTAAGGCAGTCGTCTACACATTTTGAGTTTACAAGATTGGAGTTTAGGAATTGTCGTTCCATTTTAACTTCGGCAGTAGTTTCATGTCGGTATTTAAGGACTCAGGTTGAAACTCCAGCGTTACCGTGGCTATTATTGGCAAATGATCGGAGTATGTCTATCAAGGCAGTAATAAAAAGTTGAGTAGGAAGTACCTCTAAGAAATGTAAGGTGACTTGTCTCATCACTTTTGGTTTGCCTCAAAGTGATGAGACGCATCAAAGTCAGCCCGACTAACTCGAACTTTTCTATAAACCTCCACCATCAAACTTCACATCCGTTGCGCACATGATGACATTCGCGTTACTAGCTAGGCATTCATTCCGACTCTCGCGTTTCAGTTTCCAATGACCAATATAAAGGGTGTGCAACTTTAAAATGAAATAAAACTCATAAAAATCGTGGTAATGGCGAACACAACTCTAATTGCTGTGGAGAATTAACTTCGGTTTTAGAAGTGTTGACTTCCAGACCTCAGCCACTAATCCAGCGTAGTTCAAGTTTTTTTTTTTGTAAGTACAGCCTTTGATACCAATACCCAAATGTGGAAACACTGTAAACATTTTTCGATAAAAAAAAAAAAATGTCGCTGGTGTCAGAAGTGGGATCACTGATTCTGCAAAGATTCCACTCAGCTTAAATAAATTCTTTAATTAGGTAATTTAGTTTATTCAAAAAAATTAAATTGTTCTGAACCCTCTCCGGTTTTAAGTGGTGTCAGAAGTGGGGCCGTCGGAAGTAATAGATGAACTGCTGCCCAGATATCTCTCAAATTAACACAGTTTGTTTGATATGCCGTAATAGGATACTTTATGATTTCCAATCAAATTAAATTGATCGTAATTAGTTGGATTTAAATGGTGTCAGAAGTGTAATCGCTGAAATTAGTCAGAAGAGAATACGACGAAGTATATATAATATATATATTGGTTTGTGAGGCAAATGGGAAGCCACTTAAGACCTTAGTCTACTCCGCCATGTCTTATGCTGCAAAGGCATGGACGCTGCCAAAATGGTCCCGAGAAACATTCTTTGTACAGTTTATGGAGCCGTGTGCCACAGTTCTTTAGATACAGAGCTTCAACAGCAAAAAACAGGGACTTACAGCGAAACTGGCAGAGTGCACAAAAATCAATGTACTTCAGATTGTATGCCTAGGTCACATCGGCATTAACTCTCCTAAATAGTCAAGGGAGTTGCGTATGACCTTAATTAACGCCGGATTACTCTAGGCCCGTATTCAGAATACTCGTACACGATGATTTCGGCCACGTATTTCGAAGTCGTAATGCTTTTGATACCCATCTATTGAAAACCAAAGCATAATTCCGTTTCCATTCGGTAGGCACTCCCAAACATTCAAAAACTCAAAGCACTTTGAACAGCAATATAAATATAACTTTTTAACGCTGGAAGTCCTTTTAAATAGGAAAATATTTTTCAACAAAAAGCAAATCCTTTGCACAAATATTACAACCATATGACCACGAAAGTTACCTCATAACACAGCGTAAAAATTATTTCTCTAAACTCATAAAGGTTTAAAAAATACGCTCAAAAGTATAAAAGTAAACGATTTACACACATACATACATCGACGGCGCTCATCAAACAGTTGAAACCTTAAAATTAATCACCTTAATGGAGCCCATTGGTGCCTGCAATCCTATGCATCCATTCATCACTGCCCCATTCATTCTCGCTCACCACTCAGACAACATGCAAACATTTGAAAGGACCAAAACCCCAAACGCGAAATCCCTACAGCAAACACACATCCGAGCAATGCGCATACATGAAATGAGGAGCAGCGTCTCTGCAACCTCATTACGAGGATGTTGACTAACTAACTATACCCGGTCCTGGCTAACACCTGCAATTTTCCAAGTAACTTGACGAAATGAAATGAAAACATCATCCGTATCCTTAATAAGTTTTATAAATACAAATTTTCACAAAAAGGAATTTTCATAAAACCCATACAAATGCACATACATACTCCTAATAACGCATGTCCTTACAGAAAGAACTGTGGTTTCCTGAGCGCTGCTATGGCTGTTGCAAAATGTTGGTTCCTAAATCAACACTCAAATGAAAGGACGACGTACAGACTCATTTTGTTTCAACGCAAAAAAAGTTATGAACATTGACCGTGTGCGCGCAATCATAACACACCGGATATCCTTACACAATGACGATGACGTTAACTGAAAGCCAGCACCTTATTGACGACCTCGTCACCCACTCTCTTCCATTCACCATCATCTCTAATGAAGACATTGGGTGTTGTATGAATTGCGAAATCCAAGGGATTATCCTTTCCACTGGCACCGAGTAAGAGAGACCAGGAAAAAAAGGACTCCTTTTGTGTATGAGTGTTTTTTTTTGTTTTGTGTTGTGTACTCCTTGGCTTTAGAGGTAGGGGCGAACTAGGAGGTGGCTTTAATTTTTTTATACCTTTCCCCGTTAACCACGGTTTTGTTTATCTTTTCGCCTTCCGTTTTTCTATGGCTTTTTTTTTTTTCTGTCGGTGGTGTATTTCATCCCTAATGATGTTAGTGTTTCGCCAAACAAAAGGATTAATATTTGAATTTTAAGCCCATTCATTCGATGTGGCATAAGATAAGGCGTAAGAAGGATGAGAAAAAGTCGCGCGCGTCAGGGATCATCATTCACTAATATTAATTAGTTCTGTCCGGATGGAGGAGTCGTCGAAGCTATAGCAAACCGTATAGAGGTACCTGTGTTGAACAGGTAAGGATGAGGGTAGGAGTAGAGCCCCTAAAACAATAATAAAGAAGCAAAAAAAAAAAAATAAAACGCGGTGAAATGAAAAGGAGAACGTTTTGATAAAGGATAATTTATTAAAGCAGGACGCGCGATTAGCTGAAAGGCAATACAATGGCAGTGGAGACCTTTTCGCAGGACCTTTCTCTTTGTTTTGCGTTTTGCTGATTTTATGGCTTTTTTTTGTGGTAGCGCAGCCAAAAGTGATAGCCCGTTTTAATTTTGTGGTAATAAAAATTGCAAATTACCCTGGAAATGGGACTTTGATGAGGTAGGTAGGCAGGTGGATTATTATAGTTTTTGTGCGGATCGTCTAAATTAAGGTATCTTTTGTTTCATTGTAGGGAGGATAATAAAATTCAAGCGAATTTAATTATGCGCGCTATTATATGGAGAGACGCTTTGTTTAGCAAAAAGGTTATTAGGAAGACAAAGGCATGCTTACACTTTTATAAGCTTTTATAGTGAGCAGACTTTGGATTGTTTGCCGAACTGCTTTATTGTTTAAATTTTAAGAAAACTCTAATGAGACCGATACGACAAAAAAATTGAATAAAATCGATTTTTGCTCGTTTGTATGACTACTCACTATTGAAGACCGTTGCAATGCAAAGCCATCAATATTTGCTCCTTAATCTGGCTCAGTTTGTTATGAGGGCAAAACCAAAACAAGCATCATGGTTTCCATCCAGCAGGAAGGCCTCTCCACATACCTGTATATCAGGTACCCTGAGATTTTCAATATGTCTCCTTAAAAAGTGACGGACGACCTACCTTCTTTCGGTAATTATGTACATTCTAAAAGAGTCTCACACCTTCAATGGAGCCGAGTGGTCTACGACAAATTTGTTCATCCCTAATTTGCCATCTTTGCCGGTACTTAAACCATCCTCCCATACGCCTCCTCATAACAACGTTCCTCTCAACTTCAGAACGTAAGTGATCTTCGTTCAAACCTGTGCTGTTTTGTCCCAATTTCATGCTCTCCTCGTTGATATCTATGCTCTAATTGAAACTAATCTAATCCACTACATAAAAAAACAAGACTTATTCCCCCATACTCAGTTTTTTGAGATGACAATGTTACCCCGTCTATGTCTCCTTATCGCAGCGCCCTTCTGGACGTCCCCAACAGCCTTCATTCTTCTCTCATTGCTGTTTCTTCTTCTACTAAACTCATATTGTTATCCTTTTTCATCGCTTCAAATGCCAACTCGACTAAGGAATGTCTCTTCATAGATCGGTTAACATGCTAAAGTCTTTGCCAAGTCAGTGGTGGCTCAGGCCCACCTTAGGGTAGGTTGGTGGATTCAACTCCTCCAATGGCATGGAGTTGGTCATACAGGACAAAGTCCTGATTGCTCTCAACTTGCCGGGATGCCAGGTACGATCCCTGTCGCTGCCCAACTCAAGTTGACGTACAGCCTCCCATGGATAGCTATCTCAGTACCCGTTGAATAGCGAACTAATGTATGCAGCGAACTCCATCCCGATCAGACTGGCGGTTGTGCGTGGGGTTAACGGCCCAACCACGCAAATCAATTGTTACGATAGAACAAACAGCCTCGGAAACAAACGGACCCCCTCAAAGTCGACGACTTGGCGCGAAAAAGGACAACAATTTGCGGGTATGCTCCTGGAATGTGAGAAGTCTTTAATTCCCAGGAGCAGCTCAAGCACTCGAAAATACTCTTACGCAGTTAAGACGGATATTATTGCGATCCAGAAAGTACGCTGGGTAGGATCAGGAATGATGAAGAAAAAGCAGTACGTCATCTATTACAAAATTCTGGACGTACTTTCTGTGGCTGCCACAAAAGGTTGCAGGGAAAGCGGCTGATATCGACGGTCATTGACTTCAAGCCGCTAAGCGATCGCCTGGCTGTGATTCGCATCAAAGGGTAATTCTACAACATAAGCCACATATGTGCGCACGTCCCTACCGACGAGGTTGAGGACCCTATCAAAGAGAAGTCTGATAGCCTGTCCGTAGTACAATGTAAAATCGTCCTAGGGGACTTCAAGGCCAAAATAGGTAAGAAAAACATCTAGGGTGAAGTAGTAGGAAAGAACAGCCTCCACGACTCGACATCAGATTTCCTCACAAACAAATGCACACAGTAACCTGGCTATCTCCGGATGGTCGAACCACCAACCAAATCGACCACGTGCTAATTGATGCAAGACACTCGTCTAACATCCTGGATGTGCGAACATTCAGAGGGGCAAATATTGGCTCTGACTACTATTTAATAGCAGCCCGATTAAGAGCTCGACTGTCCAATGACAGAAAGTTGTAGTATCCAACCAAAAGGTGGTTTAACATTGGACGCCTAAGCACACCAGAAATAGCCTACAGAGAGCAACTGAGTGAAAGACTCCAATATGCAGGTGTCTACCACAAACGCCAACAATATATGGTCAGAATGCAGCGCTACCATCAAGGAGTAGCCAAAACTACTCTGTGTTACCAACCACCCCCTACAAGAAATCCGTGGTATGATGATGAGTGCGTGCAGAAGAAAAAGACAGTGCGGGACGAGTACAGACCCAGGAGAAGGGAGGAGAAAAAACTACTGCGTAAAAAGAAAAGAGCCTTCGCAGTCTTCCAGCTCAAGGATATCGAAGGTTCCAGCTTTAAAAAAAAAAAAGCTGAGAACATTGCTGCTGTTTACAGACCGGGAATTCAGCCAAGGAATTGTGGATGTGTTTAAGCAGCTTTTCCAGCTGCTGCTCACAGAGCATGACCGAGAGAGAGTGATAGGGTATGAGGAAAACCCAGCTTCAGTCGATGAAATAGTCGTTCCACCCAGTTTAGAAGAAGTCGGCACAGCTTTGAGAAGGCTCAAGAACAATAAAACCGTGGGCTAGGATGGCTCGCCGTCAGAGCTCTTCAAAGCGGGTGGCGATGTTTTGGTAAGGAGCATGCATTAAATCATCTGCAAAGTATGGGAGGAATAAGGCATGCCGATGACTGGAGTATCAGTTCTATCTGACCCATCCACAAAAAAAGCGATCCTATATCTTGTAACAACTACCGAGGCATATCCTTGCTTAATGTCGCAATCCTATTCATTGTACTGTGTGAATGTCTAAAGCCATTTTGCACCACACAAATTGGCCGATATCAGTGTGGCTAAATTGGAAAATTGCTTAACAGATAATACCCAAGCAAGGAAAGTCACCAACAGAAGAGACATCTTCTAGACCAATATCGCTTATTCCTATTATGGCATTGGAAGAAATACAAGTCTGTTGGGCACTTCTTTTAAATGTTGCTCAAGCCGTTGACAAGGTTTGGCATAAGGGTCTTGATATTATTCGAAATACTGAAATTCTGTATTTCAGATCGACTCTTCCGAGGTCGATACGAACAAGAATATTCGGAACTAAAGAAAATTGAAGCAGGTGTTCCACAAGGAAGTGTCCTAGGGCCAAGCCTATTTCTGTTTTATACCACGGACATACCGGTGAATAACAATGCCATGATGGTTACTTTTCCAGATGACACTGCAATATCTAGTACCTGGTGAAGAATATTGCGTATGCCATTTTCTTCATGTGCAGGGTCTTCTTCTCCTCCCTTCTACTGGCTCCATACTCTTGTGGATGGTGAATGCACAGTCGAAAGCCGTTATCTGTTGTCGTGTCGTGAAGGCTGTGCTTGCCGACTAAACCGCCGAAGATTTTGGCGTTGAAATCCCCGAGTACGATTTTTTTAAGGAGGTCGTAAAATTCCTCCTTGATGGGATCATCAGTCTCATCGGTAGTGGCATGTGCACATATAAGGCTGGTGGTCGCTTACGAGTATCGACTTGAAGTCAATAACCTTTGACCGAAGTCGATTTGACACGACAAATCCGCATCATATTATGTGCAATCTTTTGTGATACTTGTAATAAATGTCGCAGTTTTGTCGTTTTTGTATACCTGGCCCTATCCATCGTATCTCCTGGATTGCGGTAATGTCTGCCTTATTCCGCCCGAGGACAAATTCAAGCTTTTGAGTAGCACCAGAGGTGTACAGTGTACGTACGTTCCAAGTGCATACTCTTAATTCGTAGTCCTTTGACGTTCCTGGTCGTGTTGTTTTATGAGGGGGTTCATTATCCAAGGCATGTTGTATCTCTCTCGTAAATAGATTCGTTTTCTATGGCAGAGAAGTTACCACGACAGCACAACCCCTAACCTGGGACGAGGGACTGGTTAATAACCGATGTCAGCAACCCACTTCGGGGATATGGTGCCGCCGCTGGCCCTCTTTAGGGGCTCATCCATCACGATCTCTTTTTCAAGACCCTGACTAGTACCTGGAAAAACTTTATCGACCTGAGCTTCAAATATGTCGAAGTAGCCCAGATAAGGTGTTGTTTCCGCTCTGGAAAGTTTGACGCCACCGTTGTTTCCATCGACAGAAATCGTCCGCTGACGTGTTTACATATCCATAGGTGCAAGTACATGTGACTAAGTCGTGCACTTTATTTCTTTTAATTCGCATTTAAGAAAACTTTCATTTCATGTCATTCCCCGCTGAAACTTAAGGACAACACAGTGATGCAGGTGCCTGCTTTCCACGCACATCCTAAACTACGAACGTGGTGTACAAAAGTGCCCTTAACATTCACACCTTGAAGCATTCCGTGTTCTAGTTCTTCTCTTGTAATCAAAATAATACTAATAACAATATTTACAACGGCAGTAGGTTCCTTCTGTCAGCCATAGAAAATTTGCATTTTACAATAATTGCCAAAAACCCGCAGGCATCGCTCCAAGGACGACTCCTATGTTTTCTAATTAGTTTATGTTTGTCTTTGCATTGCTATGCTACTCTCTGTGTTTCGTAGTTTGACTGTGTCCTTGTATTGTTCACTGGAAAATTCAAAGGATTCTCTTCATCCGTCGACAAGAGAGAGAAACATCCTTTTTTAAGTGGGAAATTTCCGCGCCATAAGACAAACATACTCGCACACAGCATAGTACTCGTAGGGCGGCTTACCCCTAAAGGATCTAGCGACACATACACACCCGGAATGCAGTTGGTGGCATGGAGGTTCTCGTTTGCCCTCTAGACAGCGTAATGAACGCATTCCTACAATCCAGACAACCCGCTCCACCATACACTCACACATACTCGTAATATTGCGCTCGGGAGCAATTGTCTTCAGTCGCTGTCACAGGATGAATTAATTAAATTTTCAACGAAAATACCACGTATGGGATTTTTCTCTCCGCGTGTGTGTGGGTGTGTGTGCGCGTGAGTTTATTCAAAGGAATAGTGCGCGAGCTTAGTCGCCTTTGTGTTGAATTCATTCGGTAATTAGTGGAAATTAATTATCCCTGTGAATAAATGAATATGCATGAAACATAACGAACACATTCTTTCTATAATTTCATCGGTTGACGTATAGAACTTTTCCTACCCTCGCGAGCCCTATTCATCACCGCATTGTTTAAGATTTTCCCTTTAGTATGTTGGCGAGTGTATAAATGCGTAGAAAAGAGAAAACGTTTTGCTACAAAATATATTTGATTATTCTGTGAATAAATTATTTGATTACACATTACCAATGAATGGGGGCATAAATAAAAGCTGTTTGGAATCTCAGCGTGCCTACGCAATTAGCGCGTAATAGTGGGAGTGCACAGGTTCCACATATGTGGCAGGATAATTTCATTAATTAAGGTGAAAATGGAATGGGATCAGGTGGTAGGTAGGTATCAACAGGGACGTTTTTTTTTCACAATTATTAATCAAATAATTGCATGTATTTAGGGGCAGGTGTATTTATTATTCTTTTTAGTCATGTCATAATTACTGGTACACCTTGAAACGCACTCATCGTGAAACTAGTATTGAACACACCCATTTTGTATTGACAGGTATTCAATGAGTGACAATTACTCGTACTGCCCGAACACAATGGAGAAGCGCTGCAATAGATGAAGTTGCTGTAGTACAAACTGTCAAATAAGTCGCTCATTGAAGTAGTAAAGCAAGTACACAATGGTGAAGCGCAGCTCGATTGCTCAAGCTATCAAAACGGAAAGATAATCGCCCTGTTTTTCGTGAAAATATTTTTTGTGGTGTCAAAAAGTAGTGCAGCTCGTTCGGAAGTTGAAGTTGACTTAAATTGTGCTGCAGCTACTTTTCGTACTTCAGCTGCAGCTTCGCATTGTGTTCGTGCTATATGGACTACGAGTATTTCAACTTTGACAGCGCTGCGTACTGCAGCTTCAGCTTCACCATTGTATTCGGCAGTTATACTAAGTTAACGCGTAAAAAGATTTACACAAAAGTGGTTTGTAAATATAGAGTGTGGCGATATTGAGAGCCGTATTGTGGTAGTTGGCCTTCACAAGTGTAATGTGGAAAAAGGCGATATTTTCCAGATCTTACGATCGCTTGGAATCACCCGGAATTTTGTGTATCGAACTGTAAAATAGTTAGAGGATATTGGTGGAGTAACTGACCATAAGAGATCCAGACGCTCATACACTGTTTACGAGAAGTACTCCACAAGCGATTAAAGCTGCTAAAGCCAAGATTAATAGGAAAGCAGCGGTTTTCGATTAATCCTGGCTGATTAAAGCAAAAAATATTCTCTTGAGAAATAAAAATATCGCAAAATCCATGTCTCGCATTATTAAACAGGATTTGCGACTCAACAAATATAAAAGACATACTGGTCTCTTATTCACAGCCCAATTTAAGCAAAAACGAAATGAAAGATCGACCGTTCTACGCCGTCGGTACGCGCAAAATGGTCGCAGGAAAATTTTGTTCATAGATGAAAATATGTTTACTATTGAGCAATCGTTCAATTAGCAAAATGACAGAGTCTATGCCCATCCAAAGAAGCATCAGAACTTTGGTTTGATGGGGAGTCACTACTAAGGCATTACCTATCTTCATTTTCCTAAGTAGCAGACGATTGGCCGTCAGGCAGTCGAGACCTCAATCCTTTGGATTGTAAGTTGTGGTCTATTTTAGATTGGATGGCGTGTTCGACTCCACACCCAAATGTTGAGTCCTTGAAGCGCCTATTGCTCTCACTAGTGCGCCCATCCTTAAGTCTGCCATCACCTTCTACCTCCTAAACTATAAAAGCTATGTGGATGATTTTTACACACGTCATGCAGAACAATGACTCATAAACAAGGCCCGTGCATTTTTTTGAGAAAAACCATTATTTTAAAACTGGTTCCAATAGAAACAAATGTTGCCAAATAGGTTCGTGTACAGGCGGGTGACATATAGTTGAAAAGCACTCTTTGAGTAGGCCGACAAAGAAATTTCAATGAAATCGGTTTAATAATCCTGAAGTTATACAAGAGAATGACTGGCAGATGAAATGATAAAATGTCTACTTTCTACGCTAAAGGTTCAAAGGTTATGAGGCTTTGACAGACAAATGGAAGGACACACAACTGACTAAGATTCATCAGCGAATGAGAGCTACTGTTTGCTCATGATGAAGCTTCAATTATTTTATTTTTTTTCTTGCGCTAGGAGGGTAACTGTGTGGGATTTATATCCACTAAACCCACCTACTCTTCTTTGTCTTCTTTTAACTGTACCACCGTCTTGGCATTTTGTCATAGGGAGGCGAACAGCAGAGCTTGCTCAAAATCTTATTCACGTCCACTTTGTAGTTGTGTCATGTAGAAATCCCCACTTCACAGTGTTCGCGGCCTGTCCATGTCGCAATAAGCGGGATGAGACGACCTATACGTGACACGTTCTATCGCAGCTCATTTTGCCATGTTGCACTCTCTGGTGAGTTTACTTCGCTGTCAGTTAACACAGGTTCCTGATTCCTCATTTCATAAAGTGTTTGAAACTTCTGGGCCAATATGTCAATTTGGAGTAATCCTGCAATTACACAGATTGGTGTTCTGCAAAATGCATTGCATACTCTAATTGTGCAGAGTCGATATGTCGATTCAATTGCATGTCTATATGAGATGGCTCCAGCCCATATTGGTGACCCGAAGAGTACCACAGATATAACCACACTGGTCAATAGCCACTTTCTACTGTATCTCGGTGCTGCATGATTTGGTTTGATACTTATGAGTACATTATTCACCCGTGAGGCTTTGCACTAACATACTCCAGATGTTCATTAAATGAGGGCCTTGTGTCAATCATGACATTTATGCAGGTATTTGATGGCTTGCTTCAATGTAATCTTGTGTCCCCTATAGTAAGGGTTCCTTTAGTTTAGCTGCTACTAATAAGCACAGCTTGTAGTATGTAGCTCTGATGGAATTTTTCATTGCGAAGTACTATTTCACATATGCATTTATTACTAATTACTTGGATTAACTAGTTGGACCATTTGACTAAGGGAGACACTTGTGTAGATAACTCATATATCTAAAGTCGGTTTCCAATCACTTTTGGATAAGAAACTTACAAGTTTTCCCTACATCCTACAACTTTATTCTTGTGGACAAAGTTCGGCATTTTATTGAAGCGGTAAAGCTCTGCCGTCAATCAAACATTTTGCTTTCGCCAAAGAAAACAAAAAAAAAAAAACATAAAAAAATAAATGACTTATAAAAGGTGTTTGTTTTTCGAATTGGCAACACTTTTTCCAGCGACAGCCAATTTGACAGCTGACAGCTTATTTGTAATCAGTTTGGTTTGACATTTCACCATGAATAGACTTACGCCAAAACAACGCCTGCAAATTATGCAAATTTATTTGATTCAGTTCGCGAAACTTACCGTGCACTATGTACAAGATTCAGCTCGTGCAAGAATTGAAGCCGTGCGTCGTACGTTTGGTGAATGGGCCGAAAACGAAATTGCTCTTGATCCTCATTTTCATCACAAAATATTGTCCTGCGATTTTTTGGTTGAAAGCAAAATTGCCACATTTGGAATGAAGAAAATCCACAAGCTATTATTGAGACGAAGTTACATCCACTATGGTTTCAACAAAACGGTCCCATAATGAAACACAGTGCGCATCACAAGCAATTTATTGAAGGAAACATTCGATGAGCGCATAATTTCGCGTAATGGACCTGTGAATTGGCCTGCAAGATCGTGTGATTTAATACCTTTGGATTATTTTATATGCTGGTTATATGAAACCAATATTCGCCGCGTTATTGCCAATATATGGCTCCAACTGATAGAAAATTAGACTTCCAGATTGTGCTTTATTTGAGCCTGCAGCGGCGCCCATACGTCCTAAGTCATATTTAAACACTAATGGCATAAAATTATCTTTGCAGTAAAGCTGACTACCACAATTTTTTTGTATTTTATTTAATTGTTTAGTTCTTTACCTCTACAAAAAAAGCACCCTTTATATGTTGGTCCATCCACAAGAAACTTCCCCAATTTCATTAGGATTGCTCAAATCGAATGATTTCTTTTCAACAGATCCTTCGTTCAGCATTAAATGCATTCGAGAACTAGAATTACAGCGGTAAATATCCTCTAACCTGCAGCCATTGTTTCTTAAAAAAAAAAAGAGGTAGGTATTTGTAAATGTGAAAATCTGAAAAACCGATTTTATGACTTTTTCCTCGTTCTTATCCTTCTTCGTTTGGTTTTTGATGAAGGATTTCAAGAAAACCAGGTCAAGACTATTTCTTCCCGTAATGCAAACATTCATCCGCCCACTCTGCTGCCATTCAACATTTTGTACTCTTAAAAGACTAGAACAAACTCTGAGTAATTCTGTAGATCCACATTAACCTGAGCATACAAATAGCAAATCTTTACCATTGCTGCCGCCCTTTCCTGCAATGTCGTTCTAACATAGTCTACAGGAGTAATTTTGAACATTGTTTACCTAGCTACCACTGCATTGCATAGTCCTTTTACTCCCTCTCTCTCCCTATCTTTCTCCCTCTCTCTTTTTCTCTATCTGGCAATGAAACTGGCTGTGACTCAATGTTCCATCTATGAAAATCACTTCATCCCAAAGTGCAGTTTACTTCCAATCCCTTGTAAACACAATTGAGCCCGAGCCACCCATTTAGAACCACCACCACGACCGCGCATATATTGTACCTGTCTTCACTTAAGTCCTTAGTTTCGCTCCGCTTTTTTATTACAACGAAAGTCGAACAACTCAAGAATTTTATTTTCTGTTCTTTTCACTTTAAGTCGACCATGGGGTTCCGCCCACAACCCCCATCAAGTCGGGCCTTTTTTTTGTATACACACACCGCTGTGCTCCATGGGTGAACGGTATGAAATGCATTTTTACTTTTCTCAATTTCAATGAATTCTGCTCTGGAACTGCGATTCCTAGAAACTTGGATAAGACATCCTGTCATGGCATCAACCTCCATAGTGCACAGAAGACGTTAAAAGCTTTTTTTTTTTCACCGCCCCAGATGTATGTAGGTGAGCTTGTCGTCCTTGTTGTCGTCGTCAGAAAGAAGCAATATTACTTTCAAATACACTGCCATACACGTCAGGATACCAGTGGGACCACCAGCAATGTGGATGGAAGTACGGGCGTTGGATAAAGTTGAAAATGCATTTCTTTTTCAACATTTAATTTTGAACCACCCTCAAACCACTTAGTTGTTGGTCCCTTCTATCGTTCGGTACAATTAAGGGAGTCCTTAGAACTATTGCGGAGGAGGTTTGCTTCACAGACTTTTGTTGATCGGTTTACCTAACAAACCGCTAGGAAATGTTCCTGTGATGAGAAATGAATATTGTTTAGGTCTTGTTTTTGGGGGTTGAAGGTGGTGAATCTAGTGTTTGACTTACTACCCCACCTCCAAGTAGGGACCAACTATCAAGTTTGAAACTATTATTTCACCATTCAGTGTGTTTTTCCCCCCCGGCTACGGTGGACACTCTAAAGATGACATTTTAACCTTAAGACGGATAGAAGAAGGAAAAAGTTAACAAATAAATCAATGTCCTGGCGTCCTCATAAGGATTTGAAATACTTGATGCTACCGCACAACAGTTTTTGTCTCATTGTTACTTTTAAACTGTTCCGCCTTTTTATTGCGATTACTTGCGTCAACCTTTGAGGTGAGACAGAAGAGAGCATCCTCACAGGACATTACTGAACCTGTGGACCGGTGTTCTTTTATATCCGGGATTTTGTGATTGTAGATTTATATTTTCTTAAGGGATAAGGGAATTGATGGACGGTAGTTGTGGTGGTGGTGGTGGTTTTTTTGTTCGCTCTCAGCTTTTTTTTAGTTTGAAGGAGACGATGAAAAATTAGGGATGGAAATGTCAACAGTTTTGGGTTCCTGAAAGTAAGTTGTGTAAGGATATTTGTGCAGAAGAAAATGCAAGCATTCTGGATAGCAATTTAGTACTGCTGGATTAAAACACCAGACACATTTTTAGGTATTCGTATGAAATTTCCTTGACATAATAAAGAGAATGTGGAGTCAACTGCGGAAATATTTAAAAAGGAAGGTAAATTAGAATCGCGGGGTTAACCATAAAGACCAACTATCGCACGATTTCTCGAAGCGAAAGTATCTCATCCTTCTTAGGGAAATCTTTGCAAGCTTGATCTGGTAGTAGGGTTGGAAAGGAATAGCCCTAAATGTGTGCCACAGGATTTCCTAATAAATGAGCCACCGGTATTAATTCTAAAGGGTGAGCTTGTAAAATTGATCCTTGAAGCTGATGAGATTGCAATCAATGTAGAAGAAAAGCAGGTTTAGACGCCACTTCTCTCAGCAAAATATTTCACTGAGGCTGTCAATTGAAGTCTCTATGACCACTACTAGATTACGATAGACAACGATCACTAGGTGATAATAATGGAAATCAAAGAAAAGAAACCAGGCTAGCTCCCAAAATGTATGGGTCCAAAATGGAATGACACATGTTTCGATAAGGATGCATTCGAAGAGATGCTCTGAGTGGAACAGCGGAGACGCTCGCGCATCGCCTTACCGATACCACCACCACAGCATGCGATACATCAATGCCTAGAAGGATAAACAGCAGGACAGCATCACCATGTTACTGGTGGAACGAAGAAATAAGGAAACTTCGGGTAAAATTCCTACAAGCCCGGTGTAAAGTCCAGCGATCAAGAAGCATAGCAGATTTTCAACGACGCCTGGATACCCTTAGACCGAGGAGACGCAATTTAAATAGAGCCATCAAGGAGAGCAAAACCGCATGCTTCAAAAGTCTCTGTCAAAACCTGATACTAGTACATGGGGCTCGGCATACTGAATGGTGATGATGAATCTAAAGGGTTGTAGGACCCCTCCAATAACATGTCCAGTAATACTGAGATCAATAGTACGGCACATTTTTCCACAAAAACCAGCCACTAAGCGCAACTTGATAAGAGAAGTTAATCCAGAGGATATCCTATTAATTACTCTTGATGACTTGCTAAAGGCATGCAGCAAGATAGGCGACAATAAGCTGCTCGGACCCGACGGCATACCGAATAAGGCAGTAAGAGCGGTCGTATAAAGAGCGACCAGACTTCATCATAGCGACAATGCAAAAGTGTCTCGAAGAAGGAACTTTTACTGAAAAATGGAAAATATAGCATTTAGTCCTGCTACCAAAAGAAATGAAGCCTACAGGAGAACTATAGTTCTATGGCCCAATATGCCTATTGGATACCATAGGACAGGTCATTGAAAAGGTAATTTATAATAAGAGCTGTAGTCGACATAACAGAAGGTGCCATCGAAGAAGAAAGATGACTTAACTTTACTTTGGGATTCCCACAGGGATTGGTCTTAGGGCACTCTACTGTGGAACATCATGTACGACTGAGTCCTACGATTAACGCTGCCCGATGGAGTAACAATAATTGGATTCACCGATGACATTGCCATCGTGACAGCAGCTAAACAGATTCGTATAGTCGAATCAGCTACAAATGAAGCAATTGCCCGGATACGTGATTGGCTAGTTTCCGCCGAACTAGAACTAGCCGATCATAAAGCAGAAGCTGTCCTTATAACCAGTCGGAAGACAGTAGAAATCGCGAATTTCCAGGTTGATAACCAAACAATCAGGTCCAAAGTAGCAGTTATATACCTTGGAGTAATGCTGGACAACAAACGGCAGTTCACAACGCATGTTGATTACTAAACATAAAAGCATCGCAAATACAGGGAGCTCTCTCGTGTATACTGCCTAACATCGGTGGACTTGGATACGCTAGATGGATACTGCTCTCCAGAGTTGTGACCTCGATTCTGTTACATGACACTCCAGTCTGCGTATAGGCACTAAGAACGAAGGAGACCAAAAGGTGACTACCATAAAAATATAGACTCTGCGCGCTACGGACAACCAACATCTCAGAAGAGGCCGCCTTTGTTACAGCTGGAATGGTTTCCATTGACAACCTTGCAGATGTAATGTTCAGAATATACAATAGAAGAACCCTGAACCAACACAATGCCAATGGCATCAAGATGATCAAAATGGAAGAAAAGGCAGCGTCAACAGCTATATGGCAAACTCTTTGGGCCAATACAATAAAATGCAGATGGACATACAAACTGATGCCGATAATTCAAGACCGGATAAGTAGAAAACATGGGGAATGCATACAGTTCTTGGCTGGTCGCATCGGTTAACGCAAATATGTACCTCCACCGATTTGGACACGACAGCTCACCATCCTGCTCGGAGTGCCCGAATAAAAATGAAGATATGGAGCACTGCCCAGTCAGTCGTTACTCCTCGACTATATGTTGCGGTCGGAAAAGAATTGGATGGCAGTACTCGTATGTAATTTCGTAACAACTCTTCAAAATGAGCTGAGGAGAATGGAAAATCTAAGAGGAGCAATAGAAGCAACAGAAGCATCAGAAGGAGCAGACACAAGATACATACTCGTAGCACGATTTGCTAACCAGCCTCGGGAAGTAATACCTAAACGGCAGTCAGAAGTAGAAGATTGCTGGGTATGGATTAGTACGCAGGCACATACCTGTCATCAATTATTCGGGCTTGTGAATAGTGTATGCTGGTAGTCAGGGTTACTAGTATCTTTAAAAGATTGCCACATTCATTGGCGCAACCAAAAAAGTCACATACTTTCTTCTATGGAAAAATGTTAGCAACAAATTATCTGGTAACATTTTTCAAAATCTTAGGGTATCATAGGATCTATGATACCAAAACTGAGATCTGTTGCTTCCATCTCAATTAGAGAGGCCCTATGCAGGTAGTATACCTAATACACAACTTCACTCCGAAATATCTACCTATTGGCATCACCTTAGATCGAACTCTGACTTATAAGCCTCACAAAAAAATAAAGACAAAGAACAACGTGATCACAATGGATCTACATTGATCTAAGTGTGGCGTAGTAGGTCTTTCACCTTCTATGTCAACCCATCAAACCTAACCTAACAACGTGATCCAAAAACTGGTAGGTATCTCCTGGAGTGATGCTGGTACTTTTCATTCCAGACGCTGGCAACCCGGATCCCACTTTCGTGAGATGGAACGATGACCAAAGGCCTTTGCAAACCAGTCCAAACCAGTCATGTCCTCACAAAATGTTCCCGGAGCCAACACAGGCCTAAAATCATCGAAATTGGCATCCAAATCCCCATCGTTGGATTAGTTGCCTGACCAAGATGGAATTTCCACAAAGCAGTCTGGAACGAGTTTTCTAATGATCGCGATTCAAACATAAGATGGGTTCAACTACTAGCATACAACTACAAGGCATCATCGTTTCCACTGCGAAGAAGCATATACCGAGAGGCTACCGAAAACAATATATTCCCGGATTGTCTGATGAAAGCGATGGAAACAAATGGCGAGCCCGCTATTGCGGTTGAGCTTCTTATGTCCCTCGATAAGGCACGCAGTGATAAATGGTAGCCCACAGTTCAAAACACCAACTTTTGTACATTCCAGCTATAAGGCATGGAGTTTGCTCCGTAAGCTGTGCCTGAAGCCCTCAGTTAGCCCAAATTTTTCCAAAGCTCTTTCCGATAAGGAAGAAGCCATAATTTGTTTCTGTTGTTCCGAAGTGTACGTAATCCTTGATTGGCGGAGAAGATTAACATTTTCTGCGGTACATAAAGGGTATTTTTTGTAGAGTTTTGTTTTTCGATTTGGCAATACTTTTTCCAGCGACATCCAATTTGACAGTTGACAACTGACATCTAATTTGTGCTCAGTTTGGTTTGCCATTTCATCATGAATAGACTTACGCCAGAACAATGCTTGCAAATTGTACAAATTTATTTCCAAAATCGTGGTTCAGTTGGCGAATCTTAATGTGCGCGTCTATTCGAGCAAGTAATTCGAATAACCATGGATCGTTTTCGAACCACGCATACTCTAATTGATAATATACATCCACAGAGATATCGTGCAGTACGCACTGAAAAAGCTGTTGCTGTTATGGAGCGTAGTACTGAAGAAAACCCGATTGAGTCGATTCGCCATCGTACACAGCAATTGGGTCTGTGGCCATCCACTTTATGGAAAATTTTGCAGAAAGATCTTGGGTTACGAGCTTACAAGATCCAGTTCGTAGAAGAATTGAAGCCGTGTGTCGTACTTTCGGTGAATGGGACGAAAATGAGATTGCTCTTGATCCTTATTTTCACCACAAATTATTGTTTAGCTATGGGGTTAATTTTTGGTTGAATGGTTGCACCAACGAGCAAAATTGTTGCATTTGGAAAGATGAAAATCCACAAGCCATTGTTGAGATGCCGCCGATACATCCACAAAAAGTTACTGTTTGATGTGCTTTATGGGTTGGTGGAATCATTGGCACATATTTCTTCAAAAATGATGCCGGCCAGAACGTTACAGTCAATTGGGAGCGCTATAGATCCATAATTACTAACTTTTTCGTTCTCCAATTGAATGACATTAATGTGGTTTAAACAAGATGACGAAACATGTCACACAATTTATAATTTCGTGTAATGGACCTGCCCCCAATATTTAACATCTTTAGATTAATATTTGTGGGGATATGTAAAGTCGCTGATAAACCAGCGAAGATGGACGACTTGGAAGCCAACGTTCACCGTGGTTTTGCCAATATACGACCCCAGCTGCTCGAAAAAGTGGTCGAAAATTTTACTTTAAGTTTGCGCTTTATTCGAGACAGCAATTAAACAACATTATATATGTATATATGTTCAAGTACGTGCCATGCAGTAGTGCTCTTTATTTCTTGTTGCACTACGGCCTATCAACTCCATTTCAAATTAGACCCTGTATAACTTATGCCCGTTAATTATGGGTCGAACTGTAGCCCATCAAATGTTAAATGTTCTGTATTGACCACAAATAAATTACAAAGAGATTAAAACGCATTTTTGGTTGCCTAAAATCAGATTGAAATAGTTTAAATATAACCAAACCTTTGGCATGCCACGCGGACATCCAAGGGCGGATCCAGGATTTATTTCTGGGAGGGGCACAAAGGCCAGATAGGTAAAGAGTTTACCCCATAGTATTCTAATTGCAAGTGTTTTTTCGACTGGGCTGTTTTATCTGAATCGTGTCTAGGGGGGTCCGTGTCCTGTGCCACCCCTGGATCCGCCCTTGCGGATATCCTTCCGCAATCGGCCTTTTTAACATTTAAAAATTCCATTAAACCAGTAAAAGCAGCCGACTAGCGCGTTTAATGAAAATTTTAATACAATTCTGTCAGAGCCATCAAAACCACCCTATAACAACCGAATTTTTTTTTACAAAGTTAATAATTTAAATGCATTTAATCGATAATCGTTCATCGAATACCACGGGCCCTGGTCGAACACAAAAGTCCTCCACGAATTCGATGATTAAAATTCCTTTTATTGCCAGTAAGGTGCAGAGTACGAGTACAGTTTGTGCAATTATTTGCTTTTAATTAAAACAAATATTAGCTTAACCTGTAAAATAATTGAAGAGTTGATATTGTTGAAATTTTGGTCACAGATGCAATCGATTTGAGGTCGCTGATGGAGCCAAGCATGTTCATACAAAATAACATGTTGACCAATGCTGATGCGGGCATGCGGTCACTTTGGACAATTAGCTGACGGATCGTCAGACAGATGATTAAATCGCTAGCATTCCATTTAATCGAGGTGAGCTATGCATTGTATATTGCATTTTTTTTTTTTTGTTAATTAAAATGTTTGCAGCTGGAATTCGCTGTTAATTTTTAAATTTATCCTATAAAATGCTTGACGCGTCGAACATTTTAAAGGTGGGCAAATGAACGTGAGGTGGAATGAAAAAATGCATTTGTGTCTGAAATAATTGCAGTTCTAACCGAATAACGGTTGGATCTTCTCACTTTGGTGTACTTTTCTATTAGGAAATTTTTTTCATGTCTCATATACGAGGGGCGGCTGATAAATTCGCGGTCTGAGATACTCAACAACGAGTCATCTTCTAATTAGTGATATCACTAACTGCGGCACTATTTTTTAAATAAATATCACCTCGTTACAATAATGATCTCATTCTGTTATTATCTGTTGTAGGATAAACATCACCATGTCAGCCGAAATTTTCGGATTCTGGGTCTTCGTATACCATGCTCAAAAAATGGACTCCCTTATTTCAACAAGGGCGAGAGAGCTATGAAGACGACCCCCGTCCAGGGCGTCCTTGGTCAGTGGTCACTCAAGAAAACGTCGGAAAAATTGAAAAATTAGTTCTGGACTACCGAAGAGTACAAATGTGGCAGATAGCGGACGAGTTGCACATCAGCAATGGCCACAACAGTATCCTTAATCTGCTACCTCGGGAGTTGGCGGCAAATCCGACCGACTATATAATTCTCAGGGTGAACTTTCGCAATGATGTCACTGTGAGATTCCCTTCCAGGGCGGAATGGAAATGTGGCGCGGTGACTAACGAGTTCAAAACAACCATTTTCACTGACGGGTCGAAAATGGACTGCGGGGTAGGGGCGGGAATCTTTTCTGAATCCCTCAATATCTCTAGTTCTTTCCGTCTTCCCAATTCATGCAGCGTATTCCAGGCGGAAGTTCTTGCTGTACGAGAGGCGTGCCGTCTCCTCAAACATACATCGATACAACTTAACACCATAGCCATTTTCAATGATAGCCAGGCCGCTATCAAAGCCATCGTATCTGCGGCTTCCTCCTCCAAACTTGTTGAACAATGCAAGGAGGAACTTGGCGCACTCAGTCATCGGTCTAGGATCAGCCTCATCTGGGTGCCTGGTCATAGTAAGATTGACGGAAACGAAAGGGCTGATGAATTGGCGAGGCAAGAATCTGCCCTTGACTGCTCCCATGCGTAGGATGTCAACATTCCGTTAGGGGCGCTTAAGGGTAGAATCTTTGCTCATTTCCTTGCAGATGCTGGTAATAGATGGCGAGGGTTGCAGAACTGTGTCATATCCAAGCAGATGTGGCCGAAGTATGACTGGCGCAGAACACAAGAGCTATTAAACAGAAACCGGGCAGATATTGCTAGAGTTCTGGCAATTAGCACTGGCCATTGGCCCAAAGGGTCCACGCAGCCAGACTGGGTATTACTTTTAATGCACATTGTCGTAGCTGCAATATGGCCAACGAGCCTGAAGCAATCCTTCACTTCCTTTGTTATTGTCCGGCCCTTAGTAGGGTCAGACACCGTATACTTGGCAGACGCCTTTTTGATAGTATTAGTGAGTTAGCGGAGACAAGCATCGGGGACGTTATCAGTTTCCTCAATGCCACGGGGTGGATTTAAATAATCTTTTCTCTCCTTTCCCACAAGTCCAACGTCAGTTTTTACAACAATTTAGGTCACTTGAGTTTTGGTATTAAAACGGCGCCTTTGCGCTAATTATGTTTCAGCATAGTATGCTGTCACAACCACACCTACCTATCTACCTATCTACCTATCTACCTATCTACCTACCTGCACATCAGAAAAGAAAGGAATGGAAAAAATTTTGCACTAGCAACCGAATAATACTCGTAAGTATGCTCTTAACTCAAAAAAGAAATTCCCATCTTCCGCGATAATTATTATCGTGACCAGTTTATTTTTGCTAATGGAAATTCGAAGATGGTAAATAGTATTCTGAACCAGTCTCCCTTAAACATAAAACCTACTACAATTCAGGTAAATGACTGTGTAGTTTCTAATGAACTTGACATTGTAAATGCTTTTAGCAAGTACTTTGGCTCTTTAGCTGACAGTTTACCAACCCAAACAGCCCAGATGGTGAGTCTTTGCAAAGAAATAGTTTTGACTTGTTGCAATATCTGCTTTTGTAGATCTAAAGGCAATTGGTTCTCTTAAAAATTCTCGCGCTTGCTTGGCTTTGATGGCATTTTCAATGTTGTTCCAAAGCATATTGGATGCTTTGTAGTTGATATATAGTACAGTTTTTCATGATGATCTCAAATGCGAAGAAGTAATTTCACTGCTAGGTACAAGATATGAACAATTACAAACATATTTCACTTCTTCCTACTTTTAGTATAATAAAAGGAGAGGATAGTATCTTTTCTAAATAAGAATAAGTTTTTCAGCTCTGTGCAATTTGGTTTTCAGCAAGGTAAATCAACTGAAGACGCTCTTCTGAAATTTTGGTCCAGAAGTTCCAAAAGTTCACTGCGGGCCTTTTTGTAGATATTACGAAAGCCTTTGGCATGGTCAACCACTCTATCTTGTTGAGAAAACTTGGAAAAAGCTGGTTTCCGTGGTTTTATATTGGATTGGTTTAGATCTTCGTTGGTTGGTTGGTTTAAGAGGGTGAGCTTATGCTCTTCACTAAGGCCTCCATTGGGCCCGTTGTGTTCCCCTCATCTATGTAACTGTAAGGAATAGTGCTGTGCTTTGAGAATTATGTGTTGAGAGGATTTAGGTATTGGGATCATGGGTAGTATCAACTGGAAACTATATCGAATAGTGATCGGGGAATCGTAGTGTTCGTCTGGCGAACTCCAATATATCCCCGATTCATTTCTTACTGAGGTGTGTAATAACCGGAATCCTTGGAGATCCAAGAATTTTCAATCTTAACCTCGCTGTAGCAGGGCAGTGGCAGTGGCAGAGGAAGTGTTCTATATCTTCCTCCTCCTCCTCACAATTGGCACAGATTGTTGTATCAGCTATCCCGAGTCTGAACGAATGTTTGTTGAGATTGACGTGCCCTGTTAAAAGTCCCACCATCAATCTCAATTGTGTTCTGCTTGAGTTAAGAGCTCTTTTTGCTGTGTTGTTACTCGGTTTTGTTATTACAGATCTAGCCACTTTGCACGTGTCTAGATTCGTCCAGTAGTTATTGAACTAATGTCATATCTTTTCATTGATTATTGTTTTAATAGTTGTCAGAGGGACCCCTATTGTATTATCCGGGTTCAGTTCTGTGTTGCCCCCTCCTTTGCTGGTTCGACTCCCTTTTCGTTATCCGGTACACTTTCGTGCCCCGGTACCCATGTGAGACGAACTCTATTGCATCTGGCAAGTAAGTTCAATTTGGTTTTGCACTCGACATGGGGTTTGTAATCGCTCTAATTGCTGCTTTGCTGTCCGAGCAGATGTCGATTTGCCGTCCTTCGCTGGTGTCTTCTGCGAGTATTTCGGTTGCCTTCATAATTGCATAGACTTCTGCTTGGAACACTGATACAAATGGTTCTAGGTGAATAGCAAGTTCAATCGGTGGGTTAGCACAAAAGATGCCAGCCCCTGATTCCCCTGATATGTTGGAGCCATCTGTATATACCGATATCCCATTGCAGTTTCTTGTCATTCTTTAATACGTCCAATAGTCCCTTGCGGTGAAAATTGTTTCGAAGTTGTTGGAGAACGTATACGATTTTCTAACAACATCACAGGGGCAATCGATGAGTGGTGTCTTTAGTCTTATCATTTCGGTAATTTTTCGATGTCCCGTATTTGCACCACCGATGAAATTGCCGATAGTTCTAAGCCGTGAGGCTGAAATGCCGGCAATCTTCTTCGCTTCGAGGTGCACTGGTAGAATGTTTTGGATCGCTTCCATGGCCGCGGTTGGTGTTGAGGATTGTGCTCCTATAATACCCAGGCAGACCATACGTTGCACCTTTTTTTTTTTTTTTTTTTTTTTTCTGCCTGCATCCTGGGGAGTCATGCCACCTTCGATTGTGTTCACTGAAAACCCAGTCGTCAATGGAAGCCCTAACCGAGGACGCTGGCAAACCCAACGTGGGTTCAGGTCCTGAGAAATTCTCTTCTGAGCCTTGTCTAGCAAGCTCGTCAGAGATCTCATTTCCTGTTATCCCTTTGTGCCCTGGGACCCAAACAAGATTCAGTGAGTTCAGCCTTCCGACCGAATTCAAGGACGTTTTGCATTCTCGAACTATTTTGGAAGTGGTTAAAGGATTGAGCAAGGCCTTAAGCGCAGCCTGACTGTCACTACAGACGCAGATACTTCGCCCCTTCCACCTGTTCTTACCAATATAGTCCGCTGCCATTAGGATAGCATATATTTCTGCCTGGAAGACAGATGTGTATTTTCCCAATGAGAAGTGAAGCCTAATGTTGTCGCATTCCACGAAAACACCAGCACCAGACCCCTGTCCAGTTTTAGAGCCGTCCGTGAAAATGCGACTACATTCCTTTCCTGGCTCAGACTCCTGCCAAAGCCAATCCTGAACATGAGGAAAGTTGACCTTAGTTAGCAAGTCTCTTGCATACTTTTTGCTCATCACTGGCCACCATACAACTACACCGTAGAAGATGATAGGTTTTATTACGCATTCGAATATCCAGTGGACCTGTTTCGGTTTCAAGCCCCATGACTTCCCGATGGCCCTCCTGCATAACCAATATGCTCTCTTGGCTTTGGTGACTCTTTCTTCCAGGTTCTTTCTCCAGGTCAGTTTTCTGTCCAGTATAATGCCCAGATACTTGACACTGTCGCGTAGTTGTAGTGATACTCCTCCGAGTTGTGGAATGTGAAAGTCACTAGTTTTGGTTTTCTTTGTAAAAAGAACCAGTTCCGTTTTATTTGGATTTATTTCTGATCCACTCTCCTCCACCCATTTTTTTATGATTCGAAGGTTGTTTTGCATAAGCTCTCCTATGATGTTCAGGTGCTTACCTCTTATCAGAACGGCTAGGTCATCTGCGTACATATTTTGCACAGGTACCATCCAGCGCTTTTAAAAGGTTGTCCATTGTAAGCACCCACAGAGAAGGAGATATTATCCCCCCCTGTGGTGTTCCCGTACGGACTGTTCCCCTTCCTGTTCCGTCTCCCATTGAAGCTGTGATAATGCGGTTTGTAAGCATGTGTTCTAGCCAATTGTTTATTATTTGGTTATTACAGTATATCGAGAGTGCCTCCACAATTTTTTGAGTTTTCACATTGTTAAAAGCCCCTTCGATATCTAGAAAAACGCCTGCGACTGATTCCTTGGTTTCGAAAGCATCTTCTATTGTGGATACAACCTGGTGTAGTGCCGTCTCAACTGATTTTCCTTTGAGGTAGCCGCGGATTTGTAATCTGTGTTCTGATGTAGTTATCACAGATTCTCTCCATTGATTTTAGTAAGAAGGATGTTAGGCTAATAGGTCTATAGCCCTTTGCTGTCGACAAATCTTTCCCGGGTTTCGGCAGAAACACCACCCTCACCTCTTGCCATTGTGTTGGTGTGTATCCATGATATAGACATCTCCTGAAGATATTGACCAGGGTTTTCTTTAGGGTGTCTAATTCTATCCGTTTTTGCAAGAAGATGGGAAGTATTCCGTCCATGCCCGGTGATTTATATGGCGCAAATGAGTTAATAGCCCAGGTCACTTTATCTGCGTCAACTAGGTTCTCAGTGTCCTCCCATTTTGTATCAGTTCGAGTGAGCCCACGCTTGGAAGGTGTAGCTGCTTCGTTGAAACAGTTTGGGAAGTGTACACACATCAGTGTCTCCAAGGTATCGGCTGCGGTTGCCAAGTTATTGCCCGTCTTTAGAAGTTGATAACTTGGTGGTTCCTTGGACAGAATCTTCTTTAATCGCGCTGCTCCATGATTCCCTTTTAGCAACCCTGGTGAGCTTCTTGAAGCCTCTTTTTTTTGGGTCTTACCTTTCTAATCGATCTCAAAGAGTAAGGATCAGTGAAATCAGGGGCGAAATCCAGTTCTTCAATTTGGGAGTTCCTCAAGTTTCTGTGTTGGGACCAATTTTGTTTCTCATCGCCCGAGAAGAAATCCCACTTGAAAACGTTACAAAGATTCATCGGGCAGGCTGTCTGGGGGTGACGGAATCGATGAGATCAACACCGGCAGTAGCTATGAAAACAATACTGAATCTTCTTCCACTTGACTGCGGGAATACGGCAGCCAAAACTGCACTAAGACTAAGGTAAGTCGGTCTACAGAAAGCTAAACCCTACGGTCACGCCTCAATTCTAAACCGATGGAATACATTGAGACTCTGGACGGAAACCTACTACATCATCCCCATCCTAAACTGCAACCGAACATTCTCTATTAGGATGAGGAATGGGATGAGGGAAGAGTATATCTCCGGTAACGAAAAAGCGGACGAAGTAGCCAGAGAAGGTTACTTATAAGCCCTTCGCGGGCCCTTTCCGAGGCTAGTGTATGTACCCTATACAGGGAGATAGACATCGAGTCTAAGAGGAAGCTAATGAACGATGTTGTCGATTAAATACATGCGCTACAGCCAAATCTTATGGTCAGTCTACGACAAAAAGAGATCTATCAATCTTACAGAACTAAGTCGAAGAGATATCCGTATAGCTGTTGGTGTCGTGACAGGACACTAGTCGTATGTGATCACGCAGCTCGGCTAGGGTTACCTCATAACGACTACTGTAGAAGCTGCAGGGGCGTAGAGGAAATAGAATCCGTTCATCATCTCTCTGGCCACCAAAAGAAGCCGTGCTTTTGGCAGATACTTCTTTTCAGAGCTGGGTGGGCTAGGTAGTACTGAGCTAAGAAAACTCCTGAGATTGATACATTTATCTGGGTGGTTTAGCCTAGCGGTCGAAGATCGGAATTTTTAGGTTCCCAGGGTTCTAAATATTGGGCATAATGGACTCATAGTGGTCTAAGTGAGCTGTTGACAACCCTGTCAGCAAGAGCACCCAGTTACCTAACCTAACCTAACCTACTATCTTATAAAAAAATTGGTAGACATAAACGTGCAGCAAGTTCAAAGTAGTGCTCATGTTGATTCACAGAACCTAGGGAGCTGCAAAAACTTTTACTTAAAAGAAGGAATAGGGGAATGGAAATGCGTCCGTCCGGCTTATATACAAGGACTCCATTTCCAAACTAGCACCTTTGCTGGAAAACCATGGAGATGGTTATGATTAGTCCAAAACTTCACCTCGGAAATAGCAAAAAAAACTGGATCAATGAATCTACGATACAAAACCATACCTACGGTAGGATCGAAGACGGCTGAAACTGGTGTATTCGGCCCCATAATAAATTAATCAGAATGAAAGAGCATATTTTCCAGCATCTTCCGAACGGTGATGAGATGGAAGACAAGATGGTGATGATGTGGAACCCAAGAATAGGAAACAACCTCGATCGTAAAACTACTCGTAGTATCTTTCTATGGGATGGGCAGATTTATCACTCGAGAAGAACTACGAAGAGAAGAGAAAATCAAAAGTACTACTATGCACATTCTTTAAGGAACTTCATTAACCGGAAAAAGATTTAAACTGTCCACTAGCTTAAATAGAAATAAGGTTCGAATACTCACGTACCTAAAAGCGGGACATTGCGAGCTTAGGGAACGAGGATGGCCACGATGTAGTAGGTAGTGTGTTTACTTGTGACACGAACAGTGAATTCCGCGACCAATAGTCAACCGAGCATAAAAGAGAAACAAATAAAATCGAAGGGATTCCTGCCTTCTAGTATACAAGGGAGTGCTTTGAGATTTGATATTTCGGACATTATTCTGAAGAATTGTGAAGCATTGACTCTCAGCAGAGTTTAGAACCTTACGAGATATGTATATCCAATCCAGGTGCTCAAGGGAACACGGTGATTTTATGCGAAAATAACTTCTGTGTTTTTTTGCGCATTTAATACCCCAGCTATTCATACATTCCCCCTCAAGAAGCATTAGGGCCCCACCTCTCATATTCGAAAGTTGTTATCCGTGATTTGAAATCTGATATCTTCAAGACTAGATGGCGAGTAGAACCACGGTGCGACTTTGGAAACCTGAAACCTGCAACATACTCGTATGTGTATGTTGCAGGTTTCTTCAAGGACCCAACGTTAGTTAGTCATTCAAGTGACACCACGATGAGGTGACGATGCATTATAAAAACTCAAGTTTAACCATGCGTTCTAATTTTACATTTCACTTCATTACAAATTGTGGCTTAAAGGTAATGCACCTTATAAAACCTAACATAAAAACCATTCTAACGAATAAACCCCTAGGATGCTGGTGTCTGCTCTGCATAGTCCCTTTCTGCCGTTAACCCTGACTGAGAAGCTTGTGTCTATTACTACGACGGAAAGCATTAAGCGAAATCAAATTAAGTTACTGGCATTCATTAGCCAAGGAAGTGCAGGAAATACAAAAAATAAAATTATGTGAAAAAATGGTTCAAAAATTTATACGAAAATAGAAAAAAAAAAAAAAAAAACGATGCTGAATATCTGCCACATGTGTGTTCAATTTGGAGCTGGAGTAGGTGTAGATGTAGATGACGCCGGAGTTGTTCATAGTGCAACGCCGAACGCTGGAGGCAAATTTTACATTTTCACTGCAGCAGTGAGAAGTTTTTTTTTTTTCCAACACTGGGCACAATTTTCATCCTTTTTTGTAGACACACACCCCGTTTGCAGCACAAAAGTGTCCAGAGTTGGTAGAAGGATTAAACATTTTTTTTTTTTGTGAAGTATGGTTGAAGGGATAAAATATTTTCGAGTTCATCACTGCTTTATCTGGGCTTCTCTTAAGGATCTAGAGGAATGTACTTGTTAATTTTTGCACATAATAGTGACGCGTCAAAGTTGTGCCTCACAGTTTTTGTACGTAGCTTTTGATTTAAACGACGGCACATCATCCAACGTGACAATCCCTATAAGAGTGGGAACTGTATATAGTAACATATAAAAAATTTGTTAGCTAGCTGCAACTAACAACGGAAAATAAGCCAACACTTCATCGCCAAAGGTGTAGAAGCCACACTAATGAAGACTGTGGGTGTGTAGTCTGAGGACGATAATCCAGAATCGGAACTATCGGAATGCAGCAAACAAAGTGCCTAAGGCACCTTGCGACCTGCTGACCATCTTGCTGACCATCTTGCTCTCTATCCAGGGGCAGATGGGGCAGCTACAGCGCCAGAGCAGACGATCCGTGTGGACAGGATATACGTGCTTTTGCCTAGCATAAGTCAATGTCAGAGCTCGAGACATTGTTTCGGTGCCTAAGGCTGGAGTCGGGGGAGAATTATTTCCTCATGGCTGGAGATCTAAACGCTAAGCATAGAGATTGGGGAAATAACACACCAAATCCTAGAGGGATCACTATTCAATTGGTGGGGTCAACACAATGTCGAGCTTCGGCTCGATTTGAAGGCTACAGGTAGTCCGTCGTTTCCCAGAAGCGACGATCGGTTACAACTGACCGACGTGTCTGCGCACGTTTGTGTATGACAGTGACCATTGCGGACTTAGTGCCGATTCCCAACGAAATTGCGGATTTGGAAGAGTTTGTTCAAACGTACTCCTACAACTACAGTAGGACTCGTTGGACTCGCTTCTCCCAAGACTTGATAAGAGCACTCTTCTCAAACTCGCTCTACCCACCGTCCAATAGGAATCTTTCAAACGAAGAGATTGACAGGTACTTTAAACAAATGGACGATACAATTAAACGAAGGATGGATAGTACGATACCTCGGTATCGACCAACTGACAATGTGTTCCGCAATGCAACAATCGACGCACTGCACGTACAAAAAAGTAGTTTGCTTACAAGACTAAAAAACTTGTATAGGCAGTTTACTAACAGACAAAACTCGGAGGTTTGGACGCTGCAATCGTTGATAAAGAACCACCAAATACTAATTAGAGCAAACTATAGCAAACTATAGGCGGCAACAAGATCCAAGGGATGCTGTCGATTATGACGACTCTTTTTGGATCGAAAATCCACAGGAGAAGGTGGAGGCTATTGGAACTATTTTCGAGGATGTTTAGAAGATAAATGCTAGTATTCGCCCGAACTTCGACCTATAGAATAGAGTCCTTGTGCACAACTTCGAAATAATATAGAGCACTGGTGATCAGACAAATACTGGTTTTATCGGTTTCAATGACGAAAACTTGGCAAACAATGCCATCGCCAATGAAAGGGTTCACCCACAGTACGTATCAAAGGTTGAACTCCAAACGATCTTCGAATCATTGAGAAAGAAGAAATCAGTGGGAATCGATGGGATATCGAATATTGAGCTTCGACATCTTCCTCTAGGAGCTCTGGAAATTTATGCCACCCTGTTCAACAATGCACTGCTGTGGTACAGCCGATCCCCAAAAGGGGAAAGGACTCCTCAAATCCGGCAAATCTCTGGTCGATAAGTCTTCTTCCGAATTCAGCAAGGTATTCGAAAAAGTGATCAATAGAGCTTTGATAAAGTGGGTTGAGGACAATAACATAGTTCCGAATAATAATCAATTCGGTTTCAAGCCGCGGCATGATATCCAATGGAACAAAAGCAAGAACCAACGCACTGGTGGCTGTGGTGTGGTGGTAACATCATTGCTTGTCATGCTGTTGGTTCCTGATGTCAAGAATCATCTATTTATTTCGTATGGAATAAATAAAAAAGTCGATTAATTGCGAAAGTTATGTCAACTCTACTGCGAAGGCATGACACTGGCAGTAGGACAGCCATATGACTGGAAATGCAGCTTGATCGTGATGATGACATCAGGAGGATGGAAAAAAATACTGTGAATCATAAGCAACGACAATAAAAGCAAAACGAAAATGCTCCCCCGTTATTTGGACGCTACCCTTGGAGTTTACAGAAACTTAATACCACCTGAGTTTCAAACCACTACACCAAATCTTTCTTTCTCTCACTCTCTCTCTCTTCTTCACAATGCCCGTGCCCTATAATAGTATTAGGGTATTCATATTGGCGCAGGCAAATTATAAAAAAAAATGCACGGATGCCTGCGTGATTGACTTGGAGAAAGCCTTCGATACCGTATGGTTGGAAGGGCTCTTTTATAAGTTGACAAGGTTGGGCATAAGCAAACCACTACTGTACATGTTGCTTCATATGCTCACCAGTAGAAAGTTCGTTGTGAAAAATTACAATATGACTTCTGCTGGGACGTTCAAAATTAAAAATGGTCTGCAACAGGGTGCGGTTAATTCGCCGATACTTTTAAATATTTACACGAGCGATCTCTTAGGATCACTTCACCATGCCCTAGCTTACGCAGACGACTTCTGATCGCGTACAGCTCAGGACCAAAACTCGAGGTCATTGCACTTCTCTTGCAGCGTGACTTCGACAAGATTTGCGACGACTGGAAGTTGAAGATCAACCTTCAGAATTGGGAAACCATTCTATTCAGAACGCCGCTGTCTCTGGCCTCTAGGGATACCAGAAAGAATTGGCGAACGTTCACTACAATTGGACAGCATGGGCGTCCACTTGTGTATCAAAATGTGGTCAGATAGCTTGGAGTTTAGCTAAACCAAAGTCTACATTTTAACCAACATGTAGATGCTGCTTTGGCCAGAGCCCGAGCTGCCTTCGCCCTTACAAAGAGACTTTTTTATAGCAAGCAACTCTATGCAAGGGTAAAGTTAATCTGCTATACGACCCTCATTCGGCCCATGCTCGCATATGAATGTCCCGTGTTGTTCAACATAGGGGCAAGTAGGATGGAAAGGATTCAGGTGTTCGGGCTTGCCTTCACTTGTACAGAACACCAGTGTCTCAGTACAAAAATTTCTATTCTAATGAGGTCCTATACAAGAGGGCGAATCTGATAAAAGTGAACAATTTCCTGGTCAAGATGACTCGAAGGCACATTGCAAGAGCAATGATCTCGATGAATAACCTGATCTTCGGGGCTTATTATCCCAACCATATGTACCATGAGAGGGTGCACCTTAACGGCGTGAGTTAGTTAAGCTAGTTTTAACCGTTTTTTGCATGTATAAAAAAAAGATACATTTTTTCAGATATATCGGTTACTGTCTTTACTAAGAAGACAAAAATAGGTTCCCGCAATTGCTAAACAAGTGTCTGATAAAAAACGTGTCAATGAAATTGAGTGAGGAAAGTGTGTTTCACTCATGGCACAACGAAGCAAGGCTAAATATGGAAATTTCCACGGTGAATGAATACCAAGCAAACATCACACATCTGTGCGCATTTATTTGCAGTAAACAAGCGTAGAGATCCATTAGCAATGTAAACTTTAGTCTACATTGCAGTGTCCTTTTATTTTTCATAAATTTTTCTTCGTCGCATCACTTAGCTAGGAATAAATATGCTCTGTCGTCGTACAAAAGTAAATTCAAAAAAACCCGAAAACCTTTCAAGCTTCTACAGCCTCACACTAGGTATTTTTATCGCTATCGCAAAAGGCCCCCTCTGTATGTTAGAACAAGCATTTAAAATACAAGTACTCGTACCATCCATTTGCCTGGACATAGCAGCGATTCGTAACACGACAGCACATTAAATTGAATTACATTCGACCGTGTGCTTTAGAGGCACCCAACACATGGTGACGAGCAAAAAAAAAATAATAATTATAATAATTCACAGCACAAAATTTCCATATGAAAGGACATCACTTGACGATGATAATGATGACGATGACGATAGCAAGGACGAGTTGCGACAAAGAAATAAAAATTCAAAAATGCCAACGAAAAATAGGCAACAAAAAATAAAAAAAAAAGATTATCCATCCTGAGTTATTCCATAAATTGGTTCATTATCATATTTAATGAAATGATATTGTGCAAACAAGGGGGACACTCTCCACAGTCCACCGCCACCAACCAGTAACCTTGTTGAGCATATTTTCATTGCATAATTTTTTATTGCCATATGGACGCCATGTCACCCTGTCCCTCTCACTGGTGTTCGCTTATCGAAACACGAGGAAAGAAATTACTTTTTATCGAGATAATTGCGTAAAACATTGCAATAGAGCCGAAGGACATTTTCATGCATATGGAGATGAAATATTAATACACACAAGAGCACATACACAAAAAAACGGACCCAGTAAAGGGTTATAACAATAATTATTTCGTAGGAAGACCCCGCTAAAAAGGATACACCAAATGGCCACAATGCATCCTTTACATTTTTGTGTTCTGTTAAATTGCTTGCGTGCCTATTGTGGGTGGTACAGATCGTACCGCACAATCACACACATCTGACGAAGGAAGAACACGAACAAAAGTGTAGAAGAATGGCAGCAGTAAAAAAAAAAAAAAAATTCGATGGGAAAATTTTTCAATTTATATGGAAATTGCCAATAGATGGTGTTGCATGTACGAACAGAGATAGTGCTGAATGAGAAAAACGAGATATGAGCTAGGACCGTCAGGTTAAACGGGCATGAAATATCAAAAAAAATGTATCACTATGCTGCTATTTTGTTGCGGTTTTGAGTTAAAGAGCCTTTTTCATGCTTTGCCACAGGATATTTGTTATTGTGGTTTCGTTTTGCGATATGGAATAATTTAATTCAACGTTGCTTTGATATAAGAACTAATTTTTGGTAAATTTTTGTATTTAATTTTTAGAAATGTTTGTTTAGCTCTTTTTATGTGTTACAGTTGAGTAATTTTATTGAATCAAACAAACCATGAAGGACCTCTGTTGGCAATTGGTTGGGAAGCTACAGATTGTTCAAATCATAGACTAGGCAAACAATTGAAAAAATATGCCGATGCCGAACAAGCAGGTTTCCGCTCTGGATCCATCTCTGTCGACCACATCAACACCCTGCGGATCATTATTGAATAGTGCGTTAAGTACCGGTCACCATTTCACCTGCTGTTCATTGGTTTTGATAAGGCGTTCGACAGTGTCAACAGACAGGTTATCTGGCTTGCCTTGCGCAGGAGAGGATACCCGATAAACTAATAGGTATTATCAAATCAACCTATAATGGGTCTAAATGGCATCTTCTGCACAGAGGAAAACTGTCAGAGGCATTCGAGATCCAAAGTGGGGTCCAACAAGGTTGCATTCTATCGCCGATACTTTTTTTTATTGGTGATTTGCGATGTACTTCGCGCAGCTTTTTCTACTGGAAACGGAGGAATTCGTTGGACTCTTACATCTCAATTCAAACATCTGATTACGTTTGTTTAATCTCTCACAGGAAATGTCGTGGGGTTGAAGATTATCACTGCCAAAACGAAAATCATCAACCTCGGTACTAACTCATTAACTCAAGTTAGCACCGCTGGACAACTGGTAGAGAGTTACCAATATTTTGGGAGTATTGTCTCTACCGAAGGAGGGACCGAACAGGATATTGTCAACCGAATCGGCAAAACAAAGTCTTCGTTTGGAATGATGTCCATAATATGGCGAAGCAATGCAATCAGCTTAAACACCAAGCTAAGACTGTTCCATTGGGTGCAGTACTTGGAAGGGATCCGCTACTATCACAAAAAAAAAAAAAAAAAAAAATTCAAACGTTTGTTAATAAGTGCCTACGGAACATCTTAAGGGTTTTCTGGCCTAACCGTATCTCTAACGAAAATCTTTACCAGAGAACGAGTTAGAAACCAATAGGTGCAACCATCCAACGACGGAAGTGGCCACACAATTCGAAAAGGCGACAGTTCCATAGCAAACTACGCGATGCAATGGAATTCGTTAACACAATATGGTAGAAGAACGAGTGCCGATAAATATTTACAGGGCGCAGAACAGTTGAGGAGGAGTCACGGCAATTGGGGAAGAGTTGGATAGAGCTGAAGTTAGGCGTAGTAGATGCCTTAGATTCCACAAGGGGAAACAGGACATTGGCATATTGACAAAATATGCCAAGAGCCAGATAAATCCGTTTTCACACTACGAATTTACATAAATGAAATTGAAACAGGACTTTAGTTTTGCATTCAAAAGCTAGATCTTAGATCTTCCACTTTAGTAGACAGCAGCAATAAATCTGCATTGGAGTACTACTCCATGTTGACGCGTCTAAGTCAAGTCAAGGATCGCAGAGGATAATCGCCAAATATGACGACAACGAAGGATGGCAAAACTGCAGCATTGAAGGCAGGTTTTTAGAAACGATTTTTTCCTGAGCGCCACTCTTATAAGAGAATAGGTGTTTCTGTTACTAACTCGTACCTTAGATATTATGAAGGGTGTTTTTTTTTTTTTTTAGAGGTTTAAAACTTTAAAATGTAATAAAGCACATAAAAATCACGGTAATGAAAGATGATTTTATGTCATTAGTTTTTAAATATGACTTCGGGTATTTAAGAGCCACAGCTGGCTGGAATAAAGCGTAATCTGGGAGTCTAATTTTCGACCACTTTTTCAAGCAGCCGGGGACATATATTGGCAATAATGCAGCGAATGTTGGCTTCCAAGTCGTCCATCGTCTCTGGTTTATCGGCGTTGACTAGCGACTTTACGTATGCCCACAAAAATTAATCCAAAGATGTTAAATCACATAATCTTGGAGACCAGTTCACAGGTCCATTACCCGAAATTATGCGCTCATCGAATGTTTTCTTCAATAAATTGATTGTGGCGCGTTGCGTGGCATGTTGCGCCATCTTGTTGAAACCACAACTCTTCCACATTAATGCCATTCAATTGGGGAACGAAAAAGTCATTAATTATAGATCTATACCACTCTCCATCTATAGCGCTCTTTGAAGAAATATGGACCAATGATTCCACCAACCCATAAAGCACACCAAACAGTCACTTTTTGTGGATGTAACTGCGTCTCAATAATGGCTTGTGGATTTTTTTTACTACAAATGTGACTATTTTGCTTGTTGAGGTAGCCATTCAAACAAAAATGAGCCTGATCGCTGAACAAAATTTTTTGATGCACATGAGGATCAAGAACATTCTCGTTGTCGGCCTATTCACCAAACAAGAAGAGGCTTCAATTCTTGCACGAGCTGGATATTATAAGCCAAGACGTTGCTGCAAAATCTTCGATACATTTGACAGAGTTTGGCATCAGGCTCTTTTGTCGAAAATGCGTGCATATGGCGTCGATGAGTCTCTTCTTCAATGGATTAGAAATTACCTTTCGGGGCGTTCAATACAAGTTGTTTTGGACGGCTTCAAGTCTGCAATTCACCAAATAAATGCTGGTGTTCCACAAGGCTCTGTTTTGTCTCCGATTCTCTTTCTTATTTTTATAAATGATCTCTTGTCTGCAACTTCTAGTCCAATCCATTCCTTCGCTGATGACAGTACCCTCAGTTTTTCATATTCGTTCCCTAACTCACGTCCTTGCTCTTCGGCCGTAGAAGGGGAACGGCAGCGTATGTTAAACACATTAAATTCCGACCTGGACAGCATAATTAAATGGGGTTCAACCAACCGCGTGGAATTTAATGCCTCCAAAACATAATGCTGTCTTCTGTCTCTCAAGCGAAACCAAAACCCTCAACCATTATCCATGGATGGTACTTGCATCATTGAAACCGAAAAACTTGCCATTCTCGGTATGTGTATTAATAACCGTCCTCGATGGAATGATTACATATTCGAGGTCGCCAAAAATGCTGCAAAATGTCTAGGATTCCTCAAACGGTGCAAGAAATATTTTACCCCCTCTGATCTGGCCTCAATTTATAAGGCATTCATCCGCCCTAAACCGTTCTGCACATTCTTGATAGGGTACAGAATCGCGCGTTAAAACTTATAGGTGATAGAGACATTGTGAATTCCATTCATTCACTAGAACATCGGAGAAATGTCTCCTGTCTTTTATTGTTTTTTTAATGAAAAATGCTTCAGTGAAATAGCCAGTTGCATTCCTCCCCTTTAAAATTTCACCCGCAATACGCGACATACTTCGAATGCACATCAGTTTACCCTAAAGCCAAACTTCGGTCATACTGTCAAATATAGGGATTCATTTATAAACCGAACAACACGAATGTGGAATAATCTACCAGGCTCTGTATTTCCCCATCACTATAACCTTCAAACATTTATAGCTCCTCCTCTGTTCCTCTTCCCCTTTTTCCTCGACGCCCGTGCCCTGAAACAGTTTAAGAGTATTCATATCCCCTTCGGCGCGCAGATTACAAAAAAAAAATAAAAATCTCTTTCGATGAAAAGCAGAGGATGATGTTTGCCTCAGCACAAAATGCTCACTGGTATGGTGATAGAAGCATAAAGATAAACTCCGTCAATACCAGAATGCTTATCCTCACTTAACCCCAACCTCAGTCTCCGGTTAGCTTGGAAGTATTATCTCGATTCCGGTCTGAATCATTTTAGAATCCACCCTGGAGGGACTAAAATGGCGCACACAAAAGGAAAGGGACCTCAACCAACTTATTGTTCAAAACTGGTGGCTGGACATGTCCAAGTCCATCTCGGATTGTAGCGCCAATAGAGAAAGCAAAGGCTGCGTTTGGTAATTGTTTAAGATGTGGAGAAGCAGTGCAGTCATCTTAAACATCAAGCTGCAACTGCACTGTTCAAACGTGGAGTTGTTCCTGGGTGTAACATTTAAAAAATCGCCAACAATGTCATATAGAAACTTGTCCCTGAGATTTAATATGAATGTTCTGTATCCCTCGTCTAAATAGAAGCGGTAGTACTCGTAGTAGAGGCCACGGGCAGATGGAAATCCTAGACTTAACAAGCTTCTCCAACAAGTACCTGAGGAAATGTGAAACAATCTGAAAACTGTAGTTAAAAACTCCATAAACACAATGCCTGTATAAATAATTTTAAAAACTTTGTACCATCCCAATTGAAGATCGTAACTACTAACCTTCCTACCTCATTCCTGAGAACACAACGATATCAAATAAACCGAACATCGTCGAGATTTAATTGCACCAATCGATGACCCCATTATAAGTTTGTTATTTACCTTCGCCAATGGCCATTTAATCCGTAAATCCAAAAACGTTTTTGGCTAAAGTCAAGAAAAAAAAAAAAAAAAAAAAAAAAGTAAAGGAAATGAACTCCGCTTGTCCTATCTGATTCTGGCCACCATCATCATCCAGGAGTAGAGTAGCACAATGTCCCAATAATACAAGGCGAGAGGACGGCAGGAGGTGGGTCCTGAAATTTCCAATTTAGTTGGCCGCAATCGACCTGTTTTGTAATTCTCACTCTGAGGGTGGTTCACTTATATTCTCTTCTTTTTTTTTTCCAGCAAGCAGCACCATTAAGTTGGCAAAAGTTGGAATGAGGCAGTCAACAGAACGTTAGTGGCTTTTTTTGGACAATCGAAATGATTCTTGGAAGCGATTCAATTTTAGATTTTCTTCCTTGCACAATAGTGTAACTGTGAGTGTGAGATACACCGATAACATCAAAAAGGAAAACAGACATTTTACAAGATTAATGAGAATCTTGGAAAGTTTTGACTAACTTCGCGGAGGGCGATTGGTGTGGTGCGGCATAGTCTTGGCAACATAATTGTCTACGTATTATTGCTGTTGGGAGCGGGCGACGAACAACAAAAAGGGGACAACGAAAGCACAAACTGATTCATGTTTGTTATTTGTTGCGTTGCCATTGGATTGAGAGCTCTTAATAGGTGCTTATTTTAGAGGGGACTTATCGTAAGGGAGGCTACTGTTTTATTAAAGATAACAAGTTTTACAAAAAGGGAGTACATTAATTGAAATAATTGCGTTTAGATAAGATTGGTCAGGTAATTAATTGTTAATTTGGCGGGGGGCAAACTTGGTTCATTTAATTAGTGATCCTTTTTACCGTGTTGCAATATACTTTAAAGTTTTGTTAAGTTATTGGGTCTTCAATTAGAATGTGGGGGGAGTTGCCGATATGTTAGAATGGGCCCTGTGGGTTTGGTTATATTTATTAAAAGAGCTGGTGATACCATCTGAAACTAATAACTTTTGTTGAAATAGAATTATCGAGACCGTAAAATATAATGTTTACAGCTGGGGGGTGGACAGTTTTATGTGAAGATTCAGTGTTATATCCTGTTGCGATAAAAGGGAACAGATTACGTGGACCTTTAGTTGATTTACACAAATAATTTGTAAAAGAAATTTAAGAGAACTGAAGAAATGCCCTTCAAAATGCACTTATACAGTTGAAAATGGGTAGGCAAGAGTTAAACTAAAAAACTGCGAATACGAACCCACGAGATAACCCACTTTGCGGGTGTTTTTTTTTTTTCGCTGGGAGATGGTAATCTTGAAAAGATGAAACTGGGTCCGTACCCAGTAACAGTGTGGGATTTTTACCCACTAACCCTTTCTCCCTTTCATCCTTTTCCCTGCGGTACCTCCTCCCTGACATTTTATCGCAGGGGGATTATCTGACTTAACTGTCATTCGGATTTGCGTTAGTCTGGTTGGACTCTTTTCTTTCACGTTCTAGTGTTCTTAATGTGCTCATGATAACCTTTGCATTTTTAGCAATTGCATTCCAAGCCTCTTGGCTTTTAACCATTTTACCAATTATGTTTTCAGGGATAGGTGGCATATCTCTCCACGAAAAGGTGGACATTGGAAAAACACGTATTCGGCATTTTCGATGTAGTCCACGCATCGTGAGCAGTAAGGGCTAGGTTAGGTTAGGATACCCTATTTCACTGTGGTCTTTCTATACATGACAAGATTTATAGTATAAGTGTATGTGTCCACCTGCGAACATATTCCAGCATTTCTGACACTCTCCTATGCTATGTATCCTTAGTGGCATCTGAAGACTTTCGCCGACTGTCATTGCTCTTCTGCCAGGATATCTGTCTATTGGCAGTATTTTTGCTATCACACAGGCTGCGTCACTGGTTGTGGTAAGGTATCCGCAGCATACTCTCAGTGCACAAATTCGGTACACTGAAGTAATATTTAGAGTGTTTGCACCATTGCTCTTCTGCATTAGGCATGACTCGGGCGAAGTCAGCGCTGGCATTCACTGCCTTGTGACACACGCACTTGAGGTGTTGCTTGAAGGAGAGCCTCTAGATTTCGACGTCATTATATGGCCTACCGCAGTTATGCTGACTGTTTCAGCCTTTTTACTGCTGCGTGTAAAAATCTCTTCCGTTTTGTGTTCAGCCAGCATGAGGTCAGACGAGCCCAGTCATATTGTGGAGTTATTTACCTGTTCCACCCCTTCCAGTAGCTTGACAGTCACAATAATTGCGATGTAGTCGGCGAAACCTATAATTTGTATCTCCTCAGGTATTGGGAGGCGTAATAAGACCCCGTCGTACATGATGGTCCAGAGTAGTGGACCTGGCACTGACCCCTGTGAAACCCCGGATTCACTGTCGTAGATGAAAACTCTACGCTTGAAGTAACTAGTCAACATTTTGATGAGTTAAGCTGGAACTCGCAAGTTTCTGAGTGCCTTGCCAGTAGTGTAGGCCCTTAAGAACATATGGTCCTGGAGAGCTTTTTTTTTGTCGGGTCAAGAAAGGTTGCACTGGATGGAGCACTCAGACACAACTGCTCAATTGTATTACCAAGACGCAAACCCTGTTTAACCCGTTCTAATGAAAGTCGAGTAAACGCTTCAGTGATGAGGAGCTTATGGTATCAGCGCCGAAACCAACACAAACTGTTGTATCACTTAAACCTACCACAATGAGCTGCTTATCAAAAGTAGAGATCTCCATGAGAACGCGGATAAGTTGTCTGTAGTCTTTTCTGCTGAGGGACAGTAAGAATGTCATTGATTTCTTACAGACGTCCAAGAGCATTAGTTTAGTCTGTCCTGAAGAAAAACTATGCCACACACAATTATGTTCATAAGAAACCCAACCGTCCCTGACCGAGGACGCAGGAAGATCCGACGCAGGTTCGGGTCTTGAGAAAGTCTCCTCTGAGACTTGCCTTGCAATCGCATTGGTGATCGCATTCCCCATGATTCCAGTGGGGCCTGGGACTCAGACAAGAAAACTTATGCATTCTAGAACTACCTTGGAAGTGATTAAAGGGTTGAGCAAGGCCTTAAGCGCAGCCTGACTGTGACTACAAACGCAAATACTCCGACCCTTCCACCTATTCCTTACAACATAGTTCATGAGCAGTAGGATTACATAAGTCTCCGTTTGGAAAACATACGCATATTTGCCTAACGGAAAATGCAGCCTGATATTGTTGTCCTCCAAGAAAACACCAACACCGGACCATCCATTTGGAACCATCCATGAAGTTTTGGCTATAATTACTTCTTGGTTCAGATTCTGGCCGCAGCCAGTCCTAAACACAAGGGAAGACTATTGGGGAGAGCTATTTCAATTGCTTCATCCATCTCGACCAAGAACTTCTTGACTATCCTTCTTTTCCGTTTCTGGTCTTATATGCTCCGGGGCTGTATTAATGGTTCTAATCGATCCATGACATTGATCAGCTTGGCTGGGGGGTCAGTCCTCAGTTTAAAAAATCAACTCGATCCTGTATAATGCAAGGCCTTGTGCACATTGCCAGTTATTTCTCAAGCTACTCGTATTAGTGTAACCAAGATAAATAAAAGAAAAAAAGTCAAACAGATCTTGAGGCCTGTTCTCAAAAAAAAAAGATAAAACCGTAATACGTAGCTACTGTCAACAACGCAAAATAGATACACACTTCACGTGTGGAGCAGCATGTGCAGAACTTCCGCTTGTCGTATCAGCACATTTTCTGCTTGACTCAGACTAATAGCCCTGCTCTTCTCCTAACTCCCAAACCGTCTAAAATAGGAGGCTGGAATGTGAGTTAAATCAGTATCATTGAACGCTAGGGCAAAAAGGCCGCAGAAGATTTGAGCCAGATGAAGAACGAATCTACCGAGAAATACAACGAGCAAAGAACATACCTACTTAAGCTATCTAGTACCTCTAAGAAAGCTAGGAGTGCGTCTTGTGTAGTAAATATAGTCTGACAAGACATGTAGAACCACTTACGGAAAGTGGCGGATTATTTAAGGTAGGATTAATAAATGCCTTTATGAGCTGACCCTGAGCTCTACGCTCCACCTTCATCGACAGTCGTTAGCAATACACCTACGTCAAACTGCTGGCATGTGAGAATCAAGGTTCGGCCCGCCTCATTAGGTTCTTCTATCGGCGGCCTTGGCGGAAAACTCGAGGTAGTGGATCTGGTTTCCATCCGATTCAAGTGCACCCGCAAAAGTATTGCTCATCATGATGTTCCAGAATCCTGATCTCCCGGACAACGACTGGGGAATCGTTGATGAGCCTTCCATCGAAAAACCTCTCCTATACGTTGAAAGTAACCTATATTCTTGATTCTAAATTGAGATAAAGCTTTTCAGGCTGTCAGACGCGACATCGCCCTTGTCGAGCAAATATGTTCAGTTCACTACTTAGCTGTATTAATGACTCCCGGTTACATTCTGTTTCATAAAAGAACAACGTGGTGGCCACGGTGTAGTATGTTTCGTTGTGATTCGACCGATGCAGGTTCGAGCCTCAGTGGGGAACAGTAATCAACAGCTACCCGTGGTTATCCATTGTATATTAAAGGAAAAAAAAAAATTAAAATCAATGAGATGTATGCCAGTATTACCAATGTCTCTTGAGGTAGTATTGGCCAACTTTAAATGCAGCATTCCTTATAAGCACCACATAATAGGTGGGGGGTTACTATTGTCGACCTTATTTTGCACATGAGCTGGTTCTAGTCATCTGTAGCTTTGCAAAGTTCAACTCTTAGAACGTCTGAGTCAGCAGCTTTATTTAGCTTAAGCTTGCGTATAGCTCTCTTGTTTTTGGGTAGGTCGGATGGATAAAAAAAAAAACAGTTATTACCCAGATTTAAAGGAAGAGGATAAGTCTGTGTGAAAGCGAATAGTTAACTTAAACAGTCTGCAGGTGTGTTCTTTCCAGATTCTCAGGCTTTGAATTTATTTCTACTATTCTGTTCCCATCTTTGCTTCTGAAGGGTCCGGTCTGGGTATCAAATTCTTGAGTTCTCCCCTTTATCCTTCTATGGAAATTCCGGATGTCTTTTCTGACGTAATATCTCTTCACTTCCTCTCTCTTACAATTTTTGCTTCCTTTTCGACTCTGTTCTAAAATTTGCTTCCCGGGTTGCCTGCTCGTAATCGTTACCGAACCAGTTGCAGTATTGCAAGTGACTTACCAGCAGTGCTACCACTGGTCTCCTGGGATTGCTGTTAATGCAATTGGATATATCTAGAACCCATGGGACAAATGCGGTTCTTTGCGACTACACTCTACCGACATCAAACTTATATACTTACGAGTATACTTACCTTCGCCACAACCAGGTACGAGTCGATGTTAGCACCACAGTGTGTTTGAAGCATACTATAGGGTGACCAGATAAGAACGATAGAAAAAGAAATTTAAATAAAACAACAACGGTATGAGATATCAAATTGATTCTAGCTTGGTTTGGAAGCTACATTCATACCATTATGTATGGAATACCACATCAATGCCCGCCTCGGCTTCGCTGGCAGTGCAATTTTTGATGACTCGGTGCAATATGTGCGGCGTTATTCTCACAATAGCGTCTCGAATGTTGGCCTGGAGCTCGTCCAAAGTAGTTGGCTTATTAGCGTAGACTAAGGACTTGACGTAGCCCCAGAGAAAATAATCGAGGGGTGTCAAGTCGCATGATCGCGGCGGCCAATTGATGAACGCTCACCGTGAGATGACTCAGTCGCCAAATTTCTCTTTCACCACTTCGAGCGCTGCGTCGCTTGTATGGCATGTAGCGCTGTCTTGTTGGAATCACAGCTCGGATATATCGATATTGTTGAGCTCTGGCCACAGAAAGTCGGTTAAGATCGCTCTATACCGAGGACCATTGATGGTAACAGTGTCTCCTTCCTCATTTCGAAAGAAATAAGGCCCGATAATGCCGCAGGGCCATAAACCGCACCAAACAGTCAATCTTTGTTGATGCATTGATGCGTGGTCGAAAACTTGAGGAATGTGGTCACTCCAATAACGGCAATTTTGCTTGTTGTCATAGCCACTGAGCCAAAAATGGGATTCGTCTGAGAAAATCCGGATCTCCGGCCAACATTTGCAGCTCCCAATTAGCGAACTCACGGCGTTGTCTATGGTCGTCCGGCTTCAATATACGGATGTAGGCCCAAATCCAACCGCAAAATAAGCCTTGTTAACTCTCTCTTTCACACATTCGGGATGCATCATACGATGCATGATGAAATGGCAAACCTTGCTGAATATTTTGACAGCTGGATGTCATTGGTAACTTTAACAGCTGCTGAAACATAACAATTGGAAAAGCAATCATTGCTATCTGGTCACCCTTTACATAGATTAGTGCCTTCAATCAATTTGATTGGCGGTTTGTTGCTCAGACGACTTCCATGTTGCTTTATGGATACAAAATAGACATGCATTCTTACTAAATAATCGAGAAAACTATCTTTGCATCCACACTACAGAACATGGTCATTGCGACATTCTGGGAAACTGTGCGGCTAGACAAGCCTCACTTGGTATAAATAGCAAGCGTTTATCAAGTATCTGGTTCTTGCTGATGAGTCGTAACTCTATTGGACTACTGTGGCTATCCCTACTGCTAAGACTATGATCTTCAAATTCATAAATGTCATCGCCAGATACTGCGACATCAGCAGATATGATCAAGGACTGGGCATTGCAAGCAATGGCGTCTACAAAAGCTGTAGAAACAAGGATAAGGTGGAGACTTTAGTTCACTTGCTTTCCACTGCTCTAGAATAATACTTGTTCAAGAACCTGAACGATCTAATCAAACCCGCACTGCCAAGATCGATAGCTTCATCAAGAGGATCGTATCGCAATGAACATATGTCGGTTAAGTGAACCTCATCGAGGACGGATCATTTAGTTATATCTTTCTAAAAGCGAATTTCATAAAAATCGGCAATTAAAAACCTGAGTCCCCCAATTTCCATTATCCGTATTTTTTGTTTAATCTGATTTCCGCTCCACTAGCATCTACATATTCATATGGTGCTGGCGATCATGACTCATCTTTTTCAGAGCTCTATCGAGTCAAATCAGGTAACGAATATTAAAATTGCCCACAATTTAAACTTCCCCTAATGTCACATCACACCAACATTCGGACACAGAGGCGGCAACGATGCAAAAGCAATCGCTGGTTATAAAAACCTATAAATCTATCTTTAGCAATACCAGTTCCACTTTGTATCTCTTACTGTTCAGTGCCACTAAGTATGCCAAAGTTTTTTGTGTGTGCTTTGATCTTACAAATTACATTCGTTGGTGCCGATTACGACTTTCAAGATTCCGATTTCAGTAAGTAAAATCGAATTTGCCGGTTCTATCAGGTCAAGATTAACCTTTATTTTCAGATAAATTACTCTTTGATGATTTGATGGAAATCGATGATGAAACTGAACCGAAGAAATGTTATCGGGAAAAAGGCAACGATGATATGACGAACGCACAAGAATTGGTATCAATGGAAGAGATAATGAAAAATTGTATCGCTGAAGTTCGCGGTGAGAATAGTAAGTCACAATGTCAATGAACTTCATTTAATTTGTTTACATTGTTCATTTTTTCATTAGCAGATGATGTTTGTTATGATCCGCTCAATTGTGACGGTATACAATCGATTAGACGGTTAATAGTATGTACGGCTGAATATGTGGCAAAGAAATTGGATTTGCTAGCAGAGAATGGTGATTGGAAACGTGATGCGTTGTTGAGTCAGGCACGGAAATTCTTTGGAACAACCACGATTGACGCTGGGGTTTTGGAGAAAGATGTTGACAAGTGCTTGAATGAGCTGAAGGCATCAAAAGAACGAAAGACAAAAGATGATTCGAAGAATATCACATGCAATCCATATCCTCTAGAATTTCATCACTGTTTTTGGAGGGATTTTGTCCAGGGCTGTCCACCTCCAGCTGACTTGAAGATCGATATCGAAATATGCATTTTTATCAGAAAGCGTTTGGCAAGGGATGTACTTTCACAATTCTTACGTGTATAGAGTTTTTCTGAAGATAGTCGTTTCTGTTCTCATCGTAAGAGGAGTTTTTTCGGTGCCAATGAATTGAGTAGAATTTAAGTCGACATTTTGAAATTGTTTTCGGATTTTATGACAAACGGCTTTGACGAATTTGATAAAAATTAGCATCTGGGGTAACATGGAAATTTTCAATAAGACTGTGTACTTAGTTTTTCGCTAAAAATAACGGTACTTTAATTATTAGCGATATTGCGAAATGCTGAGGTCCCACAAGGGAGTATTCTAGGACCAGTGTTATACATTTTATTTACTAATTACTTACAAATAGCTTCAAATTGAACCATAACTACGTTTGCTGATGACACAGCTGTACTTACAGTTGCAAAGAACGAAAGCGAATTAACTGAATTTATTCAAACTGTTTTAGATGAAGATCTCAGCTGGATCAAAACCGAATTCACCTAAATAGTTCGAAGTCAGTCCACGTTGATTTTACAAATCGAAAAATTAGCCATATACCAATATTTATTTAGTATTCATTGATTAATTTAACAAACATTTACAAAAATTACAAAGAAGTATCTATAATGACGTAAATGTGATCATGACAAACTGCAAAATGCCACAAATGATGTAGTAGAGGGGACGAAGGAGTGGCGCATAAAATTAAGCAAAGCTAAATCGACTCATATTAACTTCACGAATATGATAATTAATAACTCGCTTCTCTAAAGTTTAATATAGTACCATAGGAAAATACAGCTAAGTATCTAGATATGACTAAACTAAGATGAACGGAGCATGTTAAGAAAAAAAAAAGAGAAGAGCTTAACCTGAAATTCAGAAAAATGTATTCGTTTATTGGAAAAAAGTCGAAGTTGTCTATACGCAATAACCTGCTACCTTACCTCCAAGTTCTAAAACCAGTTTGGACATATGGAATCCAGCTTTTGGGCTGTACCAAGGTAACGAACTTAAGTATCATACAAAGGTTTCAAAATAAGGTCCATAGATCTATCGGAAATGCACCATGGTACATAAGCAATGAAAACATCCACAAGGACTTAAATGTTAAACTATTGTCTGAGGAAGTAGCTATGTTCCAAATTGGATCATTACCACCCTCCTCTATCCCTTACATTGTCTTACAATAACGATAATAATACTGTATAGTCAGAGTATTCGCAAGGCAGACTACACAAAACTTAGTAAAATTTTAAGTGCTATCAATCTCAACAGCATTTTTAACAGTACACACATTTCTATCGATGATGCACTTGGATTGTTCTACTCTGAAATTTTCAGCTGTTTTATGCAATCCGTGCCATATATACCCCAAAAGAGTTTCTCGTCATCTCCACCTTGGTATACTAAGGAATTACGCTCACTTCGCAACAGAAGAAATAAGCTCTGGCGTATCTACCTTGAATTTCGCTCTGATTTTAACTTTTCCAATTACCTCCTTGCACCTACGCATTTTTCCGAATTTTGTGAGTTTCTTTATATCAAATATATTGACCGTATTCAATCTGACATCATCGCTGACCCCAAACGATTTTTTCACTTTATTAATACCAAGAAAAAGTCAGACAGCTACCCAGCAACTCTGATATTCTCCAATACATCGTCAAGCGATCCTCGAATAAAGCAAACTTATTCGCCCATTTCTTCAGTCAATCATTCTCTAACCACACATCAGAGCCCGACCATTCTTACTTCTCCTACATGAGAGATTGTGCCCAAACCTCTTTAACTTCAATCGATATAACAGTGGCTCTCGTGAAAGAAAAGATCGAAAGACTTAAATGCGAATACTCCACTGGTCCGGATGGTATACCTGCCGTAGTTTTAAAAAAATGTGTAGACTCTTTAGCTCAACCTCTTATGCCTTTGTTCCAACTGTCGCTTTCACAGTCCGTTTTCCCTAGGCTTTGGAAAAGCTCTTTAATTATTCCCCTTCATAAAAAAGGCCCGAAAAAAAGGCCCGCAAAATTATCGTCCCATAGCTAAACTCTCTTGCATACCTAAGCTATTCACCAACACGGTTTCTTAAAGGGAAGGTCAACAACCATAAACCTAACCGAATTCGTATCCAGCACCCTGTGCGCATTGGAGGAAGGCAAGAAAGTCGAAGTTGTTGCTACCAATTTCAGCAAATCCTTCGATAAAATTTCGCACGCAATTGTTTTTTTTTTAAACTCAAAGCTCTCGGTTTTCAGTCTGGGTTTATTGTGTAGATCAAATCCTACCTTTATTAACGTCAATATGAAGTCCTTTTTAGATCCTTTATATCTGATGCCTTTATGCCCCCCTCTGGTGTCCCCCAAGGTAGCCATCTTGGTCCCCTGATTTTCATTTTGTCAATTAATGATGTTGATGGCATTATTAAATATTCCCGTCTGTCATTTTGTGCGGACGACATGAACATTTTTGCAAACATCTCCACTCCCACTGACTCCCATGCACTTCAATCTGACTTGAACAGCTTTTCTACTTGGTGTAATAAAAACTTTCTTAAATTGAATGCGGAAGCGTCTTCCGACAGCTCCTAGAACGTACGTGATTTGCGATGAATCTGTTCCCACTGTCACCTTTCTGCGTGATTTGGGTATCATTTGCGACAGTGAGCTTAATTTTCGTAGTCATATTGACAATATTATTAGCAGAGCAAATTCTGCGCTAGGTTATGTGAAACGTTGGTCCAAGGAATTCTCAAATCCTTACGTCACGAAATCTCTGTACTTCACATTTGTAAGACCAATAGACCGATAGGTCTCCCTATCTCGATACACATTCGTATCGAAATGAGTGCGTCCAACGGAGGTTCATCCGTTTCTACGTGGACTCCTGTGGCCTGACAGATTCAACCTATCTCCTTACGAGCATCGCTTGAACTTGCTGAACATGCAATCGCTTGAAAAGCGTAGGAAAGTTGCCGATATACTATTTGTACATCAGTTATTAGCAGGCAACATTGATTGTCCAATGCTGCTCCAAACCATCTTACTCAGCATCAATCCGCGTATTCTGAGGTCAGTACCTCTCTTCCGTCTCAAGTTTCACCGTACAAATTACGGATGTAATGAGCCTATGTCTCGAATGCTACGCATGGCTAATGACTGCCATAACCTTTTTGATTTTCAGTGCAGCAAAAACTCACTTAGAAACTCCCTTTATTCCCCTCCCTCACTCAGGTAGAGCCTAGTGAACTTACTGGAATCCAGGTGACTCCAGAGTACACTAGCCATGGACCTCGCTGTTCGTTTTTGAAGATACATAAATGTTTAATATAATACAACTATGTACTTTCAAATGTAAATTTCTAGATGGGATTTTATCTTATTTCTAATAATAAAAACAAAAAGAAAAAACATTTGTTTTATATATTTGAATTCCTTGAAAGTTCTGCTTTATAATGTATGTCATATGTTGGGGTGAAAAAATGCATTTGTTCCCAAAACCCACCCCAAAAAAATATTTTTATAATATTCTCTTCCTAATTATTTTCGGTCCACCAAGTACAATACTTTTTTGCAAAACGTCAGCCCTTTAAGTCTACAGACACACACCTTTCTGAATCCATTAGTGATCCTTTTTATACCATTCTGGTGCGATAGTGTTTCGCTTAATATAAAAACCTAACTATCCAAGTCTTGTATCACTCAGAAACGTTTAGGGTGCTTCAAAAGAAAGGTTCTTGGAAACTACGTTTGAATCATTTAAAACGCGCCATCTTTCTGTCATGCAAATGTTCTAAAAAAAAAAAATGTTTAAGCTAACAGCCTACACAGGGTCTGTCCTAGCTTCTCGCAGCAACTCATGTTCTACATGTTTTATGTTTTCACACAGATGAAAGTCACTACAGTATATTTCCGCTTCCAAAGGATCTTGCCTTAATTGTGGTGTTTCTGGGACTCCAATCTGAGTTTACCGCTAAATAGTCCACGCACTTATCCACTGAGCCACGTAAATGTATTTACAATCATTTTTATTTTTTTGTAGCAGTAACGACTCCACGACTCTTTTCTTATCCGCGAATCTGGTGCAGAATATTCTTCTAGCTTCAAGTTTCTGAGATCAATAATAACTTTTGGAATTATGTAATGCACTTTTTCTCCCTACTGATTCATTGCTGTTCCATGGCATAACCCGAAAGAGCTATTTGATGAAGAACTATGTTATCAAATAAATTTTTAATTAGTTTTTTTTTTTTTTTTATTTGTTCAAAATTTCTTAAATTAAATTCAGTTGTACTGTTCCCCAAGCTCATCCTCTAATGATGAGAATGGAAACGACGATGATGTGGCTTGCCCACGTAAGAAGTATCTCCCTTTGCCAAACGCTCCCTAATCTTTCTGCATTTTCTGCTATCGATCTGTGACTCAGTTGGACAACCCTGAACAAACTCCCTCCAGATACAGTGGTGGAACTCCAGAGGCAATGGGTTGCATGTGCCATCCTTGGAATCATCTTTCGTTTTCACTTCCTTTGATACCTTCAATTCATTCAAACACTTGTCAACATATCCCTCCAAAACTTCGGCCTTCCATTTGTTATCTCCAATGATTTTGCGGGTATGACTCAATAACTCATCACGTTTCAAATCACCATTCTCTGCGAGCAAATCGAACTTTTTGGCCATGCATTCAGAAGCGCAGACCATTTGCTGCCTCATCGATTGTACACCGTCACAATTAAGTGGATCATAACTGATATCATTGGCTAAAGAGAATGCGAACGATGTAAACAAATCAAATGAAGTTCATTGACTTTTGTACTCGTAACTTACCATTCTCGCGAACTTCAGCGAAACAATATTTCTTGACGTCCTTCACAGCTTCCAATTCCTGGGGATTCGCTTTTTCACCATTGCAGCAGTGGTAATCTCTATCTTTCTTGCCACGTTTATGGTGGCCGTGACATTCTGTTGGTTCGATTTCACTATCAGTATCACGCTTCAGTCGCTGTGGTTCTAAAAAGTCATTATCGACTTCCGCTGTTAGATCGTCAAAGAGCAGTTCATCTGAAAAAAAAAAGATTAATCTCTAACTCTAACATGCCGGGAGCGGAAAGCTTACTGAAATCTGAATCTTGGAAATTATAATCAGCACCAACGAACGCAATTAAAATGGCAACACACACGAAAAGCTTAAACATGGTTGGTACAGTAAAAGATACAAAGTGGAACTGGTGGTGCTAAAGGCCGACTTATTGGCTTTTATAGCATTTGATTCGGTGCCGCTACTATGTTCGAATGTTGATGCGATTTGTTTTTAGTGAAAGCAGGGGAAGTACAAATTGTAAGCAATATTTATAATTTGTTTATCTTAATTCATGGGCTCATTTGGGTGATATCGCCGGCGGAAACATTTGTTTTGATTAAACTCTGAAAAAGTACCAAAGATTCACGTGCCGATGAGATGTGAGTTATTTTCCATGCAGCTTCAAGGTCAACTTAATGCTAAGAATACTTGTTTTTCAACCTTTACAACATAATGGCATGAACCTATCTAGTAGGTAGTATAACACAGCTAAGAAATTATTACATCAGCGGCAAGCTGCTGTAGTCGGCAAGGGACAAGAGGCATAAAGTAAGAATCGCTTAGGGTCGGGATTGGCTATGACAAATGCAACTAAAGGGTCTTTCATTAAGCGCTTCCTATCTTTAAATTTAAATAAAATAAAGTGTGTGTGAAATATCATCGACATTTTTTATTCGTTTGAAATACCTATCGATGCCATTATGTATGAAATATAACATCGTTCAAATGTCTGCCGCGGCTTCTCTGGGTAATCAATTTTCCATGACTCTGGCGCATAAATCAGGCTGAATTTGACCATGGCGTGGGTTATGTTGGCTTTGGGGGCCGCTGTGGTTTGTGGCTTATTCGCATAGACCTGCGACTTCAGAAAACCCCACAAGAAAAAGTCTAACGGGGTATAATCGCACGATCTCGGTGGCTAGTTCACATCACCTTCACGTGAGATGACCATGCCCTCGAATCGCTCGTGCGCAATTTCCAATGTGACGTGAGCTGTGTGGCACGTAGCGTCGTCCTGTTGAAACCACATGTCGTTGGTGTCCATATGATCCAATTCAGGCCAAAAGAAGTTGGTAACCACCGACCTATAGCGCTCGCCGTTAACGGTAATGGCCTGGCCAACGTCGTTCTCAAAGAAATATGGACCGATGACGCCGCCAGCCCAAAATCCACACCAAACAGTGACTTTTTCGGGATCTCGGACGCTCTTGGATCTCATGTGGATTGGTATTGCCCCAAATTCGACAATTTTATTTGTTGAGGGTCAGTTTCCAACTGCTCCAGAGCTCATTCAGCGAACACACGTAGTTGTCTATTGTCGTTTACCTTCAGCTCCTTAGTCAGTTGAATTTTGAACGGGTACACCCCCAAGTCGACGCAAAATTCGCCAAGTTGTGGTCTGCGAAAGGCCGAGTTCTTGTGAGCGACGCGAAATCGACTGCCTCGGATTCTCCTGCACACTCTCACGGACAGCGGCGATGTTTTTGGCAGAACTTGCGTTTCGTCGACGTACGGGTGTTGGTTGATCGTTTATTGAACCAGTGGACTCAAATTATCCACCACACTGCGAATAGCCCTCTCGGAAGGACGATTATGGCGACCGTAAAATGGGCGAAGCGCGCGGAACATTGCCCGAAGAGAACACCCATTTTGGTTAAACGATTTTATTATTAGCACGTATTGTTGAACTCTATATCCATCCATAGTGATTTGGCAAAACAGACTGAATAAATGACAGTCAATTTGACAGATAGATGCCTAAAAGGTATTAGCATTTGAGTTTCCCTCAGAATATAATTCCCTCAGAATTGTTATCAAGGGTCAAACACTTTTTCTTTGCCTTGGCAATGATTGTTTTGCTCAGAGCACCCTCTCTAATGCGGTTTCTCTTAGGAATCTGAGAATGAGAAGTGAATCCATGGTTGGCATATCCTCTTCTGATAGTTGGTACTTATCCAAGCTTTTCAATCTTTTGTAGCTCAGTGTCCATAAGACTTCAGAAGATCTTCTGGAGTCTCACTTGACTCATTGCAAAATGCAAAGGCCTTCGTTTGCTACACCTAGTTTCCTTAAATGAGTTTACAGTGCCTGTTATGATACGTAGGTTATTCTTGTTAAGGCAGATGCACGGTTTGAATCCCTTCCAGTTGTAGTGTCCCAGAAGTTTCTTAGCTTGCCTCAGACCTGGAGTATTGACCCAGATTCTCGACCTGTTTTCTTTCTCCATTTTCCTGAATTCTTCGCATATGGTGTGATTTCCTATTCCTCAGAATGGTTCAGGTCCAATAAAGGATTCTGTTGCAGCTTATCCAAGGAAATTTTCTGATACTATAGTCCCTAGGCGTTGCTAGAAGGGGGAGTTTCTTGAGAAGTACATCATATTCTTTCGAAGTGATGCATTTCCCCCTCCCGATTTCTTTTACCATCCTTAAGATCGACCGCTTTGCGTTTTGCTCAGCTACAATGTAAAGCGAGTCTTTGCACTTTAGTGAGTATCTTCCTCGTTGTGGCTAGACTAGTTCGTTTGGCGCATGCTATCGCTCCATATGTGATGATCCATCCATCTTAGAATCCTCGGTCTAAGTCGCCAAGACTTACCCGCTAGGCTCCTACATATCATGAGATCACGAGTGGCCTTTTTGGATATCTCTTCTATGTGCTTTTTCCACATGACTTTACTATCTAGGTGTAATCATAGGAGAAGTTATTTCACTTCTTCTCGACAGCCGAATTGGCTTCCTTTCCTCGTAAATAATTTTATTGCAGTTTTTCCCGGGTTTATGTTCAGCCCAGCCATGTAGCACCGTTCTTGAGTTGCTTTTAGACCCCCCCGTATGATGTCACAAAGGATTCCTTCAAACTTTCCTCTGGCAATTTGTACTATGTCATCAGCGTAGGCTTGACAAGGTTGGTTAACTTTTCAAGTAATTTATCCACAACTAGATTCCACATTAAAGGAGATAGTACTCCTCCCTGTGGGTATCCTCTTATTGCGTTGACCTTAATGATTCTATGCGTCATCTGAATTTCTACGGATATTATTCTCAGCTTAGATACTGTTCTGCTGACTCCTTTTCTGTCCAGGGTTACGTAAGGATTGGAGAATCCTTTGGACAACCGTTTGACAAAACTAAGTGATGAGTTAGCTTTAAGGATTATCTCATCGAAATGTGTACGGGAATTTAGCTCCCTGTTGTACAATATCTAAAGGTCGCCTAGGTATTGAACTATTGATATAGGATGACCTTGGTGAAAGTAAATTGGGAGAGGAGTCTTGTTGCACTTACGAGACAAAGTAATAGATTGACATTTGGCGATGTTGAGCTCTAAGCAATTTTTGGGGCACCAAATTGAAAAACTTTCGAGGTCATGTTGAAGGAGACTAGAGTCTTGGAGTGAAGAAACGGCTTTGAACAATTTGGTATTGTCAGCATAGAGGGAGAGGGAGGAGTGTTTAATGACCCTCTCAAGATCGTTTACAGTTAGGATGAAGAGAAGGGGACCTAAATGGCTGCCTTGTGGAACACCAGAGGTGGACAAGAAGTGAGATGAGACGGCGAACCTGAAGCAAACAGTATAAGAACGGTTTTCCAGGTAAGAAGATATCCATTTTAATAATATGGGTTCAAAGTCGAGGGCAGGTAGTTTGAAAAGGATTAGTTGATGAGATATCTGAAATCGGTTGCAATAATATCGACTTCGTTGCCATTCTCTACGTTGCCATTGATCTACCTTTCAGGAAGCCATGTTGACAAGGGGAGATAAGAGAATTGCACTGAAAACTTAATGCTTCGTATAAAATAAAAGATGTCCCGAAATTCACGCAAGATTTGAAGGGTTCGTTGGAGGGTTGAATGGATTATTTTTCAAACAAAATCATCTTCAGCGATGAGGCTCATTTTCATCTTGATGGCGTCAAAATTGTCGAATTTGGGGTTCAGAAAATCCACGAGTGATTGTTGAGAAACAAATGTTTGGTGCAGTTTTTTGGGCTGGAGGCATCATCGACCTATTCTGAAACTGCGGCTGGTCAGGCAATAACAGTTAATGGAGGTCGCTATCGCGACATGATAATCCAGTTTTTTCTGCCTAATTGCAAGATATGGATGTGGGCGACATGTGGTTTCAACAAGACGATGCCACATGCCATACAGCCCGAGAAACAATTGAATTACTGCATGAGTTATTTCCTGGTCGTTTAATTTCCACTCATCTAAACTGTAGTGTCTAAATTGCAAAAATAATTGCGGTAACCTCCCTGATAAACAGGAACTGCGTAAGGTGCTAGTTGCATTCTCAATATTTTCGATTTATTCAGTAAGAAAGTGGGCGTGCCTGCCCCCATTTGCAACCAAAGATCACGGATTCTGGTGAAATGTTCACAATAACACTCAACGCGTGACCCTTTACGAGTACACTGTATGAACAAATTATGGAGAATAGCAACGTCTACATACATATATGTTTATTAGAGTAAATACTTTCCAGTTTTTAGTTAACGTATTGAAAAAAAGACGAAATTTTTTGAAAAGTGGGAGTGTTTGTGGGCGGATTTCAAAAATGTTTGCACTTGTACTGCTTTGGATTCTGAAAAGATTGCATATAAAATTGCATGTTCCTAACTCCAAATTTTAAGGCCCAGAAACTGGTGACATACAGGCAGACGGACGGACGGGCGGTCATAGCTAGATTGAAATAAACAAATGTATACACTTTGGGGGCTTGTCGTTATTATTTCTCTATGTCACAAGCTATGCATCAGAACTAACGTGCCCTATGGGTAAAATGAATCATTTGGGTTTGAACCGAAATTGAAAAAGATAACCTTTGACTACGAATCCGTATCCTGAATAAACACTGTTTTTGCTCCTCACAGCGTTTTCACATTAAATGTCACAAACTGTCATCTATTTAATGCCCGGTCAATTAAGCCGTGCTTTCCTGACGGCAGTGATTTCTGCACTCTAGCAGTATGGGGTCTCCGATAGAAGTTCGACTTTATGTGGTCTGTTAAAGGTCCGGGTATTTTACGTGTAAAAGTTCTTGCGTTTATTTCGTTTGCCAGGATCGTCAATAGTAGAATAATCCTAATCCGAGGTAGGTTGTTATTTCGTCGCGGGATTTTCCCTTTCGTATGGAATTGCAGGCCCTATGAATGACTTGAGATGTTAATCATTCCGATAATTTTTTTATGTTGGCATTTAGTTAGGTGGTCAACGTCTAAAACTATGAGCGCTTCCGTTGGCTACACCATCTCTACTCCAAAATTTCGTTTTGATTCGGAAGATTCCACACTAATCTTTTGCTTCAAATGTGTTAAAGTTGCTCCAGTATAGTATAGCAACCCACTGCAATTCAACTTTGAAAAGTTTTTTGGCAAAAATAAGTTTCGCAATCGCACAGCTCTATATTTACAAACTTATTACCTGTTTATGATCTACCAGTCCCGGTCTTCCCTACAAATTTGAGTATTAAAAAACACCAACTTACGAGTGAACAGATAAGAATCCCAGAGCAAGGATTACTTTCAACCATACCAAGGATTCAAGTGCGTAATATCGAATATCAATAAAGTCAAATTTATCTAAGACGCATATATCTTAATGATATACGAGTATGCATTCATCTCAAAGATAATATCTGTAATAGATCTTAAATACAAACATTCCTCCCACATGAAAGCAAAAAAAAAAAAAAAAATCCCTCTACTTAAACAAAATCTAAATATCCTGACCCTAAACGTCAAACCATCATAAATTTGCAGAGTCTTCAAAAAAAAAAGAAGTAACAAACCTCACATTATATATGCTGTAGGGAAGGGACCCAGTACTAGATAAATAATATTCCCTGTCGAAAGGAGCGCATAATCAAAGTGTACTTCCCTATAACGACGGTCGAGTGGTTTCGGTGTGTATAGGAGGTGTTAGGTTGACTATCCTTACTTGTGGGAGATAAATAAATAAACAGGACTTTGCTAATTTTCTGGGTCGATACTCATCATTAACACCAGAGGCGGGACGAAATTTTCTAGGTTCTACGGGATTATTTATGTTCTCTAAAAGTGTAGGAAAGAGGGATACGAAAATAGGTCCTTGTTATAGTTTGTGGGTTATTATAACGAGGAACTATAGTGTGGGAAGTGAATAATTTGTCTCGGGGCGTAGGGTATCTACGATGTACTCGGAAAGCATAATAACCAATGATATTTTGACGAATTGCTAGCTAGCGGTTATTTATTTATGTTTGAGGATAATAATACGGTTTGTTGTTACAGTTGCTAAGTTTTATATGCAAATTTCCATTAGGCGTTCGGACAGAGTATATATGAGCTCTTAAAATGAGGCTTTTCAACTAACGGGTGGTTAAATATTAAGGGCCGATGTTGAATGTGAACCACACCTAAACGTCAAGTTTTTTTCTGCATTTCATTTGACATTTCTCAATTTCCGACTAACTCAATTTGAACCATGGAAAGATACACAATCGAGCAACGCGTTAAAGTTATTCAGGCTTATTATGAAAATGAGCGTTCAAATCAAAATGCATATCGTGCATTTCGTGATTCTTTCGGTCTATTTAATCGTCCAAATGTGCGTACAATCGGAAAAATCGTGCAAAAATTTGTGTAAACCGGGTCTGTAGGAGATGTGAAAACACCAGTGCATGCTCGTACAGCTCGTACTGCAGAAAATATTGTTGCTGTTCGCGATAGTGTGGTTGAAGAGCCGTCCACCTCAACTCGTCGTCGTTCCCAACAATTGCACCTCTCACGATCGTCGTTGATGAACATTATGCATAAAGACTTGCATTTACGCGCTTACAAGGTGCAATTGACTCAAGAACTAAAGCCACTTGACCATTTCAAGCGTCGTCAATGGTCACAATGGTGGCAAGAAATGGCAACAGTGGATGATCAATTTTCGAAGAAAATCATCTTCAGTGATGAGGCACATTTTCACCTCAGTGGATTCGTCAATAAGCAGAATTGCCGCATTTGGGCGAATGATAATCCAAGAGTGATTGTCGAAAAACCAATGCACCCACAAAGAGTGACTGTTTGGCGCGGTTTATGGGCTGGCGGCATCATCGGGCCCTATTTTTTCCAAAATGAGGCCGGTCAGGCAGTTACTGTGAATGGTGTTCGCTATCGTGAGATGATAACGAACTTTTTATGGCCCGAATTGGAAGATATGGATGTGGACGATATGTGGTTTCAACAGGATGGTGCCACTTGCCACACAGCTAACGAAACAATGGCTCTATTGCGCGACAAATTCAATGGCCGTGTTATCTCACGTGGTGGCGATGTCAATTAGCCGCCAAGATCATGTGATTTGACACCGTTGGACTTCTTTCTTTGGGGTTATTTGAAAGAAAAGGTGTACGTCGATAAGCCAGCAACAATTCAAGAGCTAAAGGATGAGATAATTCGGCACATTAACGGCATAGAACCTCAATTATGCCTCAGCGTCATCGAAAATTTGGACCATCGGATGGAGGTGTGCCGCCGAGGTCGCAGCGGCCATTTGGCCGATATTTTGTTCCATATATAATTGAACCATACCAATATTATCATAATAAAAAGAAATGACTGTAATTTCCTAAATAATTTGTGTTTTATTCAAAATCAACATCGGCCCTTTAAACTTAACCACCCTTTATATGAACCGCGCGGAAGGAATGGAATGGGACGTGGAGAATATGCAAAGCTGCGTTGTTTTATGGAACAAACTGGGCATAAAGAACGTAGCTTGAGAGCCTTAAAAACTGAACTTAACCAACATAATTCGAGAAGGGAGAGGGAGAAATAGAGACCAGCTCAGGAAGAGCGAGTGTTATGGTGTAGGTGTAGGCGATTTCGTAGTGCGTTTTTGCTACTATAAAAATCAAAGAGTAACATTCTAGATATAGGTTCGTGGTAACCATAATTGGTGCGAGTGCTGCGACAAGACGAAAGAGAGGTATAGACCTTAGGTTACGGAGATTTGTATTGAAAGAAATCATTTGCAACATGGCGGGCCAATCCATGTTTTCTACTATCAACTGATGCACAAAAAGTGTAGCGGCAATATAACAACGGATTTTCAACGACTGTGAAGTAATCAGTCTCAGACGATCCTCGTAAGATTATAGTAATCAGTGTACTGGCCAGGACTTGAACAGCATCCTCTCAGTCAAGTCTTTTTCCTTCTTGCCGTAACAGAAGTCGGCTGAGAGCCAATATAATTGATGGTCATACCTAACAAAAAGTATAAATTCCAGGAGATGGTTTCCTCACATGTTGTATTTACTGCTGCCCATATTTTACCCACAAAAATCTTGCTGAATACATATAATAATGACATTTTCCCCGATTTAGGAAAAGCGCAAGTTCAAGTTGAATACGAGTATAACAAGAAAAGGATTAATTGCTTCTTATAAAGGGTCTTTCAAGAAGCGCTTCCTCTCTTTAAATTTAAATAAAACAAGGTGTGTGTAAGATATCATAGAAATTTTTTATTTGTTTGAAAGGCCTGTCAATGCCATTATGTATGGAATAGAACATAGTTCAAATGTCCTCCGCGGCTTCTGTTGGTGGCGCGCATCCGAAATGTCTAATTTTCCATGACACCGGCACATAAATCAGGCTGAATTTGACCGGTGGCATGGGTTATGTTGGCTTTGAGGGCCGCTGTAGTTTGTGGCTTATTCGCATAGACCTGCGACTTCAGAAAATCACACAAGAAAAAGTCTAACGGGGTCAAATCGCATGATCTCGATTGCCAGTTCGCATCACCTCAACTTGAGATGACCATGCCCTCGAATCGCTCGTGCAGAATTTCCAATGTGGCGTGAGCTGTGTGACACGTAGCGTCGTCCTGTTGAAACCACATGTCGTTGGTATCCATATGATCCAATTTAGGTCAAAAGAAGTTGGTAATCATCGACCTATAGTGCTCGCCGTTGACGGTGATGGCCTGGCCAACGTCGTTCTCAAAGAAATATGGACCGATGACGCCGCCATCCCAAAATCCACACCAAACAGTGACTATTTCGGGATCTCGGACGCTCTTGGATCTCATGTGGATTGGTATTCTCCCAAATTCGACAATTTGGTTTGTTTCATCCAGAAATGGGCCTCATCGCTGAAGATGATTTTTCGATGAAAATTAGGGTCAGTTTTCAGCTGCTCCAGAGCTTATTCAGCGAACACACGTCGTTGTCTATGGTCGTTTACCTTCAGCTCCTGGGTCACTTGAATTTTGTTCGGGTGTAGGCCCAAGTCGACGCAAAATTCGCCAAGTTGTGGTCTGCGAAAGGCCGAGTTCTTGTGAGCGACGCGAAATCGACTGCCTCGGATTCTCCTGCACACTCTCACGGACAGCGGCTATGTTTTCGGTAGATCTTGCGTCTCGTCGACGTACGGGTGTTGGTTGATCGTTCACTGAACCAGTGGACTCAAATTTATCCACCACACTGCGAATAGTCCTCTCGGAAGGACGATTATGGCGACCGTAAAATGGGCGATGCGTGCGGAACGTTGCCCGAGCAGAACACCCATTTTGATAAAACAATTTTATTATTTGATTGAATAAATGACAGATTGAATAAATGACAGACAATTTGACAGATGTAGCTTCAACAATATGGCCGCTAGCAACTGTCAAAGTTCGGAAGTCCCTATTGGAAGACCCTGTACATAGTAGAAGGCAAATTCGTCTACACCGAAGCAGATATAGGTCAACAAAGTTATCCTTGTTAATGACAAATATCCGATACCGAAAATTGAAGAGCTACTCGTATGTATATTGTGGATGAAAATATCGTCAGTGATCTCGGAGGTACTGCATGTTCTTTTGATGACATAGTGATGAACAAAAAAACAAACAAAGAAGGTTTACGCAAGACAAAAGCCCAATCTATATGAACCTACTTCGTAATTTTTTGTAATTTTCTTGGCATGGTGAATTATTACCACAAATGTATACCTGATCTTTCAACTGAACTGCATCCACTCTACTACCTGCTGAGAAAAGACCAAAAAGTTGGGTAGATCAAAGAGTTTCAGCATACATTTGACACGATAAAGGGAAATTCGTCCTCTTCTATTGGCTACAGATGCTTCTCCGGTTGGATTATCCGCAAGCCTGTTCCACAAAATACCGAACGCAGAAAGACTCATTGCATTTGCATCTACGAGTAGAATATTTACGAAAATAGAGGCGAATTACAGCCCATTAGACAAGAAAGAAACGACCATTTACTGTGGACGGGAAATTATACTTACCATGGACAATAAACCTTTGACTGTCATATTTAATTCAAACAGAAATTCACCTTTATTAACAGCACAGAGATTGCACTATGCTCAATTTCTGAGTGTTTTCAACTATACTCGTAAGATCAACTAAAGTATAAAGGAACACATTAACGCCGATTTCGTATTCAGAAATCCACTAACCAGAAAGGATAGCGATGATATGGTATGACAAAACGTGTGAGATGTATCAACTATGTGATGAATTTCTCCTATTTACAAATAAGCCCTGGACACCAAACGTGATAAGGAACTGGCATCAGTAAATTTATTTTTACAAAACGGAACGAGTTAGAAATCAACGTCGTATAGGAACATGAAAAATTAGCTTATGCTGGATGGGGGATGCATTTTTCGAAACCTTCGCATCATAATTCCTAGCTCATTACATTGCCGAATACTAAATGTTTCATACATAGCCCATATAGGAATCAGCAAGGAGTTATTGCTAGGTATGGTACTGTGCTAGAGTATTAACAAAGGTTCCGACGCACCCATGGATTGTACCCTGGGAACCATGCCCAATATTTACATATAGATTTCGCCGGTCAATTTATAGATCGATACTTTTTTTAACATTGTAGATGCGAGGACTAATTGGTTCGAGGTGTTTTCAATGAGTCAAATAACGAGCTTACACAATATATGGACTATGAAAGAGTCACTTGCAAAATTTTGTATCCCATAAATCGGTCAGATGGTTTCAATTATAAAGTAAAGTTACAACCTCCAGCTCATCCATCTACAAATGAACAGGCAGAGCACTTTATAAACAATTTAACTCAGCTTATAAATGAGCATACACGTATACCGGACATTGAAAGTCATTTCGCCAACACTCTGGACTTGTTTCTTACTTCGCACCCTGATAAATACACCATTGATGTCTTAGCGTCTCTAGTCCGGTCTGACCATATCGACTAACTTAGTTAAAGAAAAACAGTATGGCAATACGAGAAAGCCAACTGGAGCGGCCTTAATGGCCTCGTTAGGAGTTGTAACTGGTCGTTATGCTTCCTCGATAGTGACAGGATGCCCCTGCTGACATGATCACTAACACTATCCTCTTAGGTATGAATGACTTTATTCCTAACTGAATAAAGAGCATTAAGCCTAAGCTAAACCAGTGGTTTGACCAGAGCTGTAAAGAGACTATCAGGTTTGAAAGAAGTAAGTTTTCTATCTAAGGAAAACCGAAATAAGTTTAAAGAAGCCAGAAAATATTGTAAATTCAATATTCGATACCTAAAATTCTTACATGATCAAAAATTGAGGCAAAAAGTCCCACAATGTCCCAAAGGAAGTAAAAATCATTCCAGTTCCTTAGAAAAAGCCAATCTGCATGCTGTTTACTTTGCAGCGAACTCCACGCTGCTGGATAGTCTCCGCCTATACCTGAGAGCTTCGAATTCTCATGGGACAAGTCCACTTTCGCACTCATAGTTGCAGGAGTAGTCAAAGGTTTTAACATACACAAATCTACTCGACTAAATGGTTTTAAAGAGGTGTTATTCCATGCTGGCAAAACCTCTGTCTCTCCTACTCTTCTGGGCTGTTTCCGAGTAGATGGAAAATAACATTTGTTCAGCCCGTCCCTAAAAAAAGGCGAATCTTCCTCCCTGTCGCATTACCGACCCATTGCACTTACGTGCCTTCTTTCCAAGGTCTTTATTCACGAAATGCATTTGACAGATATTTCAAATGCATTTCACAGAGTCTGGCATTAGGCTTTTTTGTTGAAAATGCGTCCATATGTCGTCGATGAGTCTCTTCTTCAATAGATTAGAAATTACCTTTCGGTACTTGTATCGCTGAAACCGAAAGACTTGCCATTCTCCGTAATAACCACCTTCGATGGAACGATCACATATTCGAGGTCACCAAAAATGCTGCAAAATATTGTAATATGCGAGCTACGGCTCGAGTAGATAAAACGTTATCTATAGAACAACTCAAGTTCACACTATACTGTTCTTCGCAAATTCTTTCCTTACAAGGTCTCTTTCTTTTCAATTCACTTTATCTCATTTCAATTACTTAATTCACAAATCCAAACTAATTACTTCTTCTTGTTAACTCTCAACTTTCAATTTATCACAAAATTACAACTTCGCCTATTATCACTTTTCCAATTCCTTCGTGCGGTTCAAAACCCAACTGCCCTGCCTCGATCGCCATCTGTCCTTATATAGTCGCATTTCTGATAGCCAGAAACTTCTAGCAAATTCTTCGACCACTGGAACGCAAAAATTCTGATGTAATAATTCCAAGATGACAGCTGAAGCCAATAATCTCTTGTGGTTATAATTCTCTCTTAATTCCGCGACGTCGTCTTAGACATAATCCGTCTCTTACCGTGGACACGAACCTCGAATGAAAAGACACTTCGGAATGTGTTGCATCTTTTTGGAGCGTAGTTATTATGCTACATTATGTTACAATATCTAGGATTCCTTAAGCGGCGAAAAAAATATTTTACCCCGTCTGATCTGGCCTCAATTTATAAGACATTCATTCTCCCAAAGCTGAAATATAGCCAGTTTGCATTCTTTCTGTTCAAACTTTAACCCGCAGTATTTCGAATGCACATCAGTTTACCCTTAAGTCGTACTGTCAAATATAGGGATTCGTTTATAAGCCGATCTACACGAATGTTGAATGATCTACTAGGCTCTGTATTTCACTATCATTGCAACCTTCAAATATTTAAGGACAACATGCACAGCCATCTCCTCTGTTCCTCTTCCCATTTTTCCCAAACGCCTGAGCCCTTAAATAATATAAAAGTATTTATATCCACTTTAGCGCGCGCAAATTATAAAAAAAAAAATAATTATCAGAACGAGGAATGCAAATGGAAATTCGGCAAGATCACTAAAAAGGATGACCACTTATACTACATTGTTGATGTAGACGGGACTGCTTATCAACTTATATTGAAGCTAATAATCTTATCATTAATATAAATCATTCTCCGGTAGATACAAAATTAGTGGTCAAAGTTGTAAAGAGTCTATCGAACCTACTCCACTTTCTGAGAAGATCTCTAAAAACACAGCAACATCCGAAGGAGACACACCAACTATGTCAGCAACTGAGGATCTTCATGCGAAGAACGCAGAGTTAGTGGTTGCAGCAAGTCCTTTACAAGCAATAGGTGGATCAACAGCATTGGCAGCAGCGATCAAGTCTTCTAAGACATACGAGGAACCACCTAAGCAGCCGTTGGATGATCAGGCAGAGTTCATCATCTAGTCTTACTAAGAGCAACCATGGCATGAGGTATATTTTTCTTTCCCGAATTTTCCCGCTTTCTCCCATCTACAAACGCACCTTCATATATCACCTGTTAAATCTAAGTTTCTTGTGAATCTGAACGGGAATAATCTAAGAATCACACCAAGCGTTATTAACTACCAAAGCCTCCTAAAGGGTCACCACCACTGAAAACAAATTGTTTACTGAAAACTTCATTTTTTTATTTCTCAATAATCCATGTCCGAACAAAATTGACTTTCACTGCTGAAAAAGTCCCCTAATGACGAGGACGGAAACGACGTTTGAAAGACTTGTCCGCATATGAAGTATCACCCTGTGCCAAACGCTCCCTAATCTTTTTACATTTTCTGCTATCGATCTGCGACTCAGCTGGACATCCCTGAACGAATTCCCTCCAGATGCAATGGTGGAATTCTAATGGATTTGGATTGCATGTGGCATTCTTCGAACCATCACCCTTCTGCAATTCCTTTGATGATTTCAATTCACTCAAGCATTTGTCAACGTATTCCTCCAAAGCATCAGTCTGCCACTTGTTTTCGCCAATCACTCTGCGAGTATGATTCAACAAAGCATCGCGTTTTAAATCACCATTCTCTGCGACCAAATCAAACTTCTTGGCCATACATTCAGCAGCGCAAACCATTTGCTGCCTCATCGATTGTACACCATCACAGTTGAGCGGATCATAACTGACTTCATCGGCTAAAGAGAAGGTGAACGATGTAAACAAATCGAATGAAGTTCATTGACTTTTATTAACTTACCACTCTCGCCGCCACGAACTTCAGCGATACAATTTTTCTTGACCTCTTTCACTGCCTCTAATTCCTGTGGACTCGCTTTCGCACCATTGCAGCAGTGGGAGTCTCTTTCTTTTTTGCCTCGTTTACGATGGCATTCCTTTGGTTCGTTGTCAGCATCACGTTTGAGTCTTAATGGCTCCAAGAAGTCGTCATCGACATTCACTGTCAGATCGTCGACGAGTAGTTCATCTGGAATTGAAAGTTAGCCATGGATTCACTGTGCACACAGATTCAATCTTACTGAAGTCGGAATCTTGAAAATCATAGTCAGCACCAACGAACGCAACTAAAAGCGAAACACATACGAAAAGCTTAAACATGATTGGTACGAGTATAGCAAAAGATACAAAGTGGAACTGATGTTGCCAAAGATCGGCAGTTGGCTTTTATACCAACGGATTGCGTCGCAGTGGTGTTGTCGTTGTTGTTGAGTGTTATTAGCGCAAGCGGGGGAAGTACAAATTTTGGGCAATCTTTGAGTTTTGTTTTGTCTTAATCCGATTTCTCATTAGGAGTTGAGAAATCGCGGAAGTATTTATTTTGGTACATACTCGTAGTACCAACCTGGGAAGTACCTCCAATTCACGTGTCGTTGTATTTTTGTTCAATTAGCACACAGATTAAAAGTTCGACAAAAATAAGACGCCAAGGCATAATTATTCAAATTGAATTGGGAACTTTCCAACAGCGACGATATTGTTTGCTAGAACTCTTTTAAACTAGTAACTAGTCCATCATAGTTGGTACATCTGATGCACATCTGATACCAGAAAGTCTTCCAGCTAACGTGGAGGTGTAGATTAGATGCATGATTGTTGATTCTGGAGGCTCCAACCAGTAATATTGACTTTGTGGGGCTGATAGTCTGCTCTGGCATTGCGGCTCTACTGAGATGCCAATTGTGCCGGAGGATATCAGAAAGTTTATAAACTTCTCCAGGTGGATTGCTCCAAAATTAGTCAATTGGACTTAGGGCTTTGTGTGAGAATCAGCACTTTCAAAGGCATAGTTGGATTCAATGACAATTTTAATCTATGAAGGTGCCTTTCTAGGTGACCGTGACCGCTGAAAACACAAATTTAAGTTCTTAGGTTGTTCCTGTTCAGATTCATAAGAGACATGAATTTCTTGTCCCAGATTGAAGAGAACGTGTTTATGGTGCAGGACTATCCTCTGAAGATTACATTGAATTTCAATATGGGCAGTTCTCTGACATATTTTTAGAGGTACCTTGGCTTCTGCTAACTGCAGAATGGTTCTGAGCCAATGAAACGTATTTTTGCGTCAATCCTTGCCACTGAGCTATTTCATTACTCTTACGCCCTTGTGTTCTGGGATCCAGTACAGAATGATTAAGTTTTTTGACAGAAGCTGAAGTTGGGGTAGGACTGATGTCTCAATGTTTGATCCAGTTCCGAACCTATTCTAGCTAGTTCGTTGGGCTTCTCGTTGAGCACTCTCAATGGTTCGAACATTTACGCTCAGGAATATGCGGATGATGTTGTCATACTTTCTGTCGGACAATGCCTAGAGACTCTCTGTTTTAACGTGTAAATGGCTCTGGATATGATCGATGAATGGTGCACTAGGAATGGACTTTCTGTCAATCCTCTTAAAGCCGAGGTTGTTCTTTTTACGAGAAGGAGGATCTTGACCGGTCTGACTCAGCCAGTGCTAAAGGGCGTCACTATTCGGATCTCCAATGAAGCCAAATATTTAAGAGTAATCCTTGATAAAAGTCTCCTTCGGTCTAAATATGTCAAGCGGAAGACAGCCAAGGCGTTCTCAGTTGTTTGGCAGTGTTTCGGTGCTTTCGGCAAGACAGGGGGCTTATCACCGAAAAAAGTTCTCTGGATTTCCTCTCGATACTTATATCATAGGCAGTACTATCAAAGCAATCTATCGTCTTAGGCGAGGTGGTTTTTAGTACAACCCACACTGGAGTTTCGATGACTTTGCGTGACACTTATTCAACGACTTCTATCTTATGGATATGTCTGACGCAATGATACCCGAACTTCGGTTGTTGCGCATTGGCTTCGGTTAGAATCTAAACCAGGAAGGAATTGTATCCGGATCTTCACGGATTGCTCCAAAACCAATCAAGGAGACTCATGTAGCCTAATGGCTACGAGCTATGTTGTAAGGAATAGGTGGAAGGGTAGGGTATTTACGACCGTAGTGACAGTCAACCTCCACTTAAGGCCTTGCTCAATTCTTTCACTACTTCCAAGGCAGTTCTAGAATGCAAGAACTCTCTGAATTCGGTCGCAAGGCTGCACTCTGTGAAAATTTTCTCGGGACCCGAACCTGCATTGGGTCTTCCTGCATCATCGGCCAGGGCCTCCATTGACAATTCGGTTTCTAATGAACATAATTTTGTATGGCATGGTTCTCCAGGATGCAGGCAGACTAAACGTATGCTGCAGACTACTTATCGGCGTTCTCACAGGGCACTTTGCTTTTGCTAAACACCTCAGTGTGGTAGGCTTAAGTGATACAATAGTTTGCGACGCTTGTGCAGACGGTGACGACACTGCGGAACCCTTCCTGTCATTGTCCTGCTTCTGCTCATACCAAGTGGCAAATTTTCGCCATGACGAGAAAATTCAATTAAAATAAAACAGGGTTTGCTTGTTGGTAATACAATGGACCAGTTGAGTCTGAGTCCTCTAGTGCAGGGTGGTGACGGGTGACGTTGCCAAATGCGTTCTCCCGTCCTTTGATATTCTCATGACCTCAGGTACTGATTGAAGAAATTCCATTAGAAGAGGGTTGCTGCCTGGTAGTTCAATAGACCAGTCATTGAACCAACGGAGTATTTCTTACCCCAAAAAAGTAAAACTTTAACTTAAAATTCAAAAAAAGTACTCAGCTCAGCAGAAGATTTATGGGTTCTTAAGTAGATTCTTCCCACCGGTCACCAATTCAACTGAATGTAAAATGCCAACTAATGCATATTTCATTTCACTCAACCTAATATTCCAAGAAATCCATCACACAAGCAAGTGTCCCGAAATCAATTCGAAACTAGAACAAGCGCGCGTGTAAAGAATTTTCAACAAACCGCCCAACAATAGACCAAAATGCGTATATCTGTGTGATTTTGTCCCCATTAAACGAACCATAAAACGACCTCCGGTGTGGCGGCCCAACTATCACAACATCAATACTGTCCCATCCCCAGCTATCTATATCTCAAATCAAAATCGGAAGAAGAACAACTTAAGGATCTCCGGGTGATGAGGGAAGTACGTTCAAGGAAAATTAAAGGACCAAAGATTACGCACTGAGATTAGCATAAATCCACAAAAGTCAATGATTGATTGCCAAAAGGAGCCATTTGGATAAATGTACATGTATACGTGTACGTGTAAGTATGTATATGAAATTCAATTCCCGGATGAAATTAATCAAATCATGTGGAGGCGACCCTAGGAGACAACATCCTTACACCATTTTGGGTGCCGGAAAGTAGGATGGAAATTGTCGTCATCTCTTGTCGGAGATACTTTCTTTTTTTTTTCCTGTGTACACTTTCTATTGGATCTTTGTTGGATTAAGAATTTGTTTTTTTCTTCTACATCAACCGAAGCTCTATGTTGATGAAAGTTTCATCAAAGGATAGCAGTGTAACAGCAGAAAAGACACTAAGAAGGCGTACAGGGTGAAAGGAAGAAACAAAATTGTGAAATTATAGAAAGTATCCTAGTGCACACATTTTGATTAATGAATTTTTTTGCTCCATCTGACAACTATAAAACTGTTTAACACTTTTGACACAGCTGCTGTTGGTCCCGGATGGTTCTATCCGCTGTTAGTCGTGATGATGTGTGCACGTTGGATAATCAGATTACAGGGACGGGTGGGAGTGGCGGACTCATTGGTAGTTTTTCACTTTTGTAAACAAAGCTGATAGCAAATGACTTGAACGTGACGCTGGATGCTGGCATTCACAAGGACAGTGGCGCTTCTATAAGATGGAGTGAGTAGTTGATTAAGGAAAGGGAAAAAATATTGCATCAGGTGGATTATGAAATATCTCATGGATTTCGTTATTATTGGAAAGAATATTCACTCAGTTTTGCTGAACGGAGTGATTATTAAGCTCTTGAAGGACCTTCGTCCGGCCTCGAGCGGTTAGTGTTCCATAAGATTATTTTAACTGTATCATAGAAAGAGCGAGAAACACTTTCAAACCAATTAAACTTCTGAAAACCCCCTCAGATGATATGGTAAAAAGATACTCCTTCGAGAGAAAATTCAACTCAATGCTAAGTAGTAAAAGAGAATGGACCAGTGAATCAGAGATACTCGGATGGATCCAAAACATCTCTTGTTAGTTGGAGTCCTAGTCCACCCCGGACTATAGTGCCATCTAAAGTAAAGTAAGCAAAGTCAGATCGAAGGCAGGGACCCTTTTTAACGGCTGGCCTCTAATTGTTGAACACAGATTATTGTACCGAGTTCGGTCACTCTCTCTCAAACCGGTAACCTTGACGATATACCATGGAAGGGTAAACAAATTTTTAGCTGATAACCACTTTTATGGCGTAAAAAACCACTGACGCTTTTTCTTTACAAACTTCTCTCGGAAAGGGCGAATCTGTAACCCTGTGATAGTACCCGTCTATCTGCCAAGCTCTTAAATGTAATCACGACTACTTCATGGAGCCTATAGCAAGATATGGTGATCTGTCACCGGGTGACATCATGTTGGGTCCCAGTCTACCGTCTGTGTTTAGCAGCCGACCCTCTGGATTTACCTTAAGTTTTGAATTTCAACTATGACCCCGGTTATTACATTGGTTAGAGTAGAGAAGGAGTGTCTTGCCAAGCTTAATAGACCACCCTCTACTGGGAGTAGAGATTAATGAAGCAGCAAATAAAAATAGTAATAATAGAGGAATCTGAACCGACCAGAATCATTCTGCGTGCTGGTAGTGCATAAAATACGGAAAGAACTAAGAAGAGAAGAAAACCACAAGAGAACCAAACTTTGGGAGGAACTTCCGAAACTAAGACAGGCCAAAGAATGGAAAAGATGTAAGGTCTGCACCAACATCAATAAAGACCAGCTCCGCATTCTAACAGGCGTCCTGGCGGATTACTGCAGGCTTAAGGAACATTTCAGGAAACTGGGTATAGAGCAAAACGAAACGGCAGATTCTGCGGTGACGTTGAGGAAACCCCAGGACATATATTTAAAGATAAATGGACAGCTAGGCGTCTGATCTAGTCCTCTTTTCTAGGAAATTTAAAATTCCATTCATTGAACCTCGTTCTCTTAATAGTATTTACAAGCTTAACTTTCTCCAATGAAGCAAAATGTCTGGATATTATTTTGGATAGAAAATTAGCTGGAAACCCTATATACAAGAAAGAGTCAGGAAAGCTTCATTAGCTCTCTTCTCTTGAAAACAAGCTATCGGGAATGAATGGGATCTGCAACCCAGAATTACTCACTGGCTCTAAATTTCGGTTATAAGACCGATCCTTACGTATTGGGTGGTTGTCTGGTGGCCTTGGATAAAACTATAAACCTCAGCAAACTAAGTAAAGTTCAAAGACCAGCTTGTCTGTGTATAAGCAGAGAACTGAGGTCGACTCCCTCTGAAGCACTGACATATTTATCAGACACATGGCGACTAGTTAAGCTATTCATCTTAAAGCAGTCTCACATCGGTCAAATAAAGAATTTGGTCATGCCGGCATTTTGAATAATATCAGAATGCTTCCAAAAAATATCGACTATATCATACCCAAGTTAAACTTTAATAGGAATTTTAAAGCCACCATTTCTTCCAGGTCTTTCTGGGAGGAAGATGGATTTGTTATCCTCTACAACAGTGGAGGTATTTTCTCTGATAGGTTTAATCATAGCCTCGCATACCGTCTTCCAAATCAGATCCAGGTGAACATAACGGCGATTATTGAAGTATTATCCTGGCTAAAGAAAACGTCATATCAACGATAAACTCATCTTTTCGGATAGCCAGACAGCAATCAAATCCTTGAAATCGCGTTCCCCAAACTCAATGACAGCCCTTAATTGCCGATCGTCTCTCATAGAGATGGCAAACCAGTTTAATATCCAACTTTACTGGGTGCCAGGGTGTAGGGATATCATAGGGAACTGTAAGGAAGATGAACTCGCCAAATATGAAACTACCATACACATCCTACCAGATAATGGTACCTTGGGTGTACTGATCGCTACATGTAACCTCAAATAAAAGTTAGATGCAATCGAAAGAACGAATCTTAGGTGGACGCGTATCTAGCGACGAAACAGATTTGACCTAAGCTGAACCTGAAACGCTCTAAGATTCTGATTTCTCTCAACAGACTGCATACAGGAGCCATAATAGGTGTCATTACTGCGCACAGTCTAATAGGCCAGCACGTTACAAGCTTTGGCGTTTACTTAAATAATTTCTGCAGAAGCTGCATGGAGTATGGACGTAGAGGAGAAGGAAACTATTCTCTATTTCTTTTGTATGTACATGTCCAGCTCTCTCCCATAAAAGAAAACTTCATATAACATACAAATATACATATTGGTTCATCAGAAGCTTCAAATGGTTTGATTAAGTAGACAGGAGAAATTTCATTTCATGATCCATGTGGTATCACAATGGACTACACATAGACCTGTTGGCGTTATAGCTGGCAGCCACTTCAAATTAACCTAACCTCAGTTCGTACCTGCCAATTAAATATCTACCTATCAAGACTGCTCATCAAAAATAGATATTGCCCTACTCCAAGAAACATATACAGAAAACAATTCCGAATTCTCGTCAAGGGGCAAAATAGCAGGCTACTCTGGGGTAATTCACCATAAACACTATGGACTAGCAACGTTTGTACGTTCAGATATATCCAACGCCAGCCTACTATACGCAGAGTCAAATAACAATGTACACTCAGTCACCATCACTGTTACAGATGTAGTAGTTCTTAACCACCAAATTCACTCTTGCCCAAGCCATCCTTGCCAGTCCCTCCAAACCCTGCAGTTAATTCTGGAGACTTCAATAGTCACCACACTATCTGGATGCTCAGAAAATTAACAGAAAGGGATGCAACTCACTGAATGGGCTGATGCAAACCATCTTCACTTAGTATTTCATGCAAAGAACAAGCACACACTTTGCTGGGGCAGTTGGAGAAGGGGTGTGTGTTACAAACTCCTGACCGCTGTTTCGTCAATTCGGACAATAATCGCCGTCCTCTGCAAACATACAGACGGGGTCTTCAAGACTTTCCCCATAGTCAACATAGAAGGTGTGCCTTTGCATTCGAGAACCTCCGGAGAACCCTCCACTTAAAGTATCTGTTAGCTAGATTTAATTTAATCACCTGCTGTTAGTCAAAATTGTTAATGTTTCAATCAGATGATGGTTTCCTTTCATGTTGCATGCACAGAAGCGGCCGAAGAACGATATCTTGCGGTACGCCAGCTGAAATTTCTTTAAACTGAGAGGATATTTTTCCATGTCTGACACAGATGAGTCTATTCTCGAGATATGTTGTATGAATGTTATATAGGCTCCCAGGCAGAACCTGTCGTAATTCTAAATTAATGCTTCACCTTATCTAAGGTTTGCGAGACATCAAGAAATACCCTTGAATACATTTTTTTTTCTCCTAGAGTTTTTCCAATTACATCAGTGATTTTATGCGCCTGGTCAATGGTTGATTGCGTGCTCTTAAGCCAAAACTCGTGATCAGGGATAAGACTTTGTTCTACAATAACCGGCTGCAGCCGCATGTAACCTCTCAAAAATGTTGAATATACTCGTAATTGCGAGAAGCGAAATGGGTCTATATGACTTCTTGTTACTCCGCGATTTTCCTGATTTTAGTCCATTATGACTTCCGCAACTTTCCATTGACTCGGGACGTATTCCAATTTAAGCGCAGAATTTATAATATTGAGCTTAATTAATGCTTTTCTAGGCAACATTTTTAGATCGTCTCCGGTTTTTAAGTCGTAACTTGGAGCTTTCTTGGGTTTTAATTTCTTTATTTCATTTTTGAGTTTAGTGCGCGTCGCACTTGTTATTGTGTGATTGTCAGGTGCTATTTGCGACGCATTAATATTATGAATATACGCTTAACCATCGAAAGTTTTAAGAGTATCTTGTAGATGGACGGAAAAGGTCCGCTTTTTATTTGCCTCCCTTCGCCCATTTGTCATGATTTATCTTGATTGTCGGCGTAGAGATTTTAGGTCTTTTAGTGCATTTAACAACTTTCCAAAGCGAATAATTGGAATCTTTTTCCGCTGTTGAGCTATTGCATGGTTTTTAAAATTCCTAATACTGTTTGGGCAGGTTATACAAATGATTCAAGTGTGATGTACAAGTATGTATGCTGTGAAGCTCGGCGTTGTTGCCACTTCTTGAACGCTTTTCTTTTCTCCTTTATCATTTCTTTTGGATATCTTAGGCGGCAATTTTTGGGCTTTTTTCTTTGATAGGGAGTATTATTCTAAGCGACATACTGCACGATTTGAACAAGGCGATCAACTTCGACTTCAAATCCATAGGGCGTGGTATGCTCAGTTCAATAATCTCCTCAATTAGTCTCGATGGTTCTTGTGTTTTAATTAGGGTTTCGTTATTGTCAAAATGACTGGTGAATGATCAGAGGAAAGATCAAAGGTTTCTTCAACTTTTATGAATTTGCCCGTTCGGTTTGCCCGTTGATACTAAACTCCATACCCTCTTCATAGAGCGTTCTACAGTTTCGTGAGATGCATCTTGAGCCCCAGAAGATGTCTGAAATTCAGTCTAAGCGAGTTGAATATATTTGTAAGAACACAATTTTCAAGCTGCGAATCGCGGGGGATAGATGAGATGGTAAAGAAATTATGTCTATTTTTTACGGGTATCGTGCTTACTTGCATAGTTTCAAACTCTATTTTCAGGTGTTCAGATGATTCACCTCTCGTTTTTCCGTGATAATCACTATAGCCTCTTAGCTTTGCAAGCTATTCTTTCCTCACATGGGTTTCCGAGATCAAGCATACGTCAATATCTTTTTCTCATATGAATATCTCTATCAAGTTAGTATTTTAAGCATTCGTTTAATATTCATCATTCTCGTTGAAGTGCACGTGGTCCGGCAATTATTTTCGATCTTAACAAATCTCTCGAAAATATTTTTTTTTTTTGTTTTTTTTTTTTTATTGAGAAACATGGTAATGTTAGTGAAATATTACAATCTAGTCCTTAGACTAATAAGCAATTTTGTTTTGATTAAAATTAATAAAAAAAATACAAAATTAAAAGTTTAAAGCTTTGAAGCTAACTTATACTATACATGATTATATAAGCTGCACTAGTTCAAAAGGTTTTTTTTTCTTTTTAGTCTCCTAACTACATTTGTGTGGTCCAAGAGCGGGGTGGTCTCAGGGTTCGTGTGGTTTAGAAGCCGATCCTCATGCTTTTTAGCGAATCTGTGTATTTCATTCTGTACGCATTCCACGCCCAGGTCCCTGTGAAGGTCATCGTTCCGAATATAGAAAGGTGCATTTACAATGTTTCTTAGCGCCTTGTTTTGAAATCGTTGGATTATTTGAATGCTGCTTTTTTGGTACAACCTCAGAGTTGAATACCATAAGTCCATATGGGTTTTATGACTTGCTTGTAAAGCAAAATTTTGCGTATGGTATGGCTTGGTTGTTAATATACACTGGTATGTGCTCTACTTTTGTATGTGTGAAATCAACATGTACTGATTTTGATTCGTTTAATCGTATTCGCCATTTTTTTCTCCAATTTTGAATATGCGAGATCGCCTCTTGTAGTTTACGAGTTGAGTCCACATTACTTTCCGCAACTGACATTTAAGTCGTGTAGCAAATGTAGCAATCGAGTTGTATTCTAGTGTTGGAATATCGTGGGTATACAGGAGATATAATATTGGCCCAAGAACACTCCCTTGGGGTACACCCGCTTAATAATATGTTTCCGTTCTATAGTTGGTAGCAGCCTTTTTAATAGCAGTCTTTCAAAAAGTTTGGATATTATAGGCAGCAAAGATATTGGCCTATAGGATGAAGCTTCGTGAGGTGGTTTTCCCGGTTTGGCTATCATGATAACTTCAGCTACTTTCTGTAACTATGGAACGTATTTTAATTTAAATGCAGCGTTGATGATGCATGTAAGCTTCGCGATGCCTTTTTCTGGGAGTTGCTTGAGAATTTCACCAGTTATCAATTCTCTATTTCTCGAAAATAAGTTTATTTATTTTACTTTGCTCCTCAAGTTTCGCAAGAATAACAGAGAAAACATTAGATAAGTGGGCCCGCTGAACTTTCGGTTGAACTTTTTTCCATTTTCTGATTCCGCGGCTTGAGCGTATGTTTTCCCGACGGCTTTTCTACGCGTTTTTGAGACCAGAGCCCGATGGATTTTCTTTTGCTACTATTTCTTCACGGTCTTAGGCTTTTCCTTACTTGACTTGATTTTATTCCGCTTTTTCTGCAGCTCGTTACAGAGGTTTGTTAACTTATTCCATAATCTTTAGAGAGGTGATTTACGCCACATTTCACACATCTGTTGTCTTTCTGACAACAAGTTTGCGTGCGATTGAATCCTTAGCAACGTTTGCACTGCGGAATTAGTCCTACGTTCTTGCAAAGGCTCAATTTTGACTACCATATTGAGAATCGTTTTTATTTCACAAATTTTATATAGATTCCCGGCCTTAACGAGAGTTAGGCATTTATAGCATTGTCTTTATTTTAAGTTGTTCCAGCTGATTTCTTTTAGGTCTTCGCAGAGTATTTTCATCTTAGTTAGCTTGGCTCGAAGTTCCGTGTTTTCACTCCTGAGGCTTTTAGTTTCCGCTGTAATCCGTTGTTCGTACCCAGACACTTCCGTTGTCGTGGGACTTCTTGTTCCGCACGTATTTGTTTGAGATCGCGGTGGTGGAGATATCGATACCCTTGTATCGTATAAGCGAAATAAATGGCTATCCCCAGAGCCTACCTTCGAAGTGAGTGGATTTTTCAGTGTGTATGGTCTGAAACCGGGGGTATCTTTGTTGATTGCATATTTTTGTATACACTATACCTATACACTCGTTATACGGATGGTGGATTTTAGTCGCCTCTATCGACAGGCATGCCTAGCCTTACCCTAGGGATCTAGGTGTCACAATATTCTATGAATTGCTCTTGGGGAATAATCGGACCCAATAAAGAAAGTTTTTTATTATCCTTTTGTTCTAAAGCTTATAGCTGCATCAACCAAATCCCGGCAATACAAAATTATCTAATCCTGGAAGCTGAGAGAACATGGCTCAGATGGCTCTGATAAATTACCGTGATGTATCGGATACACATCTCCATTTTCCAGCTAAATCCACCGAACTTGAAGAAAATGCCCTCTTAAGCACAACTCTTATGTCGACGCCTGAGTAGGCGTAAGGTACTTGCTTGGTGCCTCAACAATTGCTGACTTATTTTAAGGACCACATTTTCTTTACTTAAAGAGTATACACTTCTTAGCGAAGACATTGAATGGAAAAACAACCGATCATACTTATTCTGTTTAATTAAGGCTTCCTTAGCAATCCATTGAACTGAGAATTAAAAAGAATCTGACAAACAAACGGAAGGTCCTCAATAAATTATTCTTTGATACATTTTTAATACTCCTTCTTTTTTGCATTCCCAGTGTCCTTTTTAATTTGTTACTAGGGACCATTGAACATATCGATGCTGCCCCCATACACAGTTCCAATGAAATATCTCATTAAGAATGTGTCAGAAGCCGGAAATCGATTTCCATTTATTTATTGGACAAATGTCCATCTATTGACTTAGTATTGGTCCACTGACCATTAACTGTTTCACGTGGACGGGTTTTTTCTGTAGCTGCTTGTTCTTTCATTAGGTATCCTTTTGCCTTTTGTTTTAGGATTGTTAGGTCTTTTCTTTTCTTCTATTCTCGTGTATCGACGTCCGTTACAATCAAAGGACAATTTTATATGAATATAAATATTAGAGTAGGGATTTCCTTTTCTTTCACTGTAAAGAAGTGAATCTGTTCTGGCCTCTTGGAATGGAAGGACATCCATTCGGTAGACGATGATGTATCTAAAAAGTATAAAAAAAAAAGAAATGCATAAAGGATATATTTTGCAACAGTTCATTGGTTATTTATTTAATGTTTATCCTAGTCCATAGGGTGCATCGTTTTTTGTTCAACAGACTGAGAATGTAAAAAAAAAAAAAAAAAAATCCGATTTTTTTTTTTAGAAATATTTGAAGAAATTTCAGAATTTTACTGCAATGAAATAAGTTACACATCAAAAAATTCCCTAATGGACATGTTATATCTCTTTGTACTATTCCCAGTCGATAACATCAATTTGCAATGTCAACCGAACCGTGTTATAACAATCCATTGGACTTGAAAGGCAATTACCATGTTTATCTTTGGCGTCCTTTTTATTTTGTATCGCATCATCAATGTATCTTTGTTATTTTAATTGCAATTATGTTAAAAATACCGAACCAACAAATACGGTGTGGCATAGATCTGCCACACTGTGTATTTTTTTCACGTCACGTCAATGAATTTTATTGGAAGCAAACAAAATACAACCGCTTTCCGTAGCCAATCATAACCTCACTTTTACGTGACATTTATTTATTATTTTTTTTTTTTTTGCTATTAATATTCCTTTTAATTGGATTTTCAATTGGCTGCATTAATATGCAATTTTCGATCATCACTTTTTTATATCACTTTCGAAAAAAAAGAGTGTTTCGTGGTAAGAGGATAATTAAAAAAATTGTTTGCTTATAATTTTCTGATTAAGCGACATGTGGTGTGACTGAAATTTTGTCTCCATTTTTTGCCCATGGTGATGCAATAACATCAAACAAATATCAACTGATCGAATTATGTACACCTACCGAGAAACAAAATTGGCTCTACTACCGCGTAACATCAGTTCACTAAGGGAAAATAAATCCTTTCAATCATTGGCTTGCATCCAACTTGTTAAAGAACCACGATACTTCCACATAGTCTTTAACAGTTCAGCCTGCTTTTTAAAATTTAAATACTAATGCATAAATGTGTTAGATTTAAGTGCTTGCATTAAGCTATACAAATAAATATGATATAAACTCAGAAGATTAACCTCCTCAACATGTTAGATACGCGAAACGCTGAAACTATCTACGAGTAACTCATCGTTGAACGAACCTCAAATAATCGCAAACCTGTTTGCTTATTTATTCAGACCTGACCACCAACCATGTCTTGGAACCTGATAACGATTACTTCTCCTACATGAGAATCTGTTCAGTTGATATATTCGGAAGCCTTGCACTCGTTGAAGAGCCTGATGGTCTACCCGCCATATTTCTGAAAAAATGCTGGGATTTTGGCCCTGTTTCAACTTTCTTTTCCACAGGGTATCTTTCCTATGTTCTGGAAGAGAGGGTATTTTTTAGGAGGTTTTTTTGCAATATGGCAACACTTAGACGACTGATAGTTAATCTGACAGCTGACACCATCTTTTATTCATTGTTGTTTGGCAAATCATCCTGAAAAGACTTACATCAAAAATCAGTGTTCAGTAATAAATGTTTATAGAGCGCTACGCCAATTTTACGGTCAACATAATCGACCAACTGAGTCGACTATTCGCAAATCAATTGAAAAATGTCGCACTACATTTACTCTTTTGGACTCCAAGCCACCGATAAGAATGCACAGAGTGCGCACAGATGTAAATATCGACGACATTGAGGCTAGTGTTGAGGAAGATCCTAATTCATCGATTCGTCATCGTGCGCAAGAACTTGGCGCAAGGATCTTGGTTTACACGTTTGCGTCGTGAGTTCAGTGATTGGGCGCTTGAACAGTTGGAAGTCGATCCACTTTTTTACCGTCAAATTTTGTTCAGTGATGAGGCTCATTTCTGTACCAGTGGCTTTGTTAATAAGCACAATTGTGAGATTTTGAGCGAGGAAAATCCAGAAGTGATCCATCTGCTACCGATGCACTCCGAAAAATGCACTGTTTGGGGCGGTTTATGGACTGACGGCATCATCGGGTTCTACTTCTTTAAAAATGAAGAAAATCGAAATGTCATCGCCAATGGCTCCCGGTACAGAGCCATGATCAAGTATTTTTTGTTTCCAAAAGTGTGTGAACATAGTCTGCAGGACATTTGGTTTCAACAGGATGGTGCCACAGAAATGGACCTGTGTCCTGGCCTCCAAGATCATGTGATTTGACGCCGCTGGATTATTTTTTGTGGAGGTGTTTGCAGTCGTTGGTCTATGCGGTCAAACTAACAACGATTCCAGCCTTGGAAGCCAACATCGAAAAAGTGATCGAAAATTGGAGCTATAGGATGCAGTTCCTGAGACGGTACCTTGGTGGCCATATGCCCAAAATCATACTTCATCGTTAACGCCATAAAAATACCTAAAAAATAAATAAATATTTTGGCGCTAACAGCCCAAAGCAGGCTTGGCCTAGCTTCTCGCAGCCACTCGTGTTGTACGCCTCACAGTGTAGTTGGGACCTGCAGTTTTATACATTTTTCGGCTACTCTGTTAGCATTAGAAGATGCCACCGATTTTAGTAAAGCCTTCGATAAAATCTCCCAATCTATAGTTCTTCTTAAACTAAAAGCTCTTTTCTTTCAATCGGAGTTCAGTATGTGGATTAAAACATACCTCAAAGCACGACAATATAAAGTGCTTTTTGGATCTTCTGTGTCTAAGCCCATTACAGCAATCTCCGGAGTTCTTCAAGGTAGTCACCTGGGTCCGTTGATTTTCATACTGTCAATTAATGATGTTGACTACATTCATTAAAGACTCAAATATTTCCATCCACGTTGATAACATGAAAATTTTCAATTTTTGAATATGCAAGCCATGTGTGGGCTCTCTACCACGATATGCATTCTATCCGAATTGAAGCCGTTCATCGCAGGTTCATCCGTTTCACTCTACGTGGCCTGTAATGAAAGAATAATGGCCCTTGGGCCCTTTGTGCAAAACAATATTTCGCACGCGAGGCTTCTCTGACGACAAAGGTACGATAATAAGTGGGGGTTTCAAGGATTATGAATTGCTTCAACAAGTGCTACCTGTCACACTGACTTTCACGATCCATTGGCTAGTACTAGGGCTTTATATGGTAGATTTCATAGAGAGAGGTCAAGCTCATGCCAGAGGGAGGGAGTCAGATCCTTAATAGACCGAGTCTAAAGCGGCCCTTACACGGTCAATCGATTGACATCAACCACTTACATGTATTCGTGAAAATGTATCTGTATGCGTCACAGACATTAGGTGAAGTCTGATTGACGAAAATCAAAAGATTTTTGACTTTGCATGACCAGCGTCATACTGATTGATGTGTGTAAGGGTTGGATTGACATAATTACTTCATTTATGTGTTGTGTCGCGGAAGAGAAGTCATGTCTGTCGCTAGCGGAAAATTTAGGGACGATGAAGAGCATTTGTATGGGATTTAAATAACTTATCGCTCATTACTATACGAGTATGTTTCATTACATGAAAAGGTAAAATGACAGCGACTGAAACAAAAAAATTGCAACAATATGAAGTTTTACTACAAAATATAAAGAAAAGTATCCTGATGTACAAAAAGCGGATGTCACTTTATGCAAAGAGCAATATATCGCTTTATGCAAGAACAAGAACGTTTCACTCATCGCGCATCAGTACAAACTCACAAAAACTAAAAATTTGACGTCAATCGATTGAACTGTGTAAGGGGTAGCGTCAATCCACACATACACCACGCGTGATGTCAATCGATTGACCATGTAAGGGCCGCTTAAGTTCTTCTCAAATCAACTGGAATCAGAACCCTGGTTTGAAATTGAAAGTTAGTCCAGGAAGGAAACACAAATGCACAATATTTTCGTTAAAAAATATATTTCTTAACTTATCTCAACCAAAGGCAAGTGTAAACAGTAAAGATTCCGTCCAAATTATACGAAAAAAAAAGAAAGTTATAAAATTTTGATCAATTTCTTTGTTTCCCATTTTTAATTAAAATTATGTCACTTATTATGACATTTCTAAAATATGTCACTTATTATGTATATAATATGATATTGTAATGATGTCACCACCGAAGTGAATTTTGTTTTTGTAGTAAATATGACCTGAAACGTTATGTCTTCGTTTAGTTTTATGCGCCAGTCATCAAAACATTTGGTAGTGTCGTCTAGAATTGTTTGAAGTTGGGTAGTTGTAAAGCAATATGGTGTCATCAGCAAAATTGGCAATCATCGATGTTGTCTATATTGGAAGAGGAATGTCTCTGGTATAAAGGTTGTACAGAAGTGGTCCTAATACCCTGCCTTGAGGGACCCCAGCTAGAGCTTTATATAGTTTTAAGTGATCGTCTTAATACTTGACATAGAAATGTCGATTGGTTAACTTTCAATCATCAGATGGAAGTCGGCTGGTAGAAGATTTGCCAGATTTAGTAGTCGGCCAAAGTGCCATAAGGTGCCGAAGGCTTTAGCAACTCATACGCAGAATCTTTTCTCCTCCAATTTAGTTAAAATTTTGTTAGTCACTCTGTGGATTTGCTGGATTGTCGACTGTTGTCTACGAAATCCGAAGTGGTGAACGGTCGCACAATAGTCTTTCAAAGATTTTTGACAGAACAGGGAAGTCTCAGACTGAATAATGTACATACAAATCGCAGATAATAAATATCTTTAGTGTATACGCTCCTCAGGATGGCTGTGATAGTCTGGTGAAAAAAGAGTTCTGGGAAAAGTTAGACGTAACAACCCAAATACTCCCTACAAGAGAGTCGAGATTAATATGTAGAGTTTTGAATGGACATGTTGGAAAATCTAACCCAGTATACAGTACTTGACATGGTGGTCATGGCATTGGCGAAATTAATTCTATAGGCGAAAATATATTGGCATTCGCAGAGTACGGACAGAACATCTTCTAACATAAAAAAAGGAACGGCAACTATTCTCAGGTTGACCATATTCTCTACAGCCGTGAAGATTTGAAATCAATAAAAGATTGTCCAATGATACCCGGCGAATCGCTCATTGCACAACACCGACTCTTGGTAGCAGATATAAAAATAAAGGAGCACCTTATCAACAGGAAAAACTCACCATATGAGGAGAAAATTAAGTGATATCAAATAAAGAAATCCGCTGAAACTGAATTTGTATCAAAAATTCGAGATTCACTGACGGACGATCTGAGTTATGAGACTAAGAATTGTAAACTCAAGAATCCACCTAGGGGTTGACACTGTCCTTTTGTTGACAAGGCAACAATACCACAATACTCGTATAGTGGTGTTACTATGCTGTCCCTTTCCCCACATTGTTCCAACAAACTGCAAGCCCTATACGTGGGAGTGTATGGGCCTTTCAAAGCATATTGTGCTGGCTGCTTACGAAATCCCATCAATTGTAAGAGGAGCTCTATAATTAGCCCTTAATTCCACCAATATCATAAAAGGATTTCAAAAAATTGGAATTGTTCCACTTAACACCGCGTTTGTTACTGACAGATCAAACCCAACAGAACCTGATGAGACACCACTTGATGTGGAACAATCTGTAGCAATTGAAACTCTGCAAACCTTGAAGCAGGCTCTTTTTCACTCAACCAGTCTTCACCTCCTTCGAACCTTAGTGCTCACCAGGACCATCGATTAAACAACGCCGTGCAGAAACTGTAAGACCTTATCCGAAAGCTGAGCCAAGAAAAAAAAAAAAGAGAGCCAGCAATTTTGACGAAATAAAAATAGGCATACCCGAATGGTAATCAACTAGTATACGAGTATGTAATTCTATGATCCACCCTAGCATGTTGGTATTTGTCGCTAACTACCACCACAATTTCAATGGTCCTCATTACTACCAATCTCATCTGGTTTTCAAATCAAGATGCGATTCTTAAATCGCCTTCAAAGCTTCTGTCTCCAGATGACAATTGCCACTAAACAATTGTCTCTGTCAAGTACTTGGCCTAGTGTCGTTATCCCCCTTCTCGATGTTTGCTCCTCAAATGATTACAGTCGATATCATTTAATTTCATCAGTTTTGCAGAATTCAATATGTACACACCCAACAATTCCCATGTTGCCATAACCATAACCGGGTTTACCACCCTACGACACAAGAATCTCCCTACCGAGGGAAAACCTAAGTGCAAATCCGAAACATACCAACGTGCGTACTAACACCCGTCGTCGTTGCTATCGTCTGTTTCTTACCCAATTGACCCGCATTTAACACCAAACACCGAAGTCGATTATATCCCTCCATTGCCCGCATTCTCAGGAATAGAAGTGCACAGGACACTTCAACAACTTGGCCAAGGGAATTGTCGTCGAACAGCACTTCTTCGAAGAATTCCCACCTCTCCAAGTGTCCAAAAGGAAAATTGGATTTGAGAATAACACACCACCAGCAGCAGCAGCAGCAGCAGCCAGTAAGAACATAATTTACTCTTTCTTTCCCTGGTGGCACAGAAAGGATACTAACACGAGGCTCTGGTCCAAAACAACTTTATCCACGGGTGGCGGCAGTGGGTGTGATAGTCGTGTGTGTGCTACACTTTCCTGTGTGTCCCCAAATTTTATTGCTTCTCGGTCATTTAGCTAAGGTCAATCCGATTGAAATGGGAATTGTGTAAGTGTTGAAGAATGGTGGTTGGGTGTCGGGTTGTAAGCCCCCACCTAGAAAAGGAAATTGGATTATCTTCTTATTGATTTCCGGCTTAAAGTTTGTCGTTTGGCTACTTTAGCCGAAAGGGGGGGCCCCCGTTTCAAGTTAATCGTTTGCGGGTTTTTGAAGTGGGAACCGGGGCTCAGTATTGGATGATTTACCGCTTGCATGGTGCATTTAATTGGAATTTAATTTCGCACTACCAGGCCAGAGTACTTGAACTTTTGTGCGATTACATGATTATTACTAGGACCCTGCTTCCTTTCTGCTATGGTTGGGTGGATTGTTGTAAACCTCCTGCAGAGTGCAACGATTATGGGACTCTCTTTACGATTCGTTACGTGCGAGTTTGCTTCAATAAAATTCAGGACGAGTGTCGGATTTTTGGTGCTTTGCCTTGCTTTATGGCTTTATGATAACTTTTACTGCACACGGGTGGAATTAGGTTTTTTTGTGCATGTTTTATATTTTGTTAACGACTTTTTTGCATGTTCTCGGGTGCCTTTTTCGAAAGTTTCATGGAGGTTGGGTAATTTTATGCAAATGCATGATGATCGAGTTCGGCGCGTTGTGAATGTTGCAAAACATTTTATGGATAAAATTTGGAAAATTTGGAGAAACCACGGTGAGTAATTTCAATAACAGTAAAGTTTGAGTTTTCTCGTAACTCTGTTCATGTTAATGATCATAATTTGTGTCATGGTATCACCAGCGAAAAGGTGTTTACGGTTATGGATATTTGAAGAGCAGTTTCGGTGTGGAGGTAGCTTTATTCAAAGATAAGGCATATCTTTTAAATAAAACTTATATTGGTGATGTGCTGATCACATTCCAGCACTAGGAATGAGGTTTCGGTCAATCCACTCAAAACCGAGGTTGTTCTTCTTATGAGAAGGAGGATCTTGACCGGTCTGACTCAGCCAGTGCTAAAGGATTTCTAATGAAGCCAAATATTTAGTAGTAGCCCTTGATAAATAGCTCTTTTGGTCAAAACATGTCAAGTGGAAGACGGCCAAGGGGCCCTCGGTTTTTTTTAGCAGTGTAAGGGTGCTTTCGGCTTATCACCATAAGACATTTCTTAGCATATGTGTCAGTCGTTTGGTGGAAGGTGATTTCACGTAAATATGTGACTGCCATTTGCACTAAACTACAAAGAACAGCTTGTCTCGGCTGTACAGGAGCTTCTAGGAGTACGTCTGGCTCTTCTCAAGATGCAGTGCTCAATTTACCTCCTCTCGACACTTATAGAATAGGCAGTACTATCAAAGTAAATCATCGTCTTAGGCGAGGTGGCTTTTGGCCAACACTCGAGTTCTGATGATCTTGCGTGGCAAAAAAGGGGGGGGGGGGGGATACCAATTGGACCAGCTGATATGTATGTTAAGAACCTTTGAGTACTCTTGTGAACTTGTCCCATGGAATACTTTACGCTCCCAAATACAGGCGGAGAAAAAGCATTCATTCATTCATTTTTTGTGCATTTTTATTGGTAATTCATTAAACTTATACGGTGGGTCAATAAGTCCCTGAAAAATTAAATGAGGAACTCTCTTTTGGATATAAAAACATTTTATTTTTCATCATAGTCTCCTTCTTCGCCAAATGCGACCGTTTTTGCTTCAAATCGGCTTGGAATCGATCCAGCAGCTCTGCGTAATATGCGCCGGTGATCGTTTTACCCTTTTCAAGGTAATCGTAATCGATTACTGCCCGCATCTCAAAAAACTGTAGCCAAGACCTAGTTTGCTGACAAACTCGCCCTGGCCTTCTTCGGCTTCGATTCACCAGGAGAAGTCCATTGTTTTGATTGTTTCTTGGTTTCTGGTGTGTCGTGGTGAATCCAGGTTTCATCCACGGTTACGAAATGGCGCAAAAACTCAGCCGAACACACCTTTGAAGTTGTCAAACGAATGCGTTTGTTGTCGACTGTGAGCAAACGCGGCACCCATCTTGCGGAAAGCTTTCCATGTCCAAATATTTATGTGAAATCGAAATCACTGAGCCATGTGATAAGCCTGTGACCACTTCAAGCTCACGCACTTTCACTCGCCGATCGTCCATTATCAAACCATGGATTTTGTCGACCATTTCTGGTGTGGTGACCTCAATTGGGCGTCCAGAACGTTCGGTGTCACTTGTGCTTGAACGATCGCACCGAAATTGAGTAAACCAATGGTAAATGGTTCCAAATCGATGGTAAAGAGTCCCCATAATATTTGTCAAACCTTTGTTTGGTTTCCGTGATAGTTTTTTCTCGCAAAAAATAGTGTTTAATGAGCACTCGAAATTCACTTTTTTTCCATTTTAACGAAAATGCTAGTAGGCGTCTATATAAAATGGCTGCCACAACAAAACTATTTGACAGATCTGTCTGAAAATTTGGGTGCGTTCTTTTAAAAGATGATTCTTGACAAAAAAAAAAATTAAATTTAAGGTGACGATACAATTTGTGTTAATATTCCGGGACCCACCCTCGTAGCTAGACAAAAAACGCTTAAAACTAGCATAACTAACTTAACTATCTTATTCTAACTTACTGGCCCTATGCGGGCGGTCTAAGCTAAAACTAATACTTAAAACTATGTCTTTCGACGTAACGTACTTAACATTTTTTATTTATTTTATTATTCTATTATCGATTTATACTAAGAAAAAATGTTAAAGAATTGAAAAAACTTAGTAACTGAACTTATTTTACTATGTAAGTCGGCCATGGGCAAAGTTCAGCCAACCTTAAACTTCAAACAGACTACCCTGGATTATGGGGAAAGGCGAAGGAGTTTCCTCTCTTTCGGCTAGCCACCAGAAATGTCCGTACTGATGTTGTCCATCCTCAATACCGCCACCCGATACCGCCCTACTAAACCGGAGATGCTCCACACTGCTGTGTGCAACGTCTCTGTCGTAGTTGAGTCGCCTAACCACAGCTGTCCAAGCAACGTGGAAGATTAGCGGCACCGCCAATCTGTCCTGGATTAGACCCTTCTCGTCAAGATAGAGGAACGCCTCTGGGGGAACAAAGGCATTAAGGAGCACTCTCTCGTGATACTCATAATTAGAGTAATAAGCCCCGGAGATCAGGTTGTTCATCGAGCTCATTGCTCTTACAACGTGCCTTCGAATCAGCTTGATAACGAAATTATCCATCCTTATTAGGTTAGCCCTGTTGTATAGGACCTTATTAGGATAGAATTTTATGTACTGGGACTGGGCAAAAGCACTTTTGGCTCTGGCCAAAGCAGCATCTACATGTTTGTTAAAATATATTAGGTGCGCACCTAAGTTCTTCTGAAAATGCAACTTTATTGTGAAAAAATGGTTACAAATGAATCATTCAAAGTATTGCCCATCGCTAGCTACAACTTTTTCCCATCTTTCTGGCAGAGCTCGAATACCGTTACGGTAAAAGTGTTCATCTTTTGAGGCTATCCACGAATCAAGCCATTTTTTTTTATGTCTTCATATGAGCGGAACTGCTAATCAGCCAGACCATAATCGGATGGCGCAATATCTGGGGAATATGGCGGGTGGGGTAGGACTTCCCATTAGAGCATTTCTAGGTAGGTTTTAACGGGTTTGGCAAAGTGAGGCCGAGCGTTGTCATGCTGTAGAATCACTTTTTAGTGCCTCTGCTCGTATTGTGGCCGTTTTTCGCGCAGTGCTCGGCTTAATCGCATCAATTGAAGTCGATACCGTTCCCCAGTGATGATTTCGTTGGGTTGCAACAGTTCATAATAAATGACATCGACCTGGTTCCACCAAATACACAGCATAATCTTCGCAGCGTGAATATTCGGCGAAGCCAACGACGTAAAACCATAACCGGGCAGTCCCTATGATTTCCTTTTCTTTCCTTCACGATGCGATAAAGAAAATCCTTCCTTTTTTGCCGCTGGAGCAGTTGTTCACAGGCGAAAAACGACGCCCAACGTCCCTTGGCTTCAAATCATAAGGTACCCAAGTTCCTTGTTTTTGAATCATTCCAAACGCATGTAATCGCTTGGAAATGGCTTGACGGGTAACTCCTAATGCTGAAGCAAGGTGTTCTTGCGTTTGGCACGGATCCTCATCGAGCAATGCCTCCAATTCAGCTTCTTCGAAGGACGGTCGTCAAACATCGAAATCGCTGTCTTTGAAGCGGCGGAATCAATCACGGCACGTTGATTCACTTAGATTATTTGGCACAAAATCAGACATTTTCACAAAAAGTATATGACGCCAAAACAAAATCACTAATGTGTCAAAACAGTTTGTTTACCATAATGTCTAAGCTAGGTTCATGACGTTTTGGATATGTCAAAATCGACCAGCACTTACTGCTGGAGAACTTAGTTGCGCACGTAATAGATATTGGTCTACCCAAAGCCCCAGGTATATAACTTCACTTCGACACGTAAGTGGCTGTCCGTGCGGTCCTACGATTGAGAACTTTCGCCAATTCTTTCTGGTATCTCTAGACGCCCCAGACAAAGGCGTCCTATGGTTTCCGATTTCTGAAAGTTGATCTACAACTTACAGTCATCGCAATATCGCTGTATCTTATCGAAGTCACGTTGCAAGAGAAGTGCAATGACCTCGATTTATGGTCCTGATCTGTACGCAATCAAGTCGTCTGCGTACGCTATGGCACTGTGAAGTGATCCTATGAGATCGCTCATGTAAATGTTGAAAAGGATAGGTGAATTAACCGCACCTTGTTGCAGACCGTTTTTAATTAGAAGTGTTCCACCAGAAGTCACATTGCCATTTTTCACAACGAACTTTCTACTGGTGAGCATATTCAACAACATGTACAGCAATAGTTTGCTTATGCCCAACCTGCTCAGCTTGTAGAAGAGTCCGTCTAACCATACGGTGTCGAAGGCCTTCTCCAAGTCAATCAGGCAGGCACCCGTGAATTGGTTTTTGCCTTTGTTCCATTGGATATCCGATACCAGTTTAGACGCGGCATGTACTCGTATTGTACCATGCCCCGACTTAAAACCGAATTGGTTATCCGGAATTATATTATTGTTCTCAATCCACTTAAGCAGGGCTCTACTTATCACTTTTTCGAATACCTTGCTGATGTTCGGAAGGAAACTTATCGACAGGAGATTTGCCGGATTGGAAGTATTCTTACACCTTTTAGGGATGAGTTGCATCACAGCTGGATAATGTGCAAACAGAGTGGTGTAAATGTCCACCGCGTCTAGAGGGAGATGTCGAAGAACAATGTTCGATACTCCGTCGATTCTCACAGATTTTTTCCTCCTCAATGAGTCAAAGATCTCTTGGAGCTCCACCTTCGATATGTACGGGGGATGTACCCTTTCATCGGCGATGGCATTATTTGCCGTGGTATCGTCATTGAACTCGGTAAAACCTATGTTCTCGGATAGCCAAGTTGTGCACACGGATGCGATTTTCTAGGTCGCGGTTCGGGCAAATGGTATCATTCACCTTGTATACTTCCAGGAAAGTCGCTCCTATAGCCTCTACCGTCTCCAGCGGATCTTCGATCACAAAGAAGTTGTCATCCTCTACTGCGTTATCTGGATCTATACCTGCTGTTATCAGTATTCGTCCATTGTTCGTTGTTCGGGGGATCTTAAGACACGGAAGGTCGTTTTGATTGTTCCGCGGAGAAAGGCATTATCTAGCAGCGTGGACTTCGCTGCAAAGTGAGCAGCAAGCAGATTGGTTTTGTCTAAGGAACTGACAGCTGGAATGTCATTGTAAATGAGCGTTGGGATGACAGACGAGGCAGAATTTTTAATATTTTTGACGAATAACCAACAATTTGTACTGGCTTTGGGATGTTATAAGACTTTTGCCTCAATTTTAGATCATGTAAGAATTTTACGCGGCGAATGTGAGCATTGCAGTATTTTCTGGCTTGCTTAAACTTCTTTCGGTTTTCGTCGGATTTATTGGCTTTATAAGATCAAAAGCTTACTTTTTCAACGCCTCTTTAAATCTCTGGTCAAACCATGGATTTGCCATAGATTTAATGCTCTTTATTCTGTTAGGAATAAGGTCTTACATACCTAAAAGGATAGTGTCAATGAACGTATCACCAGCGGCATCCACGTCGCTATCGGGGAAGCATAGCGACCAGTTAAAACTTTTAGAGAAGCTATTAAGGCCGCTTTCGCTTACTGCCACACTTTTCTTTTAGAGGTTTTTTCTTTCACTGAGTTGTCAGAGTACAGGAATTTAGCTGATACGATATTATGAGCAGACCGCGACCTAGAGGCGCTAAAATATTAATGGTGTACTTATCAGGGTGCGAAGTAAGAACCAATCCAGAGTACCTGCAGGCTCATTTACAAGCTGAGTCAGCAAAAAGTTCAACATACCTTCTTTCGGGTGTTGTCTGGCCAGAATGTTGAAGCCAGTCCCAATTGGGTATATTGAAATCGCTCGTAATAATGATTTTATTAGGAGGGTAGGTAGGTAGGTACCACAAAAAACTGGTGTACCCTATTTGTTTACGTGTGTTATTGAAGATAGAAGGATATAATTAAATCCAGCCCGTGGAGTTCAGAAACAGGATTAGTTCTGCAATCCGTTTAGAGGCTATCTCTCTGAAATCGTCAAAGAAAGGTTTACCTAACGTGTGTTGTCTGGTCCTTGTTAGGGCAGGACAGCCGCAAAGAAAGTGAAAAAGAGTTTCCCTCTCGTTGCTGTCTTTCTAGCTGCGACAAAAAGTGTTGTGAGGAATGCCAAGCTTGGCCGCGTGATGCCCTATAGGCCAGTGTTCTGTAATAAAGGCTACAATTCAGGCAATATCAGGCCTTGATCTGCTTAATAGCTCATTTGATTTAGGTCTGTTGAAGCTGGGTCATGTATGGCACAACTGGTAAAGTTGTTCTAGCTGGAGGAAGTGAAGGTGTAAATTGCCCTTAACGACTCCTATCGGAATATTGACTCTTTCCGTCAGCTCGTCTGCTCTCTCGTTATCCTTATACTGTTTCCTGGGACCCAAATGAGGTTAATTCCAAAAGGGACACTTTGTTCATTTATTTCAAACCGGCATTGCTTTACCAGTTTTGAGGATATGGTAACCGAATCAATGGCCTTGATTGCGGCTTGGTTATTAGAAAAGATACCTAAATTTAGGTTGGACGTTGCGAGATTTTTTAGCATGTGGCAGGCATCCCAAATCGCGAGAAGCTCCGCTTGAATGACACTAGCAGAGTCTGGGAGACGGAAGGATTTCGATATATTCATTTGGTTCCAGAAAATGCCTGAGCCAACTCCGTAATCCATTTTCGAGCCATCCGTATATGTATATACAGATATCAAAGTCAACAGTAGGGAACTTTACTGAAAAGGGTTTGCTGAAGTCGAGCGTGCAAGTCCTGTAATCGGTCGAAGATGTCACCAGTTCACTTTGCATCGTCTACAGGACTTAACAGTAGCCATATGGCTTTGCTGTCCAGCACTCAGTTTCCCTGAGCCGGACGGCGTTGCATATAGCTGAAAATTTAACATTTAGTTCAAGGGGGATCAGATGCAGGATCACACTTAGAGCATCTGTTGGGCAAGATCTGTGCATTCCTGTAGCTTGGTTTTAGTGGTGAATAGCATCATTTCGGTATTGTCTGGATTTACTCCAAGGCCACATCTCGTGTGGATGGACTCAGACAGCGTATTAAATTCGTCAAAAGTTGATTGATAAAATAAAGCAGTTGCTTACGCACGGTGAATTTTAGATTCCTGATTGGAACAGTGGCCATACTGTAGTGGAATTTGGTAAGCAATATCACTGCGGACATAAATGGCGAGGCCGTGGTGGGGAAAGAATAATGGGCACTAAGTTATATCCAGGCAGTTTCAAATCAGAAGATTCTTCAACTACCTGTATTTCGTTAGTGATGAACTAAGGTGTTGCGAACTATGGGGAATCCAAATTCTGGATACCACTTTAAGGTGATAAAAGTCCTAAATACTCGTGCACACTTATGTCATATCATGCTGTAAAAATTCACGTCATTTAGAGAAAATATTATTTACGTCATTTCCTCTCAAACTCCATTCGGATGTAATTTAGAAGACATAATCCCATTAGGTACATCGCAACAGCACCATCATAAACTGCGATCCATGTAAAGTTCATTCGCGAGTAATACACGTCCTAAAACATTATTACTGTTCATACTGTGCATTAAGGACATGAAATTTTGAAAAGAGGCTTTCGCCAGAATTCTTCAACAATATATTTAATTTTGAGTATCAACAGTACCTACACTGTAAGGCATTACCATCGACAACATAGGAACGCAATTAGCATTACATTAAAAGCCACCATCTGTGTTACCGCCAACATAACCTCATTTTGCCGCGGTTATCGAGTACAAACATGCACACGCATACACGCACTGTAATCCCTCGAATGTAATTAATAAAATTCATTCGTTCTCGTTATTCTTATATGCGCGCATAATTTTCATTCCTGGAAAATACTTTACTTTACCATTTCGCAATGAAGAGCACTTTGCGCTGTTGCAAAATGAAAATTCATCCTCCTAGCTACATACGAGTGTTTTTCACAGGAGAAACACTTAACGCATAGTTATTCTGTTTCCAGTAGGAAAATTGAGAGGCATCGTATTTTTGGCAAAAATTGTCCCTCCCTTTTCGTCCCTAAAGTGGTTTGCAGTGCCTCTTTTCAACCTCGTATACCCTGGAGAGGCTTATCACTTTATACCGGTACGAGTAGGTGATGTATTTGCATACAAATTGTATCCGTATCTGATACTTAAGTACATCGATAGATATAGATTAATTTGGAGAAATCTTTGGAAATTCTAGAAGTCCTAAGTTGAACTTAAATTCGTCAAACTACTCTTTCAATCTCATTACCATATCATCAGCGGAATCAGAACCCATGAGCAACCTTTCACCAAAGTACTTTCCTCTAAACGTATTCACCCAGGCAATTGGATCGCTTTTAATCGAAATTTCAATTAAGTTTGAGCCTTTGACAGTGCATCGAAAAGGGTATACCTTACGAAAGGAAGTACCACCATGGATAGCGAAAAATTCATTTCGGATGCATTTTTGACTGGGGGCACACCTACTGTTTGAGACAAAGTCTCCAACAAGCTTTGTTATGGTAATGACAGTTGAATAATTGCCAGAATGTACTGTGAGTTAAACAGTGCCGTCATTATTCATGAGTGTCAGCAAACGAGTTTGGACGGCTTTTAATTACAAGTTTCAGTACTAGTGCATGTACGAGTACTCGTATGTAGCTATAGAATCATTAGCATTGCCAGAATTTGTTTGAAGTATGTAGCAGGTTCAAAACGAGATTTTAAGTAAGGAAGTGATTTTCAGATTCTTTCAATTTACGGCAAAGTGCTAAATAAAGAGGGATTTACATTCTGTGTGTTGCACTGTATCATTCAGGGGGAACCACATGCCTTTGTGTTTTGTTTTGGTTTAATGAACGCGACACACGCGGATTGTATTCTAAATACTCGTAATCTGGAAAGGAAGAGGAGTGGTATATAATTTTTCTGTTGCCTGCGTTCATTTTTTTTTATAAAAATAAATTTTCAAATTCCGGAGCAATCAGATTGGATTTATGGGCACCCCTTATTGGTGTAGTGGTTGGAGAAATTTACATTTTGTTCGTTTCTCTTTTATTCGCTGTGGCTTTCCCCGTCCGGGCTTGAACCTGGACAGCTCGGGTCACAAGCAAACACACTATCCACTACACTATGGCCACCAGGAACAAATTAAAAAATTTGCATACCAATTGCTTGTAATAGTGTGGGACTTTAATCCGAACTGAAACTGCCTAATTTGGAAGACAGTCTTCAAGGCATGTGACAGGAGCTCCAGCCTAAACATGCGCAAGATTCGAAAGTATAAAAGCTTTTGGAGAAAAACTGTGTTTTCGCAGGAGTGGAAAGTGAATCCTAGGCATCTAGCACCAAATTTTGCAGCATCAGTAATCTGTTGATTCTATCGAAGGTCTAGGCTTACTCGTACATACATGCCAAGTGCTGCCAAGCCATTAGATTTCTTAAAATCAGTTCCATCCATTCTGATCAATGTTGGAGTTGAATTCGGTAGAGGAATAAGTGAAGTCAAGAATGCTGTCATCCGCGAAGGAATAAATCGGATTACAAGTAACAGAAATGAGGTTATTGATGTAAATCAGAAAAAGGGATTGAGATACTACTGACCGTCATCAGTCGGGAGCGGTGTAGAAGTACATCCATCTAATACAGGGCATTTCAATTGCAAATAGAAATATGCAATTATCTCTGAAACTACTAAATATTTTTACTATTTTTTTTTTTAATTTCGGCAAAAAATTCTCTTGAAAATAGAATCACAGTATCCAATCTTTCGGCGAACGCATTGCATCAGTCTCTAATGACACTCTGCGGAATTTTATTCTATTTGTGGACTAGTGAACGTTTCAAGGGTTCAACGTTTTGTTGCTAATCTTGCTCTGCCCCATATGGCGAAGTCCATCATATTGAGGCTGGGCGAGAACCAAGGCCAATCTGCCATCAAAATTAAGTCAGGAAAGTTTTCTCGAAGCTAAGTCTGCGTTGTCTTAGCTTTGTAATTGGGTGCAGAGTCCTGCTGGAAAATTCAGTGGCTTTTTTTTAATGTTTGGCTGCCCTTGGTTTTACACAACCTTCCAATATATCTTCCTGATAAACTTCGGCGTCAATTTTCACTCCTGCCGACATAAAAACGAAGGGAGTGCATCCACACTCGGTTACTCCGGCCCAAACCATCATGAACGCTAGTTTTTGACGACGAAATGCCCGCAATTGATCTAAATCAATAGCAGAGCGTTCAGTTAACCAAACTCTATCGTTTTATTTGTTTTCGAATTGCTGCACAGCGAACACCTTCTCATCATTGAACACGCAGTTTTTGAAGTGGCCATTAACGAGCCGCTGCTTCAATGCCTTCGATCTTTGGAGCCGCATTGTTTTCTGAGCAACTGTAAGCTGTTGAATCATTTGTATTTTGAAAGTCTTATTCCGTAAAGGCAGACACACCAATCTCTGTTGCCATCGCGTTTCCTCTGTGGATTTTGCGCCAATTTGCTTCTCACATTCTTCACGTTTGCAGCTGATATTGCAGTCAGTAGACGATCTCATCGAATTTTTTATTTACTGTATGGTCCGGTAGACGAATCGTATTCACGTTTAGATGCCGCAACTCACGTACTATCGCCGAAGTCGATTTCTTTCCCAAATATAGTGCGATCATTACATAATCACGTTTCGTTTCCAAGTCCGTATCGTCGGTCGCTTGACAGACAATTGAATGACAAATAAAAGATGAAGAGCGTTTGACATTTCGATATGACGTTCGAAAGATAAATACATCAGTCTGAAGTTGGTTACAGTTGAATTGAAATACCCTGTACAAATTGCAGTGATCGACCACTTAAAAAACTTGCGGTTTACTTCACGCAAATCTTACCAACGCCTTGAGTTTCTAGCTTGTTAACGAGAACACTATGCCACACTCTACCGGAGGCCTTAGAGATATCAAAGCAAACAAGTCTACATCCGCCATAATCATGAATGCACTGGTTCCACTTTTCGGACAGGTATGGCATTAAGTCCCCTGTGAAACACTGTCGCCGAAAACCATACTGGCCGGAGATTGATTCTTTCAAGGGAACTCACAAGGTGGTGGTTAATAATGCTCTCCAAGACCTTGGACAGCACTGACGTCAAAGCTATGGATATGTTTTATAGTCCATTTTCAGAATCGGCTTTAAGTGTGAAAGTCAGATCAGTCTGGAAAAATGCCCGTAGTCCTCTCTGCCTACGCAGAGATTTGACACGGGTAGAAGAATACCTTTTAAGATAAGGGGGAAGGGGGCCAGATGGGACCCTGAAGATTTGCTACTACTGAAATCTTTAAAGACTCGAGTTACTGAACTGGTTCGAAAAAATATTGATCCAAAATAAATTTGAAGCCAATTCAGCATAAGTGGAGAAAGAGGAATTGCCATCGAGAAATTTATTTCTTTAATGATATAGAGGCCTGAGCAGTGGCAAAGAAAGAGGGTTGTACTCGTATCCTCGTAAACTTTCTCGTCACCGCAACCACTATGCCCCATAAACACTCCTATAAGGGTAGATAGCGATTTTGTATTCATTTGTCTTGGCTTTGTAATACTATATATGGTCCATAGCTTCCTAGCGGTGACACAAGTGTCTGGAGTGGACCACATGTTGTTTGCCTCTGTTAGAGCTTTATTCCCTTCGTTGAGATTTACGAGTAGTGTGCAAGGTGGGTTGCATACCGAGGGGTCAGATTGGTCGGGGCTTAATGTCGAACCTCTTCTCGTTTCCTGGTATGCCTTCATGTCCAAAGACCCAGCAGAGTTTTATCTTGTGCTGTGTTTCAAGAATCTTGAGCTCTTCTCGACAGCACTTCACAAGTTTTGACAGCACTTTACAAGATATTTCTGTATGTTCGTAGTGTCGCCATTGCATTTGGTCTTTAGCTATCTGATTGACTGATTCTTAGGGCACCAATAGTTGCAACACCATCTAAATCCAAAGTCATAATTTTCAAATTCAAAATTGCGCAGTCTTTTTTTTTAAACGCCATTTTGATTTTGCTTTTCAGTTTTTTGTTTCAATTTGAAAGGATAATTTCGGATTCCGATTTAGCGACTCCGAAAACCCTTTCGTCTGATAATCTGTTGTTAGGGTGTTTGGAACCGTGCCGCCACACTTGGATTCCCATGCATCCTTTGAGATTCCCGTTGTGCGATGTAGTTTTCAGTTCCTGTAAAGACAAAATAAGAAAAAGTTTACTGCTTATTGATTTGAACAGTTTCGAACCAAAAATGAATTTCAGATGAGTCTTGCCTGGCTTTGTTGACAGTTCACCCAGATCGTACGTAGCTTCCTTGAGGGATGACATAATGGAAGTGCGCTTTGTCTCTTATCGACCACCTGTAGGAAATCCATGCTTCGGTATACTAGCTTTCAAAAGTTAGCTGTTTCTAAAGAAAAATGTTGTGATAGCCTATTTGTACTAAATATAGACAAAACAGGTACAGCCATGAACTATACAGCGAGATTGACTAATTTAGGAAGAGACAAAGCAGTAAGAAATACCTCAATTTAGGAGCGGTATGATATGACGCTGAATGGCCCAGCTGGAACCAGCTTCGAGTAGTTTAGAATCGAGACCCGATACAAACAGTCGGGTTTATATCCATTTCTACCTTCGAGCGCCACTTTGTCAGTTTGATGCCGTTTGTTATTGAGTCCGTAAAATGATGCTTTGATTGTTGAGAGATTAGTCACCGTTATCTGGGCAAACGAATTGGTAGCTCCGGCATCATTGATTTCTTCACCCGTAAGGTTTTTTTCTCTACATGAGTTGCTTTCTTTTTCACGTTTTTCTTGTTCCAGGTTTCTTCGGGCTGATCCCCTGTTGTTCAGGTTCTCCATAATCTTCTACTCTTTGCCTCATTTGTTTCAGGCTTGCCAGGGATAGAATTTATTAGTAAATTAGTGTTCGCTATTTACCGACACAAACTTGGGTAAGTTTGCTTTCTGAGTTTAATTTGTCTTCACTTAGTGTGGTGGCTTCCACATTGCAATGCACCACATTGTCCGTTTCCGCTCTCGATTCGATAGCTCATTTCTTTAGCTAGTTTCGTCGATATACATAGTTTCAATGATTTATTGCCTTATCTTTGGCATATTCTGGTCGAAAGACATCGATCCCTATTACTTACCCAACGTCATTGCCTAATTTGTGATTTTATAAGCGAATTTGCGTCCTTAACTTGTCCAAATAATTTTCCCCATCCAACATAAATCTAGCAAGCTGCAGTCGCTCCATGTTACTTCTTTGGATGCCTCTACATGACAATAAGTATCCTGCAGTAGATACACTAACCATTATAATGAAACGATTCCACTTGAGGTAACAAACTCATATGACATCGTATCCATGAAGTATCACCTCGTTCCCCTGAAGTAATTCCCGGTGATTTGGTAAACGACATCAATGTCCTTTTATACTTCATAGCATCACCTTCATCGTAATCACTTCCTTAAGCTCCATTGCGTATACTATGCTTCAGACTTTGTTTTATATTTATTCTTGAAGAGAACTTACTTTATGCAAATTGATTTAGCTTCAGGATCAATTGTAATTGATTCATGATGGTGATAGCCTGGAAAATGTTCTCAGAGTCTTAGGGAGGATACTCGTATTGTAGTACATAGTTTTATCAAAGAACTAGACAATAGTTTGGTCACTATCATTGCTGGGGGTTGGTAGTATCTTGTCCAGCCAACCACCCCATAATGGATTGATTGGACTGATCGGATACGGAACGATTTTTCTTTGTTTCCTTGCCAAGTGAAATAGGAGACCAGTTTTAACATATTCGCTTTGTTACCCCAGTTTGAGGATGCTTCCAGAGGTGCTGGCAAGAGTTTCAGCTGGATAAGGATGGTAGGTAAAATCTTTGATGAGAAACTTATTATTTCTGATTGAATGAACTCTTCCTCTGGATTGTGATGCTCATGGGAGTGTGATTTCTTTTGGAAGGGTACGAGTATATCATCCGCATACATGGTGCTTTATTGAAATCGAAGGTAGATACATTTTGTGTAACTCTGTTCAAAATGTTAGCAACTTTATGGGGTATTTGAATGCAGTGATAGATTGTCTTGTTTGTAGAGAATTTTGCGCATTTTACTCGTGTAAGGACATGTGCGATGTTTGCATTTATATGACTTACACTTGGCTTTCTATATGGATAAATGGAAGAGATTATGGCACCAATTGACCTGATTTAATTTATGGTATCTGCTTTGGAATCAGTTTAGATATGTGGTAGGTCACTTCAGGTCTTATCACGCAGCCATAAAAAAATTGTATACCAGTGTTCAGTGGTTCACAGTACGTCAGCCACGAAACCCTTTATGTCTATAATCTTGTCTCAGGAGAGGTGAACCTGTAACGCTGGGAAAGCACCCCGAGATAAATGTAGATGCCTGTTGATTCTGGCGCTAACAACCCATACAGGACCTGGCATAGCTTCTCGCTGCCTTTCGAGCTGTGCAACATATAATAGGAGAGACCCATAGTTCTATGTAGTTTGCGAAAGGCAACAATTTTCTATGACTGTAAACAAAGGAATTTTAATAGAAATATGTTTACGCGGTTACCAGATGGATATACAGGTGATGGAATCTAGCGGCTTCTATAATAGTCACTCAAAGGAGTCATTTCTAGGCATTATTCCATTGGATCCTCCTGTGTCGATCACATTAACACCCTGCGGATCATTATTGAACAGTACGTTGAATACCGGTCACCACTCCACCTGCTGTTCATTGATTTTGAGAAGGCTTGCCTTGCGCAGGAGTGGTATACCCGATAATCTAATAGCTATTATCAAAGCAACCTACGATGGGTCTTAATGTCATGTTCTGCATAGAGTAAAGCTGTCAGAGGAATTCAAGATCCAAAGTGGGGTCCGACAAGGTTGCATTCTATCGCCGATAGTTGTTTTTATTTGTGATTAGCAATGTGCTTAACGCAGCTTTGTCTACTGGAAACGGAGGAATTCGTTGGACTTTTACATCTCAACTCAAACATCTGGACTACGCTGACGACGTTTGTTTACTCACTCACAGGATTATGGATCTGCAACAAATGACAGCAAATGTGGAGAGGGAAGCAAATGTCGTGGGGTTGAAGATTAACACTGCCAAAATCAAAATCATCAACTTCGATACTAATTCATTAACTCAAGTTACCATTGCTGTACAACCGGTAGAGATAGTAGAAAGTTCCCAATATCTTGAGAGTATTGTCTGGACCGAAGGTGGAACCCAAAAGGATATTGTCAACCGAATAAGTAACGCAAAGTCTGCGAATGACGTCCATGATATGGTGAAGTAATGCAATCAGCTTAAACAACGACTGTTCCCTTCAAATGTTGAATCCGTGCTGTTGTATGGGTGCAGCATTTGGAAGGTGACCGCTACTATCACAAAAAAACTATAAACGTTCGTTAATAGGTGCCAACGGAACATCTTAATGGTTTTCTGGCCTAACCTGGACTCTAACGAACATCTTTACCAGAGAACGGATCAGGAACCAATAGCCACAACCATCCAACGACGGAGTTGGCAGTGAATTGGTCATACACTTCGTAAAGGCTATAGTTCCATAGCAAACTACGCGATGCAATGGAATTCATTGACACAAGATGGTAGAAGAACGGGTCGGCTCAGAAATACATGGCGCAGAACAGTTGAGTCACGGAGTCACGGCAATTGGGGAAGAGTTGGAGAGAGCGGAAGCTCATTTCTAGGAACCGTACACGATGGCGCGTAGGCGTAGTAGAGGACCTAGGACCCACAAGGGGAAACAGGACATAAGTAAAAGTAAAAGTTTAGTATCTTTGTTCGTAGGACGCACCTTTTTTTTTGTAGATATTTGCACTGAAAAGCGATGTTTTCATTAATTTCCGGTGGTAATTTCCCCCTTATGTCTACCATAGGGCCTCCAAGATACTTCTGCACCTGACTCTATTTTGTGCTTCTCTTGAGATGTTGTTCCATGTATACTGTGCATGTATATCATGTCACCGGACACTATCCACGTTAGTATACCTAAGCTGCACCCTTTCTACTCTATACATCCTGTTTCTTCTTGGCTCGTTTCCGATCTCATTCGTATGAAACAGGTTTAACTTTGTTTGAATATCTGGACACTGTCCACATTAAGTATACTCTAAATACTTCCGCAGAAGTCCCTCCTCGTCTCCATTTATGTCGTCAGAGAGTCTAGTTTTTCCAATACTTTGGTCCAAAAACAAGACTTTATGCCTACCCTATGCTACAATCCCTGCATCTCCAATGGCTGTTTGCAAATATTTTAGCTGAGTTTCTAATTTTCGTTCCATCATGGGGATGCTGTTTGTCCTTCTAGGCATTGATGCATCGAATGCTGTGGTGATGGCACACTTAGAATTATTTCCATTATTATCACCTGGTGATCGCTGCGTAAATATTCCTGACTAACCCTTCTCCTTGTGGTTTTCAAGATGGAGTCGCTCACAAGAGTGATGTCAGTGATGGGACCTACTCCAGCCTTCCGGTAAGAATTTGCCCGGACTTTATTAACGATGCTTATTGCTAGGGGAGTGAATGTTTCCAGTAAGGCCTGTCCTCTGGAGTTGGTGAATCTGTTGCACCATTCTGTAGCCCATGCATCACAGTCGCCTCTTTTACAAATGGGGTTCTCTGGAGCGAATACGCGGCTAGATTGTCTAGCATTAGTTGGTATTCGCTGGCCGTTAAGCTGGGTCTTACATGGCAGCTCTTCTGTCGCTTATTTCTTGGAAGGCATGGCGTCCACATATCCATATTGCCGTCTGTTTTACCTTATGGCAGATCCAATATATTATGCTCGCCGATCACGCTGACGTCCGCTCTTTAGTCTTTGGCCGTTTGTGCTGGGATATCCTGAACTATTCTACAGTGATTAAGATTTGTCTTATTATCTTCCTTTTTCTTGTGATAGTTCTCTTGAAGACCGGGATACATATTTCGCGTCTTCCAGACAATCCTTTCAACAAAAACTGCATGATGGCTCATTGCCACAGCTCTTTGCGATGTGGCCTTCTGATCCACATTTTCTGTATAGCTTGGAGCGGTCTTCTCCGTTTTTACATTGCCTGGCTAAGTGAACTCTAGAACACCTAAAGCAATTTTTAAGCAAGGGTCCATTCGCGGATTCGACAATTAACCCAACCGATTTTTTTACGTCTTTTGTGGGAAAGCTGATCGTTCCTGTTTGAGTTCCTCCGTACGTCTTTTGCAGGGATAAGATTTCTGCCGGTGAAACTTTCAATCCAAACTGGGCTTTGTTGCGTGACTTCCTTACATTTACCTGCTTCACTAAGGCTTCGCTGATGACACCTATCAACTAAGTCGTCTTGTTCCCGTCTCCATGAGTTGTATTAGGAGGTCTCCCTACTGTGTCCTTCCGATTGTTGAAATCAGGACTATGAGATGCGAACATTGTGTAATGAATAATCAAAGCTCGTCAGATGGCGGTATTGAAGGCAATAGTGACATCTATGGAAAGATCAATATATGGACTAAAGCTGTGTGGTGTAAACTCAAAGCACTTAGACTACACTTTAGTGCGGATCCGGACCTAATTCGTCCGTGTAAACAAGGCCATTCCCTAGCAATATCTATTCCGCAACAATGCTACTAAAAGAGATTTCAAATTATTTAGAATCAAGTAATTGTTTAAGTAGGGTTTTTTAAAACGAGATTAAGTTTCAGAGGTCAGTGGCAGTACGCAATAGGTGCTGAATGAAATTAGCAAAACAACAGAGTAAACAATCGGTGATAGTATGCCGCTCTATGACTAACGCATATAATAATATTAAAATCAGTTAAAGATTGCTAATTATTTGTATTTCGCTCCACTGATTTCGATAACATTATTGACGTCATGATTCGAACAATTTCCAACGAAAAAATGTTTATTTATTCATGCTTTCTCGGTTCACTGGAACTGGGGGATCTACCAAATTGCAAATGTGTGCACTTTCTCGAAGCTTTATTAGGTGTTGGACCGTTACATAATTTCTCACTATCGCTCTAATTTATGAAAACTTAAATATTTCTTTAAATAATTTGCACCTTTATACCGTTTCTTTTATTTCATAAGGCTTATGTGTGGATGTTTGTTTTAAGATTATTTTACTGAAATCTGTCTTTTATTTTTTAAATCGACAAGTAAACATCTCCGTAAAAGAAAAAAAAAAAAACTGCAAAGTCATCATCAAAACATTCATGCCGGCCGGCACTTTGTCCCTGAACATCGTGTTGTGATTACTTTAATTCAATAAATCATCTTTAAGTTAATGTTATGTAACCAGAAAATCACCGAAAATAAATAACAACACTCGGAATGTACGCCGCACTATAATCCCACTTCACAAACTGAGAGCATTTCTGGTCAAACCACTGTCTATCTCAACTTCCCTGCGGTCCGATATCTTCAAGATCAAGCACTTAATGTAATTGTCATGTGGTTGGGGCTTTAATTATCGTTGGTAGTTAAATAGGTGTAACCACGCCAAATGGGCATCTTGTCTTTCTTGGTTGGAATAATGCGATTAACACTTTGACAGCAAAATTGATGGGAGTGTTATCTGCAGATAATGTTCTGACAGATTAGTTATTTTTTTAATAGAATGTTCTTTTTCTACCAGTTGTATGCTGGAGTCTGGGGTATAATGGTATAGAACACGGATTTAGGGAAATTGGGATAGATTTGTTGATGTTTGTTATTAAGCTGGTGTCATGGGAGTGAATGGTGAAAGTTAGAAAGGGCACAACGTGCAGGTGATCTTAGATAGATTGATTGGTAGTAAGTTAAAAATTGAAAGCTAACATTGTTATATTTAGGTCGAATTTGAAAGGGAGAAAATGTTTAAATGTAAGTTAAATATTTACACTTTTTGATGGCTTTTTGTGCATCAAACTCGTACGTTTCTAATTTAAGTTTATGTTTGTTATAGTCATTGACATGTCTGTCATCCGGAGTGGACAGAAGTAGTATTTTTTATCCAGCTAATAACTGATCTTACACTGAACGGACCATAAGAAAATTTATTGTGGTTGGGACAATGCACACCAAAGCCACGTTGCAGTATCTTGGCATCACTGGCATTCATCCTCACTTGTCATTTTACGTGAAACTGTAAACTTTTCTGTATGGTTCTAACACAAAAGCATTTGTTTTCAAAACAAAATTTTTTTTAATTAATAATGAGTACTGCATTTTAAATTGGAATCATTTAAAAAAACAAGCACAACCTCTTGGGTTTTGTTGTAAATGTATTAGGTATGTATTCAATGCCATTAATGATGCGAAATAATGTCGGCCAAATGGCCACCTCTAGCACTGGCACAAACTCGTGCACTTTCAATCACATTTTCCATCAGATTCTGCAACATGTCTTCAGGAGTATCTGCAATTGCCTTCAATTGCTGCAATGTTAATGGTTTGGTAGCGTACACCCGGTCCTTCAAGTAACCACAGAGAAAGAAGTCGGAGGCTGTTAAATCTGCTTTGTAACATCGTACGATATCGATCGCCAGTAACAGGTAACAGTTTCACCATCGTCATTTTCGAAAAAAAAAATAGTCCAATTATCCCACCAGCCTAAATCGCACACCAGACAGTCACTCTACGAGGATGTAGAGGTCGTTCATGAATAGCTCTTGGGTTTCCCGCTACCCATATCCGGGTTCTCTGTTTGTTTACAGCTCCACTCAAGTCAAAATGCGCCTCGTCAATCATAATCAATTTTGGAAAAAAAAAAAAAATCATTCTCTATTCAATTACTAAATTTGTGCACTCCAGTTCCGTCGTCCCTGATGGGCATTTTCTTGAACTTCTTGAGTCACTTGAATTTGGTACGAAAAGACATGCATGTCGCGATGCATAGATTTCACACGACGGGTTGGACGTATATGTCCCAATAATGAAAATAAGACAAGGTTTTTCGTGCTGAGACGTATTGTCCCCTACTGGGTCGAAAAATGAATGGGCGAAAGGGTTAATGAGCACTCGAAATTCACTTTTTTCCATTTTAACGAAAATGCTAGTAGGCGTCTATATAAAATGGCTGCCACAACAAAACTATTTGACAGATCTGTCTGAAAATTTGGGTGCGTTCTTTTGAAAGATGATTCTTGACAAAAAAAAAATTAAATTTAAGGTGACGACACAATTTGTGTTAATTTTCAGGGACTTATTGACCCACCCTTGTACATCGCCGATTCATAGATCCATTCAGGTTTTTCTATGTTGAAGTTGGTATCGAGTCCCAGGTTCGGATTAACAAACTTTTCAGGGCTCCAATTGATTCTGAGTGCTTCCTTGCTACTCTATGTTTCATTGTTAACCAGATATTTTCAATTGGATTTAAGTTTGGGCTATAAGGAGGCCAGTCAAACACTTGATATTTTTTCCTTCAATTTTTTTTTTTTTTTTTTATAAATATTGTTTGCTTATTCAAAAGTAAATTACATAATCTTTAATTCAAAAGTATAGATAAATTGTTACTGACGTTTTTCGCGGTGTGGCATGGAGCATTATCCTATTGAAAAATAAATCTGCAAGTTTCGCCGAAGAGCTCTAGTACGCAGGACTCTAATTCGTATTATAGATCCTGTAGGTAAACGCTGCTGTTACTCTTGAGTCCAGGAAGTACATTGTACCTCTTTCTTCCCCAGAAAAATATCTTCAGACCATTACACATTCAGCTTTTAGATGTATCCTTAGGAGTCTTTCATCGCTGAGCCTCTCTATTGATTTTCTACGTACGAGGATTCCTTCATCTCCGCTTATGCAGCTTAAACTTAGACTCATCGGAGAACATGACGTTGTTCCACATATCTTGAGTATAAGAAACCTGATCTTGAGCTCAGTGTAAACGTTTTTGCTAGACTCGTAGTGGAAAATCTGGCTTCTTTACTGGTTTAAGTGCATGCAGTCCAGTTTTAATCAGTTTTATTCTCACTAAGCTTGGCGACATTTTTTTCCCCGTCGCTCGTTGAAGATCGTTCCTAATATCAGATTACGACGACGACTTTGCAGTACTAAAAAACGATCTTCAACCGTCGTTTTTTTTTTCTTCGCCTTCCAGAGCCATTTTTTCTCGAAATTTTTTTTAAATTCCAGGCAACAGTTTGCTGAGGTACATTTAACCTTTCTGCTGTTTCACGGCTAGTTAAATTTTCACAGGCTAAGATCAGATTCAAATTCGCTCTACGTTCCGTATTACACATTTATCGCCAGCTAAATGTACCTTTCTTACATAAATCGAACTTATAGATACATTATGAACCATTTTTTGTTACTTAGAGCAAAAAAATATCGATACGCTAATAATTTCAAAGAATTTCAACTCTAAAATGTCAAAACGGGTTGGACCAAATTTTGTTTTCACAGCACTGTATATGTATTTGGTATCGGAATCAAAAGTTATGTCCATTTAGCCACGTCCGTCTGTCGGCACGTCTGTATGTCACCAGTTTTTGTGTCTTAAATTTTCAGCTGCTGGTATGCTTTTTTAGAATCCGAATCAATACAAATGAACAATTTTTGGAAACCCATCCACAAACAGGGCCACCTTTCAAAAAATTTCATTTTCTCATAATTTTTACTAGAAACTGAAAATTTCTGCTGGGAACATGCACCTTCAGTATTAACATCTGCCTTTGGCATAGTTCATCCCATGACGAAGTACGGAGCCCGTTTGGAATGGTTGAGAAGAACTACTCTATATAAAAGCTAAAAATTAAGGAAAATAAAATAGCAACGACGTGTCTCCATTCACAACTGATTGACGACGCAATAGCCTTTTGCTAACTAACCGAAGACCTGTCATTACGATGTATATGAGTATATGTCGTTTCCGCTATATTTAGCCGGTTGTGTGGAGCGCACCGATAGTATGCTTGCAATCAGAAGTGAGGTGTATTCATAATTTGATTTCAATACTCAAATAGATTTTGTTGCATATTGTGCAAAAAGATTAAAGCGGATTAGATTTGCTTAGCGAATTTAAGAAAAAGAACTGCTACGATTGTAGTACAGTGGCAACTCTGTTCGCGACGAAGAATGACAAATTGCATAGCACATTATTTAGAAATATCATTTCAAGAATATTATATATTAAATTCATCTCGATTATGGGCTACTTCACATATCTCCACAGAAAATAATCCAAAGGTGTTAAATCATACGATCTTGGAAGACAATTCACAGGTCCATGCATTCATCGAATGTTTCATTCAATAAATTGATTGTGGTGTTCTGTGGGGCATGTTGCGCCGTCTTGTTGAAACCACAGCTCTTCCACATTAACGCCATTCAGTTGGGGGACGAAAAAGTCAATAATTATGGATCCACAGCACTCTCCCATGGCTTGTGGATTTTCTTCATTCCAAATGCGATAATTTTGCTTGTTGACGTAGCCATTCAACCAGAAATTAGCCACATCGCTGAACAATATTTTGTGGTGAAAATGATGATCAAGAGCAATCTCGTTTTCGGCTCATTCACAGAACGTACGACGCACGCTTCAATTCTTGTACGATTTGGATCTTATAAACTCGTAAACCAAGATCTTTCCGCAAAATCTTGCATATGGATGGACACCGTTCGAATTACTGTGGACGATGGCGAATCGACTCATTCGGGTCCTTCCCAGTACTATGTTCCACAATAGCAACAGCTTATTCGGTGCGCACTGTAAGACATCTCTAAGGATGCGTATTATCAGTTAGAATATGCGATTATGTCGACCGTAAAATGGACCTAGCGCAAGGTAAGTTTAAAGAACTGAACCACGATTTTCGAAATAAATTTAAACAATTTGCAAGCGTTTTCCTGGCGTAAGTCTATTCATGGTGAAATGGCAAACCGAACTGAACACAAATCAGCTGTCAACTGTCAAATTGGCTGTCGTTGGAAAAAGTGTTGCCAATTCTAAAATCAAATCTCTAAACAAAAACACACTTTACAACGTGTCTAGCGAGAAAACATATTTAACCCAAGCTGTATCTGAAACGCTCTAATAATTTTATTTCTCTCAATGGGTTGCATATGAGCCCTGAAATTGCTGAAATTAGTGCCATCACTGGGCAATGTCTTGTAGGCAAGCACGCAAAAAGGCTTTTCGTATATCCAAAAGTTTTCTGTAGAAGCCGTATGGACGAAGAAGAGTAGGAAACTCTTCTTCACCTTCTTTGCACCAGCTCTTTCCCAAAGAAGGAAAAATTCACTTCTGCATCAGCCACGAAGGTGATCTGACAAATGCTGATGTTAGAAGCCTCTTACTCTTCATCAGAAGCGTAGTTCAACGAGCATATTCCGCAAGATCCATGCAGTATCACAGTGGACATATCACTGGTCTAAGTGTGTCGGCCTTTTTGCTGGCAGCCACTTCAACTTAACCCAACCTAGTAACACCTCTTGAAACGAAAACAGTTTTATTGTTTATTATTAAAGGTGGATGAGACATGAAAATGAAAAATGAGACCATGCTGTATGCACACATGTATCTATATATTATGGATCCAAACCTTCTTGTTTACCTCAAACGAATTCAATTAAATCTTAAAAGCTGCTTAAGTACAAGTACATAATTAAAATGTTCGTATGGTATATTTGAATTAATCACTTAGGCCATAACAAATCCATACCACTCTCCTATGTATTTTTAGTAGAAACATAGCCAGATTATGGGAATCCCCATTGTGGTTCACGGAAAACGAAAGCAGTCTCATTGATTAGTTTGGCAATTTATCCCAATTTCAAACCTTCACTTACCAGATATAATCAACTGTGTCATCCAAAATAGAACCATTTATTAACAAATTCCATAAAAAGTTTAATAACCCGCCATTAGATCGACCAGTAATGACCCACAGCCCAATTAACATCAAATGTGCTACCAAAATGTATCTAATTGCCGCAGTAACTATGCTCTCCATGGTTCGTACAACAACCAATTCACACAGCCACTATGATGACTTTTGGTTCTAAGCCCAAATCATATAAAAGCAACCGTCCACATCTTTGGCATCATCAGTTCCATTTGGTATCTTCTGTTGTACGGTATCAAACATGTTCAAAATTTTTGTGTGTATTTCGGTTTTAGTGGCGGCCGTCAGTGCTGACTACGACTTTAAGGATTCCGACTTCAGTAAGACTCAAGTTTGTAGATTCTTTTTCCAAATCGACTTAACTTTTGACTCTAGATGAACTGTTGTTCGATGATCTACGAACGGATTTGGATGATGACTTTGAAGAATCATTCAGATTCAGACGTGATACTGAAGTTGCCGCTGGACAAAAGGAATGTCATCGTGAGAAGGGCAGGAGAGATAGAGATTTCCACTGTTGCAGTGGCGAAAAAGTTGATCCAAAGCAATATGAGGCACTGAAGGAGGTGAAGAGGAAGTGTATCGCTGAAGTCCGCGGTGAGAATGGTAAGTTCTTGAGAAAATGTAATGTACAGTCACTCCAATATGTATTCTTATTCCAGCTGATGAGACTAGCTTCGATCCATTTGATTGCACGCGAATGCAAGCAATGAAGGAGCAAATGGTTTGCACGGCTGAATGCATGGCCAAGAAGTTTGATTTGTTGGAGGACAACGGTGCACTGAAACGTGATGCATTGATAACTCATTTGCGTGCCAAGATTGGTGAAAACAAATGGAAGGCTGATGGTTTGGAAGGATTTGTTGACAAGTGTTTGGCTGAATTGAAGGCATCCAAAGAGAAGAAGGAGGAGAAGGATGATTTGAAAAAAGGATGCAATCAATGTCCATTGCAATTTACACACTGTATCTGGAGGGAATTCATTCAAGGATGTCCAGCCGAATCGCAAGTTGACAGTGGCAAGTGTAAGAAGATCAGAGAACGTTTGGCAAAGGGTGATACTTCATACCTACACAAGTCTTTCTTGCATCATTTGCATTCTCGTCATGAAGAGAAGAAGGATGCGGAATAAGAGACTGGTGGAAATAGATTTTAAGAAGTTTGTCGGATTTAAGTGGCTTTTTATGAAATAAAATTTTTGGAAATGTTTTTTTGACAAACCTGTGTGTTCGAGATTGTTGTTGTGTATTCAGTAGAATCGTAATTTCACCTAAGATATCTTCACAGTCCAGCAGAACTTATGACTCAAATAAAAAGCTCCTTCAGTTCATTGAGAATGCCCTTATACTTGTTCACATCGCCGAAGATTAGTGCTTCGAAACCTCTCTGGGCCACAGCATTGGTGTAGACCTTTTCCACATGCCATATATCTTAATGCGGATGTCACTGTACAACTCATAGATGGGGTTTTAATAATGATATCCATTTACCATCCATGTATACAGTTCTCCGACCGTCTCCGTAGTTTATATTGTTACTCAACTGCTTTATTAGCCCAAAGGAACAGTTTTTGGCAAGAGTGATCCTCCACTTGTCCTCCATCATTGGTAATGTTTTAGATGACAAGTTCCTGGGTTACCTCAAAATTTAGACCTATTAGCCGGTGGGAGTTAGGTTAGGTTAGGTAGATTGGTGCCTTGTGACAAATAGAGTCACTGCTCACTTAGACTAACAATTCTGGTCCATAGTGCCCTATCATTTAACCCTGGAAACGCTGTAAAGTCCGCTTTTAGAACTACCCAGATAGTGATATAAATCTCAGGAGGTCCGTAAGCTCTACATTACCTAACTCCTCCAAGAAGAAGTAAATTCGAGTTTTTAACGGATAGGGCAGGACAATCACACACCAGGTGACGAACTGATTCAATTTCTTCTTCGTCTCTGCAACTTCTACAATAGTCGTTATGTAGCACGCCGAGACGCTCCGCATAAACGCCAATGGCACAATGATCGTGCATTATAACGACTAAGTTTCACCAGAGAAGTTGATCTCTTCTTGCTGAAGGCCGGCCATAGCACCTTGACCGTTGCGCATGTTTCCATATGAATCCACCGTCAGTTTGCTCGATCGGTGGTTTCATCTTCTATTTCCCTGCGTAGGGAACTGATTGGGCTACTACAAAAAGGGAGGGCCCGCGATAAGTGCAGCGCCGAACCTTTCCTAGCAAGCTCGTCAGCCCTTTCGTTTCCTTCGATATCCATATGCCCTGGTACCCAGCAGAGGGTCACCGTATCGGTTCTGTATATTCCATTTAAGAGTGATTTGCAGTTCCTCACAAGCCTTGATCTAATTACAGCAGAGGCCAGAACCTTAAGGGCTGCCTGGTCGTTTTGCCAACGGCATCACCCTCGAGTATAATTTCTGCGGCCTGTATGATGGCTGTGATTTTGGCCTGAAAGATTCTGCAGTCATCGCTTATTCTAAAGGAGTTGTTTATTCCTATGGCCTCACAATAAACTCCGGCTTTCGTGCCACCGTCCATCTCAGAACCGTCGGTATAGAACGCCAGTTCCTCTTTCTTCATGGTTCTTCGGTTCCTTAAGTACGTTCTGTCTTTTAAATGCTAGCGTAAGGATCATGAAATCAGTTTATGTCGATCTGCTGGTAGTCCCCCATCGGGATAAAATGGAGACATGGCCGTAAAGGCTCTATGGAAGCTTGTGGGAGTGCAAGTCACTTTACATAAAACACTTGTGAGGCTAAAGGTTTCGATGATTTTGTTGAAATTAAACAACCCGGGAACTTTTCGTGCTAGAGTTCAATTTGCCTGTGTTGTGTGACAGTTATTCCCGTCTTGTTGGAATCACATATCGCTCACATCAATGTCTTCAATCCCAAGCCAAAAAAAGTTGGTTATCATTTAACTATAGCGCAGTGAATTCACCGTTACAGAAGCCTCTTCACCGTTTTCAAATAAGTACCGGCTCGATTACGCCGTACCTGCATCTCTAGAATGTAACTGTGGGGCACCAATCTAAATAGTGTGTCGTCTGCGTTCATATATAGGCGACACAGCAGACGTTTAAAAGGCTACTGTAAATGGTATCTAATGGCTCAAAAAAAGATTTAACTTCGTACTTTCTTTTTTGCTTTAATATCCATGCGTAGGGCCACGCCCACATTTCGTTTTTTTTTTTTTTTTGTCAAAAAGACCGTATTTTGCTTTCTCAAAGCTATTTACGGCGATGGTTAAGTTCTATTGTAAATATTTTACCAGAATCTGTGACTTTTGGCTACAAATGGCGGCACCTATGCCCACTTTCTTCTATGAAACAATTTTAGTAATAAATTATCTGGGAAAATCTCTTTAAAATCACGAGAAACTTCTTTGAATAGAAGGATGTCTTTGCATTTGAATCACAAAGTTCGTCCATTTTTATTATGTATGGGCTAGAAGATGAGGGATAGGGTAGAGGGCCGGATTGTAATTCTCTTGTATGTTTATGGTTAGTATTTGTTACAGGGTTGCCGACACAGCATACTCACTAGGTGAAGCGCCATTTGTCCACTATGAATCTTGCAAGCTTTGCAGGGACGAGGAAGAAATCGAAGTTGTCCGAACGTAAATGACTAATAGAAGATAGTGGACTATTAGGAGTCGCTCCTTTTCTTGGCTGGAGGACTGAAGCGACATCGAACTCAAAGTCCTCCTGACATGCATATATGCCCATAGTATTCTACTATAGACACAATGGATCTGATTATGGATCTACATATGTCAGGTCACATCTGATGCTGTTGCCATAGGGCACCCATTTATCTGTCTACCTACTTTGCTTGTTAACTCGTTTTGCTGACATCACGCTTCTACCACATGCACATTCAGACATGGGATAATTGAAGCTTGAAAAACGAATAACTTTTGGCTATCTTTGTGATAATTTGCAACAGTTTCGTCTTCATAAAGTTGAGTAGACGGTGCTAATGGAAAAATGGTAAATTACTAGTTATATTGAATAATTTTAAACTTTTGGATCTTGAAATATGATATTTTCGGACTCGAAAACTATGCCCAATTACACGCATTTTTTAACATAAGACTTTGACCACCACACAAGTGTATCATTGAACAGAAACTTCCTGATTCATTACCCCGTTTGCGTAAGTTCAGTATATATGTTTTGGAAACTACAGGGTGTCCGTGTTTATGTTTTAAAATGTGAATATCCCAAAAAGTTATAAACGGTGCGAGCGGAGGTTGGCATCATTTGAATCACCGATAGTGCGGGTTTGTCAGTCACAATGTCGCAGTGGTCGGTCGAGAGAGCTTCGTGCGTTCGCTATAGATGCTTTTTTAAAAGTGGCGCGCCGACAAGTTTGTTTACGTTAAAATATTGGGCAATTGAGCAATGGGCCAAGTGAAAATGTAATTCGTTCGTGGGTACAAAGGTTCCGCGAAACTTCTTAAGCTCTGAGTACCATTCAGCCAGAGTCCATTAGAACATCAAGGACCACCGAAAACATTCGGGAGGTGGAGCAAAGCTTGCTTGAATATCCAAGAATCTCAGTGCGAAAAAGGGCGGCTGCTTTGGGACTCCCAAAAACTAACATTCATGAAATTCTACAGACTTAAATTTTCACCCTTTTAAGATTTAATTGGTGCAAAAACTTAAGGAAAATGACTTTACTTTACACAAAAACCACTACGAATTGCATCTTCTGGAGCGACGAGGACTATTTCAACCTGAATGGACATGTAAGTAAGCAACACTGTCGCTACTGGGCTTCATGAAAACGTAATCTACGATTAAAACACCAACGGGCTTTACATTGCCTAAGAGTTAGTCTTTTGTACACCTTATCGACGAACGGAATCATCGGGTCCTTTGTTCCAGAGAACAAACGATAAATGTGAACAGCGAAAAATATGCGAGCACATCTATCTTACTTGTCACACACTTGGTTTCAACAGGATCGGTCGACTCCGCATACCGCTAAAACGTCCATGAATTTGCTGCGTTATCAGTAACTGATCAGCGGCTTTGTAGACTTCCCGTGGCCACCGAGGTCTCAAGGCTTAACCTCCATTTTTTTTTTTTATGGGGCATATTAAATGTAAAGTCTGCGCTAATAACTCACGGTCTGCCACGGAACTGAAGAAAAATATCTGCCGTGAAATTCACGACATCCAACCAAGCATGCTGCAGTACGTAACACGAAACACTATGGTCCACATCCAACAGTGTGTGCGACTAAATGGACGACATTTGTACAATATCATTTTGAAAAAGATAGATTCCGCATTCTTCCTCTTTATGTTAAACTAAGTAATAAAGCAATATGTCTCATAGTTTTTGTTTGATTCACATTTAAGAAGATAAATCCGCCACCGAACACCCTGTAGTATATGTTCAGGATCCAATGGAGGCAATTTTTCTATTTTACCCACTTTCTTCTCCTCCTTTGCCTTGACATTCTTGAGGATCTTCCATTATGAGGATCTAGATTGTTTTGTTACAAATTATTGATGAGGTTTTCAGTCATGTTGTCATAAGCGCTGCCACTAAGAAGTATTTTCCCATTGCAACATAGGGCAACAAATCAACGAGTAGCAATTCTTTATAAAAACAGTGATTGTCAGAAAAATGAAGCAGTAAATGTATCAGGAAATACAAGTATAACCGCGTAGAAAAGTCGCAAGTGGGTTTATTTCTTTAAACATGCAGCAAACGGATAGCACTGGTTACCATTAGCTACTCTCCTTCTCCACCCCTTTGCTGGCTCTTATAAAATAAATAAATGAAATATTTTTGCGCCAACATCCCAATACAAGACCCGGTCTAGCTTCTCGCTTCCTCGTATTTAAACCTTGAACCTCACGATCAGTGATCGCACACTTAACCACTGAACCACAACAACCACTGGCTCAAGACATATATCCAACGCTTTTCGCAAAGTGGTCTTCTCTTCTTTGGGATACATGTAGGTGTCATCGAAGTCTGCATTTGGAGATTGATATCACTGTCAGACTTCCTCCAATGTACATATCTTCCATGGTGACATTGCAATCCCATGTCCGCTATATGAAGTCTACATCAACAACCAACTGCCAGGTATCCTAAGACTCCACCAAGAGCATCCCAATCATAAGCCCAACTTTTCTTTCAGATTGATTAACCAGTTCCGCCGTCATCCACAAACAAACAGCTAAGTCACGTTTTGCAATAAAGTTACCTAACTCTCTCGCTTAGAAGTGAATAAACTTTGTGTGGCCCACTTTACTAAAATAAAAACTTTCCGCCAACTAATCTGCATTATTACTCATAGCAAACAACAAAATGCCAATGGGATCACCGGCTTATGCCGTAAACTTGACTTTGAATCGCGTCAAACAGGGTGTGTGCCATCAACTAATGGAAGTGGCGATTACGACTAATTACCTGAAGCCTAACGGTGCTTTCATGTCAATCTTCATGGCGGTTGGAAAGATACATTTGTATCTATATCAATGAATTAGCGAACTTCAGCAATCCCCTGTACCGGTGGATTACCTGTACCATGTCAATCGATAGAGCAAACAAGCCTCCACTTACCGCACACATCACAACAGATGACAGCGCAAATGTTTCTACCAGCATACTTGTATACCGGCTCTGGTTTAAGACGACGTTCAATGAACTTCATTTCACTTTGGTCGAATGTTGAGTTGTTTTTCTTGTTTGTGTAATAAGATATAACCATGATAACTGACACTGATGTTTGGTAAATGTTTTTCTTTTTTTGTTGAACCTTTGTGAAGAAAATAATTCAATTGGAACCTTCAAGAGTTGTCCTCGATTAGTTTATTGCGGAGAAAGGGTTATCTTTATTGACAACGAAGTCCATTAAAAGAAAAGAGAATTAAAATCCATCAAAATATATTCACCGCAATTGTATAAGTATAATCAGAATCTAAGCAACCACTTCACAATCGCCACTATTCCAAAACGGTGATGTATCTATACAGGGTCTTTTACCATACTGAGAGTACGACAGACCAGCCCCCATTCCAAGCCCCATTAGAAATGACAATGACAGCAAAACCAAACTAGTTATGATGATTAATACCGTCTGCAAATAAGACATTCGCTTGTAACTGTCAAATACAAAAGTTGTTCGATTATAGAGTCAATAATAAGGATCTACAGAGCCGTCAACTTACTACTTTAAATTTTCTTGAACGCTTAGAATACGGTCCTGGTGCGCACAATAACAGCGTTGCACTTGATCATAATTCGACGCCAGGTCGTTCAACAATTTGAATCTTAATTTCTCTCTAAATTTGTCAATTTCACCGCAGCCGTTCATTTCATAATCATCGAATCGCCAAAACCATATGACAAGTAAATCTGAAGGAAGCGAATATTTTGACGCAAAGCGCCAAGTAGTATCTGTTGCTGAGAAAAAACTGCTTCGCGAAAAGTAAGAAATTAGTAAGTCTGCATATTCTTAGAGATTTCAAGCAGATACTCTATCCAGGAAGCTAAATCGTAAGACTTAAGTACACTAGATACGTGGACTGGTCCACTTAGAGATTTGTTTGGTTCAGAAATGAATTCGAGTCTGGATTGTAAAGACCATACTTGACCCTTGCAAAGAAGGTACCCAAAATGCAAGATTCCAAGAATTTGATAGGAGTTTATGTACTCGTACATGCTAGATACCATAGGATCGAGGTTTTTTTTTTTTTATAATTTGCGCGCGCCAAATGGGATATGAATACCATTAAATTATTTCAGGGCACGGGCGTTTGAAGAAATTGAGAGAGAGAGAGAGAAAGAAAGATTGGTGTAGTGGGTTTGAAACTTAGGTGGTATTAAGTTTTCAGTAAACTCCAAGGGTGGCGTCCAGATAACTGGGGAGCTTTTTTGTTTTGCTTTTTGTCGTTGCTCATGATTCACAGTATTTTTTTTCCCTCCACCTGATGTCATCATCAATGGAATCATTGACTGGCAACGCTATATTCTTCGTCAACTTTCATTGGATTGGGGGAGATGCTCAGTACGACCTAATGTTTACAGTGGCGATTGCAGTAGGTCGCTAGAGAAGGGTCTATAAGGCCCGAACAGAAGCCTGCCGAGACGAATATAGGAACATCTTTCTAGAGCCGCAGTCGATGCTGTTAACCTGGAAAGACTGGTTAAAGGCCTTGGCGACCAACAAGCAGTGAGAATAGCAATGTCTAAGCTCAAATTAAACAAGGCGGCTGGAGCAGCAGTTTGGAGAATATCTGTCCAGCCATTTATATTGTAACCTGACGTACAGATAGATGGACATACGGACAGATTTGTGAGACAATACTACAATTTCCTTACTAAAATGACAATCAGTTTTAATTATTGACAGGAATAGACGGCATACGTGACCTTATTTGGTGTGAGATACTTTTGACTGTATTGCCAGAAATTGATATTGTGACTGGACCTGTGAGACATTCGGTATATATCTGTTGGTCTCCTTTTAAATTAAATGTCACTCAAAAACTTTACAGAAACACAGTATCATATGTTTGCGATACGAAATGAATCGATTTACGCTTGTACAACGTTGGGAAATATTGAAAGCTTATTTCCAAAGTCAATGCTGTGTTGCCGAAACAGTGTGAATTTTGAAAATAAATTTCGGTCGAAGAAGAAGGTGAAGAAGTTCATGAGATTGGCATGCTAATTGGTAACACAAGTTATCCTCGTGTTCGTTCTGTGCGGTCAGTCGAGAATATTGCTGCTATTGACGAAAGTGAGCGCCTATACCTGGGAACCTCAACTTGCCAGAGATCTCAGCAACTGAACATTAGCCGCACTAGCCTGAGGAGAATTATGCATAAGGACCTCGGTCCAACTGACTTAGGAATTGATGGAAAATGACTATACGCTTCGTTATCGCTTCTCTGTTTCGGCTTTAAAGCAACTTGACGCCGATTTTGCTAAATAAAAACATTTTAAACTGTAAACTGCCGTATTTCGGGCTCGGTTTGGTTTGTATAATGGCGGCATTATTGGCCCATTTTTCTTCAAAGCTGAAGATGGTAACAGCGTTACGGTCAACGGAGAGCGCTACAGAGGCATGATAACCGATTTTTTTTGCCGAAAACTAAGGACATGAACTCTGATCCTAGCAAAACATCGCTACGTGCCATACAAGCCATCCAACAATCGATCTTTTGCGAACTAATTTCAATAATCGTGTAATCTCGTTTTGGTGATGTTACTTGGCCTCCGCGGAGATGCGATTTGACGTCGTTGGACTTTTTTTTTGGGATGCCGTTAAGAATCGATATTATGCTGGCAATCCAGAACCGATTTAGAACATTATTGGTCGAGCTATTAGTGAAATTGAGCCCCGAACCATAGAAAATATAAAATATAAAATTGGGTTGACAGGATGGGCTACTGCCAAGCCAGCCGTGGCAGCCATCATAATAACATTACTTTCCACTTCGAATCCACCCCGGATGGACAGCGCAGTAGAGGACGACCTCATGGTAGGTGGCGCAATCAAGTGGAGGGAGACCTCAACCAACTTGGCGTGCGCAACTGGAGGCAGCTGGCTCATAACCGGACTGGCTGGAGAGGTTTGTTGGTTGAGGCCCAGGTCCACCCCGGACTGTAGCGCCCCCTAAGTAAGTAAGTAAGTAACCGACAAGTGTACTCTCTTCAATAAAGTGAACAAATTTTGAAAAATATTAAATGCACTTTTTTTTACATCAATTTTAAGAAGAAATCATCATATGGCCCACCCTTTAGTTACTTACTACTTCGGAGTCTCTATGGCTTATACACCTTTAATATATCATCTTTTTTTAAGGTCCAAAAAGTGGGGATAGGACATGTATATATTGAATTATCGTTAAATGCTGATTCAAATTATACATAAAGGTATACTACTCAGGACTGATTGCGCAAGACAAACTTCTTTGGGCGCTACAAAGCTTCAAACCATATAAATCCGCTGGGCAAGACCGCATAACACCTGCTGAACTACAAATGTCATCTGACATTATCCTGCCAGTTCTAAAAAATATTTTTCAGAGCTGTCTAAATCTGGTCCATATTCCGCATATATGGAGAGAAGTCAATGTGGTATTCATACCCAAAGCTGGTAAATATTCACATGCCAGTCCAAAAGACCTCAGACCTATTAGTCTATCATCTTTCGTTCTAAAAACACTATAATGACTGATGTTATCCACTTACGTGACAGTATTGACACACAACTACTGTCCACGGCTCAACATGCATACTGTATGGGTAAATCAGTAGAAACAGCATTGCATACTTTAGTCAATAAGACCGAATATTCCATGCATCATAAGGAGTACACCATGGTAGCTTTTCTAGATATTGAAGGTGCTTTTAACAACATCTACCCATCTAATCTGAAGATAGATAGCTCACTTGGCGAGCTGATTAATTTAATGCTTAATAGTCGGATTATCAACGCAAAGCTGGGTGGGACATCTGTTAGAAGATATGTCAGCACGGGTACTTATCCCCACTTTTTTGGAATTTGGTGGTCAATGAAATATTTAATATTGATAATCTTGGAGGCTGAGGGTTGTGATGTTATTGCCAGACGACGTTGCTATAACAGTCTCTGATAAACACCTCATTACCTTAAAAGAGCTCCTACAAAATGCTCTGGATAAGCTATCTAGGTAGACAGCTCGGTGTAGTCTATTTCACAAGGAAATCCCACCTATTGACCCTCCATCCCTTAATGAAACAAACTTAAGTTTCTCCAACATAGCAATATATCTGGGTCTTATTTTGGATAGGAAACCAAGCTGGAAACCTAATATACATGAAAGAGTTAAGAAAGCCACTGTCGCAGTCTTCTCTTGGAAAAAAACTATTGTGAACAAATAGGGCTTGGTTGGTTGGTTGGTTGGTTTGAGAGGGTGAGCTTATGCTCTTCACTCAGGCCTCCATTGGGCCCGTTGTGTTCCCCTCATCTGCGTAACTGTAAGGAATAGTGATGTGTTTTGGGAATTATGTATTGAGAGGATTTAGGTCTAGGGATCATGGGTAGTATCAACTATATCGTATAGTGATCGGGGAATCGTAGTGTTCGTCTGGCGAACTCCAGTATATCCCCGATTCCTTTCTTATTGAGGTGTGTAATATCCGGAATCCTTGGAGATCCCAGAATTTTCAGCCTTAGCCTCGCTGTAGCGGGGCAGTGACAGAGGAAGTGTTCTATATCTTCCTCCTCCTCTTCACAGTTGGCACAGATTGCTGTATCAGCTATCCCGAGTCTGAACGAATGTTTGTTGAGATTGATGTGCCCTGTTAAAAGTCCCACCATCAATCTCAATTGTGTTCTGTTTGAGTTAAGAGCTCTTTTTGCTGTGTTGTTACTCGGTTTTGTTATTACAGATCTAGCCACTTTGTACGTGTCTAGATTCGTCCAGTAGTTATTGAACTCCTGTCATATCTTTTCATTGATTATTGTTTTAATAGTTGTCAGAGGGACCCCTATTGTATTATCCGGGTTCAGTTCCGTGTTGCCCCCTCCTTTGCTAGTTCGACTGCCTTTTCGTTGCCCGGTACATCCTCGTGCCCCCTTATTGCGTCTGGCAAGTAAGTTCAATTTAGTTTTGCACTCCCTTACTAGTAGTGATTTCGACATGGGGTTTGTGATCGCGCTAATTGCTGCTTTGCTGTCCGAGCAGATGTCAATTTGCCTTTCTTCGCTGGTGTCTTCTGCGAGTATTTCGGTTGCCTTCATAATTGCATAGACTTCTGCTTGGAACACCGATACAAATGGTTCTAGGTGAATAGCAAGTTCAATCGGTGGGTTAGCACTAAAGATGCCAGCCCCTGATTCCCCTGATATGTTAGAGCCATCTGTATAAACCGATATCCCATTGGAGTTTCTTGTCGTTCTTTCATACGTCCAATATTCTCTTGCGGGAAAAATTGTTTCGAAGTTGTTGGAGAATGTGTACGATTTCCCAACAAAATCACTGGGGCAATCGATGAGTGGTGTCATTACTCTTATCATTTCGGTGATTTTTCGATGTCCCGTATTTGCACCACCGGTGAAATGGCCGATAGTTTTAAGCCGTGAGGCTGAAATACCGGCAATCTTTTTCGCTTCGAGGTGCACTGGTAGAATGTTAAGTATCGCTTCGATGGCCGCGGTTGGTGTTGAGGATTGTGCTCCTGTAATACCCAGGCAGACCATACGCTGCACCTTAGTAAGCAAGTCTCTTGCATACTTTTTGCTCATCACTGGCCACCATACAACTACTCCGTAGAAGATGATGGGTTTTATTACGCATTCGTATATCCAGTGGACCTGTTTCGGTTTCAAGCCCCATGACTTCCCGATGGCCCTCCTGCATATCCAATATGCTCTCTTTGCTTTGGTGATTCTTTCTTCCAGGTTCTTTCTCCAGGTCAGTTTCCTGTCTAATATAATGCCCAGATACTTGACGCTGTCGCGGAGTTGTAGTGATACTCCTCCGAGTTGTGGAATGTGAAAGTCACTAGTTTTGGTTTTCTTTGTAAAAAGAACCATTTCCGTTTTATTTGGATTTATTTCTAATCCACTCTCCTCCGCCCATTCTTTTATGATTCGAAGGGTGTTTTGCATAAGCTCTCCTATGATGTTCAGGTGCTTACCTCTTATCAGAACGGCTAGGTCATCTGCGTACGCTACACATTTCGCACAGGTTCCATCCAGTGCTTTTAAAAGGTTGTCCATTGTGAGCACCCACAGAAAAGGAGATATTATCCCCCCCTGTGGTGTTCCCGTACGGACTGTTCCCCTTCTTGTTTCGTCTCCCAGTGAAGCTGGGATAATGCGGTTTGTAAGCATGTGTTCTAGCCAATTGTTTATTATTTGGTTATTACAGTATATCGAGAGTGCCTCCACAATTTTTTGAGTTTAAATGCCCCTTCGATATCTAGAAATACAAATGGGGCTTACAACCCAGATTAAATCGCTGGCTGTATATCTCGGTCATTAGACCGGGGTTTTCTCTGATAGGCTTAATTTAAACCTCTCTTTTCAACTCCCAAATCATTGTAGCGTGTTCCAGGAGGAGATAATGGCAATAGATGTCTTGTTTTGGCTAAAGAAAACGTGATATCGACCGTTGATATCCGCATCTTTTCAGATAGCCAGGCAGTAATCAAATCCTTGGAATCATCCTCAATAAATTCTTTAATAGCTCTAGACTGCCGATCGTCTCTTATAGAGATGGCGGAGAAGTTTAATATTCACCTAATTTTGGTGCCGGGGTATAAGGATAAGGAACAACAATACCCATCCTTCCAGGCAAAATTTTACTGGGTATGCCTATCGTTACATGCAAACTTAAATTAAAGCTGGATGCTATCGTAAAGACAAATTCTTGGTGGACAAGGGGTACAACTTGACTAGCGATAAAACAGATTTGGCCTTTGGAATTTAATTTCACTAAATAGAAAGCATATTAGCACTGTTATAGGTGTTATAACTGGAGACTGTCTAATAGACAAGCATGCAACAAGGCTTGGCGTCTTCTCTAATGATTTCTGCAGAAGCTGCATGGACGACGAGGAGGAGGAGACTATTCTTCACCTTCTTTGCACCTGCTCGAACTCCACTTAGGAGCCTTCTGTTTTAATGATCTGAATAATATTGACGTTAGGTTCAACGAGTAGGCTAGAGGCCGCGTCTCAAACCCATATGATATCACAATGGACCTATTATTGGTCTAAGTGTGTTGGCTTCTTTTTTTTTTGCTGACAGCCACTTCAACCTAACCTAGCCTAATCTATACTACTCAGGCGTGTTAAAAAGGAGAGTCTAGGTAGGTAGGTAGAAGTGACAGTTCGAAGAGAGCCACATCTCACGTGACCTATTTGTTAAAGTGTGTTGTGTTGCGTGTCTCTAAGTCTATCCCGTTGAATTTAAGAAAGATGTGAGCCCTCCAATATTTTTCCCTGAGACCTCATCAAGTAAATTTAAGGATGGATTACCTAAAGCCTGTTGTCTTGCTCTGGCCCGAGTTAGAGTCTCTTTCCAGCCGCGTCGTTGCAACTGCGACAATGTGTATTATTGGGGACGCCTAGTTTGGCTGCATGGTCTCTAATCGGCCAATGTCCCGTACTAATAGCTGTTATTCTAGTGATATCTGCACGCGTTCTATTTAGGAGATCGTTTGTTTTTACCTTGTTGTAGTTTCTCGAGTTTGGCTTATGAGAGAGAAATTAAGTAGATTTTTGCCTTGACTGCTCTCAAAGGTATGTGTACTGGTTCTGCAAGTGAGCAGTGGAGAGCTGAGCATATCCTTGCCAATTCTTCAGCTCGTTCGTTTCTATCAATTCCGCTGAATCCTGGAACCCACATCAGGCTCGTCTTTCACTAACCATCTAGGGAAGCCAGTTTATTTTGACATTCTTGTACTAGTCACTAGGAGGATGTGATGACCCAGTAGCGGACTGATTATCAGTGCAGATGATTATGTTTTGCCTTAGTGTTGCATTCGTGCATAATTTGATCTGACGACATGCTTTTTGGATTGCCAATAATTCCTCCTGAAAGACACTCTCATAATCCGGAAGTCTGTAGGATTTTAAGATGTCCAAAGGTTCCGAAAACACACTCCACAGTCCATTTTTGAACCGTCAGCGTATATTGTTAAGTCGAAATCCTTAGCCACATCTCCATCTTCTCATTCTGCCCTAGTGGGGAACTATACGGGATAGTGTAATCTGTTGGAGGCTCTACCAGTTCTCTAGCGTAGTGAATCCAGAATAGTGCTATGACTGTAGAATCTCGTAATCCAGCACCCAGATCCTCTGAGTCTGATCGCGCTGTTGTTATATTTTTAATGTGTAGATCCAGCGATAGAAGATGCGGGAACACCTTGAGAATGTCTGACGGAGCTGACCATAATGTGTGCCCTGTACCCTGTTTAGTTTGGTTGTTCTTTGTTGTACTTTCTACTCAGCGCTGGCCACCATACTATCAACCGTATGTATGAATTGGGTATACCACAGCTGAACACATCCATAGAGTCATCTTTGTACGAGAGAGTCTACTTCTAAAGAACAGTCAACACATCTCATCTGAGAAAGTTAGAAGAGAAATGGATGGAGTCAACTGCAGAATCTTTAGAGCTGCTAATAAACAAACACTTTCCCGGATGCAAAAATAGCAGAACAGAGCTTACCCAGCACCTGCAATCTCGAGCCTGGAAAAACTTAACACCCATTGTTATAGCACTGATCTCCCACCTGATCAGTTCAAAATTAGTTTTAAGCTGCTTCGACAGTTTACAAAACTTGACCCGATACAATAAAGTAAAATTGTAGTGGGTACCGGGGCTTGTTGGCGTTGACGGCATTCTACAAAAATTACAAAATCTAGCAATTCCATTGCTCACACCAGGTAACACTTAATTATTCAGGCAACACAAGCAAATAGCAATATAACTAAATTTGCCAGTAGGGAAACACCTCGGGCGGTGTCATTTCACCTCTACTATGGCTCATAGTGATTAATAAAATCTTTTTAAAATTAGATAGAGAAAGAATCAAGGTAGTAGGGTATGCGGACGATATGGTAATATTGGTGTCAGGAATGTTTCCCCCCGTGATAAGTGAAATAATGGAAAATGCTATGAGTAAGGTAAACACCTGGGCCAAAAGTGTGGTCTGGGCGTTAACTCCAGTAAAAGTGAACTGATGCTCTTCATCACTAAACCCAAAATAGCTGACTTCACACTTCCTCGGGTATTTGGTCAACCACTCTCCCTATCGTCCAGTGCTAGATATTTAGGATTTATCCTAGATCCTACACTTACCTGGAAACTAAACATAAAACAACGGGTAGCTTTCTTTTCCTGCAATAGAACCTTCGGCAAAAGATGGTCAATAGCATGGTCACCGAATCTAACAAAAGGCTATAACATAACCAATGTACAGGGAGCAGCATGCATAGGCCACAGGTGCTCTACGATCAACACCGTCAGATGTTCTGATGTTCTGTATATGTTAACTCTAGATCTACATATAACAAATATTATAGCACATAGCACGATCAGGCTCAGAGAGTTTGAGCGTTGGACTTGGAAACCCTACAGCCATAGTAGTATTCTGGATTCTCTACAGACAGAACTCGTAGTGACTACAGTAGATTACATTGTGCCCAAAATGTTTTTTCATAAAACGTTTCGACGTAAAATTCCCCACAAGTTAAGAATAGCAAGATGGACAAGTGATTAAGGATTTTGATCTAACATTCTACACAGACGGTTCAAAGATGGACTGTGTAGTAGGTGCTGGTGTGTTTTCTGAATCCTTGAACATTTCAAAATCGTCTTCCAGATACCGCCTGTGTTTGCCAGGTGGAATTGATCGCTCTCTGCGAAGCTTGTCGCCAGATAAACCTATGCAACAGCAGCCTCGGTTACTATATCCTCCAAACTATAAAATATAGTACAAGAATGCCGAAATGAGCTAGTCTCACTAGATAGTCATTTCAAGATTACCCTGATTTGGGCACAGTGACGTTTATGGAAAGCAACAAGCTGACGGACTGACTAGGCAAGGCGCAACACTTCACTGTTCACTCGCAGAACTAGTTCACATTCCACTGGGAACAGTCAAGGCAACAATTTCCTCAAACTTTCTTGTCAAATTCAATTTCAGATAGTTTTATAATAAACTGTGTTACATCTAGGTAAAAACAAATGGCTTCCTAAACAGAATGCGTAACGACATCGACAGAATAACAGCGATCACCACGGGACACTGACGGATAGGATATAATGCAGCCAGATTAGGTATCCCACATAATACACACTGTCACAGCTGTAATGTCGCAACTGAAAAAGAAACCCTAGACCACTATATATGCACCTGTTCGATGCTAGCTGGGCCAGATAACGAGCATTAGGTAAATCCTTCTTTGGCTTTAAAGACTTCTCATCAACATACCTGAATAGCCAGGTTATATGAGTTGTGGTATGAAAACGGCACCTAGTGCTAATTGGGTCCTTTCAGAGAACCGCCACTCCTACCTACCTGCCTTGGTGGCTAATCTGTCTTTAATTACTGAGCCAGAATAGATTGTGCGAAAATAGGGACTTATGTCCAGATCACTTAGTTATGTCAGAAAGAAGTGTTAATCCCTTGACGAAAATAAGTGCTTTCAAGCTTCATATGTCTTTTTTTTAAACTCGAAAACCACTCACCCATCAGTACAAACAATCGAAACCATCACCTCGATGAAAACCACAATCCCCTGTAAACATAATTAGCTTACATTACCTGTTATTCCCATATTTACTGGAATTATAGAAAAGTACCATTGTTACACGAGGGTCAATATTTTATTTTGTTTTATTAAAATTTAATTTTATCCAATCAACAAATGTGGATGCAAATAATAATAAAAATCAATTTGCCAACACCTAAATAATGAATCACACGGATGCACCGCAAGCAGGCACAAGCGCACGTCCGTATTAAGTGCATCGCTCATAAAACCAAATCATTTCCACTTCACGCCTTTGCAAAGCATAATCCGCACGAATTAATAATCAATCAAATCCTACGAGTACTCGTGTATCGAGTATAAATTGATTTTCATTAACCGTTTAAACACAGGATGCTCAGTATACTAATGGAAATGGAAACATGTATCTGCTGGTGGTACACCAGTTCGTTATGACCTAATGAAATTGTTAATAACAAAGTCTATGTAGGTACGGATATTATGTACACGTATGGATAATTGAAATACGCAAATGGATTTGCAGGTGTGCATGCAGCCAATAACGAGTAAAATCATGTTCAGTTGCGATTGTCCTGTTGCAAGTGTTACATACAAAAAATAAAACAAAAAACTATGAACTTTGCAAAAAGTTAATGAGTTCACCGAGAATGGGAAAACAATTTAATTCCAAAGCCAACCAATGTTTGAATGTTATATGTATAGAGTTGCTTATTTTATTCAGGTCCTGGGTGAAAGAGGAAGTCTTTAGTAGCGTGGTCGGAAAGCACAGACTGTATGACATCACATCCGAAAACGGATTCAGGCTCGTCGACTTTGCGGCGTGACGAAATGTTGTTATACCCAGTATGTGGTTCCCACGTCTTGATATTCAGAATGGGACATGGCTCTCATTTGACCGAAAAACCGTCAGACAAATTGATCACATTGCGATCGACACAAGGCACTCTTCCAGTGTCCGGACTTTCCGAGGATCCAACGTGGACTCGGATCACTACCTTGTTGTAGCCGGTACGGATATAAGTTTGACGTCGGACGGTTACAATCTCAAGAGACCGCAAGAGTTTTTTTTATTTTCTATCTAAGTCCTATGCCGCAAGCACCAAATGCGGAAGACCAGTAGCGCCATTGCGAACAACTCTGATGTACTGGGTTTCTCTCGGCTACCACAATGAAACCCCTAGTTTGATGAGGAATGCCGACAAAGTACATGCAGCAAAAAAAGAGGCGTACAAAGCGCCGCTACATAGAAGGACTAGAGCTGCTCGCAAGCTCTACGAGCGAAGGAGAAAAGAGGAACATCGACTTCTCAGAAAGAAGAAATGAATGAGCATGAGAAGAGCTCGATCGAAGCGATTGAGAGACTTTATTGCAGGAATGATGTTCCAAAATGTTACGAAAAAGTTTTCCCTGCAGGGACTAAAATGATAATATTGTAGTAGAACCGCAGTTGGTGCTAAGGATATGGAAGGAACACTTCTGCCGACTGATAAACCGTGACGATGACCAATATTCCGCTGTCAGGTAGAATGAGCCATTGAACAGTGACGATAGTAGTCAAGATTTCTGTCAACTCAATCAGAATGAAGTGAGGATAGCTATATCTAAACTTAAATCCAACAAGGCAGGAGGAGATAAGTTGGTAAGGAGCAAAGAAAGGATGTCCAATGAATGGAACCTCAGCATCGTCTGCCCGATCCTGAAGAAAGGAGACCCTCTGAACTGTGCCAACTACAGAGGTATAAGTCTTCTCAACAATATACTATAAGATTCTGTCTGACGTATTATGTGAACGCCTATAACCGATCGTCAACAACCTGATAGGTTCTTATCAGTGCAGTTTCAGGCCAGGAAAGTCAACCATTGACCAAATTTTCACACTACGGCAGATCTAGGAAAAAACCCATGAATATAAAATCGATACGCATCACCTTTTTGTCGATTTTAAAGTTACTCGTATCTATGATAGCGTGTATAGAGACGAGTTATACAGAACCATATCTAGTGTCGGCATCCCTGCCAAGCTTGAACTCTTGCTGCTCCATCAAAGTTGGAAAGAACACCACCGAACCGTTCGATGTCAGGAAAGGTCTTAGACAAGGTGACGTGCCATTGACATAGTTGGAATAACTCAGCGGACCGTCAGTGGGGCATTTGCGAGTATTGAGATTGAGGCGGCAAAGATGGGTTTAGCGGTCAATGAAAGCAAAACAAAATATATGCTGTCTACAAAAAGAGACACCCAAACATCTGCATCTTGGACAGAACGCCACAATAGACAGATATCATTTTGAGGTAGTAAAGGACTTTGTCTACCTAGGCTCTGTGGTAAGCTTCGCAAATTACATTAGTGGGGAGATCAAACGAAGTATTACTTCTGCCAATCGTTGATTTCATAGGCTGAGAAGGCAATTGAGTATTAAATCTCGAACTACTAACGTAACTCTTTATAAGACACTAATCATCCCAGTCCTACTGTATGGCACAGAGGAATGGACATTGTCAAAATCGGATAAGGATACCCTTGGTTACTTTGAGAGAAAAGTTCTTTGAGTGATCTTTGGTCCCGCCTGCATAGACGGCGAGTGAAGGAGAAGGTACAATACCTAACTATACGGCCTATAGTCGTACAAGAACATCGACTTAGCCAGAAGAGTTCACATAAAGCGCCTAAGATGGGTCATGTGGAGTGGATGGGGCTAAACGTTCCAGCTTGGAAAGTCTTCGAATCCACCCCGAATGGACGAAGCAGTAAAGGACGACCTTGCGGTAGGTGGCGCAAACAAACGGAGGGGGACCTGAACCAACTTAGCGTGCGTAACTAGAGGCAGCTGGCTCATAACTGGGCTGGCTGGAGAGGTTTGTTGGTTGAGGCCCAGGTCCTAAGTAAGTATTTTATTCAGGTGCCGCAGATACTTAAGTACACCCGTTAAAATAAATGAATTACTTACGAAGAGGAAAACCCGAATGAAAGAGGGTATGAGCGAAAACACTTGTGTTAAGAATTTTCTTATATATTTTTTAACATCCTCCGGGCGGTGAATAAGCAGGGATCTTCAGGTTGTATAACAATTGAACAGGTCGCCGAGTCCTAAAACCGTTAGGATAATGTATTTCGCAAGCCTTTGTATGACCATTTCGACCAGGGAATATTTCCTCTATTGTAGCTAACTTCCAGTCCAGTAGCGCCTTCCCGGAATCTGCAACCAGTACGACATCGGCTCCTTTAAATGTAGAAGGTGCACATACCTTATTGTGGTGAAATGATCGCCTCCACAGTTTATTAGTGTACTTCTGGTGACGTTTGTATATGACTCGAATCACATTTATATCTTCGAATACGTCGAGGGGTATGGTAGGCCCGTACTGAATACCCAAAAAGTGAGCCGGTGTCAAGGGTTCTGCGTCCAACGGAATGTTACCCATTAGAAAGCGAATTGGCCATCGCTTCGGTCTCGATTAAAAGAGTCATCAGTTGTTCTGAAGTAAGTTTAGCCTTTCCTATTACCACCTTTAGGACATTTTTGATAGTTTGGATGAGACGTTCCCAGAATCCGCCACACCAAGGAGCCCGCTCGACGGAAACTTTCATTTTATTCATTTACGCGCTAAGAAATCTTACGCATTTAATTCAAAGGCGGCTGTGCGGAACATCTTGGCATTATCGGAATATATGACGTAGCAATAAAATGTTTGAGATCTGTCCGCTGATAAACTGGGCAACATCTCGAGATGCACAGCTCGAACGCCTGCACAGGTAAAAACTATCATGTAGATCTTAATCCTGTCATTTGATTCATCAAAAGAGTGAAGTGGATCGGCAAAATCGACGCCAATGGTATTGAACGGCCTAAATAATCTGAGCCGATCGACAGGCAAAGGTCCAAACGGTGCTGAAGTCGGTTTTTAAAACAAATTGCATATGATGGACGTCCTTAATCGTTTGTGGATGCATTGGCGTCCTTTAAGAACCCAAAACCTTGTTCTCATTTGAGACAGCACCATATCTCGCCACCGTTGTTTCCATCGAAAGAAATCGTCCGCTGACGTGTTTAAAGTGCTGCTATTTTCTCTTGATCAACACTCGCGCTTATAAGTTTAGCAAGCCGGGTCCAGTTGGACAACGGCCAGTATGGGATGGCTACCACTTGGAGCTAAAATAAGCACAATTGATGTGTGGTAACAGTTACAACACTAGGCTTTGCCAGGTTAAAGCTAGATAGTGCCTACCCTATTTCCACAACATCCAGCCAATGACAGTATGAAGTTACAGCTTTGTAAAGCATGCATAAGCCTGAGGTATCTGTATTTCAAAGTTTCAAAGTTTTATTATTAAACATTTAAATATTTTATTACGGTCTTGATTCTAAGGGAAGGACGTTGATACATTCCCTCCACTCGTCGTCTGGTATCAAAGTGGTGACTGATTTGTGTTCAAAAGTTCGGGTGGTCATAATATTCCAGCGCCGCTGTCATTTCAATTATCTTCGTAACATTCAGGACTCTTACGTTTTTGATTATGGTGCCTCTTCTAAATATTAACTTGATCGCCCTATCTTGAATTTTCTGCAACTTTTCGATGTGTGTTTGCGCTGCACCTCCCCAAGCCAGTACACCGTACCTCAGCCTAGACTCTTTAAAAGCATGGTACACTTGCTTTTGTAGAGAAGTTGAAGAGCGCAAACAGGGACCCCCTCAGCTTGTTACGAAGATCATTTATATGAGCATCCAAGATTATCTATAGTAATGCCTAGATATTTGTATGTATCGACAACATCAATGTCTTCGCAATAAGACATGGTGGCACATCCAAAAGTCTTTAGTACGATTGATGAGGCTGGGTACTGTGGACTTCGGATATGCATAAGTTTTGCTTTTGATGTGTTGATGCACCACTTACCGACTTCGTAAAATTCGCCTTGCATCAATCTTGCTGCTGCTTCCACAGATTGATGACAGGCAACAATCGCTGTGTCATCTGCATAGGCAAACGGGAAGCTCTTCTTTAAACATTTTAGCATTTCGTTTTGAGTCTTGCGGGACCCTATACTGCACTCTTTGTTCGCTGCTACAGCAATCCTTGATTTTCACGTCCTTGCTTCTAGATAGTATGCTAATTTTCCGCTAATTCCAGCTTTTTGAATAGGTTCCATAAGCCTGTTATGATTCAGTGTATCAAAAGCTTTGCCAAAGTCAAGGAATAGAACTAGCATATGATGTCGTTTGCTTAAGCTGGTATTAACCAAGTTTGCAAAGTCTCCAAGGAGTTGGTTGGTGCTTCTACCTTTTTGGAAACCATATTATTTTTTGCATACTCAGTCATGCTTTCCGACGAAATTCCGACTTCGATCTGAAACTATTTGCTTCATAATATTCTCGATGGGTGGCAAGATCGCAATTGGACGATAGTTCGTTAACTGGAGTTTACTTCCTCCCTTGTATATTGGTCGAACATTTGATTCTTTAAGCTTTTTAGGTACTGTTGACTTATCGATGCTCAGATTTATCAACTTTGTTATAATGGGAGCAAAGATGCCTGTGTTTGATTTCATATCTAGCGTTCTGATACCATCTGCTTCATGAGCCTTTTGAACGTTTAGGCGATATAACAAACTTTCTATCTCCGAGCATTCAATATCTCTAAAATACATAGAGTCTCGAAGTATCGTACTAGTATATTCTGCTGTTGTTAGGGTACAGCGATGAATGATGGAAACCGCCTGCTGCGAAAAAAGGTCTGCAAATTCGTCTGCTAACGCAGCTGTAAAAACTTTTTTCGAATGGTGTCATCCAAACACGGCTTCTTTCGACCTAAAATTTCACATTTTCTTCGGATCGCCTCTTGTTTGCTCAAACTTTCTTTTGTAGAATTAATCTTTGGTTCTAGAAATCTTTTTTGTTCACCCGGTTGCGCAGCTTTTCGTACTCAGTTTCGTATGTCACATTGCTACGATTGTTCTTCCACCTGCGATATAGTAGGGGAGGACGGGGCACAGAGGACCACTTAACGTTTGCCGATTTATTAAAATATACTCATCAAAGAAAAAAGGCTCAAATTTCCTCACCGCTTACCTTAAGGTGTTAACATCAACTGCTTAAATAATTGCTATCGCAACTTTATCAGCTTTGTTCTTAAAATTAAGAGTGTATAAAAAGTGGTTTTGGTCCTCCGCCGTGTCCCATCATTGGGGCACATAGGACCTAGGTGGTCCTCTCTGCCCCCTATAAATCATCTTCTGCTGAAAAAGTAATAAGTATGGATAAACTCTAACGTATGTATTTATTTTATTCTTTTTAATCAACAAACAACTTAAAACTTTTGTAAACTTCATTTTTAAAATAAATATTAAATATTTTTTAAACTGCTTTTAATGCAATGTAAGCATGTTATATAGTTATCATCGTCCTCTGCTCCAGCACAAGCATCATGTGCCCACTTTTTACAACCACGACACTGGATCCTGCCTTCATTTTCTTTTGATTTAAAAAAAGTTTTTTTAGTTTTTTTTTTTTTTAATTTTTTTAATTTTTGGTAGTGATGCCTTCCGGTGTTTGTCTTGCTCTTGGGCTTCCTTTAGGCTCTTGAACGGAGAACTTGTCAATTCTTCGGGGTATTGAGTTCGAGATTTCCTTTTTAATGCTCCTTGGGATCTCTTTGATTTTGGTTTCGGGGAAATTATTTCTAGATACCTTGAAGATTTTTAATGGCGGCTTGACTTGTTGAAGGTCTGTTGTTTACACTAGGCGATAATGGATCACTGACGATTTGGATGCTTGTACTTTGCTCAGCTGTGGTCAGAACTGGGATTTGAAATGTGATCAGCTGTTCATCTGAATCGTCTGCTGCAGCTGGAAGCTCTGAACTCACTCTCTCAGGTTCTGGCAACCCCGTTACTTCTGATGGCAAAAAGTCCTCATCAGAGAAACGGGATGATTCCAGTTACCATAAACCCTTTTACCGCCTTTTCTGTAGTTGCTGCTCTTAAGAAGGCTTTTCCAAATATTTCTGCTATGTCGTCGACCCTTATCCGTTGTGAAGGGTGATTTGTCATCCAGAGATCACATTCACGAGCGTGTTGACATTTCAGAGAGCTGTAAGAGCAGACATCTAATGGTTGGAGACGATGACTTGTGTGTGGGGGTAGCGAAACCATTGTTATATGGTAGTCACGTGCGAAGGTTATTGCCTCAAGACTTCGATGGCTGGAGTGGTTGTCTAGAATAAGGAGAGCTTTTCTTTCTTCGGATGGCTTGGCGAATTTAGCAAAGTGTTGTAAATATTTGACAAAGTGGTCTGAATCCATCCATCCACTAGCATTTCCATACCCAGTCGATCCCGGGGGACTACCTTTCATCATGGCTGATGGCTGATGACATTCGTTTCTTCGGAAATAGGAGAAAGGGAGGAATATATTGTCCTATTGCCGATACAGCGCAAGTTGCAGTTATATTGAATCCGCGCTCTGCACTGACTATCCACCCAACTCGCTTGCGCCCTTTTGTAGCAACAATCTTTCGCGGCTTAGGAACTTCGCCTGTCTCATCCGCGTTAAAAACTTGATCTGGCTGAATTTCGTACTTCTCCAACACTTCTTTTAAAATATTATAAAATTTAGTTACTTGAACCCTATTAAAGGCAGCTTTTCTTGCCACACTTGTTGCCTCTGGTTCCCTGATTGAGATTTGGGGATTTCGCCGTTGAAAACCCGAAAGCCAATCTGGTCCAGCAACACCTTTCTTTTTGTTAAAATTGTGTGAAATTCCCATTTGTTCGGCAAGTTCAAAGGCAAGCTTTCGAACATCACGTGGAGTCAACCCATAAAATTTTGTTTCCATATCAAGCAAGTGTGCAACAAGTTCTTTTTCTTGATCCGCAGTAAAAACTGATTTAAATATATCATTTCGAGGTCCACTAACCTTATTGCTTTTAAGCCGTCTAAGAAGGCATGTTTTCGGGATTCCGTATCTCTTGGCTGCTGCATTGATGGAAAATCTTTTTTTTTAACAGCTGCAACTGCTTTCTCCATCGTTGCTACTGTCCAGCCTGGGTCTGGTTTTTTTTTTAATGTAGTTCCGCACCATCTGCAACAAAAACAATAAAAAATTAATCTGGTTCATATTCTATAGGGGGCACATAGGACCACCTTAGTCCTCTGTGCCCCAATAAGCTTGCTTTCTAGAAAGTGCTATTGACGTGTTTCAGCGCAAATATTTCACAGAACTACAATAAAATTGCACAAAACACCACTAAATTCAATGTTTACGATATAAAAACTTTAAATTCTTATTTGCAGAACATTAGCATTGTAAACACGCACACTTTTTACATTTTTTTTATAAACTTACATTAAAAAACAATTTACGTTAATTAATTCCACTAGAGAGAACTCGGACACACGAAAGACGAACACCAATTGAATAGCTAGATGGGCGCTTTTATTATTCCTTTTCACTTTTTGGATATGTCACTTACTTTGCGTTTTAAACAGAAAGTCCTCTGTGCCCCGTCCTCCCCTACATTTTGTTCCTTGCATTACTTTATACTGGACGAAGAGAGACACCTGCCAAACGTGTCTTCACTTAGTTGCAATAACTAACAAGTTTATATCGAAGGGAGGTGCTTTTTGTGAGTAAAAATCTCACACTATGTGTCTATGAAAAATTTGCACCTACCCTCGAGGGGAAAAACAAAAATCCAGTGGGGTAACAAACCTACATTTGCTAACAGCATATGGCAAACCATTTTCTAACTAGCCAGCTTTTCCATTCAACCATTTACAATGTAATTAAATTCCCGAATTCTTTGCAAACCTTTTCAATACTCTCCAAAAAAAGGATTTTCCGAAAATCAACACTAAATTGACATTTTCTATCCCATTTAGGGAAAATAGAAAAAAAAGAATGCTTCACATCCCTATCGTTTCTCTAATCCAATCAACAGCATCAATTATGTATGAGATACATCAATAGCTCTGTCTCTGTCAAAGCATCATCATGGCTTCATGAAATTTTAAATTTTTACAAATCCCGACAGGACAATTGATTAGAGAATAGTCAGTTCAGCTATTTTTTTTTTTTTGTTCTCTTCAAAATTTATTTAAGAGCCTTGAAAGTCTTCTGACAGAAAAAAAAGGCAAAATCCTGACCAACTCCCACTCCATAGGGTTCGACAACGTTTCATTTTCATCTCAGTATATTTACCATGCGGATTAGTGCTCGTTTCGTATACAGTATTTGTTCAATATGTACGAGTAGATACTTCAATGCCTTATAATACAACCCGGGGTGGATTTTTGGGTTACTCTCCCCTGTCCTGCTGTTGCTGCACCATCAGACTTTCCCTGTCCCATGCTCGTTAAAAATGCAAATCGAAGCAAAAAGCCAGAAGAATATTTTATTTCTGCACTCTCACTGTGTGATGCCAATAACAACAACAGCAGCACCAACTACATCAACTACATCAACGACATCAACGACATCAACGACACCATCCACATCAGCAATATCAGGCCGAAACAAGAGGATATGACAACATTTTGAAGATTATTCATTAGAAGAGCTCCTGACCCTCTTCCATGTGCGAAATGTGTGGACACATTCACTCATGAAGCCATACCATGATGCATGACAATGTTGGCGTTAGTGGTGACATTTTCTGGTCCACCCTGCACCATTGTCAATACAAGCAAAAGTATTTTGAAATCACAAAACAAGCCCATTTCACTGCCTAAGCCCACTGAATAAATAATTTCACAGGATGGGTGGTTTGTGTGCACCAAAAACCAAAGGTTTGGCTGCAGTAAAAATCAATCCCTACACCACAGTTATGGTAAAGCTTTGCCGAGGGTAATAATGATTTTGAGGTTTTTCGAAAATTTTCCAATCGAAAATTACCAATTTGAGTCCATATACGAGTATCTGTCGGGTGTACGTATCACTATCTACAGCTGAGAGGATAGAATTCCAAATTTTGAATTTTTTAGAACATAATCCGGTTGGGGAAGTGTAAAGTGAATAATAGGATTTACGATGATAGTGGTTGGTGTAATCTTCCGAAATCCGATTATTGGAGATTCTATTGTTTTAGCTGACAGAATTACATGAAATTGATGGGGAATTTATCTCGGTTGGATGGATACTGATGGATGACAGTGATACTGTCCATATTGTGGTGTAGAAAACCCCTTTTGTGACGCTGAATGGTGGCATGTATATTCATATTAGTAGTATAAGTCACTTTGACATAATAAGCCGAATAAGAACCTTGCAAGCGTTACTTTAGGATACAACTGCCTTTCGAAAAAAAATGTTTCCCAGGTCCCTTGCCCTTTTGTAAGACTTAGGTCGTTTGCACTCGGAACTACACAAAAGAGAGAGAACGAATATATTTCAAGGAGAGTCCCCAAACTTTTACCCACAAAGCTACAGCAGTACATCATTGTTCGTTGGCAAAGCCAGCTCCTCAGTAAAGAGGTCCTTATGTATACGTGGTGCAAAATGATTGCATTCGTATATGTCCAGCAATGGAAAGGGTTGTGTACTTGTAACTATAAACGGTAGTTACACTCGCGTCCTTCTCTTACCCAGGAAATAACAGCGATCCACTCCTTTGTCGCCCTGTGAGATGCCACCACATCTTGCTATAGACTCCGTAAGGTAGTAGTGATTATGTTTTGCAGATGGATCGGTTTTAATTTCGCCTATCTTGAGTTTTCAAATAAATCTGCACCTTTTTTCCGCCCTTTAGCAGGGCTATAACTAAATATAACGAATTTACTTTTACTTTAGCTTAAGACCTTGGAGAACATCATGGGTTCTCGTGACACATCGTCGAAGTGAGTGGACAGACGTGGGAACTTGAGGTACCTCGTAGCGTCTGGTTGAAAGTCGATGAATCTCTTGGAAACTCGTGGTGTCCCGACGAACCTCGTGGAATATAGTAGTATTTCTTGTAATCTCGTAAAATTTCGTGCGACCCTTATGAAGTTCTATTAGCTTTACGGACCTTCCCGCAGTCCTACGCTGTCCCGTGGAGTCTCACGAGATATCGCAAAGTCCAACGTAGCCTTAATAGACCCCATGATATCTCGCGAGGTATCGGGATGTTCTTTGAACTCCCAGAATGTACTAAGAGCTCTTGTGAGGTTTCACGAGTTGTTGCGAAGTCCTACAATGGGTCACGAGGGATCAAAAAAAGTCTTACGATGTAGCGAAAGACACGCCACTATCTTGGTAGCTCGAAAAAAGTTTCTAGAAATTCCATGAGGTGACCTAAGGTAGTCCACAAGTTCTAGCAGTGTCTTGCGAAGTCTCACAAGGTCTCACGACATCCCGGTATGGCTCACCAAGTTCCAAGATGTCGAGCGAGATCCCTCGATGTCTCGCAAGATTCTGAAAAGTGCCTTAGGTTCCCACAATTTACCCGAGTTGAGCACCAAAGAGTACTTTTACGATCACCTTGATAGAACTTAGAGACGTCTGATATGATGTATGACATCAAAATCATAAGTGATGAGATTTCAAGACCTCAGTATTCCAAAACCTTCCACACACCAAGCCGAACGCGAACAGGAATTATCTAACACATAAGCTTGAGTGAACTGGCAGTTCACTGATGTGTATCATTGCAGGCTAGCCTCATGTGTCAGACAGTTCTAGTTCGCCTTGGTGGGTGGGAAGGGACCAAGCTGTTTCGGATTAAAGAACCTTCAGTTATAATAAATGCATTGCGATCACCGACGCAAGGCATGCCGCCAGTGTCTTGGATGTCCGCACGTACCTTCTAAGAGATGATGTGAAAAGCTTTAACATCGAACAAAATCTTCGTTGATCGTCGGTCCCTTATAACCTTTCAGAAAGTCTAACTACTACGGCATCAAGTGCAGAAGACCGGTGATAACAGCGCCATTAGAAACGACGGCTCTGATGTACTCGGTTTTGAAAGGCAACCAAAACAAGGTCTTTGGTTGAGGCCCTGGTCTACCTCGGACTATAGGCCATCATAAATGAAAAATTGATGCATCACAAGCCCTGATAAATAAGATTATGACATGAACAGATATACCTATTGCTAATGATTGAAAGTTTTGGGGCATTTTTGGGGACTATTTCCATCTTTGTAAATACTTCAAGCAAAATAGCTAAGTTGATGCTGTGGATAGAGTTACCACTGACTCGCCACTTAGTCATTGTCTTAAAGAACTCCTCACGTACAAATGTAACGTACACCAGCTTTCCCAATCTATAGGCCATGGATGGCTATTGCTGCTAGGCAGCGACATCGGGTATCAGACTGTAGATTGTAGATTGGTTATAGGGGTATACGTACACTGTGACTTTTATAGACCTATTGTGCTTCCCCGACTTGGACTTAGAGCACCTCCTCCAGTGATGAACCGGAGTATCTTGAGTGGATCCAATGATAGTAGAGCTTCCTCTGATAGTTGGTAGACATTCAGGTGGTTCCTTCTTTTGTGGATCAATGCTCCACATTCTTTAAGTAGATGCCCTAGGGTTTCCTCAACGTCTCGGCCTGTTAGAATGAGGAGCCGCTTTTTATTGATATTGATACAGACCTTACTTCTTCTCTGGTTGTAGCTTCCGAGAAGTTCTTTGGCCTATCTTAGCTGTGGGAGTTCCTCCCAAATTTTAGCTCTCTTTTGATCTTCTTTTCTTCTTAGTTTTGTCCCGTATTATATGCGGTCAAATGCTTGCAAACTTGTTCTGGTCCGACAAAGACAGTCTCAGATCCCTCTCTTGCTAGTTCATCAGCTGCTTCATTACCCTCTACTCCCATGTAACCAGTAGAGGGTGAGAAATACTAGGGGAAGTTCATATTATTCCCGAATACTTGGTTTTGGTATCGTATATAGCTCTTGTGTAGCTTGTCTACCACCAGGCTCCACATTAGTGGTGAGACAGCCTCTCCTTGTGGACTGCCTCTGGTTGGGTTCATTGTGATGGTTTCTTGTCCCACCACAGCTTTAACATCTCCCACATCTAGTTATATGCCATTTGATTTACCCCTTTTCCTTTCGAGGACTCTCATGATTGCATCATGAGATGTATTGTCGAAAGCACCTTCGATGTCCAAGGAAGCGCGAGGTCATTTCTCTGCAGTCAATGGCCTCTTTAACTTGAATTGGTACAGTGCGGTTGCGGTGGATGTTTTTCCGGCTCTATACGCGTGTTGAATTTTTAATTTTTTTTTTGCTTTGGGAGGTGGGAAGCTTTCAAAGACGAAACTGAGCCCGTACTCAGTAACAGTGTGGGATTTCTACCCACTAAACCCACCTCCCCTCCTACCATTGATCCTCGCGGTACTGCCGTCAAGCATTACATCGCGAGGGGGGGCTTCAGCCCTGGTTCGTTCGTGTTGTCAGCCGTCTGCGCGACGTTTCGCTGTCGCTCCTGTTTTCTTTGTTCTCTCATGATCGTAGCCACAGTTTCGCTTACTGCTTCCCAAGCTTCTTGCGTGCTCGTCATCTGTCTGGTGGTGTTACGTTCTTCGTGATATCGTGCACAGTGGAGCATGATGTGTTCTGCATCCTCGACTGCTTCCGTATACGTTAGGCAATAAGTGTTGTCTTCGTGTCCAAATCTAAGGAGGTAGGCATTGAAACATCAATGACCAGTAAGCATTTGCGTCAGATAGAAGTTCAGCCCTCCATGCTGAAGGGTCTATATTGGGGATCAATCTCTGGGCCATCTGCCTTACATCTCTCTTGCCATTATTCGAGGCTTATTCTTGGAGGTACTTCGGTGTCACTTCGCTTTTGAAACCACTGTCCTGTTGGCACAATATTTCCGTTCGGCTTCTTTAACGAGTCGGTCGCCGTAAAGCATCATCGACGTCGCAACTCTTGCTAAGAGCAGTCTCTTCTTCTGTTTAGGTCCTCCAATATTTGGCATGATCCTTGCCAGGGCAGTCATTATTCTTGTTGCCTTCTCAGCAGCATGTTGAGGGTGTTGCTTAAAAGTCAACCTTGTATCTATAGTAACGCCAAGGTACTTCAGCTCTGGTTTGGAAACTACAACGTGATTGCCCACGGTTACTCTTCAAGTCTCCATAAATCGTCTGTTGCTGATGAGCACTACTTTGGTTTTTCCTCTAGCCACTCCTGTACTATCCGATAGCTTCATTACAGTCATGCTCCAACTCCTCAAGCAATTCGGATCACTATGTCGTCGGCGAAGCTAATTATTTTCGAGGACCTCGGGATTCGAAGACTGAGGACGTACGCATGTTGACTGTGTTAGAGAGTATCGAGTATCATAGCTAAACATTGCGTCGCGGAACCTTTCCCCTTAAATATATGTGGTATGGATAAGAACCGTATCACCATTCTACACCCCCATCATGAAATGGTTAGTATGCATTACCTGGATAAGTTATGAAATTCCTGAACTATAATATAACCCATTCGCCTCAGGCCGCTGCAATAGCAAAGTATACCTGTACAGAGCCAATTGAATTTGCAAATATCCTGAGCAAATCAAATTTGCACAATAGAACCGAATGTCATCGAGTTTTGTGAGCACGATTTCGAAAAATTCAAAATATTCTAAACAATTTGCAATTCAAATGTGGAAAAACCCCAGAACGTAGGATAAATATATGAAAATACGCCAATACTCCGCGGTGTGGGTTCGGTTTTCGTAGACAGATAGTCAACACCTTGAGGCAGTCAAATTTTATTCTCAAATATCCTTTCGAAGTGGTGACGATTCCAATGAACAACAGATAAACAGGCGGTGGTGAAACTGTTGCATACGAATACTCATCGCAGATATTTTTTGCAATTTTGTGCTCGAAAATGTGTCGCTCTTTTCCATTCCTCGAAGTTTTTTCTGTTGACTGTGCCATTGCTATTCAGAACATTTTGTTGGAAATATTTTTGTGGAGGGTTTTCTTTTTCGCTTAGCAAATAGTGAAGGGATATTTGTTCTGTATAAGGGATTATATTTGTAGAATCTGAAGGTACTAGTTTGTACAGAATATCTTAGGAATCTGGTTTTCGCTCCTTCATTTCAAGTGGATAAGTTTACCTTCCAAGTGAAAATACATGCAGCAGAGCTGTGCATCTACATATATGCCTGAGAGCGCAAAATGAAACCTCAGAAGAGCAAAATAGCGCTAAGAACACCAAACTGTATGATTTGATCGGTCAAAATGGGCCGGAACCTAGCGTTTGCCCTACTTTCAGATAAGACTATGAATGATGAATTGTTTCGGAGTTAGATTCACTGCGACCTTAAAGATCCATTGTACCACCTCCTGGTGCCAGCCGAGGTTATTCTTGCGCTACAGCACCTCGTTCAGCTTGGGTTCTATTAGGAACTGAAGAATCTGCATTGGGTCAAGGGATGGGGAAGGTCTTTCTCCGTCCTCAGACAACTTATTCTGCTCCGAGTTAGTGTCCTACAACTCCTGAGGATGTGATTTGGATCTTCATCGGTTTTTTCTCAGAATCTGCACGTTACGTTGCTTTCTGGGCCTAATTTCCTGAGGTCTTCACGGAGTTTGTAATGTCCCATGAGGTATAAGTATTTGGAGCTAGTTTACTTAGATCGACGCAGGCCTTGGTTTCCTGGGAGTGCCTTTGCTTGTCTTAGTTTTAGGAGTTCCATAAAGAATTTAGTTCTTTTGGTATCCTTTTTTTTTGTAGCTCTTCTTGAACAATGTATCCTGCTGAATGGTTCTGGTTGCCAGCTTTTTTGGTAGCATATCGGTCTCCTCCTACTTGGAGGTGATTTCATATGATCTCAGCACTTTGATGGTAGTTTGACTGTCTGACATGATTACAATGTCTCATCCTTGTGATAATTCCTGTCGAGATTATATTGGACACTCCTTTCTATTCGATGAATTTTCACCTAAAAGACGCTGGTAAACTTGCCCATTGGTTTGAGGACATGGTTCTTGGCTCAAACACTCCTGAACCAGTTCCCTCAGCTATTCTCCAACCATCTGTATACCATTTGTTGAAGTGGCTGGTGATGGCATATGTATCGGATTCACTGGCCCATTCTCTCAGTGTGCTTAGTTTCATGGTGAAGTTTTTGACGAAGCTGTACTTCTTGATCATATCATCCTGGTGGACATGCAGGAGGGGCGCCAATTTGGAGAGTAAATCAAAATTTTTCCCATCCCTATTCCCTCTTTAGCGATTCTCATGATTCCCCATTTGTTGCTTTTTCAATTACTAGGTGTAGAGGTGACAGGTCAAGGATAACCTCCACCGCCGCTGTTCGGCATGACCTCATTGTCTTTTTTACATTGAAAGGTGGGAATCCTTTTAAGACGAAACTGAGACCGAACTCATTAACAATGTGGGTTTTCCACCCACTAAACCCACCTCCCCTTCTACCACTGGACCTCGCGGCACTCCCGTTAAGCATTTCATCGCGAGGGAGGACTTCGTTGTCGCTGATGTCTTCGATGATCCTTCATAATGTTTACCACAGTGTCGCTAACTGCTTCTGCTCATCATCTGTCTGGTTATGCTGTCTGAGGTTAAGTCTTCACCCAGTTTGTTCACCAGCAGGTGTCGTTCTTCATAATATCGTGGACAATGAAACATGATATGTTCCGCATCTTCGACTACTTGCGTGCACGTTGGACAATAGGTGTTGTCGTAGTGTCCAAACCTGTGGAGGTAGGCTCTGAAGCATCCGTGACCAGTAAGCACCTGTGTTAGATAGAAATTCAGCTCCACTTGCTTCCTATTGATCCAAGCGTCTACATTGTGGATCAATTTCTGCGTCCACCTGCCTTTATCAGAGTGATACGATCTTTCTTGTCATTCTTCCAGACTTGTCCTTGGTGGTATCTCCGTATTACTTCGACTCGTCGCTGTTGATGTTATTATCCTGCTGGCAGGGTATTTCTATTGGGCTTCTTTTGAAAAAAAAAGGTCTATTAGTACTCGTACCATGCCAGCCACTATACATAACGCATCGTAGGAGATTGATCGGAAGGCGCTATATACTCTCAAAGCGTTGATTCTATAAGCTGCCTCCATCTTTTTTCTGTACAACTTCGTCTTCATGGCACCAGCCCATATTTAGAGCATTATCGATGCCACAACTCTTGCTAAAAGCAATGTCTCTTGTGTTTTGGTCCGCCGACATTTTGCCTTTGCCACCTTCTCAACTGTAGAGGTTGGTTAAAAGTTAACCTTGCTTCTATAGTAATGCTAAGGTACTTCAACTCTGGTTTGAAAACTACAACGTGATCGGTTGCTCTTATAGTCTCCATGACTCGCTTGCCGCTGATGAGCACTACATCTGTCTTTTCTTCTGCAAGTTGTAGGCCCATGCGTAATAGCCAGTCCTGGAACATATCGATAGTTTCAGTGCAGACATGCTCCAATTCCTCAAGGAGTTTGGGCACTGGTCGTCGGCGAAGCCGAAGACCTCGGTATTCTGAGTCTGAGGACGTCATCATATATTAGGTTCCTCAATAGCCGACCTAGTACAGCGCCTTGGGGAATACCGCCTGTGACGTTATACTGCCTCGTTCCATCGTCATTATCGTAGTTCAGTATCCTATTTCTAAAATAATCCGTATTATCTTCTGTAGGAAGTCTGGCACTCTCTTGGCGGTAAGTGTTCGCAGGATGCTTCTTCAGTTTGCGGTGTTGAAGGCGTTCTTGACATCCAGTGTAATGATTGAGTAGTACTATTTACTTCCGCCCTTCTATCGTCTTCCTTCGCCGTATTCACGACTTTATCGATGGCGTGGATTGTGAAACGTGCCTTACGGAAACTACCTATATACTGGCGAACTGCGAGGCCCCATCGATTGTACTCTCCAATCTGTCACTTATGATGGGCTCCAGTATTTCCCCCAAGGTTCAACATGCCTCATTGCCCCTGACATGTATATGCAAGCCAGTCTCTGCACTTTCTTTAGTTTTTTTCTTCGTTGTGCTTAGTCTAGTTCTCTTAGCCCAAACCAGAGAGCCATATGTGGTGATTGGTCTCACCATCATGGTGTACAAAAATAGTCTTTTGCAAACCATGTTCATCCCTCACGTCTTATAATAAAAACTGCAAACTACTCGTATCTAATGAAGTACCACGTAAAACTGAAAATAAGACGTGAAAACGACAAGTGGAAGAAGTAGTAAACAATGCAAGGACCAAAGTGAGCAGCGAATAGTAATGAAATGAACATCAGACGAGTATTAAAGGATCCCACTTTAATAAATAGACGAGATTAATCATACTACAGAATTACTGGAAGGGTGTTGCTATTTCAAGATTACGATTACTTGAAAATCTCAATCTTCTCAAGATGTTCTATTTAAATGAGACATCACTCGAGACGTCTTATTACCTGAGATATTCCATTTTCTATCTGACTTGAGACTTTTTACTGAAGTAACCTCTTCATGCCCGAATTATAACAGCGTGGGGAAACAAAAACATCAATCCAATCCAGAAATCTTGTTTAAATTCTAATTAATAAGTGCAAGTAAAAACTACAAGGAATTTAATTCTCACAGCCTTTGATTGCGGTTTTGTTTGAGGGAGGTGAATCTTTTCTGGCAAGTCCATCCGGAATTTCATTACCTTTGACGAGTTCTCCGGTTGTGTTCCAAATCGGATAAACACCTGAAGTTTTTCTTTTTTTTTAAATTGCGAAACCGTAAACCCCAGATATGAAGTTTGAAGTAAGTCCGTCCATTCCTTTATGTTGCAGGTTACCAGGAAAGAAGCTTGAAGATTCTAGCAAAGTGTAAATGTCAGAGTTTTACTCTCCAAATTGAACACTGCAAAGATAAAAGTTGGTGTCCCAGTTGCTGAAACACACGATAGCGAAAATTTAATTCCTGCTTTCAGTATACTCGACGACCTATATTTGCAACCAGCAATCTGAATGGAAATTAAAGATGCTGGTCCAGATATTTACAGACGATCCAAGAAAGTAATTTCTGGTAATAGATGGCTTCGTAGGAAGCATGCATCAGGATAAAGTCACGAAAATCCGTTTCAGTATTTTATCTAACGCAATTTACGTGAGCGGATAAAACTTATTGTCGACGAGCAGACTGGTCACTTTACGTGACACCCTCCTAGCATCTTGGAGCTCTAGTCGATGAGATACTCGATTTAGAGCACCTCCTCCAGTACAATTGCATTGCTGAACCGGAGTAACTTGAGTGGATCCTCTGATAGTTGATAGGCATCCAGTTGCCCTGAAGTTTCCTCAATATCTCTGTAAAATCTGCAGTCTCTGCGTTGCTACATACCCAGTTTCCTAAAGTGTTCCTTAACTCTACAGTGACCCTTCAGGAAGCTTGTAAGAATGCGTAGCCTGTTTTTGTTAATCTTTATACAGACCTTACTTCTTTTCCGGTTATAATTCCCTCGAAGTTCTTTGGCCTGTCTTAGCTTAGGGAGTTCTTCCCAAAGTTTGTTTCTATTACAGTATTCCTCTTTTCTTAGTTCTTTTTGTATCGTAGAATGGTTTCGGAAAGGTAAAAGCGGTCTCAGAGTCTTTTCTTGCAGTTCATCAGTTGCTTAATTTTTGTCTACTCCCACGTGGCATGGTACCCAGTAGATGGTGACTCTGTTATTCTCACTCAGTTGGTTTATCTTGGCAAGGCATTCTCACATCACTATGGACCTATTTTCATGAGAGCTTGACGCCTTAATGGTGGCCTGACTATCCGACAGTATCGTGATGTCTTGTCCGCGATACTTAATATCGAGGTTAAATTGGGAGCATCTTTCGATCGCGTAAACCTCTTCTTGGAAGATACTGGGGTACTTGGTTCTGAGCCCGTGCTCCAGTTCCTGTGGACGTGTACCACTTTATGGTACAAGGTGGGGCAAAGTAATGTCATAATGTGAATTGGCTGTCATTTTGTTAGAAATAAAAAAAAAATTGTCTCTGTTTTCACGAAAAGTTTATCTGAAGGTGTAAAATTGATGACTGATATCGGTCAAATGACCACCTTTTGAGGAGATGCACATTTGTGATCGCTTTACGTTTGAATTGTTGCTCGTAAAACATCTGGCTCCAAATTGGTGATTTCTTCTTCAATGTTGGCTCTCAAGACTTGCAAGGTTTGTGGTTTGTTGTGGTAAACGCGAGATTTTAAAGAGCCCCAAAGAAAGAAGTCTGGCGCCGTCAGATTTGGCGATCTGGCCGGATGCATTTCATGTGGATTCACATGGTGCAGGACGACGAGGAAAACGGCGACGAAATTCAAGCTGCGATAAAACAACAGACCAGAAATTGGTCAAATAAGCAGTAACAATAATTCCGCGTTCTTCATGTGTGAATCGCTAAATTGCTTACTGTCAACTAATACTCTATCTGTCTACAACATAAATGTCAAAGCACAATGACATTTGACGCCATTTGCAAAAAATTATGGCACATTCACATTATGACATTACTTTTGCCCCACCTTGTATTTTGTTTGAGTTGGTACATTCCGACTTCACTGCTCGTTTCTCTATTGCTGCTTTACTCTCGAAGCTGTATCTCTTCATGATATCATACCTGAGGCAGTCCATAAGCGGGATTAATTTGAAAAATATTTCTCACTGTCTGTGTGCGAATGGATTTTGTCTGAAATGTTTCTGCACACCATTAGCGCTAGTTTTGCTTTGGCTACCCCAGCTTCTTCATGTTTCATCCAGAGAAGTTTACTGTCTAATATTATACCTAGATACTTGACTTGATGTTGTGGTTCTACTTCGATTCCATTTAGTACTCTGGGTTGCATGCGTTTTAACTGCCTTTTCATGGTGAAGTTTATATTTAGTTCTTAGTTTTAGTAAGTATTCCGTTTCGACTTTTTAGCTAGATGACAATACTTGCCGGTCTGTCTTGCTTAGAAAAGATACCACCAAGACCATCGATAGGTTTTATACCAACTGGCGTCCAACTATAAGTACATCTTCAGAATTGGCCGAGGCCATCCAAACATAAAGAGTGATTCATTTTGAGGTTACAATTTAAATCTGGTACTACTGCGGTTCCGTCAAACATAAACAACTAATATTTGACATTTGTAATTATGGAGCAGTATATGAGAGAACAGAGCATTTTAATTGTTAAAACCCGTCTCAGAAATGGGGAATATTTAGCCAACACGATCGCGTATTGTGAAGTAATGTCCATCTCGTGCAGCGGCAAAGAAATAAATAGAAAAATTCGATCCAACGATCCAGTGCGTCCTCGTTCACAATGTCACATATCACCTATGTATAAGTTTTAACGCACGATTCTGTACCCTGTTTAGAATTTGCAGAACGGTCTTGGGTGTACCAGACCAGATGTGGGAGTATTATTTCAGCTTTAGGAGGGTGAATGCCTTATAAATTGAGGCCAGATCAGACGGGGTAAAATATTTCTTGCATCGATTAAGAAATTCTAGACATTTTGCTGCATTTTTGGTGACCTCGAGGGTTTGAAGGTTTTGGTTTCGCTTGAGAGACAGAACACAGAACTGATTTTTGGAAGCATTAAATTTCACTCTATTGGTTGAAGAAACCCATTTGATTATGCTGTCCAGGTCGGAATTTAATGTGTTTAGCATACGTTCCCGTTTCTCTATTATGGCCGTCAACGTGAATTAGGGAACGAATATGAAAAAGTGAGGGTACTGTCATCAGAGAAGAAATGGATTAGATTAGTAGTTGCAGACAAGAGATCATTTACAAAAATAAGAAAAAGAGTCGGAGACAAAACAGAGCCTTGGGGAACACCAGCATTTATTTGGTGAATTGTGGACTTGAAGCTGTCCAGGGCAGCTTGTATTGAACGCGCCGAAAGGTAATTTCTAATCCATTGAAGAAGAGCCTAATGCTAAACTCTGACAAATGCCTTTGAAATATCAAGCGTAACCATCTTAGTTTGCCCGAACCGATGTAGAGATTGGTTCCACTTCTCGGTGAGATCAAATCACCAGTGGAACCTGTTGCTACGAAAACCGTACTGCCGGCCATTGAGGAGTTTTCGTGTATCGAGATATTTCATAAGTTGACGATTTATCAGTGTTCCCATAACCTTGGAAAGAAGGAAAGAAGTAAGTCCAATAAAGAACCCTGAACAGTAGTATAAACAGAAAAGCTTAGGCAGAGGTTTTGCCAGCGTGAAAGAACACTTCTTCAGTACTATGGGCGAGATTCCATCTGGACCAACGGATTTGTGTATGTTAAGACTTTTGAGTACTCCTGCAACTGTACGAGTGCGAAACTGGACTTGTCCCATGGAAAAATCGATGCTCTCGAGTACAGGCGGAGACAAAGCGTTATCTGGCATCGTGGAGTTCACTAAAAAGTGAGCAGCAAGTAGATTGGCTTTGTCTTAGGCGCTGACAGCTGGAATGTCATTAGCATTGGGATGGCAAACGAGGCACAATTTTTAATATTTTTGACGTTCAGCTTTATTCTCGCTTCCTCCAGTTTTTTAAATACCTTCTTGGTCAGAACATTTAGTGTTTTAAGATCAGGTGCATGAATCACCATATCATCCATTGATACTTCCGTATTTTCACAGTCGTCGAGTATATCAGTCAAGTAATCTTCAGGGAAAGCTGACACCAATTCAGGGTAACAGCTACACTGAGATTAACAAATTAAACAATGAAGTCCTCAAAGCACAGAAGTGTATTATAGAATCTTTTGAGGCCGCCTGTCCTCTAAAACCGGTACCTAGAAGTGCAAAGCAATAATGGTGGAACGGCGACCTCCACGAAATAAGGAAGGTTGCTAGACAACGCCTAAATAAAGCTTTAAGAACCAACGAAGAAGCAGACTGGAAATCCTATAAAGAAAGTAAAAGAGGCTTCAAGAAGCTCACCAGGGCTGCTAAAAGGGAATCATGGAAAACTTCCTGCACCAACATATGCGATAACAATGGAGCAGCGCGATTAAAGAAGATTCTGTCCAAGGGACCACCAAGTTATCAATTTCTACAGGCGGGCAATAACTTGGCAACGGCAGCCGATACCTTGGAGACGCTGATGTGTGTACACTTCCCAAACTGTTTCAACGAGGCAGCTACACCTTCCAAGCGTGGGCTCACTCGAACTAATACAAAATGGGAGGACACTGAGAACCTAGTTGATGCAGATAAAGTGACCTGGGCTATTAACTCATTTGCGCCCAATGGAGGCCTAAGTGAAGAGCATAAGCTCATCCTCTTAAACCAACCATATCAGTCATAATTTTTTGAGAGATTTCTGGGGCGAAAGCTAAGACAAATGAAACTCTTACCTAAGGTGTAGCCATAACATAATTATAAGGTATCAATAGATTTGAGTATCAAATACTTGTCGTATACCGCAACAATGCTCTGGTATCCTCTATGACTACAAAAATTTGGTTTATAACTAAATTCCAGAGCAAACGGTATAGCACGCACCTTTGGAGGAGTATCACGATGTGGATATTTCTTGGATGAGCTACCACCAATTGATCACTGTTCTGTAGGGTATGCGCTCTATAATCCAGCAGATACGATCCGTCAATACTGAGGATACTTAAAACATTAATAGATCAACTTGGTTCGAACTTGATTGAAGGCTCACTCTACCTATGTCAAGAAAATCTATCAAGGGCTATCTCAATGGTTTGGCTTTTGTAGTATGCACCACGATACTTGTACTGTCAACTGATTCCTTGATTAGGGATTAAGTAAAAAGCAGGTCAAGCTGGATGAGATTTTGACTGCCATTACTCACTTTGACCCAAGTATTTGGTATTGTTCAGAATGCCAAATAGCCCATTAGAATGCAAGACAGGCTACAACTTATCGGCAGTAATAGAAAATGTGTTTACTTCGCAATAAAAATTAATGCAAATAGTGTAGATAAAGCTATCGACACACCATTTCCACCAGCTAGAATGGCATTCCTACTCCAATCAGTATGCATAGCCTCACTTATTAAATACGAAACTATTTCACTAAATAATGCCTGCACTAATGCAAATCCCCATCGAATCGAATTACCAAAATAATAATTACGTCTCTGGTAATAGGGACGAACCATCATCACCGCACCGTGCCAAATGCGATTCCATTTCCATTTGCATTAATTCACCGTCTATGCCGTTCGCTCACTTCCTGACTCTACACGTAGTAGCAGTTCGTTTTGGCTACACAAACAATCTACCAATCTACAATCTACTATTACCACGACTAATCATTGCATTCCGTCTGTGTATTCCCCGACTTCATCAGCCACACACTCGAATCGCGCGTCAAAATGTAGTTCAATATAGCCAGCCAAAACGGATTCACCTGACTGCCGCCACAAATTCAATTTCGATGAAATCCTGAAATTACGAGCGCTTTGTGCGTATCTACAACGCATCCTACTACAACCCCCTCATACTTTTGTGAACCTTGGCAACACCAAAAGTTGGCAAAATATTTTCGCATCTCGTTTATGGTAACGAAAAACTACCAACACCCACAGTAGAATGAGAAAAAAACTACAAACAAAAAAAGTATCTGAACGGGATGCGGTGGATTGGACGGGGAACTCAATGTGGTGATTATTAAATTCAGGTTATGCTGATGATGTGGTCCAATCGTGTTATGGTCATTTGGTCCTGGATTGTGTGCACTGATGAAGCTGGCCGCACCTCGTACCACCGATGAACTGATGACGACGATGATGATGCCGGCTGATGGTGACGGTGATGGTTTCGCGAAACGGACACAACGAGGTTTTGATTGAATATTGAACGTTTATTTAGCAGAAACTGGCAACGGGTTCACTGTTGGAACATAATCCGATTAAGCGGTTTGTTCTCATTCGTGGCTTTCATTTTGATTTGTGGTACAAATGAGTTGAGTGTGAATTTGTTTTTTTATTATTGATTTGCGGGAGCTTTCCTGCTGACTTGTAAACTATCCAATTGGTTAGAGTATTTCATCAGGATTAATTTCCTTTCCTTTGGACATTATTTCCCTTACAGCGAATAAATATTCTTCCAAAACTGAGTTGTACCACCAACTTGGTGTTACACAAAATCTATCTAATTTATGCCATGTTAGTCTATCCGTAGCCAAATCTTTGCATATTCCTTGCAGGTCCTTGTTGAATGCCCAAAGTCATAACTTGTTCCATCAGTTCAATATTTCACAGGATGTGTAAGAGAAAAGCTACGCTGTATAATGCCTTTCATCTCGATCTTAGGAAATCTGTCGAAATTGTAATTTATTATTGAAAGTTGTGCGAGCAGAAATTTTGCTCCAGCTCCTACGATATCGTCGTCGTCGCCATATCGAATCATGAATGAAACAAGGCATGCTTCTGAAGCTGAACAGTTGCAGTCATGGTGGTGTTCAAAGTGTACAACTACCATATGGAGAAGGTTGCTGGTAGAAATATCGATTTCAATCGCTCCCGACTGTAAGTGTATCAATCCTTGGAGCTTTTGTTCTTACAATGGCTGGGATATGTATGCATGTCTCAGGACGAAATCCTCATCCATGTGGAGGGAGATGAATATGCGGAAGATGAATATGCGCCGATTTTCTCTTCTTAAGGTTCTTAAGTGACGTTCTTTAGTATTCAATAAAGTGCAAGGAGCACGGAAGCTCCTACATATGAATATGGATAGGAATTCCAATGATGTTTTCTGACAAAAGAAAGTTTACAGTGCATGAGTGGATGTGTAGATATAATGAATGTTTGAAATTTGGGTTGGGTATAATGGTGCTTGAGGTGGAAATGCTACTCCATTATTGCAAGTTACTCTTGAGACTATTGAGAAGCTACGAGTAGACAGTTTGTTTGCGAAGATTGAATACTTTTATAGGATGTTATGGGCACAACGAAAGGAAAGGATTAGTGGTGTACTTAGAACCACTCCTACGGATATACTAAACATTTGGATAAAAACTTCCCGGGCAAAGAATCTGTTCATTTCTACACGGAGGGTGGTTGGATTTTTTCCGACAGGCTAGCATCTCTTTTAGTCTCCCAGATCACTGTAGCGTTTTCCAGGAGCAGATAATGTCGATCAAAGGCGCTCTATCTTGGCTGAAATGGAAAGTAACACCTGCTAAGGATATAAGCATCTTCACTGATAGTCCAGCCGCTATAAAATCTCTGGAATCGATCTTATCCACATCAAAGTTGACTCCGATTACTGCTCGTCTCTTAACGAGATGTCAGAGCATTTATGTTGGAACGTTGACTGATATTGCCTTTTCGACGAGGTTCGAAGGATCTCTCCTTTGAAAATGACAATACCAACTGAGCCGGTCGTTCTGTACCTTGCTTGTGATGGGTTCTTTTACATGAAGGCTTCCTCGAATCTTTGAACTTCTTACTCTATCAAACTTTGTTACTCATGCTGTCATTCGAAGCATCTTCATCTCAGCTGCCGTTGATTTGCCCTCATACTTTTTGTACATTGTCCAGCATTGTGAACCCTATGTGAGCGCCGGACGTACAACTGCAGTGTAGAGCCTTCCTTTCAGCTTAGGGGACTTTTTTCGGTCACAGAAGATTGCGGAGTTTTCCCGCCACTTCATCCACCCTACGCCTACGCAATGATTGATGTCATCATCACAAATTGCTTCGATCATAGATCCTAGATAGCACTTCTCCATTCAAGTAAATGTCTGGAATAGGCCGGTGTAGATCAGAGAACGGGCAGCACAGATACCCTGTCTTTTTTGAACTAATGCGGTACCCATTTCTCTCCAAAACATCCATCCATACATCAAGCGCTCGTTGCAGGGACGTTTGATTTTCACTTATGATAGCTCCATCGTCATCAAAGAATAACTGATGCACTTAGGGATCCGTCACTTTTCCTTCAAGCAGATAATCAAAGGACTGCAATAAATAGCAAAGGACTGAGGACGCTTCCCTGGTGTACACTGACTTTGATTGGGAAGTCTTCGGTGACTCCTGCGGGACATCTTACTCTTGTCCTTGCTCCCTCATACATGTCCACGTCATGAGCACGTAGGTTTCTCGAACTCCTCGTTCTTAGCGCCACCCAAAGGCTTTTTCAAAATCAACCAACACCATATGCAAGTCCTTTAAGGAATCACGATGTTTTTCCATTATGATTCTTATACTTTGGATTGCATCTGTTGTTGATTTACCCGAGACAAACCCGCACTGGTCATCAGATAACCGTATTATTTTCCGCAGTCGGCCATCTAATACCCGCTCAACGATCTTCATGGTATGTGACATCAACTTGACAGAACGGCAGTTATCACAGTTTCCCGTATGGTCCTTTCCTTTGTGCAAAGGAAGAAGATAACTTTCCCTCCACTGATTAGGCATTGGATCACAGCTCATAAGTTTGGAGATAAGAATCACAAGCCATCTGGAACCGACGATGGGAGACACATCTTTTTCCAGAACTCATAGGGTATCTCGCCTGGCCAAACCACCAGTATTTGACCACATTCCTAACTTCGACAGTAATGTCGGATACTTCGTCACGGTTAGGAGGACAATACTGTCGCTATCTGTGGAGAATTTTATCGTCTTCCACAAGAAGCTGACCTTGAGCATTGTTGATAAACTTTGGGGAACGAATCTCTTGAAACAATTTTTTTCAGAGTAGGATAAAGCAGTGTCATCAGCAAAGGCTAATATTTTGCCATCAAAACTTTGAACGAAAGTGAATTTACAAAAATTAAAAATAGGTTCGGGCCCAAAACCGAACCTTAAGGAACACCTAGGTTGAACTGTAATGTCTTATAGATCTCCCTATGGGTTGACGCACCCGCTTGCTCAATATATTTTTGTGGAATACATGAATCTAACTGCGACAAGAAGTCATATAGTCTATCTAATTCCAAGTTGTATTCATAACTCTTCATCAAATTTAGTACGTCTTTAAACCACAAACTTCTCGTACTTACTGCATAGGTACTTGGTAACAATCTTTAGTAATCGTTCTTCTCCCATCCTGAATGCGCTAAGAATATAATTAATGCTCAATTTGAGTAATTGTAAGAACAGTGGGGTAAGTCCTGTAGTTAGGTGCAGCTGTAGGTAATCGAAATGTCCTTCGTAGATAGAATCTCTGCAGCTTTTCTATTGTATCATACCACATATGAGCCCATGCTTGTTCTCGAATACTTGGTATTTTACACTGTGAGGTATACTGAGGTTTTGGAAACAGTTTCCCCACGTTGAACTAATTGCACTTTTAGATTGCAGATGTTTTTCATTATTGCTTAGCAATTTCAATAACCTCACCGTTAAGTATCCACCTTTCCACTTTGCGGGTATACCCACACCTCTTCTGAAAATCATCACCTTTTGATTTGTTCAAATTTATTTGCAGGTAGACTCCACAGCACACTGTAATCGTAAAGTCGATTTATCATGAGTTGCAAGGTCTCTGGTGAACTTGACAACGTCATCAGCATACAGAAGAGCCTTAATATTGGTACCCGCATATGAAATCAACCCTGGGAGGTAATCAGTGATGTCTTCAATGTAAAGAACAAATAGTGTCGGGCTTGCGTTGCAACCCTGTCTAACTCCTATCTCTGTAAGTAATATCATTGTTCCTATGTAATCTTATGATAAGTATGTGGTCCAAGCAAGGTCCTCTGGTAGGTTTGTTCACCAAAGAGCTAAAGCCAAAGGAAGATAGGATTGCCAGGTTATCAGTTATCAGCAAGGTGAATTAGACAAAAGGACTTGATTTTTGCAACAAAAACCCAGAAAATTCCACCAAAAAAGCAATCTGTACACTCCAACTTTATATATGACCCTCATCATCTTAGTCCTACTTTACGGGTAAAAAAACATATCCCTTGGTTGTTTTGACGGTTATATCGCAGAGGAATGGACAACAACGAACTATACCAATTGTATAGCGACATCGAGAGTCGGAAGGGTTGGAATCCATCGCCTGAGATGACCGGGATATGTAGAGCGAATAGACATCAACGTTCCGGCCTAGAAAGTCTTCGAGTCCTTCGCGGAGAGACAAGGCGGTAAAGGAAGAGCTCACTTAATTTGGCGCACACAAGTGCAAAAGGTACCTCAACCAACTTCAGGTGCAAAGCTAAAAGTGGCTAGCACAAGATAAAGCTAGCTGGAGACGTTTGTTGATTGAGGCAAACGTCCAGTCCGGACTGTAACGCCATCTAAAGTAATGTAAGTGAGTGACGCCACAAAATTCCATTATTCACGCACTAAAATCTAGTTCCACAACATTTAAAGTTGAATTTCGATAGTCTGGGAGGGAGAAAAGCACAACAGCAACATCCTCTATTTGAATATTTTGTCCAAAATCATGTTAAATCATTCAGGACTACACTGCAATTACCACAGAACCTCCGTCATATCTCTGTTTGAACATGCCCACAGGTGTAGTTTAAATGACTTGTGTTTTTGCAAAACAAACTAACACCTCATCACACAATAGAGAACCCCGAAATATATTTATGCAAAACTGTCAACAAAACACGACACAACAACTGGAACAATAAATTGTTCAACAATTTGTTTTTCTCACTCCCGAACTGACACATTTACACAACATAGGTACTTTCTCCTGGTACGCCTCATCCTCGCAAACATGTTTTGAATACACATCTACAGATATTAAACTGTACATGTGTAAATCACGCATGCAAATTTGTTTATGAAACACTCTCAGTATCCCTTTTTTTTCCTTTCCTCTTGGTGTGGGAGTAGTATTTCAGTTTGACAATTGTGGGTGGTTTTTTGGGGGCTGTCATCCTGGCAACTGATGGTAGAAACTATTTCGTCCACTTTACATCAATTTACACTCTGTCGACGACTCAACCACGAATTTGTTTGCAAATTACCGGTAAAGTGTAAAGGTTTTGTTCACGTTCTACAGGCCCGGGATCCAATGGAATATCGAATACGAGAAGCGAAATACAAATCAAAAAGTTGACGTTTGTTAAGCAAACAGAAGGAGTACACTGTCAACGAAGAGCTTGGGAAAATTCTGTTAACCGAATTTCTGTACAAATATTTTGTGTGTACATATCTATCTGTGGGATATAACCGGCAGTTAATCGATTGCAATGGAATTGACAAAACTGTTGAATCGATGGAGTGTGTACAGTGCGTGTTTGTAATTGCAAATTGATGCGCGTACGTGAAATAAATTCGATGGATGGATGTGGTTAACCTATTTACAGATGTAGACGGGGGTGGATGTTGTGATTATTTGCTCGATTGTAACAGAAAATTAATAAATCTGATTGAGTTCTAATTGGATACAGTAGCGCCGGACTGATATTTATTTATCAGCCTAAGGGTAGGCAATATTTCTTCACTGTTTTAATGGATCGGGTTGGTATATTGGCTTCTGGAGACTTTTTTTAGGTTGTCGTTTTAGATAACAGTGATCTAATGAGTTGCGTGAGTCGGCAGAGGGCGTATTTCGGTGACAGTGGCTTACAAATAGTGAACTCCAAGAAATGGTTTCTATTTTTAAGGTGGAATTGTCGAAATTAAATAACTCTTAAAAATTGTATTTCCACTTAAAAACTATTCAGTCATAGATATTGCTTTAAACGGTCTGAAGCTCGATTTAGCTAAATATTTGCAGCTCCAACCTCGAAGCAGTTGAGGAGCTAATCAATCTCGACCTCATCTGACGACGAGTGACCCTAGAAAACTGCTAGTGGTTGGAGAGCAAACTTATGCTTTTATACGGTGCAATATGCTGGAGTAAGCAGGGAACTTAACAGATATACCTTTATAAACGAAGGTATAATCCTTCGTCGGATATTTGGTTCTATGTGATGTCAAATGGAAGAAAGGCTCTATTAGATGTACCAAGATGTGAATGCAGTAAAATCAAGTCCAAGGCCTGACGAATAGACTAACTTGGAAACATCGAAACGAATGTACAACGACTCCCATTCAAAAGGGTCTTCGACCAGGAAGATCAAGTCTCAGTTTGAAAGACCAAAAGATCACTGATGCCAAGCTCCTTGGTCTATAGAATTGCAAACAATATGCCCAGGATCGACGATTTTGAAAAGCTGATGTGCATCTGGCAGAAAGCCAGTAGTTTCACTCTAGTAGTTACGCCTCTATAAAACTTATAGATTTTAAGGCGTAAACGCAACTAACAGAATCACCAATTCAAGATCGGAGCCATTGCGTCCCTCTACACCTACTTTTCACATTTTCTTTAGACGATTAGGGTAGAACTAGACCTCAACCAAGAAGACTCTTGAGGCAGCACGACCTTTGCTAGAGCTGTCTCCAGTTGTCTAGATATTCCAACTCCAGTTCAAGTTATCGTAAATCAGGTCTGTCTCTTCTGGGCAGACTTCCTGAAAAAAAAGATTTGAAAGTTTACAATACATTCGTGATCTGGTCACATTGAATGTTGAATGCGTGTCTTCATCAGGTCGAGGTGGTTCAGCACTCATATCTAGGATGATATGATGATATGATGATATCCTGTGATGTTTACCGGTGATGTTTTTAACGGTTTTCATGTGGAAATGGGTGACAAGGGTAAGCCAAGAAAAGAAAAGAAAACTAAATGGCGAAGAAAAAATGCTGGTTGATGTTCGCTGTTCTTTTTTGTGTCCTTCTTCCCGCTGATCTGTTCCTTCCCGCTAATTTCATTGTTCCGGGGGACATGGATTTACCCTCGTAACTGTCCTTCGCCACTTTTCGTTGGCCATCGGTTTCGGGTATTTTCCATCTGAGCGGAGTGAGAAGTTTTTTGCTTGGGATATCCTCTGCAAAAGGTGAGTTGAGTGAGTACGACATTTGTTTACCTTTTTGTTGAATTATTGCCTTTCTCTGATGTGTTTCGCGTATGGGTATTCGGTCCCTATGTTCCGGTGAACAAACTCCGGAGTCCTCGGTGGCCTATGCCATGAGCAAAGCCGACATTGAGCGCAGGTGCAGCCGTGTATAATTGCGCAAGTTAAATTTTTGGAAATCTGGGGTGGTTTTCTTCTAAGGTGAGTCTTACGCATAGGCAGATACTGCGGGTGGGTTTCTTTTTCAAGCGACTATATTAAGACGATTAAGGCATTCTGACCTTACTTCTCATTGGGTTTGGCAGTGAACGCTTCCTCGAGGAAATTCGTTGCGACATGACCCAGACAGAATAGTGTGACGTTGATATAAGAATCGTCCACTTTCAGTGACTTGAAACAGTATGTACTTTATACTTACCTCCGGAATAGCTCGTTGTGCACGAATCAGTAAATCAGCTGCGCTCGATATCACAGCCAGATGACCCTTGTCGCCACCATTCTCTCTGAAGTACCGCAGCGCTTTGCGTGACAAGTTGAGTACAGAGAACACATTTAATTGGTCATTACTTGGTCAACTTCGATGTGACCTGCCAGCGTAGTCCACCAGAATGTTGAGCCTTCCGAAATGATCTACCAGAGCTTTCAAGCACATGTTCATCGGTGGGGTAAAGACTTCATCGTTACACAATAGCTCGTTCTCCTTAGACCAGAAATTGCCACTTTCACTTATTTTTGTCCAAAGCCATGACAATATATTTACCATACATACAACTTGACCACGAAGGAACGAACAGATCAGCGGGAAGTACAGGACTAGTAAGAAGAAGGATACTGAAACGACAGAGCAACTAACATCATCTTACTCTTCGTTTTTTTTCACTTTCATTGGTTTTCTACACGGTATCTCTTCAAATGTTATCATGGTGACTCTGAAAGAGCCTAAATGATGGCGAATCCTGGGTAGCTAATTCATAGTAAACGAGCTCGCCAAGTAGTCATAACTTTTATTGTAAGACGTGGCAGCGTGGTAAACTTACACTCACTAGAAGAAAATAATCATGTGCAAATTTAAAGAGGACACAACTGGCTATAATTTGTCCTCAAAAAGCACGATTAATCTAGCATTTGTCATACCCTATATAAAAGTTCATAATTTTCGGCTCTAAGGACGCGTACATACTTCTAGTCAATTATTTATCCCATGTTTACAAGATAAAAGGGTATTGCGAAGGTTATAAAGAGTGCAAGATACGTACATATCCTTTGAGCACCTCCGGTAAATAATGTTCTACGAGTACTAAAAGTTCAACAAATAATCTAAGATACTCACTCAGATGCTAAGACCCAACTGAAGTGTGGAGAAAAACTTCAAAGAGCTCAGAGGAGACTTCAGATATCTTTGTGTCATGAGAACTACCATAAAAAAAAACCTCACCAGAGGAACTAAATTTTAAACAATTCAAGCTCGATCCTGTACTTGAAATTGAAAACAGCTCAAGCTTTGGGTAAAAATATCAAAGGCAAAGAATAAGTCACACACAACCTGAAACATCAGGGAACAACTATTTTGTAGAGCGCCGTATCTTTCAATGTAAAGTTTAGTAGTAAGCACACTGAAGAAACTTTGACATTGTAACAGGTTTAACTATCGGAGGTCGATAATATAGAATAGAAATAGAGTTGGTAAAAGTATAGATCCCTGAGGCACTCCAGCGTGAACAGCAAATGTATCGGAAGACACTTTACTTTATTTTATGTGGCGTTTACAGTCCGGAGTGGATCTGGGCCTTAACCAACATGTCTTTCCAGCCAGCTAGATGCTTTGCTAGCTGCCTTCAGTTTTTTACGCCGAGTTGGTAGAGGTCCCCATCCAACAGCACACACCACCTTAGGAAAGGTCTTCCTCTACCGCGTTCTGTCCCTCTGAAGTGGATTCAAAGATTCTCCAGACTGGTGCTTTGGTGTCCATACACTGTGTATGTCTTAGTCGGACATTTTTGACCAGGTCTATGTATATCGCTGTTTAGCCCATTCAGCTCTTCATCAAACCTATACCGAAGATCGTACGGAGAATTTTTCGCTCAAAGCAACTAAGAATATTTCCATCCACTTCTGACAGTATCCACGATTCAGTGCCCTACAGCGGGACTGGGACTATAAGGGACTTATACAGAGTTGCCTTAGATACTTATGAGAAGGCTTTGCTGTTCAATTGCCTTCCTAGCCCGTAGAAACAGCGATTAGTAAGAGTAATTCTTCGTTTGATCTCCGTACTTATGTCATTGAGGCTAGGTAGACAAAGTTCTTTACAACTTCAAAATTATATCTGTCCATCATAGTATTCTGTTGAGTGTCCATTCTTGTAGACAGCTTATATTTCGTTTTGCTTTCATTCACCTCTAATCCCATCTTTGACGCTTCCGCCTCAATACTCTCGAATGCAACACTGACGGCCCTCTTAGTTCTTGCGATTATCTCAATGTCATCGAAGCATGCGATTAGAAGCACAAATTTTCGAAACATAATACGTCATCCTGTCTAACACCGTTTCGGAAGTCAAACGGTTTGGTGGTGTTCTTACCGACTTTGGTGGAACAGCAGGAGGTCTTCATCGTCATCCTGCAAGTCGGATGGGTTTGGCAGAAACTAGACATTGCTCTATACAGCTAGTCTCTATACACCTCTATATACCATAGGCAACTTCGATGGACAGGTGGTGGGTATTGATTTGGAATTCCTGGGTTTTTTCTAAGATCTGCCGTAATATGAATACTTGGTCGATTGTAGATTTTTCCGGCATAAAACCGCACTGATAAGGACCTAAAATAATACGGCAGACAAAATCTTGTACGCGACGTTGAGAAGACTTATGCCTCTGCAGTTAGAGCAGTTCAGAGGGTCTTCCTTGTTCAGGATCGGGCAAAAGATGTCATCGTGAATACTGAATGGCCCATTCTGCCTGACAGCGGACAGTTGGTCGTCATCGCCATTTAGCAATCTGCAGAAGTGGTTTTTCCAAATTTTCAGCACCGTCTCCGATTCTACTACTAGAATCGGCTTCGATTCGGGCTTTGTAACCTTGACATATTCTTTTTTAACCTCTTGGTCAATTTGTGCACCTCATTTGTTCATCTCTTTTTCCTTCGGAAAAGTCTGGACTCTTTTTTTTTGCTCTGCTCTTAGGTGTCGTAAGAAACTCTCCTTTCAGCTCTCGTCCTTGCATGCAGCGTCACAAGATATGCCTCTTGTTTAGATGAATCCTCTCTCTGACATTCTTCGGCATGGGTTTCTTCCTTGTTTTCGCCTGGTGTAACCTAGCATTTCAGAGGTGGCACTCCTAATGGAAGTGTTGCCACTGGTCTTCTGTACTCAGTGCTGGTTTGACGGGACTTTTTGAGACGTTGAGGGAAACACAGTTGACAAAGATTCTGGAAGTCTCTTGCGACTACAACAACATTAATTGATCAATTGAGAAGGTCACTACCAATGGTTGAAACTCAATTTCCAACCGAAATACTAGACCTCATAGAGACAAAGCCTTACTTCTTACTCCAGCTTCTAATCAAAAGGAAACTGGAGATGCAATTCCCAAATCTGTCACAACTTTCACAGCTATTTCCTGCGATTATGCTAACCAAATTATATGATAGTTTCAGTTTCCCATTGCGTATGTTACTCCTTACTAAAGGATCCACATTAAAGTCTTAAACTACTCTACATTCTGTCTAATCATATCATCATCTACCTATTCCCAACCAATCAACACCGCAAACGTGACAAACTCATTTCCTTTGCTGACACGATTCATCGTCATCGACATCCGGGTGTAATTTGAAAACTTTTCGCTCGTGATTATGCAAAAAATACAGTTTCGCAGGGAAAATCACAGATGTCACCTGCCATGAAATTCCGATCTGTGAAACATAAAATTTTCCTTTTCCGCACAAGGAAAAACCTGCTACTGCAAGAAAAAAAAAGGGACACAAACACACCCGGCTTCACTACTTCATGCTAATTTTGCTCCTTCTCACCTTCCCTTGCCGAGGAAGTGCATTCTACTCACCCCCTCCCCCCAAGCCGGTGTATCCTTTAGAAAATCTTTCAAGCACCCAATGATTACCTAGATGTGTGTGTACCCAATTTTTATTCTATCAAAATTGGGACATTTGAACATACCATTCCGGGGTATCCTTCCGCCTTAGAGTCTGATACTCCAAATTGCACACCAGGAAGATAATATTCATACACGCACACACAAGTAAGGCTTGTTTGGTGGGTTGCGTTCGGTGAAATTTGTCATCCTTGAATGCAGGAGAACAACTTAAGATTTATGCATTCAACAGATGTTGTCGGCTGATGATGATATGGTTAAGTGTAACATACGCTCAAACCAACACAATTCGAATTAGAAATACGACGACGACGCTCTAGTGCAGCAAACTAACCAAAGTTCTGCAGATTCTAGAAATCAGAACATAGACGGTAAGGGGCAACGAACGAAGATATATAGAATTGGGAAATGGGAAATGGGAATCCAGAAATTTTAAACAACAACCCACTGGAACGGGTGCATATGAGTTTGGATTGTAGCAAGCCAATGACTTTTCAGTGTGAGAGTTGTTGTGGGCTTGGCATGTGTGTGTATCTGGTCTTCGAGGTGAGTACTCGTAAGTAAGAATATTTTATTGTTCTCAACTTGTTTAAGGTAAGACCGGGGTGGACCCACCTACTCATTATTTTGCTGTCAAATGCATGTGTTTTAGATTCACATTCAGTTTCTTGGTTACACTTTCAGGTGTGGTTTTATGTAATTTAAGGTGATTCGGTCAAAAGGATGCAAATCTAGGTTAATATGGATGTAAACATAGGAACTCAATTAACACCTCGAAGCAGAGGAGCTTACGAATTTCTTAAGGGGATGGGACCATGTTTTTTTGTAATTAGTACCAGACAATCCTTGATTGATATTCAATTGCCTTGATTACGTACAATCAGACATCCTTGAAATCATTCTGACAGACTTATAAATCTTCGATTTAATTGACGTCATCTTTATATCGGCCATCACCGATGGAAAAATAAATAAAAACGCTCTCCTTCAATGTGTAATAAAATCCTGACAGCCATTAAAATGCACACATTTTGCGTGTCCTTAAGGAGCAGCAGCAGCATGGCTATCAAACCTCATGCACAACACCCATCAATAAATATTCATCGAAGAATAAATTGAATGGTAAACAATAAATTTGCTATTATTTATCCTATTTACCGTACAAGCAAATTGAAGGCATCCTTCCTTTCAGTCGGGCAATGGGTGATGCTGCTGGTGTTGCACATCCTATTGCCCTGTATTCAGCTACAACATAGTGGTAGTTTGTTATCCTTGTTTAATAATACAAAATCTATCATCGCAGAGAATAAGAAAAAAAAAATTGCAAAAACTATGAACAACAACAAGAACTGCCGCCTTTCCATATCGGCAATAATTTCCGCAGGATAAAACCAGAGAATACAAGCAACGAAGTGTAAATAGGAAAGTGCAACAGTCAGGCTAGAGCGAGTTGTCTCTTTATGTGAAAAATTCACAGTTGGGGTCGAAAATTAACAAACATCTCTTAAACTACTCGTAGGGCTGCATTGAAAGTGTTTTAGTAATTAGCCTCGAGGATAGATGTGGAGGCGGAGTGTATGTTGAAAAAACCTAGCTAAAACGTAGAAAAAAAAGTCTAGTCACTTTTATAAAAAAAAACTAGCTGTTATTACGCTACTTGATGAGGAAAATAAAAAACAAACACAAACGCTGTTTACTCGTATCCTTATTACAAAAGTAACTTTATTCGAAAGATTTCACTTATTTTAATAGAATTTAATTTTAGGACGGTCAAAAGAAGTTCTATTCATGTGACCAGCCATTCGCATGAGCAGATGGCTGGGTTCAGACTACGTGTTTACATGGACATTTTAGACGGGGATTCAAAACGCGCCGCCACAGTACCCCCCGCCTTGTGGACCACGTCAAGTGGTTCGCGATAGCGCTCAGGTGGCCTTGTTATACGACCTGACCGAGTTACTCTAATTTGTGGTACGTAATCGTTCGCGTTGGAAATGTACTTGCTCTCGTCACGTTTCCATTCCCGGATTGTGTAGTGGCGTCTACGACTCATTTCGCTGTAGAACTATTCTCGGGGAGTTCGACAAAAGCCGGTTTCAGCCTATTAATGTTGATATTGACTTTCTTACCCTCAACGGTGAACGCTTTTTCGCCCCATTCATCATCACTTCCTACGGTCCTTTATAGGGACCTTACAAGGAAGTTCTTACACCCCCTTTCTAACGAAAACACATGAGCATTTGGACAATTCCTTGAAAATAAACACTGCTTCTTCTGACTGTTGTGCAGGTGGGTTTTCAAGGCAAGCTCTGCTGATGAAGTCTGAAGGTCTTCTCGAAAAACTGTTCGCAAACCGAGGAGTATCAATGGTAGTGTTTTAGACCATTGCATTTCCTGCCAGCTCATAATGGCCTTTAACGTTCTATGGAACCATTCGAGAAGACCGTTCGCCTGCTGATGGTACACTTACTTACTTATGTCCTGTATCCCCTTGTGGGTCCTAGGGCCTCTACAACGCCTACGCGCCATCGTGTGCGATTTCTGGAAATGTGTCTAAGCTCTACCCAACTCTTTCCCAGGTGCCGTGCTTCCTTCTCAACTGTTCTGCGCCACGTACTCCTAGGACGCCGCGTATCCTGCCATCCTGGGTAAGCGGGTTCCATTGCATCGCTTGGTTAGCTATGGACCTGTCACCCTTTCGGAGAGTGTGATCGATTCACTGCCACTTCCGTCGTCGTATGGTTGTGCCTATAGGTTCATGGCCCGTTCTCTGATAAAGCCGTTCGTTAGAGATACGGTTTGGCCAGAATATCCTTAAGAGGTAACGTAGACACCTATTGACAAACGTTTGCAGCTTCCTCGTGATAGTGACGGTCACTCTTCAGGTACCACATCCATATAGCAGCACGGATTCAACGTTGGAACGGAACAGTCGTAGCTTGCTGTTTAAGCTAATTGCATTACTTCGCCAAACTATGGATAGCATCCCAAACGCAGATTTTGCTTTACCTATTTGGCTGGCTATATCCAGTTCGGTTCCGCCATCGGTTGAGACAATACTCCCAAGGTATTCGAAACTCTCTACTCTCTCAACCGTTTGTCCAGCAATGCATATATGAGTTGATGAGTTTGGTCCTAGGCTGATCATTTTTGTTTTTGCCGAGTTAATTTTCAGCCCTACGACGTCTGCTTCCCTCTCCACATTTGCTGTCATTTGGTGAAGGTCCATTATTCTGTGAGACAGTAGGCATTCATCGTCGGCGTAGTCGAGGTGTTTGAGTTCAGATGTGAGAGTCCATCGAATTCCTCCATTTCCTGTTGATAAGGCCGCATTCAGCACATCGCTAATCATCAATAAAAACAGTATTGGTGAAAGTATGCAGCCTCGCCGAACCCCACTTTGGACTTCGAATTCCTCAGACAGCCTTCTTCTGTGCAAAACGTGACATGTGGACCCATCATATGTAGCCTTGATAATTGCTATTAATTTATCAGGAATGCTTCTCCTGCACAATTGACACGATTGACACTATCAAACGCCTTTTCAAAATCGATGAACAACAGGTGAAGAGGTGATCGATATTTAACACATTGCTCGATGATGATCCGCAGGGTATTGATGTGGTCGACACAGGAGGATCCAGAGCGGAAACCTGCTTGTTCGGCGTCAAGTGTGTCTTCAAGGTGTTCTTTGATTCGCTCCAGGATGATTCTAGCTATTATCTTGGCCACAGCAGGCAGCACGCAGATACCTCTCCAGTTTTCTCACTGCATTAGGTTGCCTTTTGTAGGGAGCTTGACAATCATTCCCTTTTTCCACTCATCCGGAAAACTCTCGGCTTCCCATGTTCTCCCGATAAGTGGGAACAGTAACTCTGCCGATGCTGTAGGCGCATCTGAAAAAGCTCCGCGGGTATGCCGTCAAGTCCTACCGCCTTATTAGTTTTCAGTGCTTTGATTGCGGTAATAATCTCTTCTTTACTGGGGGTTGTGGTGCGAATTCGGGAACTTTTTTCTACTGACACTTCAGTCTGACTTGGGTGCATATTGCTGGCGAATACTCGGTTTAGAACCGAAGCAAAATGCTCCTTCCATCTCTTCAGTTGATCCTCATCCGATATTAGCAACGAACCGTCTAAGCCTTTCACTGGGTGTTGAGTAGAGCTTCGGCCACCTATAAGTTCTTTAGTGATTCTATAAACGGTTCTGCTGTCGCACCTCGCTGCTGCTTCTTCTGCTTCCGTAGCCAGCGCATTGATGTTATTGCGCTTGTCACGTCTGACGCTACGCTGTACTTCTCTCATCTTCATGCGATATAGGGACTCAAGCTCGATCCTCCCTGCTGCTGGAGTTGCTGCAATTCGAGCTCTTAGCTGTTTTCGTTCGTTGATTCTTCTCCGTGTATCCTCAGAAAGCCACGCCCTATGGTTTCCCTGTTTTCACAGCGCACCAATTGTCTTGGATGGTGGCGGGCAGGGAGCTGCTGATTGTTTCCACTCCACGTGAGAGATGGTCCCTTAATTCTTGGCGCAATGTGTCTGTCTACATTGAACCTAGGTATTCTTGTGTCGTTAGATCTACGAACGGCAACAGTGCACAGTCGGAGAGTATCTATCATAAGATGGTGATCTCGTACCAACCCCATGTCGGCACCTCGCCTGTTTGGGACGTCTAGGAGACTACTTCTAGAACGGCGACTGATGGCAAAATGGTCAATTTGGTTGGAGGTTGCATGCCTGTCAGTTGACTGATTTTATGGCAGGCTTTGTGCTCAAACATGGTGCCACCTATGACAAGACGATTTGCGTTGCAAAAGTCAAAAAATCTTTCGGAGTTGTCATTGCGATTGCCTAGTCCGTGCCGTCCCATAACATGTTTGAGCCCTTCGTTATCGCAGCCTACCTTGGCATTCAGGTCCCCCATCACAATGACAATGTCGCCGTTGGATGTTGCATTATGAACAGCTCCCAACTGGTTGTAGAAGTTCTCCTTTTCTTCCTCAGACGAACCATCCGTGGGGGCGTAACACTGTATGATGGTGACGCGACGTACTCTTCTCGGGAATCTGGCCGTTAAAATTCTATCACCGTGCGGCTGCCAGGTAATTAGGCCTCTGCGTGCTGTTGGCGTTAGCAGCAGTCCAACTCCATATCCACGGGGGTTTCCGGTTGGTCTTCCGGAGTAGAGTAATACAGTGTTACGCGTTGGGGATTGGTACTCACCCGCATCTAACCATCTTATCTAGCTTACTCCCAATATGTCCAACCTATATCGCATGAACTCATGCTTCAATTGAAGGAATCTGGCATTCTGAGGTCCTTCACTCTGGGAGTCAAGGAGCGTCTTCACATTCCAGAAACCAATCTTAGTCCGGGTACGATAGCCAAAGGTCCTCAACTTGTTATCAGTCCTTATCCGAGGCATTGTGTCGGTTTCCGTAGCGATTGAAGTTTCGGTAACGCGGGTTGCTGGCCCAGGTTACCTAGCCTAGGCATAATCCCCTAGACAATCTCGCACTTGCAATTTTGGCCTATATATATAAGGATTTATACATGCAGTTGCCCGGGGACCACCACGAGGAAGTAAAGCAAGCACTACATTACGAACTTGATTGTTGCACTACTGGTCCATGTTTTGGACAGTCAGTAGTTTCCCGATCAATCGCCATGCAGATCCCCTGATTGTATGCTATAGTTCGGTTCCTTCGAAAGCTGAAAATTTTTCCTAACTCAGCGAAAAGCTCTGATTCAAACTGTGCTCCTTGATCAGTCACTATTGTCACCGGGGCCTCAAACCTTGGGATCCATTCTTTACAAAAGGCCTCTGCCACCATTTGCGCTGTGATACCCGCTAGCGGGATGGCTTAAGGCCATATCGTAAAACGGTTGATAATAGTCAAACAATAACGAAAACTTTCGGAAGGCGGTAGAGGTCCTATCAAATCTAATTGGATCGTATGAAAACGGTGCACCGATAGGGCTTTTCACATGCTTAGAATCCTTGGACTATTGGCATGCTACACAGTTCCTTGCCCAACGACGCACGTCCTTTCTGATCGACTTCCAGACATATCTCTTACAAACTTCTTTAACTGTTGCTTTTATGCCCGGGTGACCTCCTGAAATTTGGAGGAATATAAAGCCTTGCATTATTCGTTGAGACGTCGCACCAAATCTGCGTATTTGCGGTCGTATATTCACTTATAAGATCCAGGTGGCGTAGTTGTCGAGGCGTAGCTTTATCTAACTTCTGGTTGAACGCAAACGTTAGAGGTTTGTGGTCGGTAAACAAAACAAAGTCCCTGCCCTCTAGCATGTGTCGAAAATGTCGAATGGAAGAATATGCTGCCAATACTCGTAACTCTCTGTCATACGTGCTATACTTCTGCTGCGCGTCCGTTAGCTTGGCGGAGAAAAAACCGAGAGGTTTCCAGTTTCCCGATATCGATTGCTGAACCGGCCCGCCTATGGCGGTATTGGAGGAGTCCACTACCAGAGCTAATGCTGTGTTTTGCGAGGGGAAGACTAAGGTGGTTCCTTCGCTGAGCTGTCTCTTATAACTCTCGAATGCTTCTATGGATTCCTCTGTCCACTCGATTTGGGTTTGGTCGTTTTACTTTTTGCGCCCTTTCAGAAATATATTTAAGACAGCTTGCGATTTACTCGCATTCGGAATAAACCTGTAAAAGAAATTGATCACTACCAAGTATCTTCTCAATTCTTTGACTGTCTTTGGTCTTTTATAAGACATTATGACTTCTACTCGCTCTCCCTGTGGTGAAATTCCGTCAGCACTTTCTGCAAGTAATTGCACTTTTCGAGATTCATTACCAGGCTGTTTTGTTGAAGACGTGCGAAAATACTTTCCAAATGACTCATATGCTCTGATTCGTCCTTGGAAGCCACCAGCGATCGTCAATATATACGAAGCAGAATGGGAACTCACTCATTAAATTTTTGAAACGTCTGGGCTGCATTGCGCAATCCGAAAGTGATTCTTGAAAACTCAAACAAGCCGAACGGTGTACAAATCGCGGTTTTTGCCATATCTACTGGTTCCACCGGAATCTGGTGGTAGGCCCTTACCAATTCGATTCAATTTCTTCTTCGTCCCACAAACTTCTACAATAGTCGTTATGTAGCATACCGAGTCGCTCCGGGGAACGCCAATGACCCAATGACCAGTAATTATTCCGAAACGACCCGTGAGTTATAACGACTAAGTTTCACTAGGGAAGTTGATCTCTTCTTGCTGAAGGTCGGCCATAGCGCCCAGGCCATTGCGCATGCTTGCAAATGAACCCACCGTCTTGGTTGGTCAACCGGTGGTTTCATTTTCTATTTTCTTCCTTAGGGAACTGATTGGGGTTACTACAAAAGGGAGGGCCCGCGTTAAGTACAGCGTTGACCCTTTCCTAGCAAGCTCGTCAGCCCTTTCGTTCCCTTTAATATTCATATTGGCTCTGTATATCTCATTTAAGAGTAATTTGCACGTCCTCACAAGCCTTGATCTAATTACAGCAGTGCTTTAACCTCTGCCTGGTTGTCTATATAGATAGTGATCGATTTATTTGGAGAGGTTTAAAAGCTGGTATTCCTTCTCAAAAACCATCCACCATACTAGTGAACCATATGTGAGAATGGGTGTTACGACCGCTGTGTACATCCAGTACACCACAACTGCATGCCTTTTTGCAAGAATATAAGGCTACGCTAGCTTTTTTGATGCGTTCGGCAGTGTTATCTTTCAGTTCAATTTGGAATCTAGAATTGCGTCCAGGTATCGAGCTTAAATTGAGATACTTAGTTCAATACCATCGATGTTTGGGGGTCTGAAGGTAGGAATCGATCTCTTTTTAGTGAAAAGAACTACCTCCGTCTTTGAGGGGTTCACTCCCAGCCCTTTGCTGCTGGCCCAATTATCCACTAGTTCTAGTGCAAGATTGAGTCTTTCTCTCAGAACCGGAGGGAATTTTCCCGAAACTAGGATGACCACATCGTCAGGATAGGCCGTCGCGTTGAAGCCGTTTCAGTATTACTAAGATCTCATCCACTACGAGGAGCCATAATAAAGGAGACAGAATTCCGCCTTGGGGGTTCCTCTGCAGACCCTTCTCCGGATGGTTACATCTCCTTGCGTTGAAAATTTAACTCTCGATTAAAGCATCTGTGCAATCCAATTGCAGAGGCCCATGTTCAAATGAGCTCTGCGTAGGCTGTCCAGGATCGCGTCAGTGTTTACATTTGAAAGCCCTTCAATGTCTAAGAACGCCCCGAGAATGTACTCCTTAAAGTGGAGGGATCTTTCTATGCTTGATACGAGCTTGTGTAGGGCTGTATCTACCGATCTGCCGCAGATGTATGCGTGTTGTGATCGCCGATTACGGATCTTATGTATACATCTATTAAACGTTCCAGTGTTTTTAGCATAAAAGACGTCAGACTGATAGGTCTAAGGTCTTTTGCGTTGGTGTAGCTCGCTTTGCCTGCTTTGGGAATAAACACGACCCGCACCTCCCGCCATCCTTTAGTAACATATCCTAGCTTAAGACATTCTGTGAAAATGCTCTTGAGCCATGGAATGCAATATCAACTGATTCTTGCAACATCACAGGCCGAATGTTATCCATTCTTGGTGCCTTGTATGGAGCAAATTGCCCAGACAATGTCCTCGAAGTAGGTACACTGTAGCAGGTATTATCCGCCTTTTAATCTAGATATCTCAGTACGTGGAGAATCGATTATAAGCATCGTGATGGTAGCCTCGTCATTTACTCTCTGCTTTATATTGTAGAGAAAATCGAAGTAGCTTACTGATTCTACAGTCTTATAGTTCGCACTCATAGTTGATTTGTTCAAAACTCCGTTCTCCAAGAGAAGTCGCGAATTGAAATCTGTATCCATGCCGGTATACCTCTTAAACATATCCTGGCGCTTCTGGCATGTCGCTGCAAAGCTGGTGCCGAAAGACCTGAATTTAATGCAAAAAAATGGACCGCATTGACAACGCGATTTTAGCGGCTGAATCTGACCCAACATTCATCAAACGCATAATTACTGAAGACGAGACTTGAGTTTATGACTACGAAACGCAATCCAGGCATCAGGTGAGCGAACGTCGTTTTCAGTTGAAAAATAAGGCGATGCTCGTGAATTCTTACGATAAGATCAGACAGTCAACAAGGTTTATTATTTGGGCGTTATGAGACGTTTGTGGGCAAATAACTCGTGGGTTTTACACCACGATAATGCACCGTCGCACAATGCCATCCTTATTCGTGAGTTTTTGACCAAGAACAGTACGAATTCGCCTGACTTGGCTCCCTGCGAGAAACGCGTTTTAGCAGCCGAGAAGAGATAATAGAAAAATCGAAGACGGTTCTGATGGCTATACCAAAATCCGATTATAAAAAAATGTTTCGGGGATTAGATTTGCGCGCTGTCATAAGTGTGTTTCAGTCAATGGAGAGTACTTTGAAGGGGACAATATCGATTCAAGGTAGTATACCATGAAAAACTTTCAACCAAAAACTGCATCATTTCAACAATTTTTAAACACCACTGTAATTTTCAAAACTATCGACAGGATAATTGTGAAAGTGTATTGAAAACCTATAAAGCGTGTTCCTCCCACTATAGCCAGGCTGGCAGCATTTTGCGCGCACCGTCAAAAAGTTGTGTGTGCACTTTTCTGGATGAATTGCGAAACCCCATCCACATTCGATCGGTTCGGTCTATGTTTCCAAGAACATTATCGATACTCCATCGTCCATGCACTAGGAGTCCACATATACACTAAGTTATTGGCCTTTTTCCCACCCCGTGCAAAATTGTATTACCAGGGGGTTGGGGGTGCAACAATGTAAGCGACACGCTATCCATGGATATTCTATGGTTTTTCCTTTTATTCTTTTTTTCCTCCCGATGAAAACTGGAAATTGAGGTTAGGAAGTTGGTATGTCGATTTTATTGCTCGTTTATTGCTCGATTTTGTCGGTTAGATTGTTAGATTGTGTGTGTTATTTAAATTGTTCTCCATCTATGCGATGTTGGCTCGCTAACAAACGGTCTAGTTACGTATACTCGTATGTAACAGTTTGTTATTGTTGTTTGAAGTTTTCCGCTTTTGGTGCAAATCAAACGGTTGAGTGAGAAAGAAAAAAAAAAAAAAAAACTTCAGATGGTAAAACCGACAAGGCTGCGTAGACCTAGCCCCCCATAGCAGTGGGAAGCTCGCTTTTGTTTTGAGGTTAAATGGTCGAAACTTTATAGTAGATGATTTGTTTTCAATGGATCATGAACACTTTGTGTTTTATGGGTTTTTGAAATGTTTTCGCATTCAAAAGTTTTTGGCATAGAGTCAAACAATGTTAGCAGAGTTGGTGGAAAGTACGAGGTAGGGGTGTGAATACCTGAGGAAAATGCAATAGTTTCTGAATAATTTAAATTTCTGAATACACTTTCATGAGAGTTGGGGAGGAATGGTACATAATGCTTTATCCCTTTGGTGTAATTTTTGGAATTGTAATGTATTTTGGCGATTACGACTTACCAGTTTGGTTTGGGCTCTCAGATATCGCTCCTTCGATAGCAGTTCAGATATGATCAACTCTAGATGAGCTGAGCAAACCATGCAACCAATTTTGATTTACATATCTATACCATATATCTAAGCCTTTTGAGGGGGCTGAGCAAAGTAGAACTTTAAGACGGTTTCTTGAGGATCATTCTTGATCTCGCTGCAGAGTTTGAACGAGCATCCCAGTCAGGCATCGCTGAAACGTGTCCCCAAGAAAATGAGCATTTGAACAGCATTTGACGGAAACCTTTAGACTGCAATAATTTTGCTGATTACTTGGGCTTTCAAACAATACGAGCAAATATCACCAATTTTTGGGTAAATATCTAAGGTAATGGAAGTTGATGAATGAGGCACCTTACATGGTTATTGGTCAAGGGGATGACACTAGAGAAAGTGTGCATAAACTAATTTAAAAAAAAAAATCCCGTATCCAGTCAAATATAGAAAGAAAACCCTCCCTCAGTGGTGGAACGAGGAATTCTCTAACCTTAGAAAGTTGACCAGAGAGACCTTCAATATCAGCTTCAGGTGTAAGCAGCCTTACAGATCAATCTATCAGAGTCACTAAGAAATAGTCCTGGATAGAATACTGCTAATCCATTGACATCCTCAAAGACTCTGCAAGACTCAGTAAAATAAAAAATAAAATTCATTTGACATTTATCAATTTCAGACTAACTCAATTTGAACCATGGAAAGATACACAATCGAGCAACGCGTTAAAGTTATTCAGGCTTATTATGAAAATGGGCGTTCAAATCAAAATGCATATCGTGCATTTCGTGATTCTTTCGGTCAATTTAATCGTCCAAATGTGCGTACAATCGGAAAAATCGTGCAAAAATTTGTGTAAACCGGGTCTGTAGGAGATGTGAAAACACCAGTGCATGCTCGTACAGCTCGTACTGCAGAAAATATTGCTGCTGTTCGCGATAGTGTGGCTGAAGAGCCGTCCACTTCAACTCGTCGTCGTGCCCAATAATTGCACCTCTCACGCTCGTCGTTGATGAACATTATGCATAAAGACTTGCATTTACGCGCTTACAAGGTGCAATTGACTCAAGAACTAAAGCCTCTTGACCATTTCAAGCGTCGTCAATGGTCACAATGGTGGCAAGAAATGGCAACAGTGGATGATCAATTTTCGAAGAAAATCATCTTCAGTGATGGGCACATTTTCACCTCAGTGGATTCGTCAATAAGCAGAATTGCCGCATTTGGGCGAATGATAATCCAAGAGTGATTGTCGAAAAACCCATGCACCCACAAAGAGTGACTGTTTGGCGCGGTTTATGGGCTGGCGGCATCATCGGGCCCTATTTTTTCCAAAATGAGGCCGGTCAGGCAGTTACTGTGAATGGTGTTCGCTATCGTGAGATGATAACGAACTTTTTATGGCCCGAATTGGAAGATATGGATGTGGACGATATGTGGTTTCAACAGGATGGTGCCACTTGCCACACAGCTAACGAAACAATGGCTCTTTTGCGCGACAAATTCAATGGCCGTGTTATCTCACGTGGTGGCGATGTCAATTGGCCGCCAAGATCATGTGATTTGACACCGTTGGACTTCTTTCTTTGGGGTTATTTGAAAGAAAAGGTGTACGTCGATAAGCCAGCAACACTTCAAGAGCTAAAGGATGAGATAATTCAGCACATTAACGGCATAGAACCTCAATTATGCCTCAGCGTCATCGAAAATTTGGACCATCGGATGGAGGTGTGCCGCCGAGGTCGCAGCGGCCATTTGGCCGATATTTTGTTCCATATATAATTGAACCATACCAATATTATCATAATAAAAAGAAATGACTGTAATTTCCTAAATAATTTGTGTTTTATTCAAAATCAACATCGGCCCTTTAAACTTAACCACCCTTTACATCGCCGGGCTTGGACGTCATTTGACCCATTATGCTACAAAAATTACAAGATCTAGCAATTCCATGGCTGTATACTAAATAATCAGGTACTCCACTCATCGAGACGTGTGAAAGTGGTTTTCATTCCAAAGGTGGATAGACGCGGTCATGAAAACGCAAAAGACTTCAAGTCAATTTCAATTTAACTTCTTTTGTACTGAAACTCTTAATCGGGTCTTAGATAACCATCTGGGAGGTACAATAGAAGAAACACCCCTCTTCAAATCTCAGCACGCACACGTCAAATTAAGATCTAAAGAAACAGCTCTCCACAAAGTAGTACGAACAATAGAGAATATACCCTCATACACTCTAGAGAATATACCTTGGCCACGTTTCTAGACATAAAATGAGCATTTAATAATGTATACACTGAAGCAATTCTTGAGTTCCTCACGGAACTAGCCATTGCATTATTTCTATGCTCTACCACCTAAATAAAATAAGAATTTCAGAGGATATCACCTGCCGCTTCTGTCTAGAAGTGAACGAAACTGCAGAACACGTACTCTGTGAGTATATAGCTCTGTGTAGAAGTAGGAGAAGCTTCTTCTTTAAGGAGATAACATCTCCATTAGACTTAAGGAACTCCTCCGTAGCCGTAATTATATTTATAAGGAAAGTAGAAGTACTGCTGCCCTAAAAACTGGCCTCTGGCACAATAGATCTTTCTGATCCAAGTGCCTACACGCCATTTAAGAGTGACCACATTCCTGTTAAAAAAAAAAAACAGAAGTCTCTATGCTTAGCACTAGAATTATTTAGGCAACTCAAGGAAATAGTAATATAACCAAATTTCCCACTAGAGGAACACCTCTACTATACGAGTAGCTCATAGTAATTTGTTCGAGCAATGGCTGACATGAACCGATTTTTATGAATTTTTTTTTTTGTTAGTTTAATGGTTTTCGGTGTAAAAGTGAAAATTCACTAATGACGTGGCTCACTAGGATACACTTCCTCAGCCACTACTCAAGCCTATGTCACTTTAGGGCACCATGAATTCCATGGTTATACAAGAACTATCTGAAGTTTCACTAAACAATCTTTCCAGGTTTCCCCAAGTGAGATGAATCGAGTCTCTTCTCTCCTCATCAACCCAGCAACCTAACCTAACTTAAGTTTAGTGAGATTTATTTATGGAAATTCGTATATGAATAGGGTGCGGTATTTAAGTGTTTGTTCCAGGAACATGTGCGGATATAACTGGAATTAATTTTGTCTGTTTAGAATTCTAAGAAACTGAGCACGGTCACGTTCATTACCCCCAATAAATTATCTCCTGCATTGTTTACATATAGGACATATACGTATTCCAACGAAGTGAAAACTTATTGATAAATATTAATTAGTAAACTCGGAGACTGAGCCTTTCGGTACACCAGCATTGATTGAGAAGTGGATAGAAATAAGGTTGATTACTTAAAAAACTTTTAACAACACCGTAGTCTTGAAATTTGTATATGAGGCCATGCCACACTCTGTCGAAAGCTTTGGATATATCGAGTGTAACTACTCTACATTCACCATGTTGGTGAATGCATTGGTTCAATTTTTCGAACAAGTATATCATTAGGTCACCTGTGGTGGTCTTATTCAGGTGGTTTCTTTTGAAATATCCCATAAAGGGGAATTTGACTATGCTCTCTGTGACCTTTGCATTAATGCTATGACGTTAGGTACTTAGAAGGAAAGGTTTCCTTTTTTGGAATTGGCTGGACGTACCCAAGTTTTCACCCTTCCGGATAGATGCTTGTAGAATACGATAGGTGAAAGAGCTTACGTAGAGGTTTCGCCGGGGGTAGAATAACAACTCTTCAAAATAATGGGATAATATCAGAAACATATTTGACCTATTAAATAGTATTATGCATATGCATACATTTTCATGCATTTGCATTAAAATCCAGACCATAGTGATGACAGGCGCACAAATTAGGATACTTCTGAGGAAGGTAAGCTGCTCGAGAAAGCGCTAAAATCGTAGCTTAAATTTGGTGCTGAAAACATTGCTCCCACATACCGAAATATTTTTAAAACACTCTTCAATACTCTTTCAGGGTTCCGCTACTTACAAGGTAATAAAAAGTAAGAACGGCCTGTCTACCTGTCGGTCACAGCCTGAAAACTTTTGAACCGTTTAACGTAGAAAGTTCAAACTTGGATAAGAGATGATATTTGCTAACTCGCAGATAGTTTCCAAGAAAAATTTTAAAAAAGTGAAAATATAATAAATTTTGGAGATTAAAGTGAAAGTCGGAATTGTCTGATCCTTCCAGCTATTTAGATACCATAAAATTTATAGTGGTCACGTGCTTATAGAATTACGGGAACATATGAACCCACTTGAAACACATAAGAACTTTTTCTCAGCTTCGTCATAGTTCGTGAAAAAAATAAAACCAACCACAAAAAAAAGAACGACGACGAACCATTTGGTGAGCACAGTATAAAGGATTATTCATTTTGTGCTTTAGGATTTGAAATGTAAATAAAATAAACAGTTTTTGCACTAAAACCGTTTTTGCCCTTAAAGTGCACTAAAGCTTGGAGATTGTCTGCACAGACACGATCATTAGCATAGCCCCACAAAAATAAATTCAACGTGGTCAGATCACACGATCTGTTTGCATTAAAAGTCAAGGCGGGGCTAACATTGTTACATGTTTCAGAACTCACTAATATATTCTTGTAACTGGCACAATGATGAGATAACGCTTGAAATTCTACCTCAGAGGTCGTGAGATTGAATAGCATAACTATCACTAATCACCAGCTTGTGAGAACTAAACTAATGTCTAATCTTTTCCAAATCGTAGTTGATATCAGGCATTAAGTAAAAACTAGATGCATTCGAATATTATCTGCAAATCCAGTTTGGATTCCTTTGAGGCCAAGGTTAAAAATGGAATTGATAAAAATCAAAAACAAAATAGGACCAAGCACCGAGCCCTGAGGAACACCAATATTAATTCCTTGGATCTCACTAAATTCAACACCTAGCTTGACAATCTGTTTTCTGCCGACTAAATGGTATTCAATCTGTGTTTCATTTCCACCACTGCTGTTTGACGAACATGGTATTTAGCACGATAAGACAGTATGATTTGCACATGCTTAGGATGTCTTCACCTGAAGAATTCTTGGTGCCGTACCTCGGTCCTTCATGGCAGTCTTTTTTTTTTATAATTTGCACGTGTTAAAGGGGATATGAATACCCTTGTACTAATTTTTAGAACACGTGCGTTTTGTGGGAAGAGGAAGAGAGCGAAAAAGACAGAGTGGTGTAGTTTGAAACTTAGGTGGTATTAAGTTTCTGTAAACTCCAAGGGTGGCTGTCCAGATAACTGGGGAGTATTTTGTTTGTTTTCGCTATTATTGTCGTTGCTTATGATTCACAGTATTTTTTTCCGTCCTCCTGATGTCACCATCACGATCAAGTTGCAATTTAGCCATATGACCACCCTACTGCCAGTGTTATGCCTTCACAGTAGAGTTGACTTAGCTTTCGCAAGTGATCGACTTTTTTATTTATTTCTTGCGAAATAAATAGATGATTCTTGACATCACGATTCGAACCGTGAACCAACAGCGTGACAAGCGATGATGTTACCACTACACCACGGCCACCATATCCATGGTCACTGGACTTTGAAATGGTCAAGATGTTGCCAAGCAGCTCTGTCGCGAGGATGATAGCCATTCCATTTTTACCTTGTTCCGATCCATAGTAGAACATCTGTAAGCTTTTGTCTTAGCGTCCAAGAAACGCGCTCGATTCCCGGTGGCCTGCCATTTCATTTCTTGTACACAACGCACAACTTCTAATCATCATTTCTTCCAGCTCGTAGCTGAAACCATTCATACTTCCAAGGTTCCAACTCGCGATTCTTAGGTTACGCCTAAGCCGTTGCATTATTTGTCTATCCCCCGGAAACCGAATAACTCTGACCCGAGCATTTCTGCTCGTTCCAGGATCACAACCATGCGTAGCATTGGAAGTGCCTGGCGGGGTAGTACTTTTCTTTTTAGCGTATTTTTCCATAATGCTAGGATTTAAGCGTCTTTTGATTTTGACACGTGCATACTCCTGATTTTTTATTTATGTTTGATCTTACTTTTACAACATCGGTGATCTCCAGTTGTGTCAACTCACGGATTTGCATGCACACTTGCGGGACAGCTTTAAGATGGTATGTGTGTCGCTAGGCTCACCTGGATATTTTAAAAGATTGCCTAGATGTGACTTTAAGATTGATTAGAAGTAAAATTTCCATAGTATACTGTGACAGTCTATATCTTTTTAGGTGAGATGTGCATCATTATCCATTGTGTTCCTTTGCTTTCAGTTGTCAGGGCTGCATTCAGAACATCTTTGATATCGAACAATCAAACAGTGAATAATAGTGGTGACAGTATACAATCTTGTGGTACCCAACGATGGAGTTCGAAGCTACCTAATTGAACTCCATTGTAAAAAAAAATTCTCAGTGCGATAGGCAGATACAGGATTTGCTATATATAGTGAGGTGAAACTAAATTATTGAATTTGTATTGTACATGAACGTAATTCATTGTAGCGAAGAGCACATTTAAGCAATTTCTTTATTAAACTAGTCTCATCGATGTCTCCGTGAATAAACGCAATTGCTTCTAAAAATTACATTGAAATGTATCAACAAAAAAATAGGCAACTTTCCCAAATTAAGCTTTAAATTAATTTCACACTGGAATCATCACCATAGTGTTCTACTTTAGGTGACATTCATTCCAAATTGATTTCAATTGACACCTCATGCTTCATACAACAATAAATCATATACCCCCTGTCAATTGATTACAACCTTCAATCGAAAATTCCATACAACTTTGTCCCGAATTTCCAAATAGTTCTCTAGAAATTCATTTAAATCATTAAATCACCACCAATCATCGATCAAATGAAAGCAAAATCATCGGAGCGTTCTAAATGAGAAGTAATTCGATGAAAAACAATCAATTTGTTTATAAACTTTCTCTGCCTGCCAATTGAACCAAATTTGCAATTAATTTAAGTTTTGATGCCTTTTGTTCTTCAATGCGCCAAACTTTTTGGCAAATAAATTCCTCTGTACATTAAGATCCAAAATCGCTATCCAACACTCAATCTCGAGTAGACCACAAATATCCCGAAAACATCTCTTAGAATCAATTAAGCCTTTCACCGGAGAACTAATAATTTTCAAGTGCAAGGCAAACGAAAGCATCGTTCGCCTGCAATAAAAGCGAGTTGCATGCGATTTCGTAGGAGCAACGCCAGTGAAAGTACAAATAGAGAGTTGTTGCCAAAAAGTAAAAGATACTTGTAACTCTGTGTGGGTTAGATAGGAATACCAACTACCCCCGTTCCCGCATGGAAAGGGAAAACTTCCAATGGAATGAAGTTGAAAAACTTTTCAATTTCACAAATTGAATGAAAAATTATTCTGATTATTGTTTACACGAAATGAGGCTTACGCAAGCATCAGTCAGCAGGGGGTGAGGGCTAAAGAGCCTTGGGGCATCTCTCCCTGAAAGTAGGTTTTCGAGAAAACTATTTACGGGAGAAGCAAATACTATGAGTAGGGTAATATTAAAATACTTTGGAAAACAGAGGAAGTTGAGTACTGTTTTAATATTTTATTTGTTTCTGACTGAAAGGGCTGCTGGCGCGAATGCGATGTTGAAATTTCTTTGTTTTGATGCGCCTCGGAATAACTCTTTAAATATGAGAAAACAATCGAGCTTTTGTGCAAACAGTATGTAATTAGTCTGAAGCAGATGGAGTACAAGGAGATTGGCAGGATAAATTAGTATCTCTTACGCCTGGAAGAGTATTGTAATGGATTTGTGTTTGGGAAGAAAAGTTTTCTTCTGTGTATTACTGTAAGGTTAATTGTTTTCGCGTAACCTTTTATAAGAAAAAAAGTGTTCAGTCTTTTTGGTACTCAACTAGCTGCAGATAGGTATTTTCGTACTCAACTAGCTGCCCCCCGAGAAAACTTTTAAGGTACTTGACCCAAATAAGGCCCATCTTATTGCTCGTATAAGTCTTAGACGGGGCTGCAGCGTTATTCTAAGACATGCTAAATTCCAACAAGATCAAAAAGTGAGACAAAAAAATACTGCAATATCCCAAAGGCAGCAAATCATTCATGTGGTCTTTCGACGATCGCATCGAAGATTCCAGCGCTAGTCTTACTTACTTACTTAGGTGACGCTACAGATCGGGGTGAACCTGGGCCTCTAGCAAGCCTCTCCAATTAGCCCTGTCCTTAACTAACTGCTTCCAGTTGCGCACTATAAGTTGGTTGAGGTCCCCTTCTATTTGTGCGCGCCACCTTCATCCTCTACTGCGTTAGGTTCCAAGACTCTGTGGGTCGGAGCATTAGTGTCCATTCGCTCTATATGTGGTAGCCATTTTAGGCGACTGATGCGCGGTTTTTCTATGTGGATATCACTGTACAGCTCGTAAAGTTCGTCGTTCAATCTTTTCCTCTAAAGACCGTCAACACAAACGGGACCTAATGTCTTACGAAGAATATTTGTTTCGAAACGACGGAGGATATCTTCATCCGCTTTCCACAGAGTCCATGATTCAAAGCCATAAAGCAGGACTGGGATGAGTAAGGTTTTGTATAGAGTCTCCTTAGTTGTTCGGGATAGAGCCTTACTACTCAATTGCCTTCTCAGCTAAAAGAAACAGCGATTGGTAAGAGTTATTTTTCCTTTGATTTCAGCTGAGGTGGTATTGTCCGAATTTATAGCAGAGCCACGGTAGACAAAGTCTTTTACTACTTCGAAGTTATAGCTACCGACTGTGACGTTCTGTTCAATTCGTCGATGTTATGTGTCCCTTCTTGTTGTACTTGGTTTTGCCCTCATTTACCGCTAAACCCATTTTGGCAGCTACCGTTTCAATACTAGTGAACGCACCAGTGACAGCTCGCTGAGTTCGTCCAATTATGTCAATATCGTTGGCGTACTCTAGTAGTTGCACACATTTTTGAAAGATTGTGCCTCCGGTATTGGCTTGTGAGCTCCGCACAATTATTTCAAGTATCTTGTTAAAGAAGTCACATGACAGTGCATCACCTTGTCTAAATCCTTTTTTGACATCGAAGGTCGTTACCGACCTGGATGGAGTAGAGAGCATTATCCGTCATCTTCCACAAGTGGACTTCACATTACTCTGTACAGCTCATCTCTATAAATACTGTCATATGGACTTTCCCGGTCTGAAACCATACTGATAGGGGCCAATCAGGTTGCTGACGAAGGGTTTCAGACATTCACACAATATGGCAGATAATATCTTGTAGGTGATGTTGAGAAGACTGCTACCTCTGTAATTGGCGCAGTTGATGAGGTCCCCATTCTTGTGCATCGGGCAAACGTTGCTGAGAGATGATGTATGCTCTCTACCAAGTCATCTCCAGCTGCTTTGAACAACTCGGTCGGTAGGCCATCAGGTTCAGCAGCCTTGTTGGTTTCAAGCTTGGATATTGTTATCCTCACTTCGTTTTGGTCAGGTGGACACAAGTTTTGGCTATCATCGTCTATGTTGAATGGTCCATTCTGCCTGACAATGGATTGTTAGTCTTCGTCGCCGTTATACAGGTTATACAGTCTACAGAAGAAGTTTTTCCATAACGCCGACTGTGACTCTACTACGAGGTTTCCTTCTTCATCTCTGCAGGTTTCTGTACAGTTCTGGTTAGCGTGACATGTTCTTTTTACCTTTTGGTAAAACTTCCGTATATTATTCCTTGAGTATAACATCCCAATATCTTCGATCGCACGCTCCTCGTGCTCTTTTTTCTTCCTTTGGAGAAGCCGATGTTTTTCCCGTCTCTTTTGCTCGTAGAGTTCACGAACAGCTCTCGTCCTTCTTTGCAGCGCCGTTTTGTATGCTTCGTGTTTGGCTGCATGTACTTGCCTGTATTCTTCGTCAAAGCAGGGGTTACTTGGTGGTGGTAGAGTGAAACCAAGCAATTCAGTTGCAGCATTTCTGTTGGCATATTGGCAGTGTTACTGGTCGTCGGCATGGGAGTTGTGGAGAGGTTTCGGGATACGCGTTCGGTGAATTTTCTCACAGAAATTCTTCTTTGTTGTAGAGCTTGGGATATCCGCATTCGTACCTTGGCTGCAACAAGCTAATGATCCGAGTCTTTGTTGGCTGCTCGGAAAGTTCGGACATTCAGAATACTGGAGGCATGCCTTGCGTCGATCGCAATGTGATCAATTTGGTTGACCGTTGCATGATCAACTGTCATGTCCCCTTGTGGATATTGAGATGAGGAAACCGTGTGCTTGCTATAGTGACGTCCGTTGTAAGTCCGTTGCCAGACGTGGTGTCGTGTATTCTATGCTTTACAACTGTCCTACCAAAGATGTCCTCCTATCCAATCTTGGGATTAAAATCGCCCCAACACGAGTTTAACGTCATATTTAGGACATTGCTCGTATGTTTTGTCGAAGAGCTCGTAGAAACACTCTTTGGTGGCATAGTCCTTGTCCTCTGTGGGGGCATGAGTGCATATTAGACTAATGCTGTGCGAATTTAGCTTTGATGCGGATTGTCATAAGACGCTAGCTTCCGTATTGGAAGCTCAAGACTTCTTGCCTAAATTTGCATAGTATAACAAATCCGTACCCAAATAAGCGCTGCTTCTGCTCTCTCTAGCAATCACCGTTATAAATGTCACAGTTCTTCAACCACTTTTTACCCGGTCCATCCCATCGCACTTTCTGGGTGATTGTAAGATCGGCTTTATAGCAGTCTAGGACCATTCTAGCGTTCGGTTGCACGCGGCCTGTTAAGGGTCCGAACATTCCACGTGTAGATCCTTCTTTTTTTTTCGGGGAGGGTGAAAATCTTCTAAAGACACCATAAGGCCAGGGCGCGCGTGCTTATGGTAGTGTCAGATTTTTACTCACTAAAAACACCACTCTGCAAGATTAATACTACAACTAAGCCGACGCTTATCCAGCAGTTTTATTTTCGCTTACGAGACTCGTGATTTTTGGAGAAAGATGTTCGTATGTAATTTAAAAAGATTGTAGCGCTTTAGACAGGTTAAATTCCAATGAAAGTTCCTGCTATTTTCACGACCGGCATATACTATGACGCGAGATCAAACAGGTTTTGTCCTTTGAAGACGACGAATTGAATTGTTCACGTCAAGTAGTTGAATGACGGTACGGTTACAATGGCCGTGAACACGATCTTTGTGTTTACGAACAAAATTTTTTATCTCTTCGACGACGCTGGGAATTCCCAGGTCCCGATGAATATCTTCGTTACGTATGTACCACGGTGCGCTAACGATCGTTCTAAGAACTTTATTTTCAAAAGTTTGTAGGATGTTTCTATTGCTTTTCCTTGTACAACCCCATAGTTGTAGACCATACGTCCACACTGGCTTCAGCACTTGCTTATAGATAAGCAGTTTGTTATGTAGGTTCAACTTCGAATGTTTTCCGAATAGCCAGTACATTTGTCGGTATTTGTTTTCGAGCTTGTCGCGTTTCTTTTTTACGTGCGATTTCCATTTAAGCTTAATATCTAGAGTCATTCCTAGATATTGTTCTTCGTTCGCGTACGGTATTTGAGCCGAGTTTAAATATACGGGTAATCTGTCCACTTTTTTGTAAGTAAAGTTGACGTGAGTAGATTTGCTTTCGTTCAGCACAATACGCCAAGAATTCGTCTAAGCGTTATTAATAGCATGTTGCAGGTTTTCAGTTGCTGCTTCAATTGTATCGCCCGTTGTCAATATCGCCGTATCGTCCGCAAACGTGGCGATGACGCAGTTTCTTTCCTGCGGGATATTACGCGTGTAGAGTACAAATAGAAGTGGGCCGAAAATACTTCCTTGTGGGACTCCGGCCGCAATCTCCTTGAAATCAGAGTAACCATTTCCGTGCTTAACACGAAAAAGTCTTTCAGTGAGGTACGATCGTAAGATTAGAAAGAGTTGCCGTGGCAGTAGTCGTTGCAATTTATACTCCAAGCCTTCGTACCAAACCTTATCGAAAGCTTGTGAGACGTCAAGAAATACACCACAACAAATCTTTTTTCTTCGAAAGTTTTCTCAATCACGTCAGTTATTTTGTGGACTTGGTCGATTGTAGAATGTTTGACTCTAAATCCAAACTGATGGTCAGGAATGAGACGTCTTTCATTGATTATGGGTTGTAGTCGTATTGAAAGTAGTTTTTCATATATTTTCGAGACAACCAGCAAAAGGGAAATAGGCCGATATGATTTCTTCTCATTCAGAGGTTTGCCTGCGCTTTTATCAAATCGTTACCCGGTGCTTCTTTCGTCTTTAGATTTTTAATCACTTCCTTCAGTTCAACTAATGCAACTTTTTTTACTTTAAAGTTGTCAGATGTCGTGACTGGGGAGTCGGACGTTATCAAAGGGCCGTCGAATAGGTTAAACGTTTCTTCTAAATGCAAAGCAAAAAGTTCTGCCTTTTCTTTGTCGCTCTTGGCCCAAGTTCTATCGTTTTTCCGAATTGGTGGCGCTTGCATTTGAGGTTTCCGGATGCCTTTTAGCGCTTTCCAAAGTGAATAATTTTATTCTCTTCCAGTGGAGAGATTTTCAAGGTAGGTCGCTACCTTATTGCTTTTAAATTCCCGAATACTATCTCTAAGGCGATTGCATAGTCGGTTAAGGGTCTTTTTATGCTACGGTGCACGAGTGATTTGCCATTTCTTTCGTGCTTTTCTTTTCTCCCTCACCAGTTCAATGATTTCACTTGGATACTTTTCGTTGAGGTTAATCTTATAGCGAAGGTCGGATGTCGATCAAACATTTATGCTGCGTGATAGGTATTTTAAATAGTGTCATTGAGCCAATATTATTCAAGTCATACCAATGACTTTTAGAAGCACAGATGTCTCAGCAAATTGTACAGATAAAAGTTTGATAGTTAAACGAGCCATTTGACCCATTTTACACAACTCTGTAACGTTTCTCCATTACCATTTCAAAAGGCATCATTTGCCATTATTCAGTCCAAAATTAGGTCATCAAATCTACATACTTTCACAGAAAACCTCCAATTATCCAAAAGATACCTCCTTAAATAGTAATCGCAATTACAATCAGCTTTATACATCCAACCATAAGCACTCAGCATAACCTAACTTCGCTTGGTGACAAATCAAAGCCATCAAAAAGTCAACCGCACATCCAGTAACCAATTCCACCTTCCATTCGACTCACCACATAGATGCTAATCTAGATATCATTTACCCCAAGTTCAAATCCATTTGTAGACTCATTTCAATACCCCCACTTCGGTACATCGCAACACATTCCTGTTTTCAGATATCCGATTCTAAATTCGATTGCGATTCCAATTTCACAAAAAAAAGGCAAACAATCAGGTCTGATTGCACAGAAAAAGACCAGAAAGGATACTCGATACTAATATGGACTTTACATTTAATTAATCGCTTTTTGATAGTCACCCAATTGGGGGGGCCGGGAGGTCGGGCAATTCAACTCAGCGCCAGCGCTACTACGACAACACTAAATGGGTAGCAAATTTCAGAAATGGGTTTTATTTAAATTCCAATTATTGCAGTCTTTAGTCGGATACAGGGGGAAAAAAAAGTAGCGAAATACATTCAACAAAATCCTTTAGAGATGTTATCAACATCAATTTCAAAACCGAAAAAAGGGACTACATAATACATACCCGTACTCTTATTCAATGCCACTGCCAGTGTGCTATTAGTATGCAAAATGGCAATCAAAGAACGCATTGAAACTATCCTCTGTGACCTGTGGTCGGACAGCGGAAGATTGTATTCCCTTTCTCTTCAATGGATTCATTGAAATTGTAAAAGAGGCAACATCTATAGTCGGAGTAACAAGAAAATTTACAAGAAGTGGTATTGGAAGCTATTCCATGGAAGGAAGTTCAGTCAGATGGATAATGGGTTCCGGTAAATTTTCGTACAACATTCCCTTATTCGCCATTGTACCTTATCTACCTTACCTATAAAATGTTGCTTCTGCGAAGTTCTTTGACAGCCATGATTCCATCAGATATAGGTCCACTTACCCAGTATCTAGAATCCATAACTGATAAAAGTCAATGGATAAAAAGAGTCGGACGGTCTCTTGGTAAGGAACACATGAATGATGGACCGATGGACGGTCTCTTGACTATGAACGCGGTCTGGGTATGAGCTTGGAAAGCCACATTCCGGTTCTTAAAATTCTAAGAAAACGACTGTAGTATATTTTAATGATAGACCCTTCATTTTAAAACCTTACTCGTAGGTCTAAGGATATTCGCAAAATAAAAGTAAAAAATTATAAAAAAAAAAATAATTTTCTACTCGAATGTTCGAATCCTACGGCATTACTTTTTTTTTATAATTTGCATGCGCTAAAGGGGGCACAGGTGATTGGGAAAGCGGGAAGAGGAACAAAGGAGAAGGCTTTAAATGTTTGAAGGCTGTAGTGATGAGGAAATAGAGAGCCTGGTAGATTATTCAACATTCGTGTCGTTCGATTTAGTATTCGAAGCATGACGTGTATTGAGGGTGACATTTTGGCGATGAACGCAACTGTCTGTTTCGTTGGAGCGTTTTTTTTTTTTTTACAAAAAAGCGATAAAATAGGGAAAGACACGAGACATTTCTACAAAGTTCGAGTGAATCTATGGAGTTCACAATGTCTCTATCACCTATAAGTTTTAACGCGCGTTTCATTACCCTGTCTAGAATGTGCAGAACGGTTTTGGGTGCTCCAGACCAGCAGTCGGTCTTATATTCCAGCTTTAGGCGGATCACACGGGAAAAATATGTATTGCACCGCTTAAGGAATCCTAGATATTCTGCAGCATTTTTGGTGACCTCGGACGTGAGTTAGGGAACGAATATGAAAACTTAGGCTACTGTCATCAGCGAACGAATGGATTAAATTAGAAGTTGCTGACAAGAGATCATTTATAAAAATAAGAAAGAGAGTCGGAGACAAAATACAGCCTTGGGGAATACCAGCATTTATATGGTGAATTGCAGACTTGAAACCGTCGAAGAAAACTTGTATTAAACGTGATTGTGATTTTTTTTTGTTTTTCAACTTTCTGACCTCTTAGTGGAAAAATGCTTTATCATTCACTCCCTACCAGACGTCAGCTACTGTGACTACTTTTTGAACACGTCTATTATTGTATCCCTCAATATACGTCAGCTGTTTGGCTTTCTAAAGATCTATAGATGTTGTTTCCATCATAAGACTCTACGCCTCAACCGAACTCCTCCCTTTCATGACAAACTGTTTTGAAATTTAAAACTCCAGTGATGGTAGTATGAACCCGAGATTGTAGACATCTAACCGATACCACGTTCCAACCGTCAGCCAGCAAACATTTGCCTTCGAACTGTAACTGCCTTTGACATATGATGTCTACTCAACAGAGGGAGTACAAAACCCCACCACACAATACAACAAAAAAAAAAAAAAAAAAAAAACCGAAGAAGTAGCAGAACCCACATAACAAAAGATCTTATCGAGGTCATGATTTAGGTATCCTGCAAAGTTTGAGGTTCCTACATACTCTTATCTCTATGCATTGCATTCAAAAACTATCTCATTCCACAGGCCAGTCACTCGTGAACTTCGTTCTGATTCATTTCGCTTCGCCTGTGTATCTATGAATGGAAAGAGGTCTCCACATCGATTTCACTTGCTGGTTCCAAAGTACCCTATCGATATCTCATCATAGTAACAAACGGCCATCACAATACTCCTCGTCGAATGTAAAGAAATGCCGGAGGATACAGCAGAGGAAGTGCAGTAGAGAATGACGAATCAGTAGTGTGTTCCTGTACTACAGATAAATAAGAAGCAGACAAGAGTCTCATGTTCCCTTTTAACCTGTAATCAATCGATTTCATGTGATCTTATCACCGGGAAAATTGTGGTAGTCAATTCATTTGGAAGTGCAGGAGGATCCAAATGAAGGAGGAGGAGAGCATCTTGGTTTCTTTTTTGCCAGTCACAATCGATGAACAATGTGCTATCGTTCGTTATCTCTCTGCCAGTTGAATTGTGAATTTACAATTTCGATTGTATCTCTCTCGAGATGGGTTCAAGTTGTGTGTAGATACTTTTGGTGTACTCATGCGTTGATATTTCAGTAGCTCAATTGAGGATTGCTTCCGAAATTGTGTAGGTTAACCTGTACTAAGTGGAGAGATATTAGTTTACAAAACCAACGACCTGGATTATAGGCTTTGACTTTGTGTACATGCGGAGTTACTGTTGGTGAGATTGTGTGGAGAGCTATCTATGATTATAGAATGAGATTTGGCAAAGCACAGCATCCAGGTACGTCGATGGTTAATGAATCTAAAAGGATAATAGCAGAAAGTGGGATGGTATAGATACTGCAGGGCTTTCAGGTACATATTAGCATCAGTTTTATGAACTCTCTTTTCATCGGATTAACTCCCTATTGATCTAGATACCATCCTATTCAATGAAATCTCTGTCCATAAACATTCCTTAACCGATGGATAATGGGATTGACGTAAAATCTTTATTAATTAGTACCCCTACGCACGCGCATACATTTAAAATCAATTTTCATTAGAATCTCCCATTGTGCTCCTTGTACAATTAAGAATCCCTGCCGCTGCCAAACTCCGTGACAAATGTCACTCGCTGTTGAAACTCCTGTTGGACATTCTTTTTTCCCTTTGGTGTGGATTCCAATAAATCACCACAACAACAACTTACTCGTAACTCTCAAACGATCGCCTTCCTCAAGCTACAACGTTCCTTTCATCTCCTTAAGGTAAGGTGCGCATGAGTGAATGAGATTCCTTTGTTCCTGCACCACATTGTAGTTCGCTCCTCCATTGTAGATGATCCTCATGGATTTTGGTAGTGCGCGCAAGTATCCACAGCTCCATAGGTGGTTAATCGCCAATTAAAGGTAACACGAAAGAAAATTTGTAAATTCCAAGAGTCCGCCACACAAAACGGCTGCCATTTGTCATCGGATCGGTGCACTTTGTGTGTACACGTGATTTAGGAGACACGAACCTTAATTCTATTCTCCTGGTGATTTGGGGGATTGTTGGATCTCATACGAGTATACAAATGCAACATGCTGTGGTCCGCTCGACGGGAACCTTTGGTGAGCGTTCCTTTGGTGAATGGATAAATCGGTGTCTAACTTTTATTTGTTTGGGGTACATTTGGGATTGTTTTGGGTTTTTTTTTTTTTGTCATATTGAAATAGTTGAAATTGATTTTACTAGCCAGCTAATTAATAAGTCAATCAGAGGCCACTTGTTTTGGGCAGGGGTATTAAACTCTCGAACGACCTTAAAGTTTATTATTTTCCAGTTTACTTGTCATCGGGGTGGATTAGTCTCCATCAAACGACGGGAAGACTGATGCGAAGTTGTTGACATTTAATTGGGTCTCTTGTATTAAGAGTTTTATTAATTTGCAGTGATTTGTCAACCAATTGTTAGGGAAATATCTATCGTACCATGCCAAGTATATGGCAATTTTCTATCGATTACACAAATAATTTAAATATGAATACGACAAGCTTGTAAAAAATATACAAACTATCGATCAACAAATTGAATAAGCGGTCGATAAGATTGTGACATAACTAATTGTGGAATATTGTGATGCGGATATCTTGTTGTGTAGTCCGATGTCATTACTTATCGGCATTAGGACGCCAGGCAAATTATGAATGACAAATCGAGTTTGAATTACAATAATAGGCAATTTTTATACTCTATTGGGCCTCCCATCTTTCTCACCCCTACTCACTCGCCCTTGCGCGTCATCGCAATTGAAGCATTTGTATCATACATTCTTTCAGTTACGATGACTTTACAGAGAGTAACATTTGATAAACAATGGACTGCGAATGTTTATCTGAATAGAGGACCACAGGTGGCTGTCATTTGGGCATAGCACATGCGACAGTTTGTTTTGGAAACTATTCTTCGGATCTACACTTCATGGCCCAGCTTAGTTACGTCAGAGTTGCGTTTTTTTCTGTTTCTAAGTAGTGGTGAGGGAATTTAGGGTTGATTGTACCAACATTCGTAGGCTTCGAAAGAATTTCATCGAAATATACGCTTACGCTCATTCCCATAAATCAGCTGTTTTGGCACTTAGCGAAACCCAGGTAGCTGAGCAATATTCTCATTTGAAACTGCTTGGATGTAATTTAGTGTGAATATTCTTTCCCCACCCCGGCCTCGCCATTTATGTCCGCAGTGATACGAGAATTGCTTACGAAGTTCCACCACAGTATGGCAACTATTCCAATGGAATTTAATATCACATGGTTAAAATTCACCACCCGAAGGATGGCATGTTAAACTTTTCACTGAGGTAAATAATTTTGCTCAGCTTGTGAATGAGCCTACACGTATACCGAACATTGAAGTTCATTCCACCAAACACTCTGGACTTGTTTCTTACTTCGCACCCTCATAAATACACCATTGATGTTTCAGCACTTCTATACCTGTAGATTCTTGCACTCGACCACAAAGATAAAGAAAAAACTCATAAATGAAAAGTATGGCAAAGAGCGGCCTTAAGTAGTCGTTATGCTTCCTCGATAGCGACGTGGATGCTGCTGCTGATACGAACACTTGCACTATCCTCCTAGATATGAATGACTTTATTCCTAACAAAATTTAGCGCATAAACCTAAGGCAAACTCGTGCTTTGACCAGAGCTGTAAAGAGGCTATCATGTTGAAAGAAGTTTAAACAAGCTAGAAAAGATAGCAATGCCATGCCACATGACCAAAGAATCCTACAATGCCCCAAAGGTATTAAAATTTGTTGGTCATTGGTCAAAAATATTAAAAATTCTGACTCGTCTGCCATCCCAACGCTCATTTACAATGACATTCCAGCAGACAGTTCCTTAGACAAAACTAATCTGCTTCCTGCTCACTTTTCCGCGAACTCAACGCTGCTAGATATTGCTCTACCTCCGTCTGTACTTGAGAGCGTCTAATTTTCCATAGAACAAGTTCACTTTCGCACTCGTACAGTTGCACGAGTACTCAAGATCTTAGCATAAGCAAATCCGCTGGTCCGGATGGTATCTCCCCCATAGTTCTGAAGACGTGTTCTTCACGCTGGCAAAACTTCTGCGTAAGCTTTTATGTCTATCCTATTCTTCAGGGTTCTTTCTGAGTAGATAGAGAACAGCATTTGTCCAGTCCGTCCCTAAAAAATCAAATCCGCCCTATCCAATTATCGACCATTGCACTTACGTCCCTTCTTTCCAAGGTCATGAAAACGCTGATAAATACTGTGAACTCCATAGATTCACTCGAACTTCGTGAAAATGTCTCGTGTCTTTCCCTATTTTATCGCTTTCTTTTTTTTAAAAAAAAAATGCTTCAGCGTCCTGCTACGAATGCACATCAGTTCACTCTTCGGTGGTACTGCCAAACATAGGGATACGTTTATAAGCCGAACGACACGAATGTGGAATGATCTACCAGTCTCTGTATTTCCCCAATACTACAACCTTCAAATATTTTCAATGTTGAACACTGCTTTCGATCCTATGTCAAGTTCGTTGCAAAGCAGCACTACCGCTATACTTAATTGTTGGGAGCACACAGCTAGACAGCATTTTTTCTTCAGCAGACCGCCGAACATAAACGCTCCTGTCCAAAAACTTCCAATTTGGACTCGTTCGTCCAATAAGACTTTCAACCAATCGGTTGATGTCTAATCCTGGTTTTGAGGTCGTAGCAAAGGTTTTTGTACTGTTACCCAACCTACATCGGTTTATGCCTTAATTCCGCTCCTTTTTACTAAAACCCTTTACCTGTTTTGAGACGTAATAATGTCTATTATCGACCCTAACAAGTAGCGAAAGTAAGCAGTTTTCTATATCTAGGAAGTATGGTCTCAGAAGATGGTGGTACCGAACTGGCTGTGAACAGCAGAATTCATAAAGCTAGGACTGCGTTTAGTATGCTGTCTAAAATCTGAAAATGCAATGTTTTCAGCTGAAAAACAAAGATGAGACTGTTCAGATTAAATGTGGGAACAGTGCCACTTTATGGGTGTAGTACTTGGAAAGTGACCAATACCGTTACAAGGAAGCTATAAACCTTCATAAATAGAGATCTTCGCAACGTCCTAAGGATCTTCTGAATCGTATATTGAATGACCAACTACATGCGTTAATGGGCCAGGAGCCAATAGACATCAAAATACGGAAGAGAAAGTGGCAGTGATTGATTCATCACACCTTACGGGGCTAAGACAATTCTATTTACCCAATCAGGCAGACGAGTGGACCGCACTAGGCACACATGGAAAATGAAAGTCGTGGAGGAATTCAGTCATTGGACATGGCTTGGAGGGAGCTCAATCAGCTAACCACCACACACACCTATGTGGTATCGTTATGGCAGCGTTATCAATGAGGCTATAAGCTTTTGTTGATTTTCCTATATCTAGGCTATTTAACCGTGCAGTGTGGCCGAAATAAATCCATCCTCTACAAATTAGTTTCCACCCTCTTGCAGCATACATACGAACAACTTGCAATGCAGTCTTAGGTTAAGAGTTGCCCTTATTTTTTTTGAAACTCTGAGCCTAGGAAAAAGTGGTTTGTCCGGAAACTTATGGACGACAGTGTATATTCTCCCTATCACGTTCAGCCAACCATTTACTTTTTCGGCAATCAAATCGAATTAACAAAACTCCATGTAAACAGAACCCTGAAAGAGGCGACTAATTGCTCCTTAATCTGAGATAATCCAATAAACAGTTGCAAATTAACTCCATTAACAATTCTAAATTTTTAATCTCTTTTATTCGCACAGAAAAACAACTCTCTTCTCTCGTTAGACAGCTGAAAATTTGATCATCCGCTTAACTGCATCCAACTTCAATTCCAATTAACGCATCCATTACTAAGTCAATTGGTAATTGCATTGCACTAAACCAGCACCAAAATCCGTTTCCAATCCTCGGCTCTAGAATTTTTACAACCAAAACAACATAGCAGCGGAACCATTTCGATTAGCGAATGCCATTCATGTACACTGATGGTCCTTGTGTACATAATCATTTGGAATGTCCCAATGTCCTGTAGTTGCCGAAATGGCAAAAAAAAAAACTTTTTCCCCAAAACATGACAGGATTACCAAATGTCTAGCCGAGAATTTTTTTTTTTGTTGTCTCTTTGTTCTGTTTGGTGTTAGCTTACAGACGGGAAGTTGTAAAAATCGAACTCTATCGATAGGTTTAAATACACTTCGTGGTACTTTTTTTTTTAGACACATACTATCCTTTCTATATTGAGAACTCGCGGTTGTCTAGTGGTCTGGTCGCCTCTGTTTTAGAGGACAAAAAAAGGGAAATCCTCCGACAGACATGAGTGGGAAGGATTGTTCGTTTTTTGTGAACCAATTCCGAAAGTAATTCAGTTTGATGGCGCAAGTTGTCCTTGCAAGAAAATGGAAAGTGTAGGAAAAAATGAATTAAAATATAAAGTGCGACCCCGTGTCGCACTTACTTGCACTTAGTTTTACGATTTTATTTAAATGTCAAAACTTCTTTTTTAAGGTAAATGATGACCAGATAGCAATGATAGCTTGTCCAATTATTATGTTTTAGCAGCTGTCAAAGCTACCAATGACATCCAGCTGCCAAAATATTCAGTAAGGTTTGCCATTTCATCATGCATCGCTTGACACTTCCCGAACGTGTGGAAATTATTAAAAAATATATATGTAAAAAATATATATGTTGTAAATACGCAACGTGAATTTCGTCGTGAGGTCGGTCGTCATCATGGATTCAGTGCACAGGCAATTCGTCGCACCGTGGAAAAGTTTGAGAGTGAGTACACTCTTTTGGACCTTAAGCCATCAAACAGACAGAGATCTGTGCGAAGTGAAGAAAACATAGCCACCGTAGTGGCCAATATCGAAGAAGACCCAGAAATGTCGATTCGGCGCCGATCAGCTGAATTGGCCATCGCCAGATAGTCAACCAGGCTTATTTTGCGGTTGGATTTGGGCCAATATCCGTATAAGATTGTGCTGACGCAAGAATTGAAGCCGAACAACCAAAGACAATGCCGTGAGTTCGCTAATTGGGCACCGGAAATGTTGGCCGGAGATCCGAATTTTGGCCAAAAAATCATTTTCTCGGACGAGGCCCATTTTTGACTCAGCGGCTATGTCAACAAGCAAAATTGTAGTTATTGGAGCGGCCACAATCCATAAGTGTTCGACCAAGCATCAATGCATCCACAAAGATTGACTGTTTAGTGAGGTTTATGGCACGGCGGCATCATCGGGCCTTATTTCTTTCGAAATGAGGAAAGAGACACCGTTACCGTCAATGGTCCTCGGTATAAAGCGATGTTAACCGACTTTCCCTGGCCAGAGCTCGACAATATCGATATATCCAAGCTCTGATTCCAAAAAGACGGCGCTACCTGCCATACAAGCGACGTAACCTCGAAGTGATGAAGGAGAAATTTGGCGACTGGGTGATCTCACGGCGAGCGTTCATCAATTGGCCTCCGCGATCATGCGACTTGACACCCCTCGATTATTTTCTATGCTGCTACGTCAAGTCCTTAGTCTACGCTAACAAGCCAACCACTTTGAACGAGCTCGAGGCCAGCATTCGAAACGCTTTTGCCTTATCTGGTCACCCTATGTTAAGGACTTTGTCTACCTAGACACTTGCCAACCGCTTCTTTGGTATAAAAAGGCATTTGAGTAGCAAATCCCTCTCACGGATAACTAAGGTGACTTTATAGAAGACCCTCATTATCCCAGTCCTGCTATATGGCGTAGAAGCATGTATGTTCGTTATCAAAGGCAGATTTTTCATCTATTCTTGCTTTGAAAGAAAAATTCTTTGAGTGATTATTTTTCCCGTTTGTGTCGACAGAGAATGGAGATGAAGATTACGTTGTTGTATCTTATTGTACTGGTTGTAATACGTTACCTAAAATGGCTAGGGCATGTAGAGCGATTGAGCATCAACGGTCAGGTCCGGATATCGTTCGAATCCATCCCGGAGGGACGACGCGGTAAAGAAAGACCTCAGCTAAGGTAGCGCACACAAGTGGAAAGAGACCTGAATCTGGTACAAAACTGGATGCGTCTAGCACAAGATGGAGTTGGCTGGAGACATTTGTTGATTAAGGCCCAGGTCCACCCCCAACTGTAGCGCCATGTGAAGTAAAGTAAGTAAATAAATAAGTCCTTTAGAAAAGCTGAACAAACTTAATTCTGAGTCTGAATTTTCGAAAATCAAAGCAAATATAGGTACAAGACAAAGGAAAACTCAGGAAAAATTGGCAGGAAACCAGGCCACCTTCAGATAAATCAAAGACCTGAAAAAATCTCTCAAAAACTGTCAAAATAACAATTTGACATATTACCTTAAAAAATTGTCTCCAACATCAGAAACAAATTATTGTGAGAAACAACAAAATCACTCAAAACTCAGACAAAACATCAACCAACAGATGAAACCTGGACCAGAGAAAACCGAGACAAAGCTTTAGCAAAGTGCTTTGAAGGAACGTTCTCAAATGACACAGACAACGCTCATCTATCACACATTCCCCCTCATTGCTACTCAAATAAAGAAAGTGAAGTTGAAGAAGATAAAATATTATATGACAGCTAAAATGGACCAGAATAAATGCCCAGGTAATGATCCCCTTACAGGAAAAAGTTACTCAAAGAACTACCTAATGTAACCTACATAATAAGACTCAAATTCTAAGGTGTGGAAAATTGCAATTGCTATACCCAAACCAGGAAAAGATGCAACGAAAACATCGTATCACAGACCGATTAGTTTACTTCCTGTTCTATCCAAAGTATTCGGAAAGCTGCTATATGACCTAAATGAACCCATCTCGAGGCGCTTCAATTTAATACGTGTCCATCAATTCAGTTTCAGAAGACAGCATTCGACTATACAACACGTTCACCGAGTGATAAACAAAATATCAGCAGACTTGGATGAGAAACGTTTTTGCGTAGCAGTATTTCTTGACTTTTGACAAGGTTTGGCAAGCTGGCTTGCTACATAAGCTCGCGAGCCTACTTCCAGAAGACTTCTTCCTTTTAATCAAAAGCTGACTGATAGAAATTTCTATATTGGATACAATAACGAATTCTCTGACTAACACTCAACGAAAGCTGAAGTCCCTCAAGGCAGTGTCTTAGGACCCTTACTTTATGACATCTACATAGCGGACATTCCCCTAACCAACAGAGTATGCTCTATGATTGCAACCTTTGCTGACGACAAGATTCTTCTTAATTAGGACATATGCCTACGCACTGCAACAAATCAACTTAAAAAATATCTTGACGAAGCAAACGTAAAAATAAATGATGACCAGTCAGTGCAAGTAATATTCACAACTAAAACAAAATTCACAACTGTACCAGTAAACATTAACAATAAATCCTTTTCAGCGCAATGGATTTTCAAGCCATCCCGAGCCGTTTACGAATTTGTGCAGGTCATTTGCAGACTTGACAGAAAGTTCCTCTAAGTCCTGGAAAAAATATCTTCCAAGGATTTAATTAATAATTTGGCAAAGCGCTGGGTAGTGACACAGAAAGTGTGGAGTGTCGTCATGCCACATCCTTTGCACAGATCATTAGCGCTGAGTCTCATTTTATTTGTATTGTAACATAATGTAGCATAATAACTACGCCCTCGAACAGGCAACAAATTCCGAAGTGTCTTTTCATTTGAGGTTCGTGTCTGAAATTAGTCTCCACAGCTCGGATAATATCACGGATAAGAGAGAACAAGAGAGAATTATAACTGCACGAAATGATTGTCATCTTGAAATTATTACATCAGAATTTTTTTTGTTCCAGTGGTCGAAGAATTTGCTAGAAGTTTCTGGCTATCAGAAACTTCTGCTATATAAGGACAGATGGCGATCCAGACCAGGCAGTAGTTTCTAAACTGTGGCGAAGAGATTAGAAAAGTAGAAAAGTGATAATGGGCGAAGTTGTAATTCTGTGATAAATTGAAAGTTGAGATTTAACTAGAAGAAGTAATTAGTTTGGATTTGTGAATTAAGTAATTGAAAGGAGATAAAGTGATTTGAGAGGACAGAGACCTTGTAAGAAAAGAATTGCGAAGAATAGTATAGTGTGAACCTGAATTGTTCTATAGACTAGAAAATAAAGAAATAATTTCACAGAATATTGTTTTATCTACTCGAGCCGTAGCTCGCATATTACAGTATTATATTCCAGCAAGATAATCGATGGAGTGGGTGGCGGATTTTACTCAGACAGGCTAAACGCTAGCATCTCTTTCAGCGTTCCAGATCACTGTAAAGTCACTATAGAACCATTGTGATACCCATTGAGGGAAATAGTAAAGTACTTTGTCCGTGAGGTTCCTATAAAAGATTACTTAACCATACTTATTGTTCTTATTGTACAAACCATCCTGTGGATTTGATGAAATTCAAGATGTCATTCACCAGTTTGTCAGATAGTTCTTCTAGATCCTGGAAGAAGTGTCAACCGGGGAATTTATTTATTTGATGATAGAGCCTTGACAGTGGCAAAGAAAGTGTGTAAACTTCCTCGTTTCATATGATACCGCAGAGTATTATGCCTGATTAATCACCCCTATAAGGGTAGAAGAGATTTTCTATTATTTTACATATGTAAGTCTGTCGGTTCTGGCTTTGTCGAAAATGGGCGATAGCTTCCTAGCGGTGACACAAGTGTTAGAGCTTTATTCCCTGCTTCGAGTTTTAGTGTGCAAGGCGGGATGTTCACCGAGGGATCAGATTGGTCAGGGCTTAATGTCAAATCGTCCGCTTTCTAATTCCTTGGTATGCCTTCGTGTCCAGGGACTCAGCAGAATTATTTCACACCTTGTGGTGTGTACCAAGAACCTTGAGCTCTTCGCGACAGCACTTGGAACTTGATATGACCTTAAAGATGGTAAAAGGCACAACTCCAGGTGAAGATAAGACAGCCTCAAAGAAAGAATCTGTTCTCTATAAAATTGCATTCTATTGACTGGCATTTTTCCACACGATTGAAAGAGGGCGCAGCTCAAATCGATCCCTAAAAGCTCTAGAAATTGTCACAGTTTTGATAAGTATCGCCCCATTTCACAATATCAACGATATTGATATCGCTATCAATAATTGTTTCCGTACAGCTTCGGGGGCACTAAAAGCAACGAGAATAGAACCTCTCCTTGGTTAGCAATGCTTTGAACTTGGTTAGCAATGCTTTGGCCGATTGGTTAGTAATGCTTTGGCCGATTCAGTGCATCCCCTCTGCAAGGCTGCCAAAGAAGCTATTTAGTCGAAAAGAAACAATCGGAAAAACTCTATCTCTGCACTCAGTAGAATGTTAATACTTGTATCACGCAAAGAAGCTACTGTATAGTTCCAGTTTCAATAACAGATAGTCCACCTCACTGGAAATGGCAAATAAGCACCATACATGATAATTTAAAAAGGAAAATACATCTGATGTATTTCAAATGCTACACCAGGAAATGATCGGGACTATCAACACGGACAAGATTTTTTACACTAATGGGTCACACAAAGATACCATCTCTTCATATGCAGTGGTCGAATTGGAACTAAATGCACAAACATCTACAGGACTTCCTCCAAAAGAGGCAAAATTGGCAGCTATTAATAAGGCAGTCTTCTATGCTCAAATTCACACCGGGCGGAGTTTAATCCTTACAGATAATCTGGGAATCCTAATGGGCCTGAAAGACGAAACCAATAGATGTCCTATTCTAGAACTCATAAGAAGAAATTTAGCCAAGGAAATCATATTAACATGGGTACCTGGGCATACTGAAAGCAAATGCAATGAAGCTGCTAAAAATGCTAACAATTCTCTACTGATTGTTGATTCACCAAACTTCTACCAGCTGACGCGAAGAATATTTATCAAACAGCACAAAGAGGAGCTTGCAAATACTGGGAATAACTGCCATACATTCCTTCATACCCAAAATACTCTCGTATGCCATTGTCAAATCATTCTTTCCGTATGGCACATCTTGGTCGAATGCCCATTATCACGCCAAAATGATGTATCGTCGGATAGCACATCTATATCAGACTAATTAGCAAAAATTATTAACACAGCAGTGTTAAACTCAATTCAACGAAAAAAAAACATATTTTCTATCCTAAAAGAGTTTTCTATCTAAAGACGGATAAGTATGGTGTGGTGTAATCAGTAGTAGATATATTGCCTATACATTTCACTGTATTTGGTCTCCAGCTATCTGATTGACTAATTCTTAGGACACTAATAGCCGTCGATGCTCGTATGAAGATGTCTAGCGGAAGCAGATTGAGGATGGCATCGATTTATGCTGTAGATGCTGTTCTCATTGCACTGGTGGTTCCCATGCACGCTAGTCTTTGTACTTTCGTGATGGCCACTAGGTTGGTGGTTTTGCTGGCTACCTGCCACCAAACTAGGCTGCCGTAAGTCAGTATAGGACTTACTTTAGTCGTATACACAGGATGATTTATAGGTTAGGTACCCAAAAATTCAGCTGCACGAGTTGTAGGCAATCATAGCCTACTTGATTCTTTCATTAATATTCAACCTACAATTAAGTTTCTTATCGAGCACGAGTCCCAAGTATTAAGCACTGTTTGCTAATTTAAATAAATTCGTTCTTAAGAATTATTTACAATCAATCGACAGAGCATCCTACCATCTTCCACTTTATGGCTCTCCATCCAAAAACTAAAATGCAATCAAATGCCTTAATTGCGAAAAGTCATTTCATATCTACAGTGTAGCATCGGAATTATGCAGTTATGAGAATAATTCTTCAATAATCAGCAAAACCACCAAAAGCCATTCTGTAATTGATTTTCACTTCAATGAAGTTGCTCCATAAGCAAACCTAACTTGCAATTCCCAATCCCCATCTAATTCATTGAAACATGACTATTAGCACATAGCTCAACCTATTACTCCTATAAGTGAATCCCTTTACGCCAGAAGACAATATGTAAATTCCCTCTCTTTGTGGGAAAGTTAATTTTATTTTCTCACATATGCATCTTTAACGTACGAGTACAGTTAATTACTTTCAAGTGCATCTCGTAATTTTGTAATTCCTTAACAAAACCTGACAGAATAAGACAGTTAAGTCTGAAAAAAAACAAAAAAAAAAAAAACAAAGTAAAAGCCTGATGGGTCCCTTAAAAGATACATCCAACAGCAGAAGCAGTAGCAGCATTGTCATCATCGTTGTCGTTGTCATCCTTATATAGTCCTTTATACATCAGCATCATCGTAATGCATGCATTGCATTAAAATATAAAGAATCACTTTTACAACATTTCCGTTCACTCATTCTCTCTGTATCACACACAATCCTTCTGCTGTGTGCAACTAAATAATTCCGTATGTGAACGGATTTCCTTTATTCCTTCGGGCTGCCTTGGAAAACAATGACTCATCAGTATTGCAATAGCACAGTATATGAGTACGTAGCGTGCGTGTGTGTGGATACATTTTAGTGAAACAATACAAACTGATGTCGTCAGTATCCTGAAAAGCTAGAAATCTGCTATATCTCTAATCTTTCTTCTTATCCTTCTTCTATTTGTAGTAGCTACCCGCCCGCCATCCTAATGAAATCCTTTCCGCTTCCTTACTCTTAAATAGTATACAAGATCCATTCATTGTTCTATGACTTGTTCCATGGCCGGGATTTCTTGTTTGTTACGCCTGATGATAGACTCTAAGTAGTTATTCTTGTCTCCTCCTTCTTCTGGTGTACACAACAACAGAAGGAAGATCCTTAAATTATGAAACAATTTGTTCATTGCTACCGCCCACACCCTTCGTTTACCTAATCGCTTGTGTTGCATGCATTTTCAACCAAGGATTGGTTCTTTGCTTGCGACTAGAACAGCAACCACTCAACCCAGAAATTAACCCTTTTTAATTTTTGGGAGTGTGTCTCTTTCCTTGTGTGCAGATTACGAATTGTGTACTGCTCCTGCCTAATCCACTGATGCCAGAGATTTATACTCTGTACGACAAATGCATTCGTAGTTTTGTAGGTGTTTTCTAAGTTCCCCGCCCGCCTTACTACCAATGGAAAGTTACAGTGCGACGACATAATTTATATTTATCCCTGCATTATGGGCTTAACCCAGAACATGACTATCATGCATAAACAGGCAATGAGGAAGGCACACACACCCACCCATATACTCTTTGTGTGGAGGAGTAAGACAAATAAAATGTGAATCCTAGCACTTTGTGTGACATGATGTTGTGGTTAAGTTAGTTCAGTGTGTCAGAATCGGAAGTAGGGTCGAGTTGGATAGAGAGATCATTTTTGGGTTACCGGGGAGTTACTTGGATGTATGAAATGTTTATAATTGTAGACTCGTTACCTACTCCTTAAGAGGTTGTTTCGATTACATCATCTTGCATCGGCCTGGGATATCGGTCTCAATAAAGTATGCATGCGTTTTGCATGTTACCTACTTTATGGAGTGTCGGTTATGCAATAGTGCTTTCAAGGATATGAATTGAAAGATAGAAACAGGACCCAATCGATGGAAATACAAAATAGAAATTTATAGATTATATATGCATGGACGAGTAGCAATTCATGAAGCAAGACAAATGTTCTTCCTCCCTTTTGTTGTCACCTTGTAGACGGTAGATCAGCTAAGTAGATTCGGACCCACCTTCACTCTTCCTCCCTTATGATGGCACTTAAGGTGTCAAACGAGCATAGCTCAGTCCCGAATGGTAGGGGTGTTCTAAATACCACACAACGTCCGCTTTCATCTGTGTTGGTATGTATCTTCCTTTTTCCCAAATTTCTTGTGGAAGGTGGAGATATATTCAGTTCTATGGCCACTGACAAAAAATTGACAACCACTAGGAATTCATCGATAGCATGAAGCTATGAAGGCTTTCTGAATCTGGCAGAGCTAATGAGAAGATACCAAGCCGTTCTAGTTACTTCTTGTAAAAACCAACTGGTTGTCAACCCAACCCTTGTCATGGTACTTACTAGGCTGGTGAATGATGACAAAGAACCAGATATCAGGCACTCTAGGAATTACATACTCCTTTCTACATAACGCGGACCACTGTGCATTGCAGATCGACTGAAGTTTTTTCAGAAAGAACGTTATGACGTTATGCTTCAAAAACCGGGTGCGAATGCCAGCGAGGAAATACATAAATACTCCAAGTGCACGCTCTGTATCCTCTTTGCTGGTATGCCCCATGTTAATGGGCCAACTTACTTGGGAAGGAGCTTAAAAACTAGTTGCCTCTTTTAATAAACCACTGAGCCATAAGACACAGAAAAATGGCAGGAAATGATTGAAGTTAGTTGGAGAGTTTGCCATATGTGAGCAACCTCCAGACAGCGGAATATAAATTCTTTTAAGATAGGCGAACCTATAACGCTGTAACAGCACCCCGAGATGCTTGTCGTACTGGTCCATCTGCCAAGCTCCGAAACGTAATCACAACTATTTCACGGATCCTAGATGGGTTGGTACCTCACCCTGTCCATCAGTTGTTTAAAGAAAAAAAGAAAAACTAATGTGGTTGCAGCTATATCAGCATCGAAAAGGTGTGGGTCATTGTACGATATACCGAATGCAGCTATGAAGACTAGTAGTGCGGTACCGATTCCAAATCACCCTCTGAGACGACTAAATAAAGTATTTTAGTGGCAGTAGTAGCCATTGATAGCCTTGCTAAAAAGGAGCCATTTTTTTTACAGACCGAGAGCAATCTTCCAGAACCTAAGAAGGTTCATATTTGGAAAGAACTCAAAGGAACTAGTCGATCACCATTGTCGTAATCGGTAAGGGGTCTGGCCATTATGGTGCACCCTCAATATTGCAATATTATGAAGTCGATTGGTTCATTGAACAGGTTGGTCAATCGGATTCCAGCAATCACATTGTAGATTGAAATTGAAGTCTATTAGCAACTTAGTTTTTAAGACCGTCTAGACAAACGACATGGCAGGCGCACAACAAGTGTCCAAGCATAAAACTAGCAAGTCAGATATCAGAACTCCTGCCTTATAAAGAGATGCCTGAGGAAGCGTGTTGCGCATTATGAGCGAATAGAATCGATCGGAGTGAATATAGTGCAACCCTATATGGTCTGAATGCGAAGTGGAAACGTTAAATCGTCTCAAAGTTTAATCAAGACTGCTAATGGAAATACTTATGAAATCCATAGAAGTTTAGTTATCACAGAAACATCGATTGATGCAGCCATAGTCCCAACTATGATATTATCTTTGAAGGTGGATAGATTAAAGATCGAAGTGTTCATGAACGAATCAATAAAGCGGAGGTGAAACGCAGTACCTTCTGAAAAGATTTCCTTTAGAAATCAAGTAGACAGCTTACCTTTTTTTTGCGTCCGTGTCCTGCAGTTCCTACTAATATTCTATATTGTAAAATATATGTCATGCAGGCACTATCAATTGTGATCAATAAGGAATTTCTTGCTGCTTTGGCGAAGACCGAAGCTATGGGTTCTCTTCCAAGGTATATAAAAATGAAGGGTTGGATTCAGACAAGCTGCCTCCCTATCCTTTAGTTTTCACTATTGGAAGCAAAAACCCTGGATCCATCTATTTCCTTCCGATACTTGGAAGATAATGAACCACAATCGCTGACTATACACTATATACTATATAGCGTCCATGTCACTGTCGGCCATGGAGGTGGATGATAATCCAAAGAATGCTCTTTTGAGTGAGGACGATCACTTTGGTGGAGGTTTCTCTACCTGATTGTAGCAATGATGCTGCAGTTAGTCTACTCGTAGATTAACCTATATCACTCCAAAACGGCTTCTGTCGGGCTTCTTCTCCGTTTTTCAAAAGATATCTTGATTCAAGAACTAAGGGACTGAAGACTCCTGGATACTATTCCCTCTATGTCAAGGATAAAAGTAAACCTAGTTCGTACATACTGGTAAAGAGTACTGACTGTTTAAGATATTTGCTGTCATCCGTAATGCATGTGAGGACAGATACCAAACTCACAATTGCCTCAGCAGTTCTCGTGCTACTATCGACTTTGAAATCGGGCAGATCACCCAAAAGGAATAAAAGACGTTTCTCTCCCTTTTTTATAGAGCTCATCAGTTGATACAGTGCGGTCTCTCTGTCCTACGCTTTGTTGGCAGGACTACAAAAGGCACTCTGTTTACTGGTGAATAATTCCACCAAAAGAAAGACGTTTCAGTGATGAGAATGTTATGTAATCAGCACTCACCACATAAGGCCCAAAACTCTGCCACCTGAAACCAGCAAAGGACAGTTACAAAAGTGTTGTGTGGATTAAGTTTAGCACATTGAAGTGCTTGACAAAAGTGTCAGAGAGCATTCGTTTAGTCTGCCACATCCTACAGAGTTATGCCAAATATAGTTACAAACCCTGACCGACAATGCAGGAAGAAGACCTCTCTGAGTCTTCTCTAATAAGTTCACCGGAGATCTGTGACCTGAGACCCAAATAAGACTTAGTAAGTTGAACCTTGCAATCGAATTCAGGCTTTGTATTTCGAAAATATTTTGGAAGTGATGGGAGGGTTGTGAAAGGTGTTAAGTACAGCCTGGCTGTCACTACAGATTCAGATACTCTTCACCTCTATACTTTTTCACAATGTACATAGTTTATACCCATCAGGATAGCATATAGCATAAGTCTTCTTTTAAAAAACAGATGTATTTTTGCCTAATGTTGTCGTCGACAACGAAGACACTAGTACCCTCCTTCTGGTTCTGCTATAAGTCTCCATAACCTTTGCATCATCTATAGCACTAGAACGATGAGATCAAACTGATAGGTCTGAAGGATTTCGAATGAGTGGTTACATATTAAACGAGGCTTTTCCCAAAGATTTTTGTTTGGTTGCGCTAAAGGTTATGTAATCCTCTAAAGATACCAATAGCCCCGGGCTATTGGCATGCACGATTTGAATACTCGATGCCAAGAATACGTTTACGTCCTTATCCACACTTTACACATTTCAAACACTCTCCCTGCGGAACTTACTTTGCAGTGTTGGTTAGCCAGCCCGTTTGCTGGTTCAACACTGGGTTCAGCGTTTGCCATTCTTTGGTCCATGACAGATGCTGTTTGGGCGTGGTTTCAATTTTGCTCTCCCTGACTCTTTCCAACCGCCGAAGTTCCTTCATGATTATTACTGCAACCTGTTTCAGCGCATTCCTTATTGCGCTCGATATTATCATAAGGTTTGCAACATTCTCGGGAGTTGGTGTCTCTCCAATTCTTCTCTTTCTTCGCGTTATATAACGAAACGTGGGAGCTGAAAAAATACGTGCTATACATTTTCTCTAGCCTCTAAGCAATTTAATAGTAAACAGATAGGGGATTCATTGAGTTCAGTCCTATTCAAATACGCTCGAAAGCAGCCATGTCCGGTTAGGAGCTGGCTAAAGTAGAAAACTACTTCTCCATGGCGCCAGTCCATCCATTTTTGAATGTCCAATATAAGTCGGTGGGTCTATCTTCCTTTCCCAAATATTTTTGACTAAAGTTCGGGGTTCCTGACTTTTGGCATCATAGGTCATTTGTAGTGCGCTGCTGGTAGCATTCCCGCGATGTCACATATAGCATCATCTGACCCCGTCCGAAAGGCACAGCGCACATAGACGGTTGACGGAGTTAATCCTCCTATCGTAGGACTTAATTGTCACTACTTTTGCCCATATGGTCTGCACTACCCTTGACAGAGATAGTCTCCTTTGTTGTCTGGGATAAGGGTGCACTCACCCGAGCAGTTTTGTTGCACATACTTACAAGGAAGTGAGCCTGATAACCGATTGATGATAATTATCACTATTTTCTTTCGACTGCTTACTAGTACTCCTTCTGTTTTATGTTCTGCGAGCTCTAATCCAACTGCTGCCATCCACCGCCTCATTTTTCGGACACATTCATCATTCAAAGCCTATGATTTTTGCCTCATTTGAGATTCCAAGCCTTAGAACCCTATCATGCATAATGTTCCACAGTATAGGTCCTAATACTGATCCTTGTGAAACTCCGCCAGATATGTGGTATTGTCCACATCATCGGTAACGAAGAGCAGAAACCATTCCTTGAAATAGCTTAATATCATTTAAATTAAGAACTATGACACCATCATTGACCTAAGGGACTATAAGTCCCCAGTTTGCGGATTTGAATGCATTTTTGACGTCCATATTTCTTTACACCTTTTCTTCATCTCCTGCTCTGAATAGTTTCTTCCACGGTTGTAGTTACCCTCCGTATAGCATCTACTGTGAGCTTTTCTAAATGCATACTGTTGGTTTGAGAGTCCTGGTTTGATTAATTGCCACCTCCAGTCGGTTGCATATGATTCGCTCCAGTATATTATCCATTAGGCATATGGACGGTATCTAGTTGTTTGATCCCTTTAAGCAGTAGCACCAGAACCCCTTCTGTTCGACACTTGTTGTACAGTTCTAAAAATGGTTCTGTGTTTGACGGCTAGTCTAAGGGCCTTGTTTGGTATGCCATCAAATCCAGGAGACTTATTATAGCCGAATCCTTTACATACATCCAGGAGTTACATTTGTGTGACAGGTGGGATCGTGGGGTGGTTATATACACACTGCTGGTGTTTGCGGTGGAAATTATCCCGACACTATTCCTTGCATAAGAAAAGGGTATGAGGGTGAAGGTGCCCTAGTGTCTTTGAATTTTGCGATGAGTGTCCTCTAGACGGCATTCCAAGGTTTCACGACTGCTTGCTCGCTGAGTTCCTGAAAGTCATTCCTCTTGCTTCTCCAGATAGCCAGTTTCAAGTCAGTGGCCTATTTTTGTATTGCCCCTGTAGATCCTGATAGGAGGGCAAACCTCTGGATCGCTGCAATAAACTTCTCGTAGCTTTGTTATCTCTCGGTTCTACCAGTATAGTCGTGACCGACGATTTGTTGACGTTTTCTGGACCATAAATGCACCGCAAGCCCTGGTTACTTGTTTAGTAATATCAGAGGCTACAGCAGAGGGCTTATTGTGGACTCTGCAAAAATCATTGTAAAAATGTCTCTCTCCTGGGATACTTAGTCTCTCTCCTCGGATACTACTTAGTGTAGAACTCAAACAAAATACGATAAAATGGTACACGGATAGACTCAAGACATCCACTGGAACTGGAGCAGGTATATACGGGGCCAGAACCAAGTACTCGGAAGCCATGGGAACTTCCCCCAATATTTTCCAAGCAGAGGTATATACAATTGAAAGATGCACCCAATTTAACATCGACAGGAAGTATCGCGGACAAGATATCGCAATACTTTCGGACAGCCAGGCCGCCATAAAAGTACTGATGAAATCCCGGTCAAAGCTGGTATGGGAGTGTCTGTCGTAAGATACGGGAAGAATTAAGAAGGGAAGAAAACCACATGAGAGTAAAACTTTGGGAGGAACTCCCGAAGGTAAGACAGACCAAAGAACTTCTCCGGAATTACGGTAAGGTCTGTTTCAACATCAATAAAAACCGGCTCCGAATTCTAACAGGCTTCCTGACTGGTCACTGCAGAAACGTTGAGGAAACCCTAGGGTATCTACTTAAAGAATGTGGATCCACAAAAGAGGGAACCACCTGGATGCCTACCAACTATCAGAAGAAGATCTACTATCGTTGGGTGCACTCAAGATACTCCGATTCATCAATGCCATTGAACTGGAGGAGGTGCTCTAAGTCGAGTATATCATCGACTTGAGCTCCAAGTCGGGGGAGCACAATAGATCTATAAAGGTCGCAGTGCACGTACACCCCTAAAATCAGTCTAGCAGTCTGCTTCTATAATAGTTACCCAGCATATTGTTCTGTTTTATTTTTTCTGGTAGGTTAGGGAAGCTGCCATCTATGCAGGGTCAATAAAAGGCTTTTGTAGCCCAACTCAGTCTGTACAGATGACCACAGGGCGGCCAGTAATCACAGTAAGGCGGTGTAGTAGTCACTCTGCTGTTGGTCAGTAAGCTACACCCAGAAAGTGGATTTTTAATTGAAGCAGACGCCTTCCGTATAGCAGCAATATACTAGTATTATTTTTTAATGGCCTTAGGGCTTTCATCCTTCGTGTAACCTGTCTGCCTAATGGGCGAAGGACATTTTCATCTTCTATTGTAGGATTTTTAGATACTTCGCAGGATACGCGGTGGAAGTTGGTAGAAGTAGAATTACGAGTAATCCCATGGCACTATCACCTCTGTGGAGATGCCCCAAAGTACCCGACAAACTGTCAATGTTTACGTTGCACCATTTTCTGGTCGTTCCCATGCCAGCACTTGTTCCAACCATAGAAGAGGAAACAGCTGAGCAAATGCCAGCCTGTCTCCTTGGGCTCCTATTCAATTTCCCTTCAAATTGCATAATTTTTTATCCTTGAAATCTTCATCGCCTGAGGAATCAGTCCCGTAGGTATATTTTCCGTTCTTCCTCTTTGCCTATTTTTTTTTTTTTTTCACTTGTTCTCTCGTGACATTCATCGCGTGGTTGAACATTGTACGCCTCAGTGAGCAACAAAAGTGAAGATTTGCATAAAAGTGACATCAATTCTGATGAAATGGGCGCGCGAGTGGCACTGCATGATTTAGCGACGACGCCGCCGACGACGATGTCGGGTTACTCTTAGTGTCTCTACTATGTAGTCGTCCTCCAACAGTGTTTGTGCCCCAAATGAGTTTCCTTTTCTATTATTGTTCGAGTGGCAGGAAGAGGGATTAATTTCTACGGGATGTGTGTACGGAATGTTGTAACTCGTTTCTTTTTTCTTTTTATTACATTATTTGTTTAACTTCTGTGGGAAGAGCCATTTCTGGAACAGATGGCGTCCCGTAGAAGCATACCATCGCACAGATGACAAAACGGGCGGGCTTCCATGAGAGACAGAGGGGAGCCCAATAAAATTAGGAACTGCCTACAGTATTCGGTTCTAGGGACAATTTCGAAGAGGACCGTAGCTCGTTTTTTTATGTTCTTAGCACTTTGACGCCTGATGTTGTGGTTGCTGCTTCGGATGAAATTTTATTCCACAGATACTCTGGTTGTGGTTGGTTACCTGTGTGACATCAAAATTGCTATCCGTCATTTAGGGGGCGCGAGGCACACACACGTACCACACGGTTGTGTGACGCGCGACGCGAATGATTTAGTGGCGAACATTTGAAAGTAAAATTAGATTTTTTTTTTTGCTTTTGAGGAGGACTGGTAGAGAAGGTGCCCCCACATGCGTAGGGTAGGGAAATTGAGTTCGATGAAATGCCATGGAAATTTATTGCCGTGAAATATGATACTCCAGTGAGCTGCAGAACGGAAGATGTGTGATCAATTTTAGAACGGTTGACGGGTACCTAGGTACATGTATGTGATGGCGCGTGAGTAGGTATGATAATGTGGTTTGGCTTTGGTATTGTTTGCAAAATGTTTGCTTTTTAGTGGGTGACATGGTGACATCTGTTTCCGCTACGGTCGAGGAACTTAACATGGTTGCAGAGGAGGTACTCGTAAGTGGGTATTGCTATGAGGAGAATAGATATTTCTAACTAGTCGTCAACAGAGGGAGAGTTAAACTTGACAGTGTGCTCGGCTAACATTGGTTTAAGATAGTGCTTGGTTGGATTTTAAACCATGAAGCAACATATAAAGGCTGGGTCTAATCAGACAAGCAATTTCAACTGATCGCAAGGCGACTACTAGTTGGTAACCAGTAAACAGTACTGGTTGGGATGGCAAACGATTAGTAATGGGCCTCGTAGAAGCAGCATTGGGCCATGAATGGTGGTTCGCAAAAAAAAACCTACAGCACTACTAGTAAGTCCTACTGCAACGCCACCTCGTGGCGCCTCCCTTGAATTTCTCCGAAATTGCAAAGTTTGAAGAGGGCGAATGGCGAGTCTCCTGCGCCATTATACACAGGACAAGTATTGGTTGGTCTGTGGTCTAGGAAGCCGCAACCGAAAAACATTCATTTCTCCGAAACGGTAACACGCGCCTCAGATACGGACGGATACTTTGTTGAGGACAATTGGCTATCGAGCACGGAAACGTTAAGAACGTTAAGACTCTCTTTGACAACCGAAAAGAAGGTCTCCAAAACTTCAGATACAAACTGGTCATCCTAGGAGTAAGTGAAATTAGATGGTGGGACGGCATCCAAACTGGCACTCCGAAACTGGCAAAAGCTTCCTGGTTTACTCTGGAAAACCTACGAACACTACTCGCTAATAGGGACACAGCCTTATGTCCTATTCACCTTATGGTGGCAGAATAATGACGGCGAGGTTCAAGGGTAAGGTCAGGAACATAACCATTATCCAGAGCAACGCTCCGCCAAACTATTTGGATGTAGATGACAGGGATAATTTCTATAGCAAACTAGGCGCAGCCACCATCGCCTAACGGAGATATCGTGATCATGATGGGAGATTTTAACGCGAAGATACGCAACGACAACACCACGCGCAAACATGTGATGGGACAACACAGCCACGGGAACATAAAGAACGCCGACGGCGAAGAGCTTGTTGACTTTTGCAAAGTCAACCGCCTGGTCATTGGAGACACACTGTTTGACCATAACGACTGTCATAAGATCAACTGGGTCTCGACAGATCGACAACGTACATATAACCAGATTGATCACTTTACCATTAGCCGACGCGTTAGAAATTGCATCCAAGATGTCCGTAACAAATGTACAGCTGACATCGGAATAGAAGGGACCACCATCTAATAGTAGCTACTGTACGTCTTCGAACTGCATCTGTCAATAGCAACTAGTCAAACCTGCTAAGGATACCCAGCGGACTCCCAAGTGCGCCAACAGATAAGGGACCACTTTGCCACAAATGAAAAAAACAATCTGGAACTTCGCTCCTCTGAGCATCAACGACCACTGGAATGTGTTTTTACGTCTGGGGCAGACACGTTCTTGACATTCAGCGTTATGATATCACAGTACTGTTTACTCCCGCGTCTTCCTGCAATGGTTTTTTTTGCCATATTCACGACTTCGTCGATGGCGTCGTTCGTAGAACGTGCCTTATAGAAACCATACTGACGATCTGTTACTGTGGTGGTTTATTACCTTTTAGTAGGAGGACCAGTTATTGTGCGGGCGCAAATTGATTGCGCTTTTAAAGCAATGTTGGGGATTCCTGTCGGCATCAGGCACTTTTTGGCCCTTGATTTTTATGCAGACTTGCAGGACATCTTTTGCAATTTGTTACTCCATTCTCTGTTGTTGTGGAAAAAGTACAGCGATCACGTTTTAGACAAATACTGTGGACGTTGGCAAGGGTTTTTGGTCAACCTTCAACTTCATCGCCGGCAGCGATAGCCTGGCGGTACTTATCTAATCACATATAAAATAGATAATGCAAAAAAAAAACTCTGAATTCGGTAGTAAGGTTGAACTCATTGAGTCTTATTTGGGTCTCAGGTCACAACGGGATCTACGATGAACTTGGTAGACAAAGTTCGGAGGAAGACTTCTAAAGACCTGAACCTAAGTTGGCTACCTAATGCGTTCTCGATCAGGGATTCCATGGATGGTTGGGTTTCTTATGAGCATAATCGTGAGTGGCATGATTCCCCAGTATGTAGTCAGACTAAATGAATGTGGCATTCTTGCTGTCCCTCAATAGAAACAACTGCATATAACTTATTGCTTATCCACTTCACTTTTGCCAAGCATCTTAATGTGTTCGGCTTGAGCGATACCACCATCTGCGACGTCTGTTGTGAGGACGTTCAGGTGGCAGATCTTTGGAGCCAATATGGTGAATATAAGCTCCCAATAGGTGGTTGTAATACAATGTACCGGTATCGAGTACCGGTGATGCTATATGCAGTGTCCTTCAAGCCGTAACCTTTCCCACTGATAGAGTAATACTGACTGTCCCTATTCACAAGGAAGCTTCGTAGATCCATCGAAGCTTCGTATTACCATCTTCATGGGTAGCCAACCAGCAATCAAGTCCTTAAATCAAAAATAAAACCGTCTCAAACTGTCAGCAAAACATGAATAGAATATGCGCCTCCAATGTGGTCAATCTACATATGTAACTCCATAGTTCAACTTGGACATTTTGAATATCAAAGTGGGACGTTGTAGAGATGATTCAGATCTCGTTCAAGTTGAACCCCAAGAGAACCAGAAAAAAACCGGAGCAAAGACTCGATTTTGGTTGGAAAAACGAACCACCTGTATAGCTCGGGTCACAAGCAAACATGCAACCCCTACATCGTGGCCACCCACGAAATATGCTAGAGAGATCTACATTAGCTCACAATGTATCCGGAAAAGAATCAGTATTAGGCAAAGAAAGTCAAACATAGACTTGGTGGTAAGGGGAGGTGAATTGGCAACATATTCCCCAAATTCGGACTACCGCACGAGCAGAATAGACAGAAACAATCAAACACATACTCAGTGAGCATTCAAATGTTCAGTCCTTTCGCCTTTGACATATGAGGTACGGAATATTTTGAAAACAATAGGAACTCCTGTTTTTATTGTTCCTGGTTCAGTGTTAGCATTTCAAACACATTGATACCACGGACAGAAATATTGGAAAACCATTGCGCACAGACCACCCACTGTCCAGTGTCCACACCTTAACCAGAGTCAAATAAAGCGACATCCATCATTACAAGGTAAGTGAGGAACTTTTTCACTTTTGTCAATATGCGTATACATTTCCCATAACAAATTGTCAGTAATTACGTCAGCAACGCTCCTACTGATGGGATTAACCATCCAAAGTCACGGACTAACCATTCTCACGACGTCGACGACGACGACGCCGACTAAACACAAACGATGACTCAAACCAGATCTCACAGACTGAAACTTAGTCAACAATGCATTACAACACCACTTTCTTTCACTTAGCACATAAGTGGGGAAGATCACTTAACCGTGACTTATGACCCAACGAGTGTCTTGTCCAAACAGCAGAATCCGCTTTTCTACCTTTCAATGGGCTAATGAACACTAGCCATTGACCACCTCCGGTTAAATTGGAAGCAAAACACATTGGCCAGCAACTGCACACAGTGCGGACTACTTGAAACCAAATCAGGCGCTAATTTGTAAAAGCAACGCGCGCGTCTTAATGGATGACTTCGCGTCAAAGTCACGTACGGTTTCGAATCGCTAAAGGCGTCTGGATTTCACTTGGAAGTCTCGGTTTCGGTTGAAGTTTTTTTCCTCCTTCATGCATCGATGGAGGGATGCTGGCTGGCCGAACCACAGTGCTGAGGATTGAACGAGTATGAAGGGTGGGATTGAGAATTTAATTTTTCGAATTAAAAAATTAAAAAAAAAAAAAAATTATGGTAATCAAAATGAGAGGCTGCAAGGCCTTCACCAGAGGGTGGAGAGTGTAAAAGTTATGAAACTGCATGCACAGAAAATATTAATTTCTTTTTTGTCGCTGTGGATGGTTTTACTCTGGGAAAACCGAAAAGACCGGCGCCACTATGCTGTTGGATTCGTTTTAACTGTCCTTAATTGCGGCACGTAAAAGGGTGGACGTAGGCGGTCAGATTCGGGGGAGCCTTGAAGCTGTTTACTGTGTACATATACATAACATAATAGTTTCCGTCTGGACATTTTCTCGAATGCGGAATTCACTATGGCAAAAGTTTTCGGGGGGGTTTTAGTGGATGTAATTAACAATTCCATTCGAGGATTTTTTTTTTCCTAATTAATTATACCCCATCCGATGGGGGATGGTCATTTCAATTCATAGTTGAACACATAGGGGAGTCAGAGAAATGGAGATTTTTTATTGCCTTTTGGGAGTGTAACGTAGTCACGTTTAGAATTTTACTTATTCGCCTTATCGTGTGTTGGCTTACTTAATTTAATGCAAATTAGTTAATAAAATGAGAGTTAGTACGTACGAGTATATATGAAAATCGCTATTCATTCGACTATGGAGTCCTCATAGATGTGGAATGTTTTGGATAAAGGCCACATAACTTTTGATAGACATTTTGTAAAGATTTTGACAAATAAAAATACAAACTTTCTATTTAGTTGGTTTCAGATTCCAAGAAGGTTTTAGCAAAACTTGAAATAAAATAAAGAAAACAAAGTGAATCAAGGAAGTTTGCATTGAGTAATCATTCAAAAGACGTACTCAATTTTAAACACATTTTATAAATTAAATAAATTCTCCCCTTCAGGGTCGGGGAAATGAAGTAAGAATAGCCCTGAGGTAAGGTATGCATGTCGTAGAAGGCGACTAAAATCCAGAGAAATCAAGGAGCGTCTGACACATATTGTGTGGCACACCGGTCAGCGTCTGATCCCTTTGGGACGGCTGTATATAAGCTGTGAGTAGAAGTAACTTACTTATTTACGGTAATTAAAACTGAAGTTAAAAAAACGATGGCAATGAACAAAACAAATTGGCAGTGGGAGTACTAAAACACAAAGAACTCCGCCAACAAAATCTTCACCAAGGGTTGTTCCTTCGGAAACCACAACAGAAAAATCGTATGGCGAAGAAGTTATACGTAAAAAAGGAACCAATAGCTATGAAAAGATTGACAGAACAAGTCATCAGTGCTCCAAAAATACTAACGATGGTTTTCAGCTTGAAACAGGTAATTTCTATAAAGAATGGCAAAATTAAATTCAAGCCAGGAAATAACTTGAAAAATTAGTTGAGAGTGTTTAACAACTCGTAAAAGAACTCGAAGAGAAAGTCAGCTTGCTCGACAGGAAAGGCTCAGCGTCTGTTCAGCTAAACCAACAAAATACTGAACCTGAGTTTCAAACAGATGAGAACGAACTTGTGCTCGAAACTGAACGAAAGAAAAATAAACCCCCATCAAAAAAGCGAAGAGCAGAGAGTAGCCCTGAAACTTCTACAAAAACTCAACCAAAGGTAGTAAGAGTAGAGAAAGTGGCAACACTGAGCACACAAAATCGAGGAATAAAAGACGTAACAGTCCAAGCTATTCCTCACAAGAATGCTAAGACTAAAAACGGCAGACAAATTGCACCACCCCCAATCATGATCTCAAGATTAAAGATGTTCAGCGAGCTTAAGACCATTATTGAGAAAAGCACGAACAAAATGTGCAAATATACATCGTACAATAAGGACAATTGGAAAGTCAATGTCTATGACGCTGATACATACAGATCTATCACTCAGGAATTGAGTAAAAATAAAATACAGTGGCACTCGTATGATAATAAAGCTACAAAGTCCATAAAAGTAGTAGCTAGAGGTCTTCATTCATCGTGTGATGCAAAAGAAATCGTAGAAGACCTAACTCAAAAAGGATTTCAAGCTCTGGTAGCCAGCAATTTAATAAAAAAAACGAGACAATTAAAGATTCCAATGGAAAATCAGTGATAAATAAAAGGCACCTGCCTTTATTCATGCTCACTTTTGACAATAAAGAAAGTGTCGAGAAGATATACACTATTAAATCAATTATGGGAATAGTTTCAAAAAAAGTCCAAAACTGTCCCACAATGTAAACGTTGCCAAGCATTTGGACACACACACAAATAATGCAACCGCGACTATGCTTGTGTAAAATGTGAAGGTAAACATGCAACCAAAAATTGTTCTCAAAAAAAATAACAGGAAGCTAAATGTGTCAACTGTCAGGGCAATCATCCTGCAAATTATAGAGGATGTCCAGTTGCAAAAAAGTTCCAAGGAAGTAAAAGTAAACGAACTTCTAATAGAACTAATTCCCAAAATGTAACAAATAAAAAAACAACGATTAAAAATAAACCTAAAAAACAACCAGCCAAAGAAATCGCTCAGAATAAAAGTATGGAAAATAGTAAAGCCTATTCCCAAATTGTTAAAAATGTACGGAAAGATGAGGAAATTTCCATGAAAGAAATGCTGGTGCTTATCCTTAAACGAATAGATAATCAGGATTTAACAATAAAACAGTTATGCGAAAAAGTCGCTATCAAAAAACAATGACGGACAGAACATTTAAAATCGCAGCATGGAATGCAAACGGTCTTTCACAGCACACGTCTGAGCTGAACATCTTTTTAGACATGAAAAATATAGACATTTGCCTGGTCTCGGAAACACATTTCCCCATGGTTAAAAGTCTTGATATTAAAACACCAAAATATACCTGTTACCATGCACCACATCCAGCTGATAAAGCTAGAGGAGGATCGGCTGTACTTATAAGGAAGAACCTGAAACATTATGAAGAAGCCAAGTTCATTAATGAGAATATGCAAGTTACAATAATAAGTATTTGTTTATAAAAAGGAAAGAGTTCAAAGTAGCAGCAATTTACTGCCCACTCAAGCGCTCCCCAACTGAAGAAGACTATACAGGACTTCTAAATTTGCTAGGACATCACTTTCTTGTTGGTGGTGACTTCAATGCTAAACATACCCACTGGGGATCTAGGTTAACAACAACAAATGGAAAAAGACTTTATAAAGCAAGTCGCAAATACAACTGTGAATTCTTTTCATCTGGATCGCCTACATACTGGCCATCTGTAGCCACTTTTTTGTAGCAAAAGGTATTAAGCGAAGTCATATAAGTGTTGAAGGTACGAGTAGTTATGACCATACCCCGGTGATCTTGTCACTAAGTGAAACGGAAGTGCAAGAAAAAAGTTATCCTAAGCTTGTAAACAAAAAAACTAATTTGATTGAATTCAAAGAAAAGTTAGAAAGTTTTATAAACCTAAGATCTCCTATGGAAACAAGAGAGCACATTGATCATGAAGTGGAGCAATTCATTGCTGATGTACAACAGGCGGCAGAGGAAAGCACTCCAGCTAATTTGAATAGGAAGCAACCTGAAACAAAATACCCCGCCGTGATAAGGGAGCTGATATTATAAAAAAGAAGGGCTCGTAGAAAATGGCAAACCACGAGGTTCCCAGGCGATAAGGCTGTGTTTAACCGTCTTAACAATGATCTTAAAAAACTAATCTACGAAGTCAACCGACTACTCCTTGTGGAAAGCAGCTAAGCGTCTAAAAAGGCCTCAGTTTCAAAACCCGCCCTTGAAAGCACTAGACGGTAAATGGATCGGAAAACCGAAACAAAAAGCTGATCTGTTCGCAGGAAATCTATCGAACGTTTTCAAACCATTCTCGTCAAGTACAGCTACTGAAAATCTAGAGTTTGTTGATAAAAGGGACGAAGCTGAAATCCCCCTTGCCACGCTCAGAGAAGTAAGAAGTATGTGTCAACACTAGTTGTCAAATAAAAAAGCACCAGGTTAAGATTTAATAACTGTCCAGGTCTTGAAAGAAATGCCATTAATAGCCTTAAAAGAACTCCAATTTATAATAACCGCATGTCTAATGACCCGATATGTACCACATCGTTTGAAAATTGTTGAAGTAATTGTAATACTAAAGCAAGGAAAACAACCAACAGAAGTACCTTTTTATAGACCGACATCCCTTATACCAATCATTGCAAAGGTTTTCGAAAAATGACTTCTGAAAAGGCTTAGCAAAATCATCGAAGAAAGAAGTCTAATCCCGAATCATCAGTTTGGATTTAGAAATAAATATTCCACGATAGACCCAGTACACCGAATGACGGATATAGTGGCAAAACCACTGGAAGAAAGACAAGTCTGTTCGGCACTATTTTTAGATGTTGCTCAAGCCTTTGACAAGGTTTGGCATGAGGGCCTTGAGTATAAACTGCATAGGGACAATATTACGAAATACTGAAATCCTATATTTCAGATCGACTCTTCCGAGTCCAATATAAACAAGAATATTCGGAACTGAAGAAAATTGAAGCAGGTGTTCCAGAGGGAAGTGTCTTAGGACCAACCCTATATCTGTTGTATAGCAGAGATATTCCTGTGGACAATAATGCTATGATAGCTACTTTTGTAGATGACACTGCAATATTAGCACGTGATAAATGCACTGTGAAGGCGACAGATAAACTGCAGAACGCTGTCAATAGAGTAAGTGATTGAACGCAACAATGGCGTATCAAACTCAATCAGACAAAATCAACTCACAACCCAGAACAAAATCTTGCTATATAAGCAAGTATTGAAGCCTATCTGCACAAAGAAAACAAATATTCAAACTATACAGACATTCCAAAACAAAGTTCTTCGTGGAACAATAAATTCCCCTTGGTATATAAGAAATAGCGATTCGCACCGTGACCTACAAGTAGACATGGTGACGGAAGTGGTTAGAAAGCACGCTGTGTCCCACAATCAGCGACTGTAAAATCACATCAACTCCGAGGTAGAAACCGTCTTAAATGTACGAGACAATATCCGGAGATTGAGAAGAACCAAGCTAATGGTCTAAAAACTATGGAAAGTACTTAAAATTTAAACTTTCCTCAACGTGATCTTACATAGGATCGGTCCTGATTAAGGAGGTGAAAAAATTTATAAATTAAAATAATTGGGACACCGATGTGATCAGTCCCTTGCGGTTCTGATTCCGAGGTGACGCTTTTTAGGCCCGTTTTCACAATCTGCATCATAGCTAAGTTCATCTCATATTCTATGTATGTGGAACTAAACTTATTTTCAGTTCTTCCAAAATATTTAAGTTATAAAGTGTATTTTTTTTAAGAAGGTCCGGAAAATAAATTTAAATATTAGGTGTGCAACTAAGTTCTCGCTGTTTTTTTTTATGAAAATGCAACTTTATTGTGGAAAAATGGTTACAAATGAATCATTCAAAGTATTGCCCATCGCTAGCTACAACTTTTTCCCATCTTTCTGGCAGAGCTCGAATACCGGTTACGGTAAAAGTTATCCACGAATCAAGCCATTTTTTGATGTCTTCATATGAGCGGAACTGCTGATCAGCCAGACCATGTGCCATCGAACGGAACAAGTAACAATTGGATGGCGCAATATCTGGGGAATATGGCGAGTGGAGTAGGACTTCCCATTTGAGCGTTTCCAGGTAGGTTTTAACGGGTTTGGCAACGTGAGGCCGATCGTCGTCATGCTGTAGAATCACTTTTTCGTGCCTCTGCTCGTATTGTGACCGTTTTCCGCGCACTGCTCGGCTCAATCGCATCAATTGAAGTCGATACCGTTCCCCAGTGATGGTTTCGTTGGGTTTCAACAGTTCATAATAAATGACACTGATCTGGTCCTGCCAAATACATAGAATATTCGACCTAGTCGACGACGTAGAAACATGACCGGGCAGTCCCCATGACTTTCTTGGTTGCTGTAATGAATCCATTTTTCATCACTCGTCACGATGCGATGAAGAAAACCCTTCCTTTTTTGCCGCTGGAGCAGTTGTTCACAGGCGAAAAAACGACGCTCAACGTCCCTTGGCTTCAAATCATAAGGAACCCATGTTTCTTGTTTTTGAATCATTCCAAACGCATGCAATCGCTTGGAAATGGCTTGACGGGTAACTCCTAATGCTGAAGCAAGCTGTTCTTGCGTTTGGCACGGATCCTCATCGAGCAATGCCTCCAATTCAGCTTCTTCGAAGGACGGTCGTCAACATCGAAATCACCGTCTTTGAAGCGATGGAACCAATCACGGCACTTAGATTATTTGGCGAGTATGTGACGCCAAAACAAAATCACTAATGTGTCAAAACATTTTGTTTACCATATGTCTAAGCTTGGTTCATAACGATTTGGATATGTCAAAATCGACCAGCACTTACTGCTGGAGCCATATGTACACATCTATTGACAAACAGCGAGAACTTAGTTGCGCACCTAATAAAAATACACAACATTGGCTTTGTGGGCTTCAATCGAGCGGCCCATAGAAAATAATCGAGCGGCATTAGATCGCAAGATCTTGGTGGCCATTTTAATGCTTCAATTCCTGCACCAATTGAATCTTTTAAGGGATTAGGCCAAGATCCTTCCGCATCACTACAACCTTCAAATATTTAAATCCAACGTACACAGGCATCTCCTCTGTTCCTCCTCCCTCTTTTTCGAATCGCCGTGCCCTGAAATAATATGAGGGTATGAGGCAGTTGTTGGAAATTTCCAAATCCCTAAGTGCTGCGGGACTTGGAAATTTCAACTCGATTTTCGCTTCATTGTACTACAAAGCTGAAATCCCTTTTTCGTGTAGTGGTTGGACAAGCTTAGATTTTATTCTTTTTTCTGGGATGCTGTTCTCCGTTTCAAATCGTATCTGCATAGCTCGGGTCATAAGCAAACACACTACCCTAACTGGCATTATATACAGGGAAACGGTTAGAGATATGTGAAAGTCTGTACGTCTGCCTATAACACTTTAATAATTTTTAAACAGTTCGATGTTGAGACGTGAAATTTATACCAGCATTGAGCGTTACTTACCAGGATAAGGCTCTGCAGTAAAAAAAAAACTTTAAAAATTACAAAAAAATCCCTATTTAATGTGGCGTGTGACCGTCTTTGGCTTTTATAGAAGTTCAACTCTTTTTTTGGCATTCAATCATAAAGGCTACTGATGTAGGTGGTGTCTATTTCTTTATACCAAATTTTGTAGATGTTGCTTTTGTTCCTTAATTTTACACCCATTCGATGCCAAACGTGCTAAATGGGATTAATGTCCGGACTGTTTCCGAGCCAATGGAGTGCATTTATACCCAATTCTTCCTTGTGACTTTGAACCTAAAAAAAGAATTGAATAAAATCGATTAGGAACACCATAAAGATTGTTAAAATTATCCAAATAACAATGGAAAGTTCATGGTTTACTTACGGTCTTATATGGTTTCATTTTCCAAACCATGACACCTCTCAACCTTTTCGAATGAAAAGGTGGTTTTCACGATATCTATTCTTACTTGTGGTACAGTAACGAACCGGTTCCTTAACGTTATCCTCCGAGTAGTGCATTTCTTACGACAGCTTCCACTTATTCGCCCAAATAAATCACTTTCTTGACATTTTGTTTTAAAAGTCTTCTTACAGTCGACTCGTTGAATCCTAAACGACGATAAGTCTCTCTCATCGATTCATCTTCCTCCTTAAAAGCCAGGATTTGATCATTCTCAAATTTTGTTAACTGCCTCCCGTTCCTTTTCACTTCACGGTCAAACAACTATTAAAAAACCTAGAAGTCTTCAAAAACAAGAAAAAAAAAAAAAAAAAAAAACCGAAACAGAGCAAGTCAAGATCTCTTATTTTACTCGAGTGCATCTTTTTTTGCATGAAGTGTAGTACATGTACCTATAGTATGTATGTATTGACAAAAGTTCATTTGTATTGGGAACGGTTAGAGGTAGGAGAAAATCGCTTGTGAGGAAAGCAACTTGAATTGTACCTTACTAGTCCTTGAACGGCCTCATTTTTAAGGATACGGACCAAACTGACATTTGTTTGCATGAGAAGACGTTCTTTTGAAACTAATATTATGCTTACATAAAATTGTTAGTGGTGCATTGACTGCTTCCGGAGGTTTTACTTTCAATTTCGGTGTACCTTGTGTTTGCAAACTTTTTCTATTAATTAGTAGTCAACCACGGGGTTACGAGGATACCTACCCATATTATATTTAGAACTGTAGAAATTTAAAATTAAACAAAACACACAAAATCGTGGTAATGGCCATGGTATTGGCTTTAATGGAAAGTTAATTTTATGCCATTAGTGTATGAATATAATTTCGGGTATATGGACTCCGCGGCTTGCTCGAATAAAACGTAATCTGGAAGTCAAATTTTTAGACCACTTTTTCGAGCAACTGGAGGCGTCCATCGGCAATAACGCGGCGAATGTTGACAAGTCGTCCATCGTTTCTGGTTTATCGGCGTAGACTAGCGACTTTACATACAATCTTGGAGGGCAATTCACAGGTCCATTACGCGAAATTATGAGCTCTTCGAATGTTCCCTTCAATAAATTGATTGTGGCGCTCTCTGTGTGGCATGTTGCACCGTCTTGTTGAAACAACAGCTCATCCACATTAATGTCATTCAATTGGAGAGCGAAAAAATCAGTAATCATGGATCTATAGCGCTCCGCATTGACTGTAACGTTCTGGTCCGCATTTCTTTCGAAGAAATAAGGACCAATAAAGCACACCAAACAGTGACTTTTTGTGGATGTAACGGCGTCTCAATAATGGCTTGAGGATTTTTTTCACTCCAAATTTGTCAATTTTGCTTGTTGATGGAGCCATTGAGTCTCATCGCTGAACAAAATTTTGTAATGAAAATGATGATCGAGAGCAATACGTCTTCAATTATCGCACGAGCTGGATCTTGTAATCTTGTAACCTAAGATCTTTCCCGCAAAATCTTCCATAAAGTGGATAGATACAGCTCCAATTGCTGTGCACGATGGCGAATCGACTCATTCAGCTGCTCCTCAATACTTCTCGTACGTTCCACAGCAGCAACAGCTTCTTCGGTGCGCATTGTACGACGTCTCTGCGGATGCGTATTATCAAGAGTATGAGTGGTGCGAAAACGATCCGTGCAACCATGGATGGACGTAAAATAGACGTGAACCACGATTTTTGAAACAAATTTGCACAATTTGCAAGCGTTATTCTGCTGTAAGTCTGTTCATGGTGAAATGGTAAACCAAACTGAGCACAAATCAGCTGTCAGCTGTCAGGTGTCAAATTGGCTGTCGCTGGAAAAATTATTGCCAATTTGAAAAACCAACTCCTTTTATATTTTTTTCTGCTTTCAGTCAAACCTGTAAGACTTTGTTTGCTTTTTAACGTCCTAAAACTAGACTTTAAAATCTGCGGGTTAGCGAACCTCATCTCTAGTACAAACTTCAATTGTTTACGTCAAACTGTTCAAACGTTATGAGAATGTGGCAGAAAAATTTGCATTCACTATAAGCTTTTCGTTTTCACTCTAATGGAACCCTTCAAACGATTCAGAAGAAAGTGATATACTCGTACTTGTAGTTACCATTTTTGAGAAGAAGTGAATGCAACTATCGTCGAATACTTCAGGGTGTGTCGGCAGGATACTATAGTACGTCCACTTCACAATTATTTTCTCTAGTTTTGATCAGATGTTCTACTCTTTGGCTTTCGTATTTTATTCCCAAAGGCTTTCCAACTGTTTTTCTAATATTTTAGTGGTGGTTAAGTTTGAGAGAATGTTTAAAGTAGGTTCCTAAGGGCTTCGATAGTTGGTGGTGCTATGGCAGCTATTAATTCATGGTTCCTGACGTCGATGTAGCATATAGTTTTAGATTTTTGGAAAACTGAAACTTTTCAGCCTTCTATTCTGAAAATTTTATTAAAAAAAATAGTTTTAGCTGCCGGTCACAGTTCATGCAGGGCCGTTTCCGAATAGCAAATTCACCGGTTGAGAGAAGCTTCTCATGACAATTCTTTGTCAGACGCTTCCGATGGGTAAGAATCTGTAAAAATCCTTTTGTTGTTCTCTGGGACTCGAACCTGTAGTTTCTCATTTAGTGATCACGTAATTAACCACTAAACCAAAGCGCCCAGTCTGAGTTGAGCTTTCAAATTTTTTGCTCTGGCTTGTCTTTGCCTGGACATGATGTTGAGTGCAACATCATCAATAGTTGACTGGAGGGCAAATTCGTAACTTTTAAGTTTTTGACAGATATGAGTTGGCAATAAAATAATCTGGGTTAGCGAGGTAAAAATGCGTCCAAACGTTCTCATTGACTTAGCACTGCTACGGGAATGCTCGCTGGTCCAAGTTGGGTATCGCACTCCAAATTAAGGGCTCAGACCCACAAAGCAAATAAATGCAAAAATGTTGTATAAAATGTAATATCTCCCCAAATAAATACATACTTCCAACGGTATTCACTGCACATCTATTATTGTCTGCTGTTCAGCTAGAATAAAGCACTATTTTTGCTGGGTATCCTTAGAAATTCGTTCGACCAACGCTGCCACTTTGATACAATCGTAATAAAAGTGCTACACTTTTGATGAAAACAAAGTGGTTGCTCCTGTGCTACAGTATTTTAAGAATTCACGCCTATTTTCAATTAGAAGAGGATACTAATAATTCACTGTTTGCTACATGAACACAAGAAAAACTCTCAAGCTTCTTACTTTTTGTGTAGGTATGAGTACCTAGCGTAGAGTAAAAGAACCCAAGTTTTGCCATACCAAAGAATTAAATAATTCTCCAATATTTCAATTGGATGCACATGAAAGACTTATTTCACAATTAGTTATGAGACACCATTTGGCGCCGATTTCTACCCATGGCTAAGGTCTCAACCTTCAACTTCTTTGTCAGTATATTTACTAAATCGTCAGACAAAAACTCGATCAAATACCGATCATGACATGTATTATAATCCAACTAGGTCGATGAAGTAGGTAAGAATGTCAATCGAAGATACAACATCATAAAGAGCTCTAGAAATGCCAAAGAAAAAACAAACAAAAACACATAGCGTAGACTATCGGCTGGATATTCTAGTCAACCAAACAAGATCTAGTTCAATCAGAAAACCATTTCCAGAAACCCAACACGAAGTTGCGTAGGCGCTCACTCATAAAAACTTCCTAGCCCTATAAAAAAAAAGCCCAACAACCATTGAGTAACTAAGTAAGTAATCTCCAATCAAAATACTATAAAAAGTCGATCGACAATTTACCCCAACCACCAGAACCATAAAATACCATCCATTAGGCCGGCAGTCACAATTAACTACAAACACTAATAATCAACTTACAACCCAATACACATCAGCCAGCACACAGTTTCTAAATTAATTAACTCATTCTCGGCCGTTCGCTCCTCATAGAATACGTGGACTAGGTGGCATTAATTTCCCATAAAACTCCACCGCATAACAACCCGAAAACGTTTTCGAATGTTTCGCGCCCACTTACCAGACACCGCTGCCAATGACTGAATGCGCGAGTGACCCACGCAATAGAACCCACATCCCCTGTACCCCTTTTATTGTGTTTTGCCTTGTGCTTTACGGCATAATTTCTTTTTTTGACAAACACACGCGTTAATAAATTATCCCGCGATTCTTAGTTCTGTCATAAAAGCGTTGCGCATCGCAAACAGGAACAGGAAAAACTTCGGCGGTAATAAAACGCGCGACATTATACAAAACAAAAAAAAAAAATCATCGTAAAAACAAACACCGTCTGACGACTTTAGGTGCAATCGGACCGGTGTTTGATTTATTACCGCAGAATGGCATACCTCAGGGGTGCCACATGAATGGTAGTTTGTTTTATTTTTTCTATTCTTTTGAGTTACCTATGCAAATTCCAATGGGACGATGACGACGTGCAACTCGAAGCATCTGATAGGAGACACGCAGCAGAAGGCAGAGTTGAGGCTGCCTTTAGTAGATATAGCCAGTCGAGGGGGAGATAGAGCAAGGCGAATTAATTTCACTGGGTGAATACCAATTTGGGGTTAGCTGACAAATTAGGGTGGACCGGTGTCAGCAGGTGGGCCAGCGATGCAGACTTGAGATATTAATATTTTCCTCTTCTATTTATTTTATTTTCTTTATGCCTTTCTTCTTCGCTCTGATTGTCAAAAAGACTCATGGAATGGAAATGACATTTATTAAAAGCGAAGCACAAATAAACCGGAGAAACGAGATGAATATCTTATCTAAATGAGTTTAGAATGTTTTTCTTTTTTTTATTTTATTTTTATTTCAGCTTTGTTTTAAATTTAATTTCTTTTTTTTATATTTTAAAAGTTATTATGTACTCGTATCTATAAAACGAATGCGATAGAATTTCGAGATATCCTCATTTTGGTGTACCGTGTCGGAGTTGAGAATATGGGTGTGGGCGTGTGGATGTCTCCATGGAAACACTTAACCGCTTACAAATTGGGTTAAGGCCGTAAATTAAGTGTTTGCGTTCGTACTCGTATTTGGCTTTAATTAGATCGATATTGATAGGGAATCTGGGGAATTTGCATGTTTACCTAATTGGCAAACAGTTGGCAAGATGTTACGAATATGAGTTTGAGTATTGAGTGAGATTGGAAAGTTATTTACTTAATTAAGGATATTCGTGTTTACTGATGACGGAATGTAGTTTGAGGGGGGCTAAATGGATTTTGTCATGCGAAAGTTTGGAGCAATTACAGCGACATAATCATAGAGCAGATGTTTACAAACGTAGTAAGTTTATTATACTCGTACATAAAGGTTAGGTGATGATATCTGGATTGCAATCACATCAACAAATTTGTGCTGGGAGCTAACTAGAGATGCAGGAAGGCATACTTTGGTTTTATGCAGGTGGAAATGGAAAATTTTACAGTGTCAGTCACGTAGGCATACATTGTATGTGAACACTTCGGCATATTTGTAGGATTTTTACTAAGTTCAATCTCAGCATTACTACTATACAGAAACTCAAAAAAAGTTGATCTATCTGTACCTCGGACTGCAGTCTAAACTGCTGTACGGACTTACTTCAGACTTCATATCTGGAGTCTGTTGGCTCGTACCCCGAAACGAAAGCACATGATAGGTGGGATGCCAATCCGTCCTTAAAATAAACACGATCCCCTCCGCAACGTGTCAGTCGAAATAATGATAGTTAAAGTACGGAGTAGAAAAAAGAAAGATACAAATAAACAAGCCTGTTCCAAAACCGGTGTCCATTTGACTGGTTGCGTACCCTTAACTTTCGGTCCTTCAAGTTCTTTGTTAAGAGGTGCTAGTAACTGTGCGGCTCCCTTGATGAATTTTCAGTAGAAATTGATGGTGCTAAGTCTGAAGTTTTGGAAAATCCAGAATTTCATAAACTTTTTCAGGGAGAGCAGTAATTCCGCATCTGAACACTAAATGTCCCAAGAATGGTACCTCAGCTCTACCAAAGAGAGATTTGGCTGCGTTCAAGGCGTTGAAACAGAATGCTGAGGTGTTCTACATGCTGGATTTCATTTTCTGATGCAACTAGCAGGGACCACGTGTTACTTCGTCCATGAACCTTTGGAACGTTTGCGCTGCATTGCGCAGGCCAAACGTCATAAATTGGAACTCAAATAGTCCGAACGGCGTGATGATTGCCGTTTTCTGGATGTCGTCAGGCGCAACAGGTATCTGGTTGAAGGCGCGGACTAAATCAATTGTGGAGAAGATTTGCTTTCCATGCATGTAGATTGGCCGAGAAATCCTCTAAATAACGAATAGGATACAAGTCCGGAATCGTGCGGTCATTTAGGCGCCTGTAATCGCCGCAAGGACGCCAATCACCTGATTTTTTGGGTGCCATGTGCAGTGGAGAAGACCATGGACTGTCTGAGCGGCGTGCAGTTCCAAGCTTGATCATTTTCTCGAATTCTGCTTTGGCGATCTTGAGTTTTTCTGGTGCTAGTCGTCTGGCTCTACTCGAGACTAGTGGTCCATGCGTTGTTTTAATATGATGCTCGGTGGAATACTGTCCTCATCTGAGTGCTTCGCCAGGTTGAGTAACTGCATGGTATCTCTGTAAGAGTGCGCGTACGGTACATTCACGTCAACTTGAAGGGTTCGAACAGATGCTGTTTGCGCTTGAGAGACTCTTCCGATTGCAGATAAACCGGTGGTTTCATCGATAAGGTGTTATTGCTTTAAGTCGTCAAGTAAGCCAAAGTAACTTAGAAAGTCGGCTCCTATAATAGGACGAGTGACATCTGCTAGTATAAAACGCCACTCCAGGTCTCTGCGTAGTCCAAAATTTAGATTTAGTGTGATTGTGCCATAGGTGTTAATCAATGAACCATTGGCAGCCAACAGCTGGTATGTTAGCGGCTTTAGCGATGCCTTCGCTCATTGTCGTGGATACACAGAGTCGTCTGATCCAGTATCGACCAGGAACTTATCTTAAGACGTCTTATCCGTTACGAAGAGACGGCAAGATGTTGTGGGAGAGTCGTGTACCGCTATTAACGACTACGTACGCAGTTGCGCGCGTTTTTACCAAATTTAGCGTGAAACCAGCAAATATTCGATTTGGAAGATACTTGCCTTGTTCGAGATCTGCTCCTGGATCTGTCTGAGAGTTTGGGGTTTCCAAAACTGAGTCGCGCGCTTGGGGTGTGTAGAGAAGTGACTTTGGTTGAAAGTGGTTCTACCTGTTTGGCGAGAGCAGCCATTTGCTGGTTTAGATCTGATGTGGCAATAGCAGCGACGCTGTGAGGTGAGAAGACTTCGTGCAATTTATCCGCAAGTTCGCCCAGCTCGTAATAAAGTTAAGTACGAAAATATATTGAAATGAATGAATGATAAAATGAAACTATACTCGTATATATAAAACTCAATGTACCTATGTTTGTATGTATGCTATGGACTCCGAAACCACTGAATCGATTAAGCTAAAATTTTTAGGCAATCCTCAATATTGGCCTGAGAGTGTTTCTGTGAAGTTTAGTCAAAATCGGTCCAGCAGTTTGCCATAAGAAAACATGTATTTCTTTATGTTAGGGGCAGCAACGCATGCTTGGTACCCGCTAGTGAATGATAAAATTAAAGTAAAATTGAAAATATGAACTTAATTTGTAAAAAAAAACTTAAAACAATGTTTTTAAAGCACTCTCTTAAAATATCAAAGTCAACATGTCTTTTGAGTACGATCAGTATCCATAGTGTGCCGGCATCCGATTGGCAGCCGCCTGACATTGACTTGGATACCTAAAACTTGTGCTTGCTATTGAATTGAGTTAACCGCAATGCAGGCGTAAGATAACACCTCAATTTTACTCTCGCCTATTTACTCGTATTGTAATTTTTTGTAGAGTAAGCTAATTTTGTTAAAAACTCTTTGTGCTAGAATAAGCTAAATTTTTGTAAATTTTGGGTTTTAAATTTTTTTACTAGAAATATCGCCGATATTCACGGTACAGAACCATCGTTGTCTCTCGACAGTAGGTTCCAGCGGATGACCTAGTGATGTTACAATTGAACAACTCAAAGGACAGTGCATCGAGGAAAACCAAGTGATACAAGAAGGACAGGATACGACGTGTGAACATTATCTGGCAGCAATATCAAGCCAATCACCAGAAATTAGAGGGCACGCTAAAACACGACACCCCAAGGTCTCTACAACGAGCAAGGGCATTCGTGAAGACGCTGAAGAATCTAAATTATTTCAGCTATTCTTCAACAGCTTAGAGGACAAGAACGTAGTTCCCTCCAAGGAATTTTATGATCAGAAAATAACATGTATTAACAAATACTGGTGTCAGTGAAAGATTATTTAGAACTGGAAAAACAGGCTCAAGAGTGTTGGGTCAAATTGTCTACCAAGTTAGACGAATTAAGCGCTCAGCCAATCCCACTTGCGACCACAGCATTGACGTTAACGGCAAATTCAATGCTTAATCTAAAACAAAGTTTTCATTGCCAAAGTTCGATGGTGACTACCTAAATTCCGTGACCTATTTACCAATACCACATTGTCAGAAAATGTTCTATTTAAAAGTCAACACAGGCGAAGCTGAGAAGTTCATTCGCTGCCTGGAAGGTCATAACAGATCGTTATGAAAACACACGATTTCTGGTAACGTCACTAAAAAAAAAAAAAAAAAATATTTGCGCAACAGCTCTTTAAGAGCCAGGGCCTAGCTTCTCGCAACCACTCGTGTTGTGTGCGTTATATTTTTCACACGAAAGGAAGGGACCTACAATTTAGTGCCGTATCCGAACGGCAATTTGTTTTGAAAAGCTTTCTCGCGACAACAATACTCTCGGATGTTTGTCAGATGTTCGCGAGAGGTGGGATCGTGAAAAAACTTTTTGGTGTTTTCTGGAATTCGAACTTGGAACCTCTTGCGTAGTGATCCGACACACTAACCACTACGCCACGATGCAACGTCCCTACTTAATAAAATAACGCTGCAGCCAGTAATCTGCTTCGAAAGTTCAGTCATGATGAAGGGATTACATGATAACACAAAAAAATGCCTTCTGAGCCTACAAAATCTTAGTGTGGATACAACAAATTGGGATCAACTTTTACAACACTTACTGTGGGAACTGTTAAAGGACCCGATGGCTTGGTCAGGGTAGCCGGTTGTGTTTTGTCGTGCTATACACCGACTGGCGCCACTGCCAATACAACATTCATTCCAAGGAGATCAAAGCATAGAGAATAGTAGCAAAAGGCATATTAACGACAAATCGAAAGGTAACTAACTACTGGATAATCCGTCTCCATATAAACGAAAGAAACAGTTATCGCTAGGCTGCGCATTAGTAACATTATTTTTCGCCTGTGTATGGATGCCAAAGAGTACACCAAGTGAAGTAGAAGTCAAAAAATTCAAAGGACCATTAAGTTGATACATAATACGTGGAATCTAGTGGTCTACTATAGGGTGACCAGATAAGAACGGAAAAGAAATTTAAATAAAGCAACAATGATGTAAGATATCAAATTGACTCTGGCCTGATTTTAAAGCTACATTCATGCCATTATGTATGGAATAGCACATCATCGCTGGCAGTGCTTCAAGCGGTCGGTCCAATTTTTGATGACTCGGTCCAATATGTGCGGCAGAATACTCATGCTTCGGTTCCTATTTCCATTTTAGACCCATCAGTGTAGAGCTGGATGTCCTGTACATTTATTAATGTGCTGGTTTCCCATTAACATAAATTCTTCGGCGACTTTCCACATTCGTGGGACATAACTTAGTATAAATGCTGCATTCATTATCTGTGCTATTTTTTTCATACCTTTTTTAGGATTTTTTTTTTTTAGAATGATCAAATCCCGGAGCTTTTTTTTGCAGATGACAACGAGATCGATTCATCCGTAGAAAGTCATTTTGAAGGCAAAGAAAAAAAATATTTTTTCGGTTGTATTAAGGCACTGTATGCCCGATGTGAGAAAAGCATTTCACTCGAGGGAGATGTATTGAGACAATTTTTTTGTTGTAGTATCTCTTCTTTCACTTAATGCCTTCGTGCGCGAACTTATCAGCCGCCCCTCGTAGAATGGATGTATTCAATACTAGTTTCACAATGAATGCCATTAAACGTGTACCAGTATATATGACATGACTACGTACAATCTACCTATCATCCTTAGCTGTGAAGGTACACTTAACTGAGTCCACAGTTGCTAAAGGGTGACCAGATAACAATGATAGTTAGAGGAAGGAGACACCGTTACCGTCAATGGTTCTCGGTATAGAGCGACGTTAACCGACTTGCTGTGGCCAGAGCTCGACAACATCGATATATCCAAGCTGTGGTTCCAACAAGACGGCGCTACATGCCATACATGTGTCGCAACGCTCGAAATGGTGAAGGAGTAATTTGGCGACTGGGTCATCTCACGGCGAGCGTTCATCAATTGGCCGCCGCCATCATGCGAGTTGACACCCCTCGATTATTTTCTCTTAGGCTACGTCAAGTCCTTAGTCTACGCTAACAAGCCAACCACTTTGGACGAGCTCGAGGCCAAAATTCGAGACGCTATTGCCGGAGTAACGCCGCACATATTGGACCGACCGCTTGAAGCACTGCCAGCGAAGCCGAGGCGGCCATTTAAATGATGTGCTATTACATTCATAATGGCATGAATGTAGCTTCAAAATAAAGCCAGAATCAATTTCATATCTCCCACCGTTATGGATTTATTTAAACTTCTTTTCCTATCATTCTTATCTGGTCAACCTATAGGTAGGTAGGTAAAGTGGTGGTTCAGGAGAAACCAATTAGCGCTAAGTGCGCCGTTTTGATACCACAAAAACTCTTGTACTCTGTTTGTTTACGTATGTTATTGGAGATAGAAAATATAATTATCTCACTGAAATCGTCAAAGAAGGGTTTACATAGCGTGCGTTGTCTAGTCCTTGCTAGGGCAGAACAACTGCAAAGAAAGTGGAAAAGAGTTTCCCTCTCGTTACTGTCTTTGCAGCTGCAACAGAAAGTGTTGTGGGGAATGCCAAGCTTGGCCGCGTGGTCGCCTATAGGCCAGTGGCCTGTAATAATGGCTACAATTCTGGCAATATCAGGCCTTGATCTGCCTAGTAGCTCATTTGATTTAGGTTTGTTGAAACTGGGCCATGTTTTCCATGATATGGCACAACTGGTAAGGTTGGTTGGAGGAAGTGGAGGTGTAAATAGCCCTTAACGACTATTGACTCTTTCCGCTAGCGAGCCCTTAAGGGCTGACCCTCGCCTGGTTAGCTCGTCTGCTCGCTCATTTCCCTCATAATTGCTGTGTCCTGGGACCCAGATGAGGGTAATTTCAGAAAGGATACTTTGTTCATTTATTTCCAACCGGCATTGCTCTACCAGTTTTGAGGATATGGTAACCGAATCAATGGCTTTCATTGCGGCTTAGCTATCTGAAAAGATACCTATATTTAGATAGGACGTTGGGAGATTTTTTAACATGCGGCAGACTTCCCGAATCGCAAGAAGCACCGCTTGAAAGACACTAGCAGAGTCTGGGAGACGGAAGGATTTCGATATATTCAGTTGATCCGAGAAAATATATGCGCCAACTCCGCAATCCATTTTCGAACCATCCGTATATATACAGATATTAAAGTTATTGATTACCATTCCGTTCATGTATTCTGCTCTGGTAGGGAACTTTACTGAAAAAGGTTTGATGAAGTCGAGCGTGGGAGTCCTGTAATCCGTCAAAGATGTCACCAGGCCACCCTATATTTTCATTGCCATCATTTTACTTGCAAACGATGTTAAAATCAAGCGACGATCGGACTTTTGGCCCGTAAAAATTGAAAAAAAAAAAATCTCAGTTCTAGTCCTCTAGCCCAGATTAGCCAAGGAACCTTGTGACGTCATATTCGATATAAATTGGCAAATTGGGACAAGAACTTTATTCGAATTTAAAACCTAACCCGCAAGCTTCCCACTGAGTTCGATTTTGTTTGTTGATTCTAGCCCGCATTCAGTGACATAAATTCCGAGACCCAACAAGAAGTTCATAACTTGTACAGCCGGAGCTGCCGTGAAACAGTCACCACGCCAGTCATTTCACTAAGAAAATCACCTGCAGAATGAAGTGATAGAGAGCACCCACGCCACGACCACCTCATCTCCAGCAAAACAAAATGCAAAACGATACCAAAATTTATTTAAGAGTAACGATATAAGAGACTAAATTCTCTTAAAAAATTGGGTGTTGTTCAATTATCGCCAATTCCCACCGCAATGTGGCGCACAAGTCGTTTAGAAGATGGTGAAAACCACCTTCTCTCTTTCGTATAAGAGACGAATAAAATACTCATTTCCTCTCTGTTTTCATTCCCACTCTCCTTTTCAATTTAAAAACAGAGTGCACGAGAGGAAGAGAAAACAACAAAGAAATATGTCAAAATAAATAAATGAAAATGAAAACAAGATTGCGCTCTGCGCTTCAGATGTGTTTCGTTAGAATTCTGGAGCAAAGCAGGATCTTGAGCGCCTCTGTATAACCTAAAACCGGGAACTCTCTTGGGAAAGGCAATGATGAGCACCGCAGGGAGTTTCTATTTTTTGCCTTCCACCCACCATTCATGCTGCCACTCAGTTTTGAACTCGTTTTTATGTTGGAAAATCGGTGTTTTTTTTTTTTTTTTTAAGGAAAAACCGCTCTGCACTTAGAAAACATTCCGAGAGGGGTACTTCGGTTCCTGCCTGCACCCCGTCTAGCAAACACATCAATCCGCCGAACACTTGAAAGGGATGTAATTCTTCTTCGTCTCACTGGGAAAACTGTGGTAAACTAAACTCTGTGCATGGGTTTCGAAGGATTTCGTTTTGTTTTCAACGATTTTTCACAGACAGTGATGGAAAAAGGCGGCGGTGGGCGTTTTCTTTTAAAAAAAAAAAAAGAAAAAAAATCTTCTTTTTTGTGTTGTGTTTCTATTTTTAGGACATTAAAAGGATACCATACCAATGGTAACAGTTTGACGTCGTTAATGCATTAATGCATTCGATAATCCTGAACAGGTTGAATCGATTTAAATTCTAATTATAGTTTCCAGTTAAATACTTATCAGGTAAGGATGGTGCTTGGATTGGAAAGTACTCGTACATATCCTTCAAGAGGATTTGAAGGAGAATTTGAATTCTGAGAATTTGTTGATGCTATTAGGCGGTTTGAAGTGTCAATGTGTGGGATGATGGTTAACAGTCTTTAGCAAGGACACTCGTTGGCAAGGACACTCGTTGGCAAGGACACTCGTTGCCGGTATTTGAGAGGGTGCACCTGTGTACATAATAGAAAATGTGTTATTGAATTAAAAGGTAATGCACACCTTACCATAATGCAAATAGGTGGGTAAGTCCTAAAATTTAAGTGGCAATACTAACATACTTAGATCCTGTGTCCCCTTATGTGTCTGAGAGCATCAACCACGAATGCGCGCCATCCTGTTCGGTTTCTGACGTTGAGTTTCAACTCCAAACAGCTCTTTCCCAGTTGCCGAGATTCCTTTTCGATTGTCCAGTGCCACATCATACGAGGAACTCCGCCCTTCTTGTGTTAGCGAGTTACATTGCATTGCTTGCGGGGAATACAATTTTCGTCCTTATGTAGGGTTTTTTTTTTTGTTGATACTACCAGCATGCACGATTCGCCAACCCGAATAAACGATTCTAGAAGTGCGCCTACGTACTAATCCACACCCTGCACACTTCTATCACTTTCCCCGCGGGACTGTCATTAGGTATTACTTCGCGTGGCTGTTTAGCAAACTACCTATGCTATATCATCTGCATTTGCCGTTTCTGCTCTTCTTAGTCTTTCGACTCTTCTCAGTTCGTTACGAAGGTACAGGTCTCCAGCCAGTCGTCCCCTGACCTCGTCATATGACTTACGAGTATTAGAAGATGTGGGCTTGGAAGGTTCATTCTTTCCTCTGCAAAGCGCCTGCAGTGCTCCGCGTCTTCCTCTTCATATGGGCATTCTGGACAGAAGGGCAAGCTATCATGTCCAAATCTGTGGAGATATTTCCGATAGCCGTCGTGCCCGGACAGGAACTGTATAATGTGGTAGTTGCAGTCCCCACGTGCTCTTTTAGTTCAGACCTCAATGGTGAGGATCAGCTTGTGGGCCTTTTACCGTTTTATCCCACCTGGCTTGTCACAATACTACAGATGTTGCCCTTTCTTCTCGTCTTACCCTCCTGGTAACGATAACTTCTTGACGGTCCCCGGTTCGCTTAAGGTAAAACCTTTGCATCTCGTTGGCGAGAATGCCGATAGGGATCATACCGGCTATAACACAGGCTTCTTCGTCCGAAATTGTTCGGAAGCAGCTTATAGTTCGATTGCGTAGAGCCTATATGCAGACGAAAGCTTCCTTATTATTTCCTTCGCAGTGAGTGCCCCCGCCAAGACCGGGTCAGCGTATAGAAAGATTGAGCTTACGACTCTAGATCCGGCGTATCCAGGCCCACTGATATTTGGCAGCATACGGGAAGCGCTGCCTGTGACGCTTTTTTACTTGAACACTCGACATGAGGCTTGAAGTTCAGCCTATTGTCGAGCATTACTCCAAAATATGTTGATGCCTCTTTAGACCTAATTGTCTGGTTCCCAACCCGAAAATTTGGGTATTCCACAGTCTTTCCACAGTCTTGGTTATTAGGACAGCCTCGGTCTTGTGATCAGCAAGCTCTAGACCGGCAGACTATAATCAATTTTTGATTTTAGCGACTGCTTCATCCGTGGCAGACTCTATTTCGCGTATGTTTGGCCACAGTAACTACGGCGATATCGTCAGCAAAGCCGATCACCTCAACTCCTTGTGGCAGTGTTAGTCGCAGGACTCCATTGCACATGGTTTACAGGAGAGGTCCAAGGATTGACCCCTGTAGTACTTAACGCTACCGTCGGTCTGGTACCTCAACTCTCTGTTGGTGAAGTAGTTCGTGACTATCTTCAGCAAATAGTATGGTGTATCTATTCTGGTCACTAATCTCCTAATGCATGACCAGTTCGGCAAGTTGAATGCATTTTTAACGTCAAGCCCTCACTATCCTTTCCCCGGTATTCGATGGTAGAACGCGATTTTTTGAAAACGTACTGGTCATCTGACAGTGCTTATCTATACTCTGCTACCCCGATCAGTCTGCCGTATAAGATACGATCTAGGATCTTTGCCATAGTATCTAGCAGGCATATTGGCCGATTCGACGATTCGTAACGGTATTCGAGCTCTGCCAGAAAGATGGAAAAAAGTTGTAGATGGGCAATACTTTGAATGATTCATTTGTAACCAAAAGTTGCATTTTCAGAAGAACTTAGTTGCGCACCTAATATATTGGAAAAATCACAGCTGTTTCAAAGCATGCAGACAAGGTTTTCAATCCATATAAGCTGTTAAGCAGTTGGAGTAAGGTGTTCGCGATCGTTTTCAGCAGCTTTTCTTTCCTTCATGTTCTGTAGAACTGTTTGTAACTTCAGCTGTGTAAAAGGTCTATCTAGTTGATGATTTTCAATATATGGTTCACTTCACAGTGCTGAAAGGGCAATGTTATCCTTTCAACATTCAGAAGCGATTCAAAATGGTTTTTGAGGTCATTTATTGGCATATTTATTCCAATTCTGGGCTTAGAGACTTTTATATATCGAATTGGATTCCAGAACTCATTTACATTGAGTAATAAAGTACCTAAGTCAATTTCAGGCAAATATTTGAAAGACTTCGCCTTGCCCCCAGCGTAGATACAGCGTTTGTGCAAATCCCTTTTTTAATGGAGAGCTTTCAAAATGGGCGATTTTCTTTAAGTACTCCGCCTGTTTATTTTAATTACTTGTATAAAATATAATATCTTCTAACTGACTTTGCCCACTCAGATTTTATATGATTTACAAAAAAGTTCATTTTCCACACAAACCTTCTAAGTGGGGTTTAGTTCACCCTCACAATCTCATGCAAACTTCTTTTAATTGCCTTTTAATAGTTATTGTTACGACCTGTTACATTTTCCAAATTATCACCATCAGTCTACATAAATTATTTATAAGAACATTAATTTGTAAATGTTAAGGATAACAAAAAACAAAAAACAAATAACAAACACAAAATTTTCCTCAAAAAACAAGAAGAACAAATCCTTCTCTCTCTTAACGCGCCAACCGAATGGTATCTCATTGAAATTTGCATAAAAAAAAAAAAATAAGAAGACGAACAAAACTTCATGCTCATCATTAAATTTCATAATCATCCCAGACTTTTGCAGTAGTTGTGGGTCAGGAGTATTCTGGAGAAGGTCCTTTTTTTTCCATTTCCCTTGTACTCCAGCTACGTATACTCGTATAATGTGCATGTTTCGTTTCTTGTTTTGAGTTTAAACTTTTTTAGATTTTTTTTTTGCTGTTGATGTTGGTGTTTGAATTGCCAAGGCCGCACTTGTTCAAAAGGGCGCTGGAATGGGAAACTTGGTATACAGACGCACTTGAGTGGTATTTGTTTGGAACTGGAAGCTAAATTCCTTTGTCGGATGATGCTAACCAACGCATCTAAGTGATGCATCATACTGGTATTAGATCCTTGGAGGTGCATTTCAACATTAGTAGAGCTCCAATTTATTACTTAGAGTTAGAAAACGCGGAAGAGGGCTATCACAAACGCGTTTAAAACAAGTTGTCCCATAAGCAACAACAAGAGTTTGGCCATGGTGGAGCAACAATTTGACAAAATTAAGATCCGTAACACGCAAATTGTTCAATATGACAAAGCGTAACGGAGACTGGCAACGCTACAGAGAGGAACTTATACAGTACAACAAAGAACTAAGAAAGCCAAAAAGGAAAACTTCAGGGGATTTTGCGAGACAATTACTAGTACTCCTGCTGCATCAAGACTGCAGACATCTCTAAAAAAAAATCCAGAACGGAGAGCACTACTGCTCTTAGAAACTTACTTCCTTGGAAGTTTGCTTAATACAAATGAAGAGAGCCTGACCAACATATCAAGGAAGATTGAAGAATTGAATGGGCAACCAGCTCCTTTCAGTCGTTCAAGTCACCAGGTGTACATAGATGGTATCACACCAGCCCTACTATAGAAGGAGCAAGAACGACTACTAACGCACCTAGTCATAACGAAAAATAGACTCGCACTGGGGTATATTCCAAAGCGAAGGTTGTGTTCATACCAAAAGTGGGGAAAAACGACCCAATACAGCCGAAGTCATACAGATCAATCAGCCTAACATCGTTTTTTCTCAAAATAATGGAAAATAGCTGTGGATAACTATGTAAGAGAGGACGTACTAAACACGTCCCCACTTCATTACCGTCAACATGCATACAGAGCGGGCTGATCCAGTGAGACGTTTCTATTCCATTTGACGGAAACCTTGAAACCGTACAGAAAGCTCTTGAAACTAAAGAGGTAGTTCTTATCACTTCGCACGAAGGAATCAACAAAACCGTATCTAAGTGGATGTACAAGTTGCTGGGAACAAAATCAGCAAAAGCTCACACGTCGCGTAGAATCATTAAGGTCAGCACAACAAGAGGATGCTCACAAGGAGGAGTACTATGTCCTCTAATGTGGAGTCTAGTTTTGGGTAAACTATAGGGTGACCAGACAAGACCGATAGGAAAAGAAATTTAAATAAAACAACAATGCTGTGAGATATCAAATTGATCCTGATTTTATTTTGAAGATACATTATTATGTATGTTATAGCTCATCATTTAAATGGCCTCCTCGGCTTCGCTGTCAGTGCTTCAAGCGGTCGGTTCAATTTTGTATGACTCTGTCCAATATGTGCGGCATTATTCCGGTAATAGCGACTCGAATGTTGGCCTCGAGCTCGTCCAAAGGGGTTGGCTTGTTAGCGTAGACTAAGGACTTGATGTAGCTCCAGAGAAAATAATCGAGGGGTGCCAAGTCGCATGATCCATGGACCAAGGCACTTGACTCTCATGTCATTAGATCAAAACTTGTGTGGGAATGCAAACTTAATGAATTGGGTAGCAGTAACAAGGTAACCTTCTATTGGATAGCCGGCCCCGTCGGAATAGAAGGTAACGAAGAAGCAGACTCCTTGGTAAGTCAAAGGGCAGCAGAATCCTTCATTGGACCTGACCCATTCTGCGGAATAGGAAATCATGCCATATGCGAAGAATTCAAGAAGATGAAGGAAGAAAACAGGGCGAGAACTTGGATTAATACTCCAAGTCTAAAGTAAGCTTTGAACCCAACAACAGGAAAAGATTTGAAGCGTGCATCTGCCTTAACACGAATAACCTTCGTAACCTAACAGGCTTTCTAACGTCGCACTGTAAACTCAGGGAGCATCTAAGGAAACTAGGTATAACAAACGAAGGCCTTTGTCCAGTCAGACTCCAGAACATCTTCTGGAGTCTCATGGGGCACGGACGCACAAAAGATTGAAATACTTGGGCAAGTACCAACTATCAGATGAGGATATGCCAACCACGGACCAACTTCTTATTCTCAGATTCCTAAGAGAAACCGGATTAGAGAGGCTGCTCTAGGGTGAACCATCCTTGCCAAGGCAATGTAAGAGTGTTTGACCCTCGAAAACAATTCTAAAGAAATTATATTCCGAGGGAAATTCGAATGAGGAAATAAACCAAACGTATAGGTATTAGCAGGGGGCACAACAAACCATTAGCTCGCAGTGCAAGATAACCCTTACACAAATAATAAATAAATAAGAGGTTTAAAAGTGATGACGCATATTATTAACCAAGCATTCACAGATGTCAGGCATATTGGTCAACTGAAAAGCCACATGAGGCTAATCATTGGTGCTTTCGACTGAAAACTTTTCCTTAATAGATCGCTCTCACCCTGATAGTTTGGCCTTGATATCCCGAACATATTTGCTGCATATCCATCTGCTCCTGTATCCAGTTAAGAAGACAACAAAAACATGAGAAGAAAATTATTTCTTATGAATAATTCTCGCGCTTCCACAGTTCACTGTCTCCCGCTGTACCACTCTTTCACTTCTATAAAGTTATTTAACAAGTAAACTTTTTACGACCTCATTATGAGTTTATTACAGTTGTAGAGAAAAAGGATTCCACGTTGGTAGAGGAATAAAAAAAAAAAAAAAAAAAAATACTAAAATACATTTTTCATCTGTTTTCACCACTGCCGCATCTTGGCATGGGGACCGCCTTAATTTCTTTTTTTTTTTTCTCACCCCAAGCACAGTCCATTCGCATTGGCCCATATTTTCATCGCTAGAGCGCGGTTTTAATTGTTTTCGTTGTATCTGTTGGTCCTTTGTATGGTGGTACGGCTTTTGATCCCTTCGCTGGAAGGCCAGAACAACAAGAAGAAAATGAATAAGGCGAAATTCTTTCCAATTGTAACAGATAAAACGGCAACAGATACTCGTACCTACATTCATAGATCATCATCGTTTATATTTTATAACGAGTATATTAATCTGTTGTACGGAGGTTGTGGGACCTGCATTAAATGGCTGGAGGTGGTACTTTTTAATTAAAATTATTTTGCGAAAAGAAGTTCTTTTGTTGATGATTTTTACTTTTCTTCTTCTGTGCATCCAGTACGAACCTGGGGTGATTTTATTTATCTAGGTAATAATTAATTTATATTTATGGGTGAGGTGGAAGCTTATGTTCCAATTCAAAGGAAGAATCGTGACCGAAGGCGGTATAAAGCGATATCCTTGAAAAATATGTTTTTATTGGAAAAATACTTTTTCAAGGAGTTCTTCTGTGAGTTTCCTACGAGTAAATGAAGTTATAAATGTTTCTTATTTGACTTTGAATTGCAATTTTAATATTTATATGAGCATGACTTTAAACAAATTGGTGCCGTCCTTGACTTATTGATCAGAGAACATGTCTTTATAACTGGTCTCATGGTGGACCGTCACTGAACCCTAGAAGTCTAGTATGTTTTACTGAAAAATTGAAAATGGAATCTGGAGTTGGCGCTGGTGCCATTGCTCTCAACACTAAGATTTCGGTACCACTGGGTGATCAGAGCCGCTACGTGTCAACACGAAGACAATCCCTCAATGCAAGCGTTGCCAAGAGTTTAATCATACGCAGGCGTACTGTCGGCGGTTGCGAGGTCGCAAAGGAACTACAGATGCAACAGAGAAAATCTACAACATCGACTGTGCGGGGAACGAAATCAGTCGATCGGGCTCCTAAGTGCTAAGCAAACTGAGCGGGCTCGTAAGCCAGTTGTACAGACTACTAAGCCGGCTGAAAGGATGCTCGAATCAGCAGTGCAGATTCTTGAACCAGTCGATCAGCCCTCTAAGCTGATTAAAAGTACGTCGAAGTCGTCCACTAAAAAGACTGAACGAAAAATAACGTCGGATAAGCCAACGAATCCCAGTTGTCTGACGTATTCTCAGGCTGCAGTCAAAGCAACCAGACGAAATGACGGGCCACCCTCTGATCCGTTGAAAGAAATTCTGAACTGCATTTACGCTAAGTTCGAGGAGCAATGTGAAACGAACAAACGAATTCTCGAACGTCTCAGTAACGTCGAAAGCTTTTGTATGGCTAACCTTATATCTAAATCTAAGTAGATATGGATTCTTTGCTTAAAATTATAACATGGAAACGGACTCTTACAAAAATCTAACGAATTAGAAATTCTTCTAATGAGAGAAAATATCGACATATGTTTGATCTCCGAAAACCATCTAACAAGGGAATCGCGAATAAATATAAGAGGCTACGTTGGTTATCACGCCTATCATCCTTCTGATAGAGCGAGGGCGGTTCGTCCTTATTCATTAAAACTAACATCGAACTCTCGGTCGATATAAACATAGAGCTGGAAAAACTTCAGTTGTGCGCGGTAAGGGTTAAAAATAAATACTTGAGCTACAATACAGCGTCTGTTTACTGTCCGCCGCTTTGCTCGCTTGAAGAAGCTGACTACTTTCGTGTCTTCAATGCCCTTGGTTCAAATTTCCTTATTGGTGGAGATTTCAATGCGAAGCACACCTTCTGGGGTTCAAGATGTACATCTTCTAAAGGAAGAATTTTCTACGAAGTGGCAAATGAACTCGATTGTTGTTTCTATTCAACAGGAAAACCCACCTATTGGCCAACCGACTCAGAAAATCGATTTTTTCGTTTCAAAAGGTATTTACGATAAATTTATTACAGTCGAAGAAAGTTTTGATCTCTCTTCTGATCACTCTCCAGTAATTTTATTACTTCGTGAAGCATTGATCAAGAAAGAAGGACCTCTAAGTTACTTACTAGCAATAGAACAAATTGGGAGGGCTTTAGAAATGATTGCGAAACAAATATCGCCTTAAATGTATCACTTAAAACACCTTGTGAACTGGAGGACGAAGTTGATCGTTTCGTGGAAGCAATCAAAAGAGCGGTATGGAGAAACACTCCTTCTAGAAGCTATAATATTAACCGCAACGAAAAGTATCCAAGTGAAATCATTGAACTGATGAGGGAGAAAAAAAAAAGCACGAAAGGAATGGCAAATCACTCGCGCACCGCAGCATAAAAAGATCCTTAACCGACTATGCAATCGCCTTAGAGATAGTATTCGGGAATTTAAAAGCAATAAGATAGCGACCTACCTTGAAAATCTCTCCACTGTAAGAGAATCAAATTATTCACTTTAGAAAGCGCTAAAAGGCATCCGGAAACCTCAAATGCAAGCGCCACCAATTCGGAGAAACGATAGAACTTAGGGCAAGAGCGACAAAGAAAAGGCGGAAGTTTTTGCTTTGCACTTAGAAGATACGTTTAAGCCATTCGACGTCCCTTTGATAACGCCCGACTCCCCAGTCACGACATCTGACAACTTTAAAGTAAAAAAAGTTGCATTAATTGAACTGAAGGAAGTGATTAAAAATCTAAAGACGAAAGAAGCACCGGGTAACGATTTGATAAAAGCGCAGGTGCTCAAGAAATTACCGAATAAAGCTCTTATCAAACTGCTATATTTGATTAACGCTTCGTTCAGATTGCTCTACGTTCCGAGACAATGGAAAGTCGCCAAGATTGTAATGGTTCCGAAACCAGGCAAACCTCTGAATGAGAAGAAATCATATCGGCCTATTTCCCTTTTGCCGGTTATCTCGAAAATATATGAAAAACTACTTTCAAAACGACTACAACCCGTAATCAATGAAAGACGTCCCAGTCCTGACCATCAATTTGGATTTAGAGTCAATTATTCTACAATCGACCAAGTCCACAAAATAACTGACGTGATTGAGAAAACTTTCGAAGAAAAAAGATTTGTTGTGGTGTATTTCTTGACGTCTCACAAGCTTTCGATAAGGTTTGGTACGAAGGCTTGGAGTATAAATTGCAACGACTACTGCCACGGCAACTCTTTCTAATCTTACGATCGTACCTCACTGAAAGACTTTTTCGTGTTAAGCACGGAAATGATTACTCTGATTTCAAGGAGATTGCGGCCGGAGTCCCAGAAGGAAGTGTCCTTGGCCCACTTCTATATTTATTCTACACGCATGATATCCCGCAGGAAAGAAACTGCATTGTCGCTACGTTTGCGGACGATAAGGCGATATTGACAACGGGCGATACAATTGAAGCAGCAACTGAAAACCTGCAACATGCTATTAATAACGCTTAGACGAATTCTTGGTGTATTGTGCTGAACGAAAGCAAATCTACTCACGTCAACTTTACTTACAAAAAAAGTGGACAGATTACCCGTATATTTGAACTCGGCTCAAATACCATACGCGAACGAAGCAAAATATCTAGGAATGACTCTAGATATTAAGCTTAAATGGAAATCGCAGGTAAAAAAGAAACGCGACGAGCTCGAAAACAAATACCGACAAATGTACTGGCTACTCGGAAAACATTCGAAGTTGAGCCTACATAACAAACTGCTTATCTATAAGCAAGTGCTGAAGCCAGTGTGGACGTATGGTCTACAACTATGGGGTTGTACTAGGAAAAGCAATAGAAACATCCTACAAACTTTTGAAAATAAAGTTCTTAGAACGATCGTTAGCGCACCGTGGTACGTACGTAACGAAGATATTCATCGGGACCTGGGAATTCCCAGCGTCGTCGAAGAGATAACAAATTTTGCTCGTAAACACAAAGATCGTGTTCACGGCCATTGTACCGTACCGTCATTCAACTACTTGACGTGAACAATTCAATTCGTCGTCTTCAAAGGACAAAACCTTTTTGATCTCGCGTCATAGTATATGCCGGTCGTGAAAACAGCAGGAACTTTCATTGGAATTTAACCTGTCTAAAGCGCTACAATCTTTTTAAATTACATACGAACATCTTTTTCCAAAAATCACGAGTCAAAACTGCTGGATAAGCGTCGGCTTAGTTGTTGTACTAATCTTGAAGATTGAGTAAAAATCTCACACTACCATAAACACGCGCGGTCGGGGATTATGGTGTCTTTAGAATATTTTCACCCTCTCGGCAAAAAAAAGAAGGTAGACGCGGTCATGAAAACTCGACAGACCAATCAGTCTAACGTGCTTTGTACTGAAGACTCTCGAGCGACTCCTGGACAACGATCTGCGGAATAAAATAGATGAGCCATCCCTCTCCAAATCGAAGCACGCATACCTCAAAGAAAGATCGACAGAGACACCCCTTCACGAGGTAGTGCGAACTGTTGAAAAATCTATACACTACAAAGATTATACCTTAGCTACCTTTATAGACATTGGAGGAGCTTTTAATAATGTACATACTAAAGCAATTCTAGAGCCCCTAATGGAGCTGGGAATGGAAAGTTATCTAAGTTTCTATGCTTAGCACTAGGATTATTCAGGCAACACTAGGTATCAGCAATGTAACCAAATTTGCCAGCAGGGGATCACCTCAAAGCGGTGTTATTTTATCTCTACTATGGCTTATAGTCATGAATAAAATCCATGTAGCATTAAACAGAGAAAGAATTAAAGTAGTCGGGTATGGTAATACTAGTGTCAGCAATGTCCCCCTCTGTAATAAGTGAAATCATGGAAAATGTTCTCGAGAAATGGTCCAGTCGGCCTGCTCGCTCATGCGATTTAACGCCGATGGTTTTCTTTTTAGGGGGTACGTTAAGTCGTTGGTTTATGCCAACAAGCCAACAACGTTAGAGGAGCACAGGGATAACACCGAATGCGAAATTACTAACGTTCCGGCCGATACTCGTATGTGCGGAAGAGTGGTGGGAAATTGACTCCAAAGAATCGATCGCTGCAAACGTGCTCGCGGTGGTCATATGAACGAGATTGAATCGTCATGTTACTTACATTGAATATGTTTTGGAATAAATTTCAACCCGATTGTTGAATTGTTATATCCTTACTGAAAAACCCTGTACAAATATACGTTGCTTTAAGACCTTTGTTAATGGATTGACTATCTTAAATGAGAAGAATTTCAAAGCGAAATTGTTTTTCATGAGATCAAATAGACTATCTTCTATTTATTGGTCGAATATTGGTTTCCATAATTTAGAGCTCATTAAGAGTATGGTTACTGCCGGTAGAAACCGAAAAAACTCGCACACAACTCAATACGAATACCTAACAGGGGTATTGACTATTCTAAATATCGGACTGTCCAGATCCTTAATAAGGGTGCCATGCTAAAGCATGAGATGAAAAATGAAAAGTATCTGTAAACGAAGACACGGTAAATTTTTTCAATTTCAAACTACTGTGTATGGTTCAAGAAAATCAAATATTTATTCTTCAAAAGACCAGAAATTATCTTTCATTCAAAAATCCAGACACTGCATTTGTAAATTGAGTCAAAATCTCCCTAGAATGCTTCAATTTATCTCCATTTTTTCACTAATTACAAACGCAACATGACTTGAACGTTGCAAAAATGGACAAGAGCAGTCGAAAACAACTTTCCATCCTCCACTTCATGTTCACAAACACAGAAAAAAGAAGAATCGCCATTTCTTTCCTATTTTTTGTAACACTCTGTCAATTATTTTCTTTCAAAAACAAACCAAAAGCTAGAAAGAATTGCAGCAGCAAGTGGAAGCATCGCCCGACTTTTTCATTCAGGCTCCAAGAGTGTGTGCACACAGATCACATTCGTTCTCGTGCTCGTTCAACAGAAGACACACACAGTGCCAGTGCCATTACCACCCCAAACCTCAAACCATTGAAGGATTCTCCATTGCATTGTTAGGCGGTTCGCCGAAAGTGTCTCTTACTCCGTTTTGAATGCACTTAGCAATACTTCTGTCATTGCAGCAGCACAAAAGGATCCTGAATGTATATGTATGTGCTTCATTCTCACACTATTGACACATCCTTGCATGTGTCTCCTAGCAATAGCACTTGAAACATGATGTTAGCTTTATTATATTTCACCAACAGGACGACTTCGTGCTGCAACAAAAAAAGAAAAAAAACGAATAATAGAAGTGTAAAAAATAAGGATACCCTACCATCCATCGTCACGCCATCACATTCCAAGCTCAACTTTAGAGTGTTTTGTCTTTGCTCTGCTATTCTATTGCAACGTATGCAATGCAATTTATCGCTTGAAGGATAATACTGCATTACATATCTCTTGTCATGAACATAAAAACAAAGGAAATCAAAGGATAATGGCAGGAGATACATACTAGGGTGGTGCTGAAAAAAAAAGAGGCGAGAAAGGATTCAATTTGAAGCAGTCCGTGGGAAGCGATTAAAGGTATTAACGAATAACACCACAGAGTCGGATGGAAGAAGATAATTCCGAAAGTCCTTCTCCTCACATACGAGTATACTTTCATTGTTTCTTCTTCAACGTATTACATTCTTTGAACAAATTCAAGGAAGGACGACGACGACGACGACGACGACGACGTTGATGTTGCTCTGTAATAAAGGAAATGACTTCAGCCATTTGCGTGAGTAATGTGTGTGGTTCGTACGTACGAGTATCCTTGATGGCTTCCATCAATTTTAGCGCTTATCGGTGTGCAATTCATTTGAGCTCACTTTTATTCGTCGTCTGGGCATGTATTAAATGTACGGTTGTTTCTTCATATGCTGGACATGACTTGAGTTTTATCAGGCAAGTAACTGAATGGAGTTACCACAGTGGCTTGAAGGGAGCGCCTTATAAGTTGCGTGAATTTTATCACCAACACAAGAATCATAAAAGGATCTGAATTTTTTTTTTTTTTTTTTTGTTTTTTTTTCAAATTTTTTATGAATATTTTATGGTCGTTTCAATTTGTATTATAACAACTCGTTGTAGTGGAGTTAAATTGAAGTGGTTGCTTGGTGCATGGGGAGGACTATTATTATTTTGCCTAGAAAATACGCCCTTTTCATGTTGCCATAGCTTAACTAGGTTTCCTTTTTATGACTCTGTAGTTTTACGACAGTATACCCGCTATTCCTTTGCAATGAATAACAATTGACGTTGAGTAACGTGTGGGCTAAGTTCACACGTATTTGATGTTGCTCTTCTAGTGTCAATAGGTGGCACCCTGATGACTAATCCTAAAGAACTCGGTCGTACGATTTGAATATTTAGAAGGATATTTTTTTTTCGAAACTTCAATGTGACGGCTGCTGAAATGACTACGTAGGTGGATAAACTACATAGCTACAGTAATTTTATGAGAAACACTCTACTGGTGAGTTAAAGTCCCAAAAGTGAAATAAGATAGATTGGGTTGGGCTGGTGTTTCGCCCTATTACATATGTTTTATCGAAATGTTGTCAGCACGATTCAATGATTTTATTGCCTAGAATTATTTTCCCCATACCCTATGTACAGAACGTAGAAATAAGTGTTGCTAATTTGGCAGCCGTTTCGCCTTAAGTGTCTTTCGACGTTCTCCTTCGTGTAGTAAAGCGATCGTCTTTGTTGTGCAAATTTCAAAAATGTTTACACATAAGTCAGCTTCTAAAAGTCTTCTTCATCAACTTTCAAAGGTAAATAATTAGCGACAAATAGACAGATAGACGGATAGAAGTACTCACTTTATTTACTTACTTAGAGGGGGCTACAATCCGGGATGGATCCATGCCTAAACCAGCAAGCGTCTCCAGCCAGATTTTGTGTTATTCGCCTCTAGTTTTGCACATGAAATTCGTTGAGGTTCCTTTCCACTTGTGTGTGTCACCTTAGGTGAGATCTTCCTTTACCGATTCGTTACTCCAGGGTAAGTTCAAAAAACTTTTCGGGCCAAAGCCTATCTCCTAGCCATCAATGTTGGTCCACTTTCAAATTGGCAATTTAAGATGATACTATTCCCTAAATTCCAAATAAGTACTGCTTTAAAATGTACTAACTATAGCCCCAAACAACCGACAACTGCCATACAGATAACAATTCTCACACCCAGTTCCTCCAGAATGTCTCAACAACAATAAATCTGCCGATAGTTTTAAGCCTACTGCCCCTAAATATCCCAACTTCAAACCATCTCATATCCTTAACAAATCTAACGTCAACCACGTGTCGTTTGACCTCTCGCCTGCAACTTCTTCTGCCAATACTTCTTCCCTTCGCACTAATAACACTTGCAACCCATACCCTTCGGTCAATTCTTCTCTCCTTTTTCTCGGTCCTCTCCTCCCCCAGTCGTAAAACTTACAAAGAATTCCGCTGAATTGAATGACCACAGAATTTATAATAATGTCCGACAAATACCTTGCTTACCTCCACAATAAACCCGACGCCATTTGTATCGATGGCAAGATAAAAATAAATGTCATGGCAGCTATTCACCAAAAAGGTCCACCTACCTACCACCTACTTCACTACGAATTTGTAATAACTATCATGACCTACCCTACCTCAGCTCTAAAATAACTTCCCACCTTCAACGATATCTTGCCGACTCAAATAAATATTATCATCGCTAATCACTGCTCCATCACAGTCTGATGGTCTAATAGCGTTAACGTGTCCCCTCTAAACCTGGTGTCTCACCAGCCTAAGCTTAAAATTGCCCCGCAATACATGTCTCTCTACTATTAAAATGTCAGAGGATTACACATCAAAACCCGCGACGTATTTCTGAGTCTTAAAAAACTCCCTTACAACTTTTTTTACTTTGACAGAAACAAATTTAGACCCCGATATCGATAACCGGTCAATCGCAGAAGTTTCGGCGCCTCAAATCATCAAGAGGCTTCAGTTTTTAAGTTAATTTAATCTTATAAGGGTGTAGGCTAAGATCTTAAGCAGAATTCGCCACAATATGGACTGAGAGATTCCCAATTCCTGTGAACGGCGTGGAATCGACTATAAGTGCTTCAGTTCAAAAAGAACCATATGCCACGACTCATATGTATGTCGCCAGCATCCGATGCCGAAGAATAGTGGTAACGCTGCCAACATCCCATCAGAAACGCCGCAACTGATGTACCAAGTTTCACCTGACCACCACCAAGAAACCCTGGTTTGACGAAGAATGCAGACAAGCACATGCAGCCAAACAAGAAGCATACAAAGCGGCGCTGCAAAAAAGGACGAGGACTGCTCATGAGCTCTACGAGCCACAAAGACGGGGAAAATATCGGCTTCTCCAAAAGAAGAAAAAGTAGCATAAGAAGCGCGCGATCGAAGATATTGAGATGTTATACTCCAGGAATAATGTGCAGAAGTTTTACTGAAAGGTAAAAAGAACGCGTCACGCTAACCAGACACGTACAGAATCCTCTAGAGATGAAGAAGGAAACCTCGTAGTAGAGTTACGAGTACAATCGGTGCTGAGAATATGGATCAACTTTTTCTGCAGACTATGTAGCATCAACGAAGACCAACATACCGATGTCAGGTAGAATGAACCATTCAACATAGACGATGATAGCCAAAACTTCCGTCTACCTGACCAAAACGAAGTGAGGATAGCAATATCCAAAGCTTAAAACCAACAAGGCTGCTGGACTTGATGGCCTACCGGCCGAGTTGTTCAAAGCAGCTGGAGATGACTTGGTAGAGAGCATACACCAACTCATTTCCAAAATTTGGTCAGACGAGTGTATGTCTGATGAATGAAATCTCAGAACCATTTGCCCGATCCCCAAGAAAGAAGACCCACCCAACTGCGCCAATTACGGAGGTATCAGAATGCTTAACATCGCGTATAACATATTATCTGCCATATTACGTGAACACCGTTAACAATCTGATTGGTCCCTATCAGTGTGGTTTTAGGCCAGGAAAGTCCACAGTCGATCAAATTTTCACACTTCATCAGATCCTGGGGAAAACCCAAGAAGTCCAAATCGACACCCACAATCTTTATATAGATCTTAAGGCCGCATATGACAGCATTTATAGAGACGAACTATATAGAGCCATGTCTAGTTTTTGCATCCCTGCCAAACTAATTCGTCTGTGCAGGATGACGATGCATAATGCTCGCTGCTCCATGAAGGTCGGTAACGATCTCACCCAGACCTTCAATGTCAAAAAAGTATTTAGACAAGGTGATGCGCTGTCATGTGACTTCTCTAACTCCTGAAAGAATTGTGCGAAAATCACAAGCCAACACCGGAGGCACAATCTGTGCAACTACTAGCAGTCGACGACGATATTGACATAATTGGACGAACTCAGCGGTCACTGGTGCGTTCGCTAGTATTGAAACGGAAGTTGCCAAAATTGGTTTAGCGTTAAGTGAGGGCAAAACCAAGTATATGCTGTCGACAAGAAGGGAAACACAACATAGCTGAATTGGACAGAACGTCACAGTCGACAGCTATAACTTTGCGGTAGTAAGAACTTTGTCTTCCTTGACTCTGCCCATAAATTCGGACAATTCTTGCCAATCACTGTTTCTTTGGGCTGAAAAGGCAATTAAGTAGTAAGGAGATTCTGTACAAGACCCTTATCATCCCAGTCTTGGTTAATGGTGCTGAAGCATGGACTCTGTTGAAAGCGGGTCAAGATATCGTCGGTCGTTTCGAGAGGAAAATTCGTCGGAAAATATTTGGTTCCGTTTGAGTTGCCGGGCTTTGGAGGAGAAGATGCAACGACGAACTTTACGAGCTATACAGCGACACTGACCTAGTTAACAAAATACGCATCAGTCGCCTAAGATGTCTAGGACATATACAGCGAATGGATACTAATGCTCCGGCCCGCAGAGTCTTCGAATCTAACTCGGAGGCACAACGCAGTAGAGGACGACCAGGACTGGAGGCAGCTAGCTAAGGACCGGGTTAACTGAAGAGGTTTGTTGGCTGAGGCCCAGGTTCACCCCGAACTGTAGGGCCTCCTAAGTAAGTAAGTAAGTAATTATTTTCATATTGTAAAGGGTGACCATATAGCAATGATAGTTTTTCCAATTGTCATATTTTAGCAGCTGTCAAAGTTACCAATGGCATCCAGCTGTCAAAATATCCAAGGTTTGCCATTTCATAGTGCATCGTTTGACGCTTCCCGAACGTGTGGAAATTATTAAAAAGTATTATCGAAATTCCGAATCAGTTGTGAATACGCAACGTGAATTTCGTCGTGAGGTCGGTCGTCATCATGGCTGCAGTGCGTCGCAATGTGGAAAACTTTGAGCGTGAGTACACTCTTTTGGACCTTAAGCCACTAACCAGACAGAGATCGAACATAGCCGCCGTAGCGGCCAGTATCGAAGAAGACCCAGAAATGTCGATGCGGCGCCGATCAGCTGAATTGGGAATCGCCAAACAGTCAACCAGGCTTATTTTGCGGTTGGATTTGGGCCTTCATCCGGAACACAAGACCTTATTTCTTTCGAAATGAGGAAGGAGGCACCGTTACCATCAATGATCCTCGGTATATAGCGATGTTAACCGACTTTCTGTGGTCAGAGCTCGACAACATCAATATATCTGAGCTGTGGTTCCAACAAGACGGTGCTACATGCCATACAAGCGACGCAACGCTCGAAGTGGTGAAGGAGAAGGAGAAATTTGGCGATTGGGTCATCTCACGGCGAGCGTTCATCAATTGGCCTCTGCGATCATGCGACTTGATACTCCTCGATTATTTTCTATGGGGCTACGTCAAGTCCTTAGTCTACGCTAACAAGCCAACCACTTTGGACGAGCTCGAGGCCAACATTCGAGACACTACTGCCGGAATAAGGCCGCAAATATTGGACCGAGTGATCAAAAATTGGACCATTGCCAGCACTGCCAGCGAAACCGAGGCGGCCATTTAAACGATGTGCTATTCCATACATAATGGCATAAATGTGGCTTTAAAATCAACCTATAGTCAATTTGATATCTTACACCTTTGTTGCTTTATTTAAATTTCTTTTCCTATCATTCTTATCTGGTCACCCTATTCTATTTAATTGATTATTACATTTAGTCTAGTAGTACTAAATAAGTACTAAATAATACAACAATAGTATTAGTATAAGGCTGTCACGTCGATTATCTCGATTTTTTTTATAAATATTTTGTTACCATGTTTTTTTTCTACAACTAATTACCAACATGAAACCATTACAAACGACAAATAACTTTCACATGACTGAAAACAACATCAAAGTCAAATCTAGTTAACAACATTCTCTACCTCAATCTGCCTACAAATCTTCACTCAACCCAGATTATAAGGTCACTCTTTTTTTTAGATAAATCATCTGAAAATCCACAATAACTATTCAAAAAGAATGCTAAACACATCGTTAAAAATGTGTACACTTACCAGACTATTATCTTCATCTACATCGTGAATGTCCTTCAATATCCTCAAAAGAACCATTTTTAAAAGAATTCTAGTTGTCTCTCATATAAGCCAACCTTAACCTACTTCCCCATAGAAATTAAATCCACAAAGAGACTGGCATTAGCGCTTAACTACTAAATCTAGTAGAAAAATCTATAAAAAAAGGACACTCTATACTCGTAACAATGATTATAATGGAAATATTGATTTTCATTTCAATCCCCACATTCACTTTCAGGCAGGACATGCGAGCAAGGTAGAAAAATAGCATAAAAAAAAAATTAATTATCCCATAAAGAAATGTTAAATAACCAGAAAAAGGACACTCTACTTGCTGGCAATCTGTTTTCCCCCCAAAAAATCATTACAAGCAATCTTCTGCATTCACAAGAGAGGATTCTCATCTCCCACCCGCTCCCACTCAATATGCACCATCTAGTTCAACCAACAAGGATATGCAGTATCTCTCCCCACAAAATCACTGCGATGAATGATGTTCTGTGCGCCGATGTTCACCGTTGACAGAGGTAGTCAAATAGGCAGAGGTACACCGAAGGAACAGAGAGGATGATCCTTATTATGTCACTGAACTCATTCACCTAGATTCACGGCAACTGAATTCCAATATTCGTGCTGGATTTTCTGATTTTTTTTTTTTTTTATTCCACTTTCTTTCTTTTGTACACGTGGTTGTTTCAGAGGCTCCATCAAATCGTTGCGGGTGTAGGAGTGGAAATTTCCCATCCACCATATGACATGCAGATGGTCGACTAAGCGAGGCAAAGCAGAGATCACCGTGTGATTGATGATTTTACTTAGTCGTTAATAATGGACGAGAATATTATCCTTAAAAAAAAAAAAAATAAAACTTTATCCTTCGGCTTTAATGTTTGCTCTTGTGCAGTGTGTTGCATGAATGTCCTTCAGACGATGAAAGAAAATGTCATCATCAGATTGACTGAAAGTTTCTACATACACAGATACAGTGTTGTCCACATTTCATCGATTTGACCCAATTTTAGGATATCCGTTGCAATTTGAGTGGACTACTGTTTGTATGTCATCAGTGTGGCATCATCAAGCAGGCAGGCGACTTCTGGTTGATGAGACAAAATCGTGTTACCTACCATTAGCAGGACGACATTTTATCGAACTATTTCTTGTATTGAATGGATGCCGATCTTTCCATTAGTCTGGACGAGTGGATATTTGGAACGAATGCGAATGATGAGGCAAACCGAGGTAAATAAAACTGAGAGGAAATATTAGGTAAATAGATTCGAATTAGGGTAGCACGATAGTGAAATGCATATCAGAGGTAACATTTAAGAGTCCTTTATTTTGATATATAGGGTGACCAGATAAGAACGATAGGAACAAAAATTCAAATAAAACAACAACGGTATGACATATTAAATTGATTCTAACTTCATTTTGAAGCTACATTCATGCCATTATGTATGGAATAGTAAATCATTTAAAAGGCTGCATGGCATAATCGCGGCGGCCAATTGATGAACGCTCGCCGGGAGATGACCCAGTCACCAAATTTCTCCTTCACCACTTCGAGCGTTGCGTCGCTTGTATAGCATGTAGCGCCGTCTTGTTGGAACCACAGCTCGGATATATCGATGTTGTCGAGCTGTGACCACAGAAAGTCGGTTAACATCTCTATATACCGAGGATCATTGACGGTAACGATGTCTCCTTTCTCAATCAGACAATCAATCTTTGTAGATGCATTGATGCTTGGTCGAACACTTATGGATTGTGGTTGCTCTAATAATGGCAATTTTGCTTCTTCTCATAGCCGCTGAGCCAAAAATTGGCCTCGTCTGAGAAGATGATTTTTTGGCCAAAATCCGGATCTCCGGCCAACATTTCCAGCTCCCAATTAGCGAACTCACGGCGTTGTCTATGGTCATCCGGCTTCAATTCTTGCGTCAACACAATCTTATATGGATGAAGGCCCAAATCCAGTCGCAAAATAAGCCTGGTTAAGGTCCAAAAGAATGTACTCATGCTCAAACTTTTCCAAGGTCGGACGAGTTGCCTGCGCACTGAAGCCATAACGACGACCGACCTCACGACGAAATTCACGTCGCGTATTTGCAACTGAGCCGGAATTTCGATAATAATTTTTAATAATTTCCACACTTTCGGGAAGTGTCAAACGATGCACTATGAAATGGCAAACCTTACTGAATATTTTGGCAGCTGGATGTCATTGGTAACTTTGACAGCTACTGAAACATAACAATTTGAAAAAACTGTCATTGCTATCTGGTCACCCTTTAGTTTAAAGTGTTGTGTTGTAGACTGTTGTACAATACTTCAGAAAACATAGAAAAATATTTGAAAATATCAGGTTGGCAACTAAGTAATTGCCGATTTTTTCAGATAAATGAAACACATTTTTTTAAATACAACAAATGAACTTTAATCAATGATATATTTTCCAGTTTGTTCGATGGCCTTTTGCCATCTTTCTGCCAACTTCCTAGTTCCACGTTCGTTGAACTTCTGATCTTTATCGGCAAAAAACTGAATTAAGTGCGATTTCACAGCTTCATCATCATTGAAAGTTTTGCCATCCAAAATATTTTGCAAAGACCGCAATAAATGGTAATCTGATGGAGCAAGATCAGGGCTATATGGTGGATGCAACATCAATTCCCAACCAAGCTTCAATAATTTTTGGCAAGTGACGAAAAGTGTATGTGGCCTAGCGTTGTCCTGGTGAAAAATGATACCTTTTCGATGGACCAACTCTGGCCGTGTTTCGTTGATCGCTGTATTTAATCTATCCAGTTGTTGACAGTACACATCCGAATTGATCATTTAATTCCTTGGAAGCAGCTCAAAATGTACGGCACCTTTCCAATCCCACCAAATAGAAAAATCAAAAAATCTTCTTTTGGTGGATATCAGCTTTCAAGGTGGATTGTGCTGGCTCATCAAGCCTGGACCAAGATCGTTTTCAAATGACGTTACTGTAAACAACCCATTTTTCATCGCCAGTGATGATCCGTTTCAAAAAAGGGTCGGATTCATTGCGTCTAAGATGAAAATCGCAAGCGCTAATGCGCTACGTTAAACGAATTTCTTTCAAATCATGTGGAACCCAAATATCAAGCTTTTTAAAGAGTTGCATATGTTTTAAATGTTTCTCAATCGCTGTATGTGACACATTTAACTTTTTTGCTATCTCTCGTACAGTTACATGATGATCCGACTCTATTATGGCTTTAATTTGATCATCATCAAGCTCATCTGGTCGACCTGATCGTTGTTCAACTTTCAGGGAAAAATCTCTGGAACGTAATTTGTCAAACCAATTCCGGCAAGGCTTCTTCACCATACACATCACGTAACTTTTTAGCAGCTGCGCTGCGTTCTTTCCTTTACGGAAATAAAAAAGTAAAATGTGACGAAAATGCACGTTTTTGCACTGAATATTAAAACTGACGCCAAACTAATACCTTTTTCACAAAAATAAGCCCAATTTGCTTTTAAAGCAAAGTAAGTCTGACAGCTAACAAATGTCAAAAGGAAAAAAATATGTCATTGACAGAAGCCATTAAAAAATATGGCCAAAGACATCTATGTGTGAAATCGGCAATTACTTAGTTGCCAACCTGATACTCGTAGTTACCTAAATTGCTATCATTTAAAGCAAAAATTATGTTATACATACTTGATGGTATAGTATAACATCAGGAGAGACTACTTTAACCAGTTACTAAATGGTAATGACAGTCTAGACGCCGCCAATGAACAACCGGTACCAGTCAATCTGGATGACAAACAAGTGTTTCAACCGCCCAACCAAAGTGATATAAAACTAGCCATCGGCGGGCTAAAAATGAAGAAAGCAGCTGGCGCTGATGGGCTACAAGCGGAGTTAAGCGTATGCCCGCCGTTTGGAACCTCAGTACCATCTGCACAATCCACAATAAAGGAGATCGCCTACTCTGCGCCAACTACAGAGGCATTAGACTTTTAAACATCGCCTATAAAATTCGATCCAGCGTTTTATGTGAACGTCTCAAGCCAGACCTGGAAAGTCTACCACCGACCAAATTTTTACAATGTGTCAGATCTTGGAGAAGTCTCACGAATTCAATATCGGTGGTGGGTACACCTGTTCATCAGTTTAAAAGACGCTTATGACAGTATGAATGAGAAGAACTATACCGTGCCGTGTCCTGCTTTAATATATCTGCTAAACTGATAAGACTTATCAGGATAACGTCGGGGAATGCTCGCTGCTCCGTCAAAATTGAAAAGGATTCTACTGAAATCTTCGACATCAACAGAGTCTTAAGACAAGGTGACGCACTGTCATGCAGTTGCTTCAATGTTGTAGTACTCAACGCCCAGGCCAGTACATCAGGCACTATCTTTCAAAAATCCTCGCAATATCTTGGGTTTGCTGACAACATCGACGTGATAGGAAGAACTAAGCGAGCAGTTACTGGTGCTTTCACTAGCATAGAGTCTGCAGCAAACGGAATGGGACTGGTTATCAATAAGGACAAGGTGAGAAGTCGGCTCCCACCACAGTCTTGGTCAGAACGTAACAATTGATAGGTATAACTTCGAGGTAGTCAAGGAATTTGTTTATCTGAGCACTACTATAAACTCGACAAGCAACATCAGCGCGGACATCAAACGTAGAATAACTCTTGCTAATCGCTGTTTCTATGGGCTGAGTAAGCAATTGAGGAACGAAGCCCTATCGAGAAGAACCAAGGAAATGCTGTACACAACACTGGTTATCCCGGTCCCAGTCAGATGAAAGCTCCCTTGCTGTATTCGAGAGAAAAGTCATACGCACGATTTATGGTCCTGTTTGTGTAGACGAGCAAAACAATGTTTGGCGGAGAAAATACAACGACGAGTTGTACGTGCTGTACAGCGACATACTCGTAAGCCTAGTCAAAGAAATACGTATTCAACGGTTAAGATGACTGGGTCATGTGGAGCGAAAGAACATCGATGCTCCAGCCCGTAAATCTTCAACGCCATACCAGAGGGATCGAGAAACCAAGGCAGATCTCATTTTCGATGGTGTGACCAGGTAGATGGAGATCTCCACCGACTAGGTGTACAAAATTGGAGACCGCGGGCTAGGGATTGAGCCGGCTGGAGAGGTACATTACTTGAGGCCCAGGAGCACCACGATTTGTAGCGCCAACGAAAGTAAAGTTAGTTAATATTTAAAAATCCTGTAAAAAGGCCATGGGAAAGCGCTAGGGTATGCAACGCCGTACCACTCTCTAGCTGTACGTGTCCATTGTCAGGCTCATACTTATGTATGACGTGATCGTTTGGTGGACGTCTTTTGAAAATGCCCTAAACCACATATCCTTAGGGAAAGTGCAACTAAGAACCACTACCTCCGCAGCATTAGATGTAATGTTTCATATGTTACCCCTTGACATTATTCGCAAACAGATGGCCGCCAGAGTAACCATCAGTCTAAAAGCCGCCTCTACATGGTCCAACTTCTTAGCTGGACACTCCTCGATTCTTAATTTACAAAATTTATTATACGCTGAGATTTGATACTTACTTGCGGGCATCAATTCCCGCCCGTAGTAAGTGGTAACGATGGCAGTTCAGTTCACTTCTACACAGACGGTTCTAAAATAGAAAATGTGGTGGGTGGAGGTGTTTTCATCGAAAAACTCAATTTGAGTATCTCCTTCCGTCTCCCAGATCACTGTAGCGTGTTTCATGTGGAAATAATGGCAATTAAGGAAGCCCTTTCCTGGTAATGTAGTAGTTCGAAATATTAGCACATTTTCACGGATAGCCAAGGGGCAATAAAGTTCCTGGTATCATGCTCACTCACTCCAAAGGCTGTTCAAGATTGCCATTCGTCTCTCATGGGGATGATGGAGCAATTCAGTATTCATAGACATACCTGGTAACTGCTGACGCTGACGGCTGACGAGGTCTCTAGAAAAGCACAACCCTCAGAATTATGCTGAAAAGACAAAGGATTTTCTGGCCTAATCAAGCGGTCAGGTATAAATAGGCATCACTTAGTCACACTATCGAAAGGACGACAGTTTCATATTGAATTATACATTATAATAGAATAGGACGTGTTCATTGCTTGAAACCAATATGTGTTGTTGAAGCCCCAGGATCCACAAGTAGCTACAGAATCGATGTAAGTAACTATGTAGATGAAGCATACTTCTTAAGATTTCATATTTTAGCAGCTACTTATAATTGTACCCCCAAGTGAAACCACGTGCTCATTATTTACTTACCCACGGTAAATTTCTAGTATCTTAGTCAGTTTCAACCAAGATGAAGTTTAAAATGCCCCATGAACTCTATAAACCCACCCTTAAACCCCAAGATTGAGAAAAGAAATAAGAAAAATATATCCATACAAGAACAAGAATAATAACAAGATACACTAATTAACGCCTTGTTTACCTGTCTCGATTGAAGCACGTCGTATGCTGGCATATCCTTTAATGAATACATAAAGCATGACATCGAGGCTAGGCAGACTGGGAGTACAGTAACCTAACCCTCAGCGATCATTAAAAATGAAGTGCAAATGTTCCTGAAGGGTGGTAGCTATGGTTCTATACATTTTTCTATTCTTCTTCTTAACTTTGTTCACTTACTTTGTTATGCGACGACTGGAGCAGTAGAAAGCATAGAATCTCCACCAAAGTGAGACAAGGTAAATAGGGGCCAATGTACATATTGACATGAGTGCTGCATGGAGTTGGGAGCGAGATGTTCAACATGAAGGTAATTTTTTAATTTTGCTTTCGCCTTAAGAAGGATTTTTTTTTTCCCGCAGACAGATAGAGGTAGAGCGAAGGGGGGTTGTAGAATGTTCATTGGACATTTACGTAGAAATTGTCGAGAACAATTAAATTAATGTTCTCTCTGTTTCTGCGTTGCACTTTGAAGGCCTCTGTTCTTGAAACAAAGAAAATGTTCACTTAAAATACATGAAAGGTAAAATGACACTCTTCCGGCCTTTTACAGTGAAACGCAGTTGAAATTCAATTTGTTCCGCTTGAATGAAATTTTGAATTCCTAATGCTGTAGGTCCACCCCCCACCAGAGTGTCCTCGCGACACCAGAGTGTTGTCGACTGAAGTTGAGCATGTTACTCGTATTTAACTTTATTAAAATCTCCTGTTGTGCGTAAAACTTAGACGAATGGACAGAGATCCACCGACAGAAAAGTTGTTACGAAATTTCAAAAACCACCTGAAATAGTTGGAATGCAAGGTATTACGCTGATAGGAATAGAAAATTGAATTTAAATGCACAGGTTGCATTGTACACGGAAAGAAATAGGCAGTTCAAGTGAACCACTTAATATGGCATTCATTCGAAGAACTTTTGTGAAACTCTTTAACAACTTCAAGAGCTTTGCTTCTCTTCTTCTTCTTTTCCGTACGACGAAGTTATGATCCGGAATAGAAGGATCACAACCCTCCCACTTTACTGCATCCCTACTGGTCCGCTTGTGGGGTTTGCCGGTTTGACTCAGGAAGTACCGGCAGACTTCCCGGTTTCGGATCACTTCGTCAGATCCTTCCTTTAAGCTTAGGCGACATTTTTCGGTCACAGAAGTTTGCGGAGTTTTCCCGCCGCTTCATCGACCCTACGTTTACACGATGATTGATGTCATCATCACAAGTTGCTTCGCCATTGATCATAGATCCCAGATATTTGAACTTTTCGCTTTTGGGAAACACTTTCCCATTCAAGTAAACGTCTAAAATAGGCCGGTGTGGATTAGAGAATGAACAGCACAGATACTTTGTCTTTTTTGAACTAATACAGTACCCATTTCCCTCCAAAACATCCACCCATACATCAACTGCTCGTTGCAGGGACGTTTGATCTTCACATATGATAGCTCCATCGTCAGCAAAGAATAACTGATGCACTTTGGGCCACTTCGGTCACTTTTCCTTCAAGCAGATAATCAAGGACTGCAATAAATAGCAAAGGACTAAGGACGCTTCCCTGGTGTACACCGACTTTGATTGGGAACTCTTCGGTGACTCCTGCGGGACATCTTACCCTTGTTCTTGCTCCCTCATACATGTCCATGTTCATGCCACGTAGGTTTCTGGAACTCCTCGTTGTCTTAGCGCCACCCATAAGAGATCTCTTGGTTGTCTATCAAAGGTTTTTTTCAAAACCAACCAACACCCTATGCAAGTCCTTTAAGGAATCACGATGTTTTTCCATTATGATCCTTATACCCCCATCTATTGTTGATTTACCCGAAACATATTATTTTCCGCAGTCGGCGCAGTATCGACCTTTCCTTTGTGCAAAGGAATGGAATAACTTTCCCTCCACTGAATAGGCATTGGATCACCGCTCATAAGTTTGGAGATAAGAATCATGATCCATCTGGACCATCTGAATGTTTCCCATCTTCTTCCAAAAATCAGAGGGTATCTCGTCTGACCCAACCACTTTTCTTTTTTTGAGTATTTGACCGCATTCCTAACTTCTTTGACAGTAATGTCGGATATTTCGTCATGGTTAGGAGCGGCTCTTAGAAAGTACACCCGGGGAAAGTGTTCGTTCAGAAGTCTTTCACAATACTGTCGCCATTTGTCGAGAATTTTGTCGTCTTCCATAAGAAGCTGGCCTTGACCATTGTTAATGAACTTTGGGGAACGAATTTCCTAAGCACTTCTTCTTCTCTGGGCCACTATTTTGAAGATAGTTGTTCCCTTATTCAAGGTCTTTTGTCGAATGGATAGCCTGGTTCCTATCAGACGCCGAAGACGATATTTCTCCCGATAGAGGCCTTTCATACTTTTTGCTTGAAATTGCTTCTTTTTTGCTTTTGCTTCTTCTTCGACAGAGACCTTTGCAACATCTATATATCACTTAAAGGCGTGCTTTTCATCTCTATTAATAGAAAAGCATTTTGACCAAGCCTTGAAAACCTTTTTCTTTCCCGTACTACCATATTTGTCCACCACCATGTTTCTTTATCGTGTTGGCAGGGGCCTTTCGACGTTCCAAGCAGTGATTTGGCTCTCTCCAATCAAGATCGTTGTAGGGAATCCTACATATCTTGTGTTCTGCACTTCTCATCACCGACCTCATCGATGATGGTAAAGAGGTAATTTGTGATGCTGGTAATAAAAGGTTCGCCTTTTCCTTTATCCAGCTTGTACCAATTGATTTTCTTACCCACCTTTGTTTGCTTATTTGTTACCGGTCTCCATAAAAATTTCTGTCAGGAGGAGGCGGTGTTGTTGGGCGATCACCTCTCCCAGGATCACTCATGAAACTGGCTACCAAATGGTAGTCAATCTGGGTTTCATTTCCGCTACTACTGTAAGTGATCAGGTGCCCGCATTGTTTGACGAACATGGTATTTAGCACGATAAGACCGTATGACTTCCACACGCTTATGATGTCTTCACCTGGAGAATTCCTGGTGCCGTACCCTAGTCCTCCATGGCAGTCTTCATTGTCTTTGTTTGTCTTCCCGACATGTCCATTCAAATCTCCGCCAACAAACAAAAGCTCTTCCTTTGGGATGCTTTGCATCAAGTCACGCTTGAGAAATGTAAGTTGATTAATAAATTGGTTAGCTTGGCGTAATCATTGCGGTGGGTACCAGGCTGAGAACTATTCTGGATTCTATCGTTGACTATCCACTTTCTATCAACTCCTTGTGACACATCCAAGCGGTGAATACCTTGCACTTAGTACCTCGACCAGAGATTGGGCTCCTATTGACCGTCGTGGCTGCACTTAACCAAATAAAGGAAAGAGTCTTGGATCATTGCTCGATGACACGTATGGCCCAGTTGCAACATTCAAATTGTCTTTGGTGATGTCAACGCTAAAAGTGTACAAGAAAACAAGTTTCGGAGGACCATCAGAAAACACAGTAAAAACGATATAACATCAGAAAATGGTCTCAGGCTAATAATCTTTCTCACCTCTAACCATCCATAAAGCAAAATGTTTGTCTCCTTATCAATGCCCCTCCAACTAAATTAATCATTTTACGATCGACGAACGACACTCCTTCAGTATAGGTTCTAGATATGCAAATATACCGAGGTGTCAGCGTCGATCTGGTTGATTCGAAAGTATGTGTTGGAATATCCAACGATGTCTGACCGTTTGTCTATCTGCATTTCACCAGTTTTTGGGCCTTAAATTTTGAGCTAGGAGCATCAAATTTCTTATAAAGGGTGTTTTTTATATACCAGCTGTCAAATTTGACAGATCATGGAAAGCCTCACTCTTCAATAACGCTTACGTGTCGTGGAAATTGTGTTTGCAAAATTCGTGTTCTGTTCGCCAAACTTATAGAGCGCTTCGTCCATTTTTTGGGCGCATAATTGTCTGTATGAGCAAGCTATTCGTCGAACCATCGACGAATTAAAGTCCACGTATACGCTACTGGACAATATCCATTCAGTACGACTCCATTACGTCCAGAAAAATGCACAGTTTAGTGTGGTAAGGACCGATAATGTCATCAGCGTGTAGGTGGCATCAACGATTCTTAATTTTTCAAAAAAGAGGCCGGAGCTCGCGTTACGGTTAATGGAGATCATTATCGGACCATGCTTAGAAAGCTGCTTTCAAAATATGGATGACATTGATGGCGCTACGTCCCATACAGCGACTCCGTTTATCGATTTATTGAAATCACATTTTGGCAAGAAGGTGATTTCGCGAAAAGGGCCTGTCAATTGGCCTCCGAAGCTATGCGATTTGACACCTCTTGGCTATTTTCTTTGGTGCCACCTGAAGGTATTGGTTTATGCGGATAAAACAGCAATTGGAAGATAACATTGTGATTGCTATTCACGATGTATAGGCCGATTTACTCGAAAAGTGGTAAAAAATTGGACTGACGGGATGACCTTTGTAAAACACAGTCGAGGCGGTCATATACCAACAGCCTTTATAAGCTTTCAATATCCGAATTAATAGAGTCACCCAAAGATTACTGCGAAGGTTGAAGCCAGGCACTTTGTTTGCAGGGTTCTTAATCAGAACTTGATTGTAGGCCGATGAATTACTCCATACATTTTGCCAAGCTGTGGTGACTTAAAAATTTGAGGCTAGCAGGTGTTTGGACTTCTTCAGTGGCGGTTTTCTTGATGTTAGTATGGTAGATTGGCTGGAATGGACGTCATCGTGAATCGGGAGGCTGGCGTTGGAGTAGATCTTGTTGTGGCCGTAACTCGGAAGGAGCTATGTTGCTGACTGTAGGAAGCCACTCAGTTCACATTGTTGAACTTAGCTGATGGTCAACCTTTATATCATGCGCACTGTGCAGCCAAATAGCATGCGGCATATTAGGCAGACAAGTAGACTATGCCAAGTGCAGCTATACGAAGTGTGGTGGCTGCATGCAAGCTGATTCAATTTTGCTTATGTCTCCACTTCTGAAAATTCCGAGGGTTGCTCAATCAGCAGAGATGGTTGCCTCCAGAGATTTCATATCCCTGCTCGGCATGCATAGACATAGGTCGTCAGCATATCCAAATTTCCTAGATGTAGTACTTGGCAAATCGGCTATGTAGAGATTGAAAAGTAAGAGAACCAACACTGATCCCTGTGGTAATCCTTTGTTGAGTTCCTTAGGCTTACTGGAAGTGTTGATCAGAAAAACTTGAAATAAGCGGTTCGAGAGCATGTTGTTTATAAGAGCTGAAACTTTAATACATTTGATGACTTTGAGCAATTTGTATAACAGGCCATCCCTCCAAACTGTATCATAGGCGGCTGTCAGATCCACGAAAGCAGCTGATGTTTTTAGTTGTTGGTGCGAGAACTTGGTCTGTACAGCTTCGTCCTGTTCTAAATCCGGCTTGTTCTTCTGGTATGCGCGTGTTGTTGCTCGCCTCAATACGGTTGTACAGCTGCCTCTCTGGGAGTTAGTAACACACGCTGAGCGGAGCGATTGGACGGTAACTATCATTTGGTAGGTGACCAGTATCAAGAATGTTGCTGAAAAAAACATGCAAGCCAGTTCCTAGTGTTTACTAGGGTATTTGTAAGCAACTAGCGACCACACTAAAAACTTTCATTGATATCAGAGACCTATCCCTGTCCTGTCTGTCTAACTAATTTGTAAAGGACCACATTTGCGGTGAGACTATACCGAAACTATACTTACACCAACTCTACAAGGAACTCAGAGTACAGCACATCTAGTACCGTTGAAAACTCCAACAAATGTATCATAGTTTCTGGCAACGGGAGGAAACTAGCGTATGTTAGCATCCAGTTCACTTGTTGAAGTTCCATCTAGGGCGCGGGGTAGAATTAACTAAGGGCACTTTAATGCATATTTCCAGGGAAACAGGTCCATATTGACTATGGTGGAAGTCTTGAAGAACCCGTCTGTATATTTGCAGGGGACGGCGGTTATTGTCCGAAGTGACGAAACACATGTCCGGATTATAGTCTCCTTCTCCACTTGGCCCAAATTGTGTGCTTGTCTTTTGCAGAGTAGCCTACTATTTTGCCCCTTGGCAAGAAGTCGGAATCGTTTTCCGTATGTGTTTCTTGGAGTAGAGCCACATCCACTTTAATTTCGATGAGCAGTCTTGATAGATGATCACATTTAGATCTGCTAGTGTTCCCGACATTTAATTGGCAGATAAGAACTGAGGGTCTTGCTTTGTTCGTTGGTGTTGCTTTGTTTAATTTTTGTTTACTTTTTGCCTTCTACTATCTGCAAATGATATAATTACATACTTCAGAGTTTAAAATCCTCTGCCACGAGAGAAATGAACTTGCATATTCTGCAGGCGAGAAAATACCAATTTCTGCAGCGGCGAAAGCCAAATTTCACTACCAAGAGGTATAATTGTGCAATTCTTCAATCAACGGAGCCATATATAGACAAGCTTAAATCAAACAAAACTATTTGATCAAACCATTTACAGCTGAACAGTTTGAAGAGATTAATTGGCAAGAAGCATGCACCAGCTAATCATCAGCACTCGATTCCGATCAAAAAGGAAGTCACCATCACTTGCATCAATTACCCTCCTTAATATCGCTCATAAAATCCTGAGTGGTGTAACAAGGGAGCCCCTAATCTCATTTGTCGACGAACTGCTTGGACTTAAAAGTCAACGATTAAATGAACCATTATATTACACCAGATCGTGGATAAGAAGATCTGGATCTATAATACCAATTTGATACCCGCCAACTATTTATCAATTTCTAGGCCGAGTATCGCGGCATGAATAGGTACGATCTATGCATATCGTATCAAGTAAAGTTTCGGCATACGAGTACTTACTAAAGTCAGGATGCGGATGAAGCATACTCGTTGCTCCGCCATGGCTGAAAAAGCATCAGTGAGATCTTCAATACACAAGCCTATCAGTACCTAATCTTCCGTGATCTCAAAAAATTTAGTGTACATAACTGGACGTAGTTTGGTGGATAAGATTGCTGGCTGAGGCTCTGGTTCACGGTCCACCTGTGGTGGCCTGTAGCTTATTGAAAAGTTGTAGCTGAGCTCTGCAAGCCAGAATGAGCTCCTAAATTCCCAGTACCCCTAGTAAGAAACTTACCACACAACGCAAATAACTCGGCAAGTATTGACGACATTTCCTCCATAGAATCTCTACAAAGCTTACTGATAATATAGGCAAACCTTCTACAACCATTTATAGGAAAGATTTGTGATACCAATGCCTTCCCTGACAAACGAAGGAAGGGAATAATTGTTAAGCATCTACAGCGAGCTTTACAGAAGTCGCCTATTGTCAGTGGAAGCTGTGTTTGGCAAAACTGTATAAACCCTTCGTATGAGTAGTTAAGCAGGGGGTAGATATAGCCTGCCAAACAGCAATAAATTGCAAAGCCAGTCCACCAAACCATTACACTTCCTTAACTCATGGTGCAATTTCGAGAACTCTTGGTATTTAGGGAGGAACTGGGTACAGTTGAGACAGATTTGCAGTGGTTTTGTGGCCAAGGAGGAGAAATGATTTATACTACTACAGATCTTTTCTTTCCATCGCATTGCTCGACTTCTAAGTCTGACCAAATTCCAAAAGGTACACTGAGTCTAGATAAAAGGATTCATAATATTGCAGCGGCAAGTGTAGCTGCATCAACTTTGAATAGCTCGCCTTACACTTAGATATTATTGGGAGTATGAAACTCAATTATGAATGGCTTGAGACTCCGACTTCCGAGTCATACCACATACAAATACTTCTTAAAACCTCTTTGCCCTAAGTAATCAAAATAAATTTCCCAGAAATTGTTTTTAAGTGTTGAAAACTCAGCCAGTTTCTCTCCGACTGTTCATGGCACAAACTGAGATCCCTTTAACCGAATTACAATGTAAATCCTTATGCCATATCCTCTTTGTAAGCAACTAGCGACCACACTGAAAACTTTCATTGATATCCGAGACCTATTCCTGTCCTGTCTGTCTAACTAATTTGTAAAGTACGATGAAGACCACATTTGCGGTGAGACTATACCGAAACTATACTTACACCAACCAGATGAGAAGACAGGGAGCCATCTGTACGTCTGTTTTGGCATAACTACTTTGGCCCACATTTAGTGCACGTAAAACGGATTAAATGTGTATCCACTTCATAACTGATATCAAGAGGAATAGATACAAATGCACTTACAGATACTTTTCTTTTCCCTTCCGAAAACTCTCTCTCTCCTATCTCTGTGGAGTGCAAATGTGTCTGAGTTAGAAAGGTACTACATATTCATCTGAAGGATACTCTCGACACAACCACAAACACACAGACAGATGGAATGCATGAGATTAGTTTAAACACGCATAGTTTCAGGACAGAACTTTGGCCAATGATAACAAGTGGTACATGGGATGGGATGGTATCGTACATGCCATAGAAATGTGGTGGACGTGTTACGCTAGATACGCCAAGCACGACATCATATCAAAAACTTTAGCACAAATTCGTGCTTCCGATAATAGTACGAGTGGACGTTTTGTTACACTCCTTCTGTTGTGCTTGGCAGAAAGTATAGGAAGAAAGTTTGGTAAAAATTTAGTTTTGGGTCTTATCGCTTTGAAAGGGGGAAACTCTTGCTGTGATTTAATATGCGTGCGGTGGAATTGCATTACACAACAAGGAATGCGCAAGAGGTCATTAAAGGATTCAGTATTTCAATTAGTGAGTAAAAGTGTTTGACGCACGTAGAGCCGACTGCTAAAAGGACAACAGAACTGCTCAGGAAGTGCATTGGAATGGACCAGACAGAAGAGAGATACGTGAAAACTGTAACACCTATCACTGTCATGGTTACTGCAAAGGTAGTTTTTAATTGAATGCGGCATGAGTGTTTCGGAGTTGGTGTTAGACATGTCAGGAAAAATCCTGCCAGGTTGGAAGTTTTTTCGAAGTGGGGTCCATACGTGAGATTGACACTCAACAACACGGTCTGACTTGTGCAGAAGGAGCTCTTTCGCTGTAAAGTATCTATTTGCTGTAAATAAGTAGCTTAACTTCATGGGCGCCAATTTAGTGATGTTGAAAATGTGGCACGCATATACACCAGAATTGACTGCAAAGTCAAGAAGATGTTTGATTTGAATAGTTTTGTTGTCCATTTCAAGCTGTGGCACAGTAGACGTGTTCCTTGCATTCTTGGCATTAAAGACGACTAAGGTTGCTTCTACCCACTGCAAAACGTTCTCGAGACTTGTGTGTCATGCGTTCACTGGCATGTTATTTGAGCAAGGTGATATTAGGGTGTTTTGATTGTTGTTTATACACTCTAGTACTGGGTCTTCCAATAGGGACTTCCGAACTTTGACAGTTGATAGCGGCCATACTGTTAAAGCCACATCTGTCAAATTGGCTGCCATTTATTCAGTCTGTTTTGCCAAATCACCGTGGATGGATATAGCGTTCAACAACACGTGCAAATAATAAAATTGTTTTAACAAAATGGGTGTTCTGTTCGGCCAACGTTCCGCGCGCTTCGCCTATTTTACGGTTGCCATAAAGAACAATAGTGATGACAGAATTCATCCTTGACGTACTCCACTTTGGACTCCAAATTCCACTGACACCTTACCGTTGTGTAAGACGTGACACGTATGTAGCCTTGATAATAGCAATAAGTTTTTCCGGGATGCCTCTCCTGCGCAAGGCCAGTCAAATAGCATCTTGATTCAAGCTGTCGAAAGCCTTCTCGAAGTCGATAAACAACAGATGTAGCGGAGACCTGTACTCAACGCATTGTTCGATTATGATCCGTAAGGTGTTTATGTGGTCGATGCAGGAGGATCCAGGGCGAAATCCTGCCTGTTCGATGTCGAGAGTAGAATCTAAATGCTCTTTAATTCGGTCCAGAATTATTTTTGCTATTATTTTGGCTACATCTGGAAGAACACATATACCTCTCCAGTTTCCGCATTCCATCAAGTTTCCCTTTTTCGGAAGCTTAATGATCCTCCCCCTTTTCCACTCCTGTGGAAATTGTTCGCTACACCAAGCTCTCTGTATTAGCGGACGCAGCAGATCTGCTGATGTGTTTGGCGCCGCTTGAAACAATTCGGCAGGGATGCCATCAATACCCACCGCTTTGTTTTTCTTGAGGGACTTGATTGCTGCCATAATTTCTGCTTTGCTCATTCGAATTTGAGATCATATCGCCATCTAAGTGATTTAGCACTGAAGCAAAATTTTCTCTCCATCTATTGAGCTGATACACATCCGAAATCAGGAGGTTACCGTCCAGACTCTTCGCCGGGTGTTGTTTGGAGTTTTGACCACCAATGAGCTCCTTGGTGATGTTGTAAACAGTCCTACTATCGCACCTGCTTGCTGCTTCTTCAGCCCTAGAAGCCAGTGTGTTGATATATTTACGTTTGTCACGTCTCACACTACGCTGCAATTCTTTCTTCTTTGTATGGTACTGGGTTTCTAACTCGGTTCTCTCTACTGCTGAGGCCGCTGCAATCCGAGCCTTTATTGTTGTACGCTCATCGATCAGTCTGCCGAAAGCCATGTGCGATGGTGTGCCCCGCTCGCAAAAGCATTTTTCACAACATTCCAGTGATCATGCATGCTCTCCTGCATTGAGCTGCTGATTGCTTCCGCTTCTAAGTCAAATTGGTCCCTAAATTGTTGGCGCACTTGGGGGACCTTAAGCCTATCGGTATTGAACCTGGTGATGTTCAACAAGTTTGATCGGTTGTTGTTGACGGATGCAGTACGAAGGCGTATATGAGCTAGCATAAGATGGTAATCTCGTTCTTGTCCGATATCAGCTCCACGTCTGTTACGGACGTCCAGGAGACAATTTCTAAATATCCGGTCACTGTGAGGTTTCCAAGATATGAGACTTTTACGCGCTGCTGGAGTTAGCACCAGTCCTACTCCAGACCTCCGTGCGCTTCCGGCTAGTTTACCAGAGTAGAGCATGACAGTACTTTTTTTTGGCGAGACATATTCCCCAGCATCGAACCATCTTATCTCACTCAGCCCTAAGATGTCTATTTTATACCGTACGAATTCGCGCTCCATTTGGAGGAATCTGGCGTTGTAAGGCCCTTCTTGGAGTGAGTCCAAGGGCGTTTTAACGTTCCAGAATCCGATCGTTGTCCGTGTTTGATAGTCAAAGGTCGTCATCAGATTATCCGTCCGTATCCGAGGCGTAAGTTTCCATTTCGGAGCAATTTTTCTTTTTACGGTTAAGGCTCGCTGGGCCCCAGACCAACCGACACTTATCCTGTTATATGGCGCAGGAGACTCTCCCGTTCGCAATTTCCGAAGAAATTCCCAGATTGCACCACGAGGAGGTGGGAGTAGGGTTTACTAACAGAGCTGCTAGATTTTCGGCTGCAGTGGCTCTTTCTCGTTACTTAGCGAACCAATACCTATAGGGAGATGCTGCTCCTACGAGGCCTTTGTTAGTCGTTTGCCATCCAAAATCGATCCTAACAACCGATCACTGCAAACGTGCTCGCGGTGATCATATGAACGACATCGAATTCCATACTTACTCGTAAATTTAACAAGTGTACTACACCTGGAATAAATTTCAGCCCGATATCTCAATTACGCAAAGATGAATCCAGTCGACTTTATCAGATAGATGTTGAAATAGTCTGGCCGGTTTGTCGCCATTTGGAGAGCGGTAAAGACTGAACACAAATTTGATGGAATCACGAAGGACGGGTTTCAGCCATACACTGTGCACTGGTTTCCAAAATGGGTTTCTCAGCTGTCCAGTGCTCACTTTTATTAAACTGGTGGTATTTTGTTCCCTCGTAACACTTCCTATTCTACACCTTTCTAGTTTAAGATTTAAGCAGGCATTTTATAAAGTTGTCTCCAAGGCTGATCATTACAGAATTTTCAATTAGTGTCAGTTAGCAACGGCCCATCGAAAACGTAAACAAACAAAGTCCTACATAACGAACTGCATCAGAGTTTTACGAGTAAACCCCTCTAATTAGATTTCATTAACGGCAATCGAAAATAAAAGCTTCCACATCCAATCTCCTTAATTAATTTATGTTGAATAAATCCACAAATATTTGTCAAACTAAATAAACATTCTTTCGCTCTCCACTTCTTAAAATAATAATTAACGTTCTGACATCAAAGAAAAAGAGAAAAGAATTCCTCAAACTATAGAACTAATTGCGATTTGTTCCACGGCACATCCTTACAAAAAATAAGCGCTAGTCAACTTCAACCCCTATTCCAGTGTAAATGAGTAGAAAAACGCTCCATCTAAATTACGTCGCATAATGGCCAATAATTGCCGCCGTTTGTAATGCATACGCAAAGCTGTTCAATTTTCAAGTAAAGAAGACTAGTCCTACCACCCTCATGGGATTACGAAGAAAAAATTCATACAATCGTCATCTATTTCTATACCACCCCCATTCGCAAAGCATACCATCGTCCGACAACACTGTCAAGTCCTCGTCAAACTTAATTCTATTTGTCATTTTGATTATGACGTTGTAATGCCTTAATTGATGCCAATGGGGAAAAATCCATCAAACGTTTGTCAGTAGCCATTCTTCCCTTGTGCTCGTATTTCTCTGTGGGATAAAAGGAAAACTGCCGGGTGAACAACGAAAACAGTTGACAACTACTATATTTTTTCCCGGCGATGCGATGTAATGCCAACGGATTACATGACGGCGAATATTTGTTTATTCTTTTTCAACAACCCCTCCTGTGTGTCTTGCATTAACAGTGTTTCGATTAAAATTGTTTGATTTGCTTTCACGTTTAATCCAGGGTGGTTGATTGTGAATCAAAGAAATACTAATATGCTTTAGGGCTGTGAACACATTTGACCATATGGCATGGGTCAATTGCTATTGCATGTGTTCAATGGAAACGAACGATTTCGATTGAGACGTAATTGTATGACCATTGCAGAGAAGTGAATTTATTTTGTATTTAGCCAGGTTAGGGTAGTAGGAATAATTGAGCTGAATGCACTATGAATTAATAATGACAATGCGCGGTATTGTTTCAGGCTAAAATTGGATACAAAGAACCGTCAATTGAATCGATAATTCTGAACAAGTTTTATATTACGGAGGTCATATCAGAGTTTGGTCAGTTTCAATTCAGGGTGGCCCTTAAGTCACGAACTTGTACAACTTTTTTTTTCCATTTTGCTGCGTCCATTGTACTACCAGGCAGAAACTCTTGCAACTTTTTGGTGTAGTGGTTGGACAAACTTAGATTTTATTCGTTTCTCTTTTATGTTCGAGTGGCTGTGATTGCTGTCCCCCGTCCGGGCTCGAACCTGCACAGTTCGAGTCACAAGCGAACACACTACCCACTACACCGTGACCACCTCGAAACAAGTGCAACTTACTTACTTAATTACCTAATAGGCCTGCTGCCTTCTATCCTCCACGGACCCGGGCTCGCTGCTTCCAGTTGGCAAGAGCAAGATTTCTTGCGTCCACGATGACTTGGTCCTTAAATGGGAGGTTCGGTCTCCCCTGTCGTTTCGAGCCAGTGGGCTGGGATTCGAAGACTCCCTTAGCTGGAGCGTTGTTGTCCATTAGCTCGATGTGGCCGAGCCAGTGTAGTCGACGTATTTTTTCACATTTTTGTACAGCTCATAGAGTTCGCGGTTATGTCTTCTCCTCCGTTCGCCCTCCTCGCAGATAGGACCGAATATCCGGTGTAAGATTTTTCTTTCGAAGGAGCCCAAGATCTGCTCTGCCGTCGTGCTTATCGTTCAGCTTTCGGTTCCGTAAAGTACGATTGACAAGATCAATCTTTCGCAGAGTATGATTTTCCTTCGCGCTAGGAATTAGGACCCTAGCTGTTTAGACAGGCCGAAGTAGCAACGGTTACCTAGGGCTATCCTGCTCCGAATCTCCACCAGAATGTCATTTCTGGAGTTCATGTTTGCCCCGAGTTAAGTAAACTCATTTACTACCTCAAAATTGTGACTGTCGATGGTGACATTTCGTCCAATGCGGTACACGATACAGTTGTTTCTGGTCGATTACTTCGTTTTACTTTCATTGATCTCAAGATCAACTCTAGCATCTTCTTCAATCGCAGTAAATGCTTCAATAATGGCACGTTGGGAGCCCGCGATAATATCTATATCGTCAGCATACCCCAACAGCTGCAACACCTAAAAAAAAAAAACAAATATTTGGTGCAACAGCTCTTTAAGTGCCAGGGCCTAGCTTCTCGCAACCACTCGTGTTGTGTGCGTTATATTTTTCACACGAATGGAAGGGACCTACAAGTTTAGTGCCGTATCCGAACGGCAATTTGTTTTGAGAAGCTTTCTCATGACAACAATACTCTCGGATGTTTGTCAGACGTTCGCGAGAGGTGGGATCGTGAAAAAACTTGTTGGTGTTTTCTGGGATTTGAACTTAGAACCTCTTGCGTAGTGATCCGACACACTAACCACTACGCCACGACGCCCACACCTGCAACACCTGCCCGCTGCAATATACGTTCTAACACGAGATTGACGAAGTCACATGCCAGCGTGTTTGAAAAAAATTCAGAGGTTCTATTTCCAGTGGTGGACACAACCGGATTAGTTCGAAGTCGATTATCGCATTGTATAGCCTGGTGCGATGAATGCTGAATGTTATGAGCGGCTTTGGAGTCGATGAAGAGATAGTGGACTTTTAATGACTTTAGACGTTCACACAGTACACTGGGTAGGATCTTGTAAGCGACATTAAGCAAGGATATGCCTCGGTAGTTTTTACGAGTACCAGACATAGGATCGCCTTTTTTTGGTGGATGGGGCATGCTTTCGTCCTCTTATACTTTGTATATGATTTGGTGCATGCTCCTTACCAAAACATCGTCCGAGCCCGCATCTTTATTGTTTTTCAGCCTTCTCAAAGCTGTGCCGACTTTTTCTAAACTGGGTGGAAGTACTATATCATCGACTGAAGCTGGGTTTTCTTCACACCCTATCACTCTTTCTTGGTCATGCCCATCTACATCCACAATTCCTGGCGGGTCGGTGACAAGATTTCCCATTTCTTTGCTATTTAAAAAAAACTACCTGCCTGATTTCTGTTTCAGGACTCTTCGATATCATTGAGCTGGGAGACTGCGAAGGCTCTTTTTTTTACGCAGTAGTTTTTTCTCTTCCCTTCTCCTCGCTCTGTACGAGTACTCGTCCCGCGCTGGCTTGATTTTTCATTGGAGCGCCTTCTGATATGCCTCGTCGGTTGCCTTTTTCTTCTACACGCACTCAGGACACACACATCATACTACGAATTTCTTGTCGGGGGTGGTTGGTAACTCAGAGTAGTTTCGGCTACTTCCTTCATGGCAGCACTGCATTCTGACTACATATTGTTGGCTTTTGTGGTAGGCACAGTTGCTGTCTGTAGACTCTGGCTATTTCCGGAACTAGTGGAAACAATTTGTAACTTAGTAATTAGGTAGGTTAGGTTAGGTTGAAGTGGTTGCCAGCTATTAACGCCAATACACATAGACCAGTGATAGGTCCGCCGTGATACCACATGGGTCATGAGAAATTCCTTCTGCCTACTTAATCAAACCATTTGGAGCTTCTGATCAAGCGAAGGAGGCTTCCGATATCTGTATTTGTAAGATCGCCTAAGTCATTGAAATAGAAAGCTCCTAAGTGGAGTTTTATTTTATGGAAGAGAGCTGGACACGTACAAAGGAAGTGGAGAATAATTTCCTTCTCCTCCTTGTCCATGCAGTTTCTAGAGAAATCATTTCAGTAAACGCCAAGCTTTGTAGCATGTTTGCCTATTAGAGAGAGCCCAGCAATGAGACCTATTGTGTCGCTTATATGTAGTCTGTTGAGAGAAATCAGAATCTTAGAGCGTTTCAGGTCCAGTTTAGGCCAAATCTGTTTTGTCGCTAGACACGCTGTAACACGCGTCCACTTAAGATTCGTTCTTTCCATTGCATCCAACTTTAATTTGAGTTAATATGCAGCAATCGGTACACCCAAGGTACCATTACCCGGTATAATGGGTATGGTAGTTCCATATCTGCCTTACAGTTCTCTGTGACTGCCTTGCCATCTCTTTGGGAGCCGATCTGTAATCTAGGGCTATTATTGAGTTTAGGGAACACGATTCCAAGGACTTGATTGCTGCCTGGCTATCTGCAAAGATGTATATATCTGTCGTTGGTATGACATTTTTCTTTATCGCCATTATTTCCGGTTGAAACATGGTACACTGATTTGGAAGACGGAAGGAGAGGCTAACACAGAGAATTCACTCCTCACCCTCCATAACCAAGGAACTATCGCGTTCTAGAGAGTTTGTGGTCGTGCCATGTTACACCAGAGTTGACTGTGATGCCAAGAAGATTCATGGTTTCCTTGGGATGCATAATTTGGTCATTCGTTTGAAGCCGTAATACAGTAGTAGTAAGCAGTATGTCTCAGTTCTAGCCTCTTTAACTGCGCCGTGTCAAGTTTTCCGCGGTTGACCTTCTTCGATCTTGGGTAAGTGGGTTCTATTACATGTCCTGTGATCAATCCATAGCTAATGTCGGTTCTATTTATTACGTATGCACAAGCTGGTGACCCGTTCTCTCATAAAAGCTGTTCGAGATACGGTTCGATCCGGGCTTGTGATATCGGTGGTCATTGCCACTCTTGAGAAAGGTATGTGAGAATTTACTATCGAATGCCTTCTCGAATCCAATTTGACGCATTGTTCGATGTTCATCCTTAATATGCTGATCTGGTCAACGTAGGAGGATCCAGAACAGAAACATGCCCCCTTATTGTCATGGGTGTTTTTCAGACATATTTTAATCCGTTCGGGGGTTACCTAAACGATTGCGGCAAACAAGCTGATACCTACATTCGTCAGGAAAGATCTCAGTATTTTTTTTTTTCTTTGAACTGGTGAAGAAGGTCTTGCAATGTTACTGGCGAAGCGGTAATGATGTGAAGCGTCGTCGCTTTGTTTTTTTGAGTTATTTAGCGTCAATCATCTCCATCTCGTTATGAATTGTGGGCAGGTCCTGCATTCACAATGTGGCTCAAAATGATGGAAACATTTTCTCCGATCTTGTAAGCATCCAAAGTCTTTAATTTGTGTTACGCAAGCTGTTTTAGCGACTCTGTAAATTGGTTTTGTCTTCTTCAGCTAGTGTGTTAGTGAAATTTTCTTCGTAATGGTGTAGGTTGCGCTGAACTGACTTTGTCCATCTGTTTCCATCTGAAATACAGAAGAGAGCGTGCCAAAGCTGATTGAAAAGTTTGCAACACCCACTTCTCCAAATTCATCATTTATGCTACGTCAACTGTCGTCTTGAAGCGGTCAGTATAATAGGCAAGGCCATTGAAAAATGAAGTTCCAACTTTTCCCCGTCGTTCGTAGTTGAGCTGATATGCTGACATCTGTCATACAAGTTATCTTCCTTTTCACTTCCCGACTAAATGTTAGTGAAAATAACAACAACTAACCAAAATGTGTCACTCATGCCTAAGCACTTCCGAATCCGACCGCGTACCAACGGCCACCAGTATAGAATGCGACATTTCCCACAACTTAATCATTTCGAAAACCCTACGATGACAGTTCTTTACATATAAAAACCATGAAATTTGTCCAATTACTTCATTATTCCTGTCTGACAGCTGTCATGCTCCACTGACAATCCAAATACACCCCTAATTTAGGTTGTAGAACACCATTACTATGGTACCTACTTTTAGTTCCGTTTCTTTCTTTTCCTTTTTTCATTCAAACTTACCTACTCTCATACGAATAGTTCGGCCCAAATGAAAAGTGAAACCATAAAAGCATTTCCATCATTAGTTAGCTCCATTTTAGAGGCATAGTGCTTAGTTTTTGTTACCAGCTCATGTGTTACGTGCCAACATACATACAAGGATACGTTTTTCCTTTTTTTGAGGACAAAACATAGATATCTCACAGTGGGTCGGTTGGAATCCTTTGATTGTGTACACGAGAGTAATGTGCGCGCCAAGGCTATAAAAAATGACAAAAGTGTGCACAAAAGTGGGCTTTTTGTGCGGATTTTCGGACCTACTACGGAGTGTGTGAATGGAGGGAAAAGTGAACAAATAAAAGGAAGCTCGAGGGAGAGAAAAACTGGAAAATTTATATGTCCATCTGCAGGATTCCATTAGGAGACAGTTTTTATGCTATTGTGCTCGTTTATAGATGGGCTTGGACAGTGTGTGCCCACATACGAAATGAACCGTAAATTGACCGATATGTGCGAAGAAACTGGGATTTTTATTTTCCTCTTATTTTATACTTTTATGTGGATAGTGTGGAGAGATACTACTGCAAAGGATTTGGTGAATTTAAATAGCTAGTTTGTTGAAGTGAGATTTATATTGTATGGCTATGTTATTCTGGTGGATAATTTGAAAAAGAAAACAGATATGATCTTGGACTTGCTGGCACTAGGGTGTATTATCATGCAGATTGCCTGATCAGTGTCTCAAAACGATGTTTAAACTTTGTGGATTAGTGTGCATTATATAACTTCACACGCAATAACATTTGGTCCTTATTGTCGTGATGTGTCCATTGTACTCGTCAGGTCGTAACTTTTTGGAATACGCATGTACATAATACGATAAGTCACGCAATGGTTTTCCATCATCCAGTTGAAGAGTAAGGGTTCATCAAGAAAACAGAGTTGATAAAACCTGCAACGTACATATAGTATGCATGACTATGTAATTCTATTTCGAATGTACAGTGCTCCGGCTTATAATAGGTACTAAGGGCTCCAAGGGTACCAGTACCCAATTACTCGTATGGGGAAGCACCACAGCAGCGCTAAGATGGATACACACTATGATGGTCATGCCTATTATAACGTACGGAGCAGTAGCATGAAACAGAAGAACCAGACTGAGCACGACAAGGAAAACCCTTGGCAAAGTACAAAGGCTAGTTTATGTATGCACTACAGGAGCTATGAGAACCTGTCCTACAGCGGCACTAGAAGTAATATTGGGACTCACTTTTACACGCCTATTGCTGGAAAAAATTTCCAAAGAAACCATGCAAAGAATAATTAGATTAAAAGTCGGGAAAGGTAAATGCATCGCACATAAAGAGCGAGAAACACTTTCCAAATCAATCCCACTTCTGGACTCGCCCAGAAATGATATTGTAAAAAGATACTTCTTCGAGAGGTAATTCAACTCAAGGCTAAGTAGTAAAAGAGAATGGACCAGTGAAACAGAGAATCACCAAATCAACAAAATGGATGGATCCAAAACATCCACTGGAACTGGAGCCGTGTATAAGGGCCCAGAACAAAGTATTCGGAAGCAAGGGAAACTTCCCCCAGTATTTGCCAAGCAGAGGTATATGTAATTGAAAGATGCACCCAATTTAACATCGACATGAAGTATCACGAACAAGATATTGAAATATAGCCATAAAAACACTGATATCGTATGACATCAGGTCATGACTGGCGTGGGAATATCTTGGCAAGCTAAATAGACTTGGCCAGAACAATGGAATTACTATCTGAGGGTGAGGAAGCAGCTGACGAACTATAGCAAGAGAGGGATCTGAGACCGCCTTCGTCTGACCAAAACCATTCTGCGGGCTGGGACCTCATAAGATACGAAAAGTACTATGAGAGAAATTTGAGAGGAACTCCCGAAGCTAAGACGAAGAACTTCTCGGGAACCACAATAAAAACCGGCTCCGCGTTCTAACAGGGTTTCTGACGGGTCACTGCAGGCTTAAGGAACATTTCAGGAAATTGAGCATAGAGCAAAACGGAAACTGCAGATTCTGCGGGGACGTTGGGGAACCACCAGAGCATCTACTTAAAGAATGTGGTATGGATGCTTACCAGCTATCAGAAGAAGATCTACCATCGTTGGATCCACTCAAGATACTCCGGTTCATCAGGGGAGCACAATAGATTTATAAAGGTCGCAGTGCACGTACACGAACCCCTATAACCAATCAACAATCTACCAATCTACAATCGACTAGTCAAAGACCGAGATAGTGTTGATCACAGCAAGTACTCAAACGTTCAGGAATCGTTAGGGTTAACCTTAGTATAGTGAGGGTTTTTAAAACACATCTGGGCATAATCTAAAATTCTATGAAAATATCGACCATTACATAAGAAAAGGATGTTAGCCATCTTAACATTTGGCTCTGCGATAACGTGAACAATTTGTGAGAAGACGAGCTTGACCAGAATCTAAATAGCAGAATGCAGCGTTAACAGGATTCATATGGCCGACATTAGTTTGAGCTTTGCATCAATACTCCAATAGTTGGGTGTCTTTAACTTCGTCGGACAAGCCGACAGACACAGACAGACTCGGACTTCAGCTCTTGACAAGAGATTCACCAACTTAAACCATAGGCGAGATTCTTTTAAAATACTTTGCTTAACTCTACCTCGGAATACTAAGAAGTGGTGATGATCCTTGGCATCCTTTTGTGACATAACAAAGAAGGCAAATCATTGATGCCACTGGTACGTGATCTTTTACTTCGCTACAGAACGGTCAGTCAGAGCCAAAACCAAAAATATGCGATGGGATTCACGTTAATAAGTTTCCATTAAGATCTACAACAGTCCTACTTTAGACATGGCAACACTAGTACATCATACCCAACCGCTGCTTCTTTGGGCTAAGAAGGCAATTGAGTAGCAAAGTCCTCTCTCGAACAACTAAAGTGATTCTATGGCGCAGGGGCATGGACTTTATCAAAAGTGGATGAGGTTGCTTCTCCGGGTGATTTTTGGTCCCGTCTACATAGTTGGTGAGTGGAGGAGGAGATACAACGATGAACTGTACGGCGTCATCGATTTAGCCAGGAGAGCGAAGGTCCAACGACTGCAGTAGCTGGGTCACGTAGAGCGCTTGGACACCAATGCTCTGGCCCTAAAAATCTTCGAATCCTTTCCTGAATGACGGCGCAGTAGAGGTAGGCCGCGAGTGGCGCACGCAAGTGGAAGGGACCTTAACCAACTTAGAGTGCGAAACTGGAGGCAGCTAACTAAAGATCAAGCTGGTTGGAGACGCTTGTTGGTTGAGGCCCAGGTCCACCCCGGACTGTAGCGCCACCTTAAGCAAGTAAGTAAGTAAGCTATCTCTTCTAAAGAAGACAGTGAAGGAACTATTCAACAGACCCATAACTACCGACTTGACTTTACATGCTCGAAAAGTTTATGTTCATAAGGCAGAGTACAAAATCCAAGATGCTTTCTTGGCGAGACTTGTGTAGGGAGCTGAAGAATGCCAGCACTATTTCCAGTTTGCAGAGGATCCTCTCTGTGCATCCCAATGCTTAGCTGGATGTTCTCAGAAAGTTTTTAACCTGAATAGAAAAAACACTGCAACAGTAGGACCACTGGGGAGCAATGGATATTCACTGTGAGGTGTTGTAACGAATAACAAATTTTCTGTAAGGGTGTAACATTCAACGACCACATATACATATCCAAAGAGATACTTTAAAGCGCAACAGTTCCTTCTCCTGTATGCATCAGTACACAGAAGTGTTTTGATAACTTTTGGAGCACTATAGATACTAACATGGCTGGTATTCTGAAGACCGCAATTAAAGGATCTCCAAAGAAGTGTTATTTGAGCATTATTTTCAGCCGCGCGAACATCTTTCTATTAAAACTCCTTTTATTACAAAAATAGTAAACTTTGGGATTCACTCACAGGAGTCATGTTTCCAGAAGGTTTTAGTCTGCAGATATGCGAAAGTAAAATCTACAAGCATATTGAGGAGCTGTCCCAGCGGTATAGGTTCGTCCCTCCTGAGAGAAGATTATTAAACAAATACTACTATATCCCTCTTGCATAGAAAAAAGTGAAGGCCAAGGCTATATTTATTACCCAGCCGGGAAAGATGGCATGTGATCTTTCTAAGAACCTTGGGACAATATGCCTTTTGTCATTCCTGCCAAGAAGCCTCGAAATGAAATTTTTCATTTCCACATCAGTTCACGACAGTCAGCATATCTAATAGAGAGAGACAAGTCCACAATGACGGAATCAGTTAAGTATGTAGTGTAAGGTGAACACTTGGCCGAAAATAATATGCCTTTGTGGTCTTCTTGGCGATTTGAAGGAACTTTGATAGTCGTAAATCCACACCTTTTTTTCAGTTAGCTGCACAAAGACTGTAAAAAGCTTGGAGGGTGAAATTTGTTATAAGCGATCTTGTGGAACTTATTTGCCGACTCGTTGTATGCTTAATAAGATACCCTGTTATTGGATTCGTTAATGACGAATAAATTCTCATCAGAGGAATCAATTTACTAACACTGTAAGCTCAATCGATGCCGTGAGCAAACATTGCCTATCAATCCTTCGCAGACTGTGATAATTCGTTTCAAAGCAAGAATAAAGCTGCCTCAGGCGAGGTGACTAAAACTGCTGAGCATCCTTCTGTTTGCAGAGCATATTCAGATTACAAAATCTAATAGTGTACACATTGCATGGACAAAATGTAACTGAAAAACCGTTTACATCGAACCTTGTTCAACCGTTACGATTACCTTCAAAAATGCGGAATAGACTTGGGCGATGTAAGTTTGTGACACTGGTCTAGGTTCCTGGCCATGCAGGCATACCCGAGAATGAAAAACTGAATGTTTAATCTAGGATCAGACACCTCAGTCAGTGATTGGTTGCAGTTCATTATACTACAAACAAAGAATGACTGAACCGTTGCAACTATAACTCTAGAACTACTTCCGTGAACTTGACACATATCGGCTTGTTAAACAAAATTGTTAATAGACCCGCCCATGAGAAAAGATGTGACTTTAGGATAATTTTGGGACCGAAAAACGCTTCGTCTCAGAAGAAGCAGGGGCTTCCATCATAATAATGAAGGTCACCTTATGCGATTTAATTCTACAGGATGAGGAACTAATGGAGCTCAAACTTGTCTACGCTTTGAAAAAGGAACACACAGCTTTAGAGCGAGTCTCTGTACTGGGTTAGATTGCTGAATCTAGCCGAATGGGGGTACAAACCTCGAATTCTTAACAGAAACTATTGGACAAACCTCATGAGACCTATAATTCTGATCATCCTATCGCCAAGAAAGTAGTCCACTGTAGTCACCTAACATGTACCTACAAGGCAAAGCCAATGCTGCGTTAGTGGTAACAGTAGTAACGATTGTTGGTAGCAAATGATATCTTTGCGGAGCAGGAGTTTATACCTGCATCATAGCTATTTTACTGATTATTCAAAGAATCATTTCCAATTAAACACTTTCGGCTCACGTAGAAAACTGGTTCTAAGAACAACCTGAATCAATTGGATCGAATTTTTTGTTCAGAAATAGACCCAAAACTTCTTCCCATCAATCAACTTCGACACCTTCTTTGTGGTAAACACTTTGACACTTCCTTGTCATCGAATCTCTTAAGCCTAAGGGTCACATTTCATTTGTTCAATTGAAAGTTTGTCAATGAAATTCCCTTCAACCAATATCCTCAAATTTAATGGAATGACCCTTTCATTCCAGTTGTCATGGAACCACCACCATCTAACTCACATAGATACGAGTATTTGGTCAAAGAATTCATTTCACTTTCTTAGAAAGTCCATTAAAGCCTTTTAAAACTTCTCAATTAAACCGAGAGGGCAAAATAAGTTTATTTCATCCCAAACCATATCCAAGTATTTCTGAAGAAATACGACTACTCGTACATATATCCAAATGCCAAAATAAGCTAATAAATAAATAATCAGCAACCACTCGCCTGGGTATGTGCTGCTTTTTCTAGGATAAAATGCAATTAATGCTAATGTTGTCAGAAATGGAGTGGAAAAACTTTCCTAATTACCATCATCGGACAGTTTGCCTCCTTCTTCCATTTCAGGGCAGCCGTTTCTTTTAATTTCCCTCACTCCAGGGTTTTTTTTTAAAACAAAAAAAAAAAAACCTAATACAAGTTTCGAATGTAGTAATGGCCCGACATTAAGTATTTAACAGAGAATTCTTAAGAAAAGGCCTCCCGCTCGAAATCTTAAGGATGCCCAGGCTGAGATAACTTTTCGTTTTGCATTTAGTGCGGAGTTGATATGTCTGCCTGCCAAGGGTTTGGTGTTGTATCTTGCTTCTCCGGCTTCGTTTTTATTTTGGCAATCATCCAATGTGCCGGATGTCGAGACTTTGGGCAAACTTAAAGTGGTCATGTTCATTAGCACCCCATCAACGCTGCCATTGTGCAAATACAAATTGTTATCCCTTTGATCTTGGCCATGAACTAAAGAGGAGTAGAATTGGATGGTTGATGGAAATTGAAATGCATGTTGTATTCATGGACTGTAATGGGTAAAGGGGGAATCCTTCAATAGAAGTCTTATCCTTGCTGCCGACTGATTTATGACGACCGATACATAGAGCAAACAATGGATTACTCTTGTCAGTTACAGTCCATGACATATGACCATATGCGGGTAATTATGATGCAGGCAGGGTCAAGGATGGCATAGGATATTGGATGTGATGCAATGTAAAGTGTTTGATGGGTATTTCTTGAGTGACATGTGTCACTATGCAGCAGTGAAACCAATGCAGTAAGAGATTGGCTTAGTTTTTGTCTAATCGCTTTCATACTGCAAAAGGGACGGAAATGTTTCTATAGATTAATATCAAACGAATTGGAAACAAATTAATCTGCCGCCCACTCATGTGCAGATTACGCAGGTCTATGATGAAATACATGTGGTATGTATGCTGAACCTGTTGGAGTCCTCTAAAAATTCGAAGGTGATCTACACTTATAGTGCAATCCAATGCAGCCAAATTCATGTTTTCGAAACACAGGGTGTTTCCAAACTACTTCTCAAACTGTTTCAAAATTGCAGTCTTTATTGTGGTTCTGTTCGAGTCACAGTATCCTTTTTTGTTGACAGCATATATTTTGTTTTAGCTTTCTCAACCGGTGAACTCATTTTTGCTGCTTCTGTTGCAATACTGACAGCTAGCTGCGTTTTTTCAATTGATCCGATGCTGAATCTTTAATGTTAGCTAGAGAATTTTGTACAATCCTTTCAAGAATTTTTTGTAAAGAAATCACAATTCAGGGCTTTGCCTCGGCGAATCCTTTCTGACATCAAACGCTTCGGTGTTGTTGTTACCGATTTTGATGGATGAGCTTGTATTCCACATAGTCATCCAGCACAGATGGATGACATAGCTTTGTATAGCTTGTCTCTATAAACGCTATCATAGCAAATTTTAAAATCAATGAAAAGTGATAAGTATCGATTTGGAGCTCGTGGGTTTTCCCCTAAGATTGTGCAATTAAAGATACAATTTATGTAATAAAACCTAAAACTAAGAATTCTTCCTTTCGATCCCGTTTTTGAAATAAAGGGTTGGGTTTTTACATCTATCTATAGCGTATATTTTAGCTTGAAAGATGCTGGTACTTGCTCAACCGCAATATATGAAGCGGAGTTAATACAGAGACAAGCAAGCCTTTGCACTTTAGACTAGTTCGTTTGGCCCACGCTATCGCTCCATATGTAATCATTGGTCTCACAATGGTGATATACTCAAGGTGTAATCCTAGATATTTCACTTCTTTTACTGGTGTCAGTTCCGTGCCCGACAGCCGGATTGGCTTCAGATGAAGCCTCTTTTTTCTCGCAAATGCAACTATTGTGGTTTTTGCCGGGTTTACGTTGAGACCAGCCTTGAGCACCATTCTTGAGTTGCTATTAGACCTCTTTGTATGATGTCACAAAGGGTTCCTTCAAACTTTTTTCTGGCAACCAGTACTATGTTTTCAGTTCGACAGTTGATTCCGAGGTTGGTTAACTATTCAAGTAATTCATCCACAAATAGACTCCACATTAGAGGAGATAGTACTCCTCCTTGTGGGCATCCTCTTGTTGTGTCCCTGCTATATGGCAATAGTGCCATGCAGTTAGTTCTTACCTCGCCATTTTGCAATATTTGTCGTTTAACCATCGCTCAATGCACTATAAAAAATAACAGTTCTGAAACATATCTGAGTGTTTCGGTGGCCGAAAAACCCGGAATTGTTAATTCCACGCAGTGCTCTGCAATCGGGTATTTCCACAGATCCAGTTGACGTGTTTTACACTTAGATTTGCATCTTCATTCCTATTAGGTCCAGCCAAAACAATGACAACTAAAGCCAGGCAATTCATTCGTATTCCAGAGTTCTTTCTTTTCTGCAAACGAAGTTGGTTGAAGTCATTTTCCACTTGTGTGCGTCACGTTAGGGAAGGTTTGCCTTTATTGCGTCGTCCCTTTGGGGTAAATTGAAAGGCTTTTCAGACTGGAGCGTTGATGTCCATTCGCTCTACATGTCCTAGCCGTCTCATTCAATGAATTCGAGCTCTTTTGAAGAGGTCCATGTCCCTGTACAACCGGTGCAGTTCGTTGTTGTATCTTCTCCTCGATTCCCGTCGATACAAATGTGATCGTCGAAGAATTTCATTCAAAACAACCAAGGGTGTTTTCATCCGCCTTCGATAACGTCCATGCTTCTGAGATAATGAGGGTCTTATATAAAGTTTCCTTAGTTGTCTCTGAGAGGGCCCTGCTACTTAATGGCCTTGTTAAACCAAGAAAACAGCAGCTCACAAGAGTGATTCTTCGCTTGATCTCTGCGCGGAACCTATGTACGTAGACTCACGAAAGCAGCACTAATAGCTCGCTGCGTTCTTCTAATTATGTCAATGTCATCGGCGTACGCGAGTAGTCGTATAGACTTTTGTAAGGTCGTACTTCGTGTGGTGGCTTAGTTTCGTATAAATCGTTCAAGTGGTGTTAAAAAAGTCACAAGACTTCAAGCGAATCGCCTTGTCTAAATCCTTTTTTGATATCAAAGGTTTCGACCTTGGTGGAGTACCTAGCTTTATATATCGCCATCCTACATAGGTGGACGATTTTGGCCGGGATGCCAAAACTAGACATATCTCTGTATAGCTCGTCTCTATAGATGCTACCATAGGCAGCTTTGAAATTGTTGAACAGAGGGAGAGATTTGAAATTCTTGATTTTTCTGAGTGAGAAAATTTGGACGACGTGGACGTTGCTGGCCTCGATCGGGTTATTGACGAATGGTTTAATGCATGGCATTCACACAATATGACGGATAAGACCTTGTACGTGATGTTGAGAAAACTGATTCCTCTGTAGTTGGGCAATCGATGCTGAAATGCCAGTTATCAGGCATAATTTCCTCCGACTTAATCTTGGAAACGGGTTAGTGTATGCTCTCCACCAAGTTATCTCCCGCTGCCTTAAATAGTTCAGCAGGTAAGCCGTCCGGTCCAGCAGCCTTGGTAAACTTAAGTTTAGATATTGCTATCCTCAATTCATTTTGGTCAAGTGAACAGAAGTCTTGACTTTCCGCCTAACAGCGAAATTTGGGTCGTCTTCGCCGTTTAACATTCTGAAGAACTGGTTTTTCCACATCCTAAATACCAACTACGACTCTACTACAAGGTTTACTTGTAGATCTCTAGAAGTCTCTGTTCGGATCTTGTTACCTTGACACGTTCTTTTTACCTTTTAGTAAAATTTCCGAAAATTGTTCCTTTTTCTCTGGAGAAGCCAATGTTCCTCCCTCCTATTTTGCTCGTTGAGCTCAGGAGTCGCTCTCGTCCTTCTATGCAATACCGGTTTCTAGGCGAGTTTTTCTGCTGCATGTGTTTGACGGCACTCTTCATCAAACGAGGTGTTTCGTGGCGGTGGTCGGGTGAAACCTAGAACATTAGTTGCTTCTGAGGGCTTCCTGGCATCGATGCCACTGCATGCTGGCTGCATAGGATTATTGGAGAAGTTGAGGGATACGCGATTGGCAAAGGTTTCGGCGGTTTATTGCGATTGCAGCCGACCAACGTTAAATCTCCTCACAGTAGTTGTTGTGGCATCTGATATATCCGTAGGCGTACCTTGACTACAACTAGGTAGTGGTCCGAGTCTATGTTGGTCGCTCGGAATGTTAGGACATCTAGAATACTGCAACGTGATCTGTTTGGTTGACGATTTGGTGACCGCCATGTTTCTTTATAAATATTGAGATAAGAAAACCATGTGCTAGCTATAGTAACGCTACGTTCCGCAGCAAAGTCAATTAGTCTAAGTCCCTTTCCAGAGGTGGTGTCATATAGGGTATGCCTGTCGATTGCACTACAAAACAAACGATTGTAGACAAACTCTTTGGTAGCATCGTCATTTCCCTCCGTGGGGGCGTGAGTGCATATCAGGCTAATGTTAGCGAATTTAGCCATTATGCGGATTGTTATAAGGCGTTCACTCACGTGTCGAAAGTTAAGACTTCTTGCTTAAGTTTGACGCTTATAACAAATCCGCACTCAAATAGATTCTGCTTTTGCTTTCTGTAGCTATCGCCGTAGTATATGTCAAAGTTTTTCATACTTCTTTGCACGCCCAATCCCACCTCCTTATAGAAGTCTAGGACCTCCAATAATTGTTCCGCTGCACGCGACCTGTTCAAGGTGCGAGGATTTTACGTGCAGATCCGAACGTCGTTGTCATTTTTTTTTGCTTTCCAGGGTCTTCAACAGTATATCGTTCCTTATCCGAGGCTTTTGGTTCCTTCTCAACAAGTGCGTTTTGATGTGATTGGGTAGTTAACCCAGCCAGGCCCTTTCTGTGACCCATTGGAGATATTAGACCTCTCATTGACCCATTAAGGGCTCTTAATGACCTCAGCTCCAGATATGTTGAAGTAGCTCATTTAAGCTATCTGTCGCCACCGTTGATTCAGATACGTGAATTCATCCACCGCACGTCGTACTACTGAGAATCGTACAATCAGTCATTTCCAACAGAGCCTTATAGTGTTGCTTTTTCTTCTTGCTCAACACTCCAGCTTATAAGATAAGCACGACAAATCCGGATAGACGAGACCAGTACCCGGTGGTTACCACGGGAGGTTACCACGGGAGGTAAAAACGGTAAACTTTACCGACATAAAAAAAAATTGTTAACATAAGGTTTAGGACGTTCACATAATATGGCAAAAGACGTCAATGTTAAGGAGACTAATGTCCCTGTAATTGACGAAGTTCAAAGGTTCTCCTTTCTTGAGATTCGGGCCATGATATGCTGATGAGGTTGTGCATGTTCAGTTTATAATAGCTAAAAGGGATCATAGGAATTTGACATTTTTCGAAAACAATTATATTTCACTTTGACAAAATCTCATTGTCTAGGCACGATAGAGGAATAGTTTTCCCCCAAATCGCTCCCATTTAAATCCTCACACAAGAGTTGGTCTAAGCGTAGAATGATGACATTAATATACGACTATGTCACGTCATCATCCCCGCATCAGCCTTCCTTAATCTCAAGAAAGTCATTTCCACTCCAATAAATTTTTGTGCTAATTAGCACCCACGAGATACACACGCACACACTCCGCCGGGATGGGGGATGAAGATTTCCTTCGTCGCAAACGCCAAAACAGAACTCCCTTAATCACCCAAGAATTCGCGAAACTGTTGCCAGTTTGCTACTTCTCTACAATAATGTTGCAAGATATTGATCGCGAAATTCCCTTGGGCTTAGTGTAAATCCATGCTACATGGTTTATGATGTCACGCGAACATCCTGAGATGCCTCACAGATGCACGCAATGGTGTTAGAGGATGCACATGCACCCTCCACTATGAGTTGCAAGTGAATTGTAAATTTCTACTCGTACGAGTATTCCATGTAATTTCACAACTCCCTGGTGTATGGCAAATGTGTGATGTGTTTCGTTTGTTTGTATCCATGGAATTGTTTCACAAACACTAGGTTGTCAGTATAGAAGCTATAAAAAAAATATATGTGCAATTAATTTGTGCATCCTTAACTGAAGGTGGTGGCCGGGTGTATAGTGCCTGGTGTATTAATTAACGAACAGAAGCGTCTCCTTTTAAACGATCGTAAACTTTCTTCCTTGACGTCCAATGTCCCACGCATCCATCGTGAGTATTTTGATGGCAATTTATGAAATTTACGAGGTCGCCCATGTTGATGACTTTACTTGCTTTGGCGTGGCTTTAGTGGATATATGGTTTATGGGTGACTGTCTGTCCTTGCCTGGGAAGAAGATGACATAATGTTTATGGGTTATGTCGTTAAAATTACTTTGTGAACGATCATTTGTCACCGCTTGATGAGTTATTGACCGGTAGTGTGAGAACTTGTTTGGGGGGAGGGCTTATTGATTCAAATGAGGCGAATTGATAGTTAGGAGGACGTGTTCTGTATACCTTATGATTCAAGCAGCATTTTGTATCTAGATTTGGGAATGTCGTTAATTTTGTTTTTCTTTTAAGCTGCACATTAGGGCTATGTGACCATAAATGCCAGACCACATTGTCAATAGAATTACCTTGTCACTTCGCAATGGTTCTGACGTCGAATCTGCGAAAATAATGTGGCCTTAGACAAAAGATGATGTATGTATTGGATGTACAACGTGCCTACACTCACCCCATTAAAAACTGTACCTGCGACCTGCTGTAGCCTCGTAGAGAAACCCATGCAGTTAGGAGATGAAGCTAGTTGTCTGGGGACCACCGCAACCGATGCCCATCTTCAGTACTGTCAACATGGGAACTAATTTGGCATGATTTAAAATAACATGCATGCCCTGTAGTGAAGACTAGAAGAGTCACAATTTGACCTTGTTTGGTACACGAACGGTTGCGGGATGAATGAAGAGTCTGGAGTTGGTCAACTTGCGTCTTCATCTCCGACAGATATTAGGTCACTATTCTGCTGCATTGCTTGGTTTGTGAAATTTGCATCGAAAACGTTTATTCACACCGTACATTCGGAGAATTGGTCCTGAATTATTTGAATGGCCGCACATGGCTTTAGCTATCTCAGGGAAGCACCCGACTCTCCAAATACTCCAATTAGGATGATAATTTTGAACTGAGTGCTAACCCTCACAAAGTTAAATTGGTTCCTTCAGCATGGAATTTAAAATTCTTAAGCTGAATGGTACCAACACAAAGCTAACTTCAAAATCCAACATCCAAGAGCGCGTGAAGAAATTTACTACATCTTTTGGGAGAAGGCTATTGGTAAGAAGTGGGGAATGTAAATATCTATATATTCGTTAAATAGAAAGGTGGGAATGGTCCAAATACGCAGTCAATGACGATCAAAGGAACTTTATGTCAAAGTGGAATATAATATCCGCCAAGGATATGTGGGCGGCGTGGTTAATTGCGCGATCACTGAGTGAGAGGTTCTAGGTTCCAATCCAGGAAAACATAGAAATAAAAAACATAAAAGTTTTCTCACGCTGCCACCTCTCGTGAACGTCTGACAAACATCCGAGAGTAAAACTGCCATGAGAAGCTTCTCTCAATCGGAAAAATTGCCCTTCGGAAACGGCGTGAAACTGCAGATCTCAACCATTCGTGCGGCGTAAAGTACGAGTGGCTGCGAGAAGCTAGACCACGCCCTGCATTGGGCTGTTAGCGTCAAAATAGTATTATTATTAATAATAAAGGGTGACCAGATAGCAATGACAGTTTTTTCAAATTGTTATGTTTCAGAAAGTGTCAAAGTTACCAATGACACCCAGCTGTCAAAATATTTACTAAGATTTGCCATTTCATCGTGCATCGTTGACGCTTCCCGAACGTGTAGAAATTGTTAAAAAATATTATCGAAATTCCGGCTCGTCGGGAGGTTGGTCGTCATCATGGCTTCAGTGCACAAGCAATTCGTCGCATCGTGGAAGAGTTTGAGCGTGAGTACACTCTTTTGGCCACCAACCAGATAGAGATCTGTGCGAAGTGAAGAAAACATAGCTGCCGTAGCGGCCAGTATCGAAGAAGGCCCAGAAATGTCGATTCGGCGCCGATCAGCTGAAATGGGTATCGCCAGAGAGTCAACCAGACTTATTTGGCAGTTCGATTTGGGCCTACATGCATATAAGATTATACTGACTGACAAGAATTGAAGCCGGACGATCATAGACAACGCCGCGAGTTCGCTAATTAGGTACTGGAAATGTTGGCCGGAGATCCGGATTTTGGCAAAAAAATCATCTCGGACGTTACCGTCAATGGTCCTCGGTATAGAGCGATGCTAACCTATTTTCTGTGGTCAAACCTTGACAGCATCGATATATCCGAGCTGTGGTTCTAACAAAACGGCGCTACATGCCATACAAGCGACGCAACGCTCGAAGTGGTGAAGGAGAAATTTGCGACTGCGTCATCTCACGGCGAGCGTTCATCAATTGACCGCCACGATCATGCGACTTGACACCCTCGATTATTTTCTCTAGGGCTAAGTCAAGTCTACGCTAACAAGCCAACCACTTTGGACGAGCTCGAGGCCAACATTCGAGACGCTATTGCCAGAATAACGTCGCACATATTGAACCGAGTCATCAAAAATTGGAAACCGAGGCGCCCATTTAAATGATATGCTATTCCATATATAATGGCCTGAATGTAGCTTAGAAATAAAGTTAGAATCAATTTGATAGCTCACGCAATTGTTGTTTTATTTAAATTACTTTTCTTATCGTTCTTATCTGGTCACCCTATATATGGTTCAGCAATTCAATATTCACCTGTTCAGCGTACATGTAGCTCTATTGATCTCGTAGGGTATATGGCACAACTTTGCCAAAGGATCTCAGAATGCCTTTCGTTACATGTAAACAATTGCTTAAGGAGACTGCAGGTAAACAAATTGTGTGGCCTAACCTGCATCAGAAACGTTGTAGCAGTTTATCCTCGCTAAGTTGAATACATTTAAGTGTACGTGTGAAAAACCTTCGCCTCTACTTGAATGGCTTCTATAGACACTGAAGGGATGAAGAGGCAACTCTTCATCTTCTTTGTACTTGTCCGGGCATATAATGTGAGAAGGAAGTTTAACTTGATAGCAGTTCGTTAGATAACTTAGGTGAGCTGGCGTCAGGAACTTGCAAAACTTCACTAAAAGCACCGACAAATTAGGGAGGGTCCTAATCCGGTGGGCAAGGGCAGTTAGCCTTATAGTTCCAGTATCACATATCAGAATCTAAATGGATATGAAGATTACTAGAGAAAAATAAAAGAAAGACAATATTGTGCATCCATATCATATTCTAGACGAGATCGGGTCAAACAATTGAATCAACCCACGTTTCTACTGCGAAAGGTGAACATATTTTGAGGCAATACCAGGTGGCATTGTAATGAGTAAACGTTTCCATCTCTATGAAGCGAAACCCTCATACATTGCTTCCGGGATCCAAAACAAATACAAATACATACCCAACTGAGTACTTTGTATAGGAACAAACCCATTGTTGGCACTCACAATTCGTACCTACCCTTCTCGCTGGTAGTAGAACCTACACGACCAATTCCTACCCCTTGTCCTAGGGTGTAATACCCTCCAATTACTGTAGAACTGTTATTGTGCTCGTTCTGTGAAATATTTACATTAATGTGCCCATAATGATGTCACCCACGCATAACACTGAAACCCTTCTGGCCATCTAGGGGTTACAATTGCTGCCATGCTACCTCTCCTCATATAGTCCTTCTACGATTTGCTATGGAAGAATTGCGCCCGACAGCTATGAGAAAATTTCACTGTTATGTCACATGTTGTTGAATGTGCAACAACTGTTGTTTGCTCATTATACGGGCGCAACAGTTAAAACAACGTATAACTGTAGTGGTTCCGACAGGAAAACAACAGCTGTACTATGCCGTGCGCTTTGTCCTCCGGAGGCAGATTATTTTTATACGTTTCCATGTTGTAAAAGGCCTGAAGGCCATACTCGCCCCACTCTCTCTAGTCCAATGCATAAATCCCCTGTTCACATCCCCCTTTTTGGTCTCTATGTCATGTATCCGCGACGGAACAAAGATGCAGTCACATAAATCTCTCGGGATAAGTGGTGTAAATTTAATGTGTGTGCGGCATTGCCTATTCCATGATATTACTCGTAGATGGTAAGTCTTCTCCTCTGACGGATCCATTTGTAAATGTAAAGTGCGACAGCATTGAATTCTCTTCGATTATAATGTTGCTACTACTACACACTGATCGTTGATGATGATGATGTTAAATGGTGTGAACGTAATGCACTATATCGCGACCCACCCCCATTCATCGATGATGATGGTGCACAAACACTTACTGTTGCCACTGGCATGTCATCCCGTCACAAGAGCTACACAAGAACCGGGTACAGGGTGAGGATGAGGAGACTGATGTGCCACCGATTGCTACGATTCCCATTACACGATGTGCGTATTAAAATTTCATGGCGTTCACACCTAACCACGGAGAATCTAGGACGATGTTTATGTTGCCAATGTAATGTAGACATTGGCATCAACAATGTCATCATAATCGTCGTAGCTTTTGAACACCCTCCACCTGCGGGATAGATGGGAAAACGTTAGAACTTCTGGCGGTGGTATCTTTGTAATCCTAGAAGTACAAGGTGGTTGAAGTTCAGCTCGCCTTGACAAATCCCTTGCATTTATCATGTTTCTTTGTCTGCCTCAGTTGCACAAAATTCATAAAGCTGTCAACATTTTAGCGGGCAAATAATTCAGAAGGTTTTTCAAGTTGGATGGGTTAAGCACAGCTTTCTGTCGTCAAATGCAAGTCTAAGGTGACACCTTAAAGTGGGGGATTTAATTGTCTGATGACATTGTGATGGTTATTAAAAATCGTTTCTGTCGGAGGATGATCGAGGGACTTAATGAAAAGCAATTAAGTTGGAGTGGTTTCCTGCAGATAAAAGTGAAGGTAGTGCAGTAAACATTTTTAATTAACGATTTTTTTATGAAAGGCGAAAACAATCAGAGATCTTTATGTTGAAAGCGGTACTACAGTGACACAAAGAGATTATTACTAGGTTTTATGTGTTGTCTTGTAGATGAAATTAAAGAAGAGCTAAACCCAAAGAGTGTTTTGCTGGATATTCTTAAACAAACTGACTTGGTGCTAAAGTTAATGAAAGTAAGACCATTAAATCAAATAAAGGGCACAACTGGTTCGCATGTAACTGCTCAACTTTCAAATTTATGCAGAGTCAAAAAGAGGCAACAAAATTTGAATTTTCCATGACCATGTGGAAACAATTTTAATACCATGAAGGTAGGTATTGTAGAAGTGGTTGTTGGAATCCAATTAACGCTTTTGTGCCGTTTTTAGAACCATAACTCTGTTGTCCTGTGGAATTCAAGAACTTGATGTTATCACCGATTCTCATCTGAGATACCTCACTCAGGTCTTCGAGAAAGAGTTTACCCGGTGTGCGAAACCTGGCTCTATCTAGTGCCGGGCATCCGCAGAGGAAGTGGAAGAAAGTCTCCTTCTCGCTAACGCTCCCACAACAGCGGCAGTGTGTGTTAAAATGGGGATGCCGAGCTTGGCCCCATGTATCCCTATTGGTCAGTGATCCGTGGTGATAGCCATAACCCTAGCGATGTCTGAGCGAGTCTTGTTTAGAAGCTCTTACGCCGAGTTTTCTGGGGCAGCATTGCAACATATGACTAATCCCATCTCCCGAGTTTCACAGTACTCCATGAGTTCAGTAACAGCCTTCGGTGGTTGCTGCATTTTTATATTTTTTTTTTTTATAATTTACGCACGCCTTAAATTATTTCAGGGCACGGTCATTTGTAGAAAGTGAGAGAGAAAGAAAGATTGGTGTAGTGGTTTGAAACTCAGGTGGTATTAAGTTTCTGTAAACTCCAAGGGTAACGTCCAGATAACTGGGGAGCATTTCTGTTTTGCTTTTGTTGTCATTGCTTATGATTCACAGTATTTTTTTCTGTCCTCCTGATGTCATCATCACAATCAAGTTGCATTTTCAGCCATATGACCGCCCTACTGCCAGTGTTATGCCTTCGCAGTAGAGTTGACTTAGCTTTCGCAATTGATCGACTTTTTTTCATGGGAAATAAAAAAATGATTCTTGACATCAGGATTTGAACCGTGAATCTGCAGCGTGACAAGCGATGGTGTTACTACTACACGACGGCCATCATTCATTACTGAATCATAGGGAAAGTAAGCTGACGCAACGAGGAAAGTTTTCTTACTGTCGTTCGTTTTGTAGCGTATAGTTGCAGCAACTAAATCCTGGCAACTGAATTGCCAAGCTTGGTCACTGAGAGGAAGTCCGGCACAATTAGACAAGTAACACCACGAATGCCCCCGAAACCACAGATGCCCTTGTTCTGCACCCACGGATCCTGGATGAATGTGTGAGCTTGTACGCGCCATGGAAGCACTACTACTTAGAAGAGCGGTAGCAGCCTTCGAAAGATGCAAGCTTATCTGAGTGAACATCAAAGACATACAATCCGAGAGTAATGAAAAGCATCTCTCGATCGAAAAAATTCATTCGCAGACACTCGTGTTATTCGACGTCTGCGAGAAGCTAAGCTAGGCGCTGTATGAGCTGTTAGCGCCAACATATTTATTTATTTTGACATTCTCTTTGGCATTTTAGACTCGGGATCATTCTGAATCTTGTTTAAAAGCAAAACGGTAGCTTAGGCTCCAGGCACCAGAAAGTTTGGTAAGACCCAAACGATCAGTCAAAATCGCTTAGAATGATACATAAGGAATATCTAAGGTACTTCATCTTTGTCTAACATAACAGGGAGTTTGACCAAAAATTTGATGTTGGCTCGAATTTCGAATGAAAAATTTCCATTCTGTAAAATATTGTCATTTTGTCGATTGTTGGTTAACAATTCCTTCATTTACCCGGACTATATTTAGTTTAAAACCTTTCACAGACCACGTAAGTCATGAGTTTGAATTTTGTTTCTACTTTTTCTGTATACAGACGAACTAAATAGGCTTTCCACAACCAATAACGTCCAAAACTAAACATATGATATGCCTAGACGCCTAAAAAGCTTTAAAAATCACCTTTTTTCCATTCCCCCTCACAATGGATATGGAGATTTGATCCTTTAGTTCATGGGTTTCCCCCAGCAAAATGTGCCCACAAATCATTATAATGCACGATACCATTAAATCCAGTTCCGCCTGCAAACACCAAACAAAGTTCTCGCAAAGGCTCGAATCATTTCAACCCTCAAAACACTTAACCGCCTTCGATTTTCTCGAAATTACCAATTGATTCACCTTCATAAATCGCTCCACCGCTCATCCTCCCCCTAAAAGAACAATATTAACATCGCCTTTTGTATTTTTGTTGATGCGGCAGGACATTCTGCATACCGTACCTTCAATAATTCGCCAGATCCTTATGGGGATAAAATACATATATCCCCACTATCTTACTCCTTCTATTGTTTGGTCATTGTGTCCAGAAACTCATTTCCAATAGACCGTAGAAAGTTAACGCCCGACTTGGATCATCATCATACACTTTCAACCTAAAACACACACACACATGCCCACCCTTGCATTATGTGTACGTTACAAACTCGTATTTCCTGTCGATCCGAACTCATTGCAATGGGGAACCCGTTAAAAATCCATTTGCAGATAACAAACCGAAAGCGCTGAGGGTGGAGAGCCTAAAGGTGTTGCCCGACCGCCTTGAGTTTTGCCAAAATAGAATTTATCCTCAGACAATGTAAGTCCGAAGGCTTGGTTGTGGTTGTGGGTGTGGGGGATGGCCATTTGGGACACGTGCTTAACTCGTTTTTCAATAGAGCCACCCCCACATCTTTAAAAGGGAAAACCTCAACAAAAAATAAAAAAAAGGACTAAAAGAACCACCACCATTGCCACCTGGAAATGAAATCCTTGTCCATTAGCTAACGCTGCTGGAGATATGTACGAGACTTATGCCGACGGGCTACCACCACCATTCAACCCTTTCCATTCGAATAAAAGTGAAATTGCAGTCCAAGATGATGCCATTAGATAGATTGTGGGTGATAGGTAGTAACTGTATTTTATTGTCTTGCAAAACCGAATGGACCAGCTTAACAGTATTCATTACTTAATAATGAGACAGTGGTAAGGTCGCAGGCCGATGGCACCTTTCAAAGGGAGAAAGCGAGCCCCGAAAAAGGGGTTGACATTCAGGGTGATTATTATTCACTGCGTTCCGGTTGAATGGAGGTGGAATAAACATTTCCACCACTGCGACAGGCGTGTGACAGGCTGACTGGGAGGTGGAAGGGTGTCAACTCAATTTTAATGAAGTAATAATTGCTCGCACATCTGGAACAAAACAACGAAGATTAGTGTTGGTAGTGGTGGTGCTGATGGCGGAAGGGGTTATGGAACAAGAACGTTTTAATGGGGCTACTAAAGCAAGACGGGCAATAAAAACTTGATTACAAAAACTGCGTTCAAGAAACATTAAAGCGGTCAACATGAGCCAGATATATAATCACACCGAAGCTTAATAGTTGGGATATATGTACATAGCCACTGAATAACTTTTGCTAGAAACGCAGAGCTTTTGAACGCAGCTGCACTGGCCGTTAGTGACCTACGAGTATGATGTTTCAATCGTCCTCAACGACTTATTAATATCCACCTTAAGGTCAAGCTGGAGGTATAAACGATCCAGAACAGACATACTCGTATTACATGTGCAGATGACGCTAACTGTCACCCCAAGGAGTTTTACAAAGAGATAGAGAGGACCATTGGGGTAACTAGAAGAGGCGGAAAGTTACCCCAGGTTTAAGACGCAAATTGAATCCAGAATTCCTGTTAGTGAAGGATACTTTTTTACTTTCCGTAGAAGGCGCTTTCAAAGCGCTGGCTAAAAGCTTGCACTTAAAATCGGAACGGCAGTCGTCAACCCAATGTCACCGACACACAATGTTTCCGCAGACAGAAATTACAATTGAATTACCAAAGTGTGACCAATGCATGAGCAAGACAAAAAGAGAGCTGTAGCTAAAGCGGTTTCTGGCATGAAGCGCAAGTGCGGCATAATCCCTGCATGGTGAAAAAGTCAAGTGAACGATGCCACGAGGAAGGAGTTTGCACCCATGTCTGACACTTTTGAGTACTATAGCGAGGTGATTTGAAGTACCACTGCAATTAGCTGTGGTGGGTTTTAGAAAACATAGGCTGTTCACAGGTACTCGTATATGTGGCTTTTCTTTGGAAATCGCAGAGTCAAACGGCAAATTCCTCCACATCTGCCCAATATCAGCTGATTGTTCGGAACTGTTTTTGTGTTAATACATTTTTAATCCGAGCTAACTTTTATACCTAAAGGCTGCTCCACCTTCCACAACCTGTGGACCCACCCGGTAGCTTGAAGCTCGGCTTTCTCAGAATCCTCTATATTCCGAGATCTTGATTTTGAAATGATCGAACCAGGACTAGATGTGGATGTCTTCAGAATTTCTCCTGCACAGCGCCACACATTTTAAGAGCTGGCTCGCGCGCTTCTATCATCGGTGACAGAACATCACAATAGACAGCAACAGTTGAGAGACACCAGCAGTCAATAACTCCATGTGCCACCTGAACAACACAGGCAGGGAGGCACTCGTTTATTCTGACATTCTCCCTAGAGTTTGAAGCATCGGTATCTGCAGTACTTGCATTGTAACTCTTCAACCAGCTTACTTACTTACTTGCAGTGCTACAGATCGGGCTGAACCAGGATCTCAACCTTAGCCAGCTGTCTTCAGTTGAGGTCAGCCTTCACTTGACCACGCCATAGGAGATGAGGTCGCCCTCTCCTGCATAGCCCCTCAGGGATAGAGTAGAAGATTCTTCGGGCTGGAGCATCGGTGTTCATTCGCTCTACATGACCTAGCCGTAGATCGTGGTTGAATTTGTTCCTCTATAAACCGTCAACGTAGGTGGGACCATACATTGCTTTCATTCGACTTCGACTAAGTTCATGCTTATGCACCATACAGCCGGACGGGTATGATGAGGGTCTTGTATAGTGTCTCCTTTGCACTTCTCGATAGGGACTTGCTAAATAGTTATCTCCTAAGGCTATAGCAACAGAGATTGACGTGTGTTATTCTACGTTGATGTAGTTGGCAGAGTTGATAGCAGAGCCTAGGTAGATGAATTCCTTCAGTAAGTTATAGTTCTCCACTGTATCGTTCTAGCCGAGATGTCGGTGTTATGTCTCGGTATTCGTAGATAACATGTATTTTGTTTTATTCACTTGTACAACCAGACCTCAGCTTCTGATTCGATCTTAGCGAAGGGGGCAGTGACTGCTTGTTTTGGTCTGCCGATGATATCAATGTCGTCTGCATAAACAAGTAGTTGTACGGATTTTTGAAAAATAGTGCCTGCACCAGGTTGAAGAAACTGCATGACAGACCGTCGCATTGTCTGAAACCTCTAATGGTATTGAAGGTCTCAGTGGTGACTTGACCTTTACGAAGCAGTGAGCGTTTCCTATCGTCGTCCTACACAAGCGAATGAGTTTTTCAGGAATACCAAAACGAGACATAGCGCAAAACAGCTTACAAGTATCTCTATTCATACTATCATATGCGGCCTTAAAATCAATACATAAATGGTAGATATCGATCTGGAAGTCTTGGTCTTCCCCAGTATCTGGTGTAAAGTAAAAATTTGGTCAATTGTCGATTTTACACTGGTAATTCCCCACTAGTTCGTCGACGTCCACACCACGACATAAAATCGAAGAATCGGCCTTACGCGTATAGCCAATTCAGTATGTAGTTTTGTATTCCCTACGTGGAGCCTAATTTTATATGCGATGTTTAGGAGACTTAATCCTCTGCAGTTGGCGCAGGTGAGAAGGATCGGATATATAGACATGGTGCTAAGGTTCCAATCATCGGGCATACTTTCGTTGGACTATATTTTACAAATAACTTAGTGTATGTACCCTAGCAAATCATTGCCTGCAGCCTTGAACAGCTCAGCTGCTAGAACATCTGGGTTTGAGGCCTTGTATGATTTAAGCTTAGCTATGACTGCTTTAACTTCGTTCCGGTCCGGTAGTTGTATTGATTGGTTGTTCTCCAGGTTGAGGCTATTAGACTGCCTTTTAGCGGGATTTTCGCTTTTGTCACCGTCCGCAGAAATAGTGTTTCCACGTTTAGTAAGAGCCACTTCTCTACTATTGTATTCCCGTTTTTTACCTTTGCACGTTCGTGGAGCTGATGAACAGCTCTCGTCCTTTTTTACAGCGCCCCTTTATAGGCATCCATCTTGTCTGCATTGGCGTGTGAGTATTTAGCATTAAACCAGCGGTTTCTCGTTGCATTCCTGATGGCATGCTGTGTTGCCACTGGTCTTCTGTGCTTGCCATTGCTGCAAGGACCTCTCGAGAGCTCTAGGGGAACTTGATCGGCAAAAGCTCTTGCGGTCGGTTGCGATTGCAGTCTTTCAACTTTCAACTTCCTCACTGTGGTAATTATTGTCGCGACATTACTGGGTATTTGCATCCGTACCTTTGCTGCAACAAGGTAAAGGTCCGAGTTGATGTTTGCACCTCGGAACGTTTGAAGATCCAATACACTAGAGCAGTGTCTTCCATCAATATGATTGGCGGTATTTTGATCAGGTGGCTTCCAAGCTACCTTAAGAATGTTGAGATGTGTGAATTTCGTCCTACACTACCACCCGGCACAGTCGAAGAGCCTGAATCCGTTTCCGAAGGTCATGACGTGCAGGTTATATTTTCCGATGGCCCTGCCAAAGATTTCCCACCTTACGATCTTAACGTTATATCTCGGGCATTACTCGTAAGTTTCCTCGATGAGCTCGTAGAAACAATTTTTCGTGGCATTGTCTTTCTCATCTGTGAGGGGATGAGCACAAATGAGGCTGGTGTTGTGAAATTCAATTCAATTTGATGAGGATCTTCATCACTCGCTCACTTACGTGGCGGAAGCTCAAGACACAATACATACAGTCATCATGGAATCATTAAAGATCCTATGCGTGAGTGCTGTCTCAAAAGCGAGGATACCACGGAGCACTGACCTAGGTCCTGTTTCCCTCTTAGGTGTAAGGGCCCCACATCGAGTATGGCCTCTAGTTCTCTTCTCTTCCTATTTATCGATCGGCCAGCTCTTCTCTTATTGTGGGTTAGCTGGTTCCATTGGGGTGTGTATATCCTTTCAGGAAGTATTACCAATCCATTGCAATTTTGGTGGTTAAACGACAGTGAATATGTTTTCATGACCAGTCCTTCGGTAAAGTAATTTGCCTAGATTCATATAGGAAATGGATACATTTATCGAGTAGTAAGCATACTACTGTCGTTCAGACTGTGCTAAACCAAAAGTTAATTGAGTTTCAGGACAATCCAATAAATTGCAACGTAGACACAGTGTCGATTGTGGAACATATCTCATACGCTTATAATTACTGAGACCATGTTACCATAAATCCTCAAAATCACCAATTCCTGAATGCAGGATGCAGGACTCCCAATGCTCTACATCCATTGAACACTAATTGTATCGGAAAATTAATTAGGCTTTACCAAATATTAATCATACACTTATCATTATGATTCCAAAGCTCTGACTATACACAGTATAATCTCAATTAACCTTTATGTTCGAAGAGATCCTTTACGCAAAACATATAAACAATGCCTGCCAGTGTATCCACATGGAAGTGTGCAAATACTCTCTGGCTTAATGTTTCGATTTTGCATTCGAATTTCTGCATATATGCATAGATTCCATTCCATTAATTCCAGCCATTCACACAAAACATCCGTCCTTTCAGAGGCCACGTAAGGATCTTTCACTAAAACCTCAATCGGGTTGGCAAATATTTCTCATCCAGGCATGTTGATGGCTGACTAAGCGATTGGGTATTTATTTCGTAGAATATTTCCTAAATTATTCAATAGTTTGGCAGAATTTTGAAGGACATTCATCTGGATTTCTGTCACCATTGCTCCCTTTTTTGGGGCGAGGTGTTCATATCTACAACTGGTCAGGGTTTTTGGCTGCGAAAAACAATGACGATCCTACGATTGGGTACATATTCCCAAAACACCAGATGATATGTATCATACAAATGCAAGCGTCATGGTGACATAAAATGCATAACAGGACACTTTTGATGATTCATCATCGTCATCATGATTTCATATAGAGCGGCCGCTGCACTCAAGCGGAATTTGCGATTGGATTTTAAGCAATTTACAAATCCTTTCTCCAGGCCGCATTCATCATACTATACACACATACAAACGGTTTCGACCAGTGAAAGGATTCTCTGCTCTAAGCCTTTACGGTTCGGTGGTATTAGCTATTGGGTGTGGATATCCGTTTTTGCATTGGTAAACAGGTAACTACAGAGTTTGTTTGTCATCCAAATCGGTGAACGAGAATGTGTGTACTTGTGAATTTGCAAAATCACAGAGCAGAGATCAAAAAAGGATTCAAATGTGTCGCTGTGAATGCGGTAAATCCACTATTATCCTTTCCTCTGATTGATTCTATTCTAATGAGCAATTGTGAGCACCGGGAGTCCAACTGTGATGACCACCTGCATATTTCATTGCGACAATTGTATGTGATTCTTTTCGGTATCTTAACATTGTTCGCAGGATAACAATGCGAATTGGTATTCAGACAGGATTAACTGTGTTATGATGTCGCAGGTGTGCGAGAAGAATGGATTCAAAGGATACAGGCATACATTTTTTTGACAATCTGCACATGCAGATCGGTTTGTTATGATTGATTAAAGGGAAACTTGGGAAAGGTGAAATTTCGGAACAAAAGATTCAATAATATGATGGGTGGCTCAGTCAGCTCAGCGGTTTGGTTCATGAAAATGTGGGTTAAGCAAAGAAGATTGGAAATTAAGTCAGCAGTTAGTCACCTGTGTGATACAACTGTTTGTCGGCTCTCAGCTAAATCTGAACTCTGCGTTGAATGTAAATTGGAAAACAGATGACTAAACCGCGATGTACCCTGTTGAAATAAAGAGATCTCAAATCAAAAGCTTGGAAACTCTTCAATCGGTCTAAATGCACTAATGAGTGGGGCGAATATCGAATAGCCCTAACTAATTACAATACAATGCTATTGGGAAGTTTAAAAGGAAAACTTGGAAATCTTTCTGCGAAGGTATCGAATAGAGTTCAGAAAGCTCTTTCCAAGGACCCCACAATAATGGAAACGGTCTTCTAAAAATGGCTGATGGTACTTTTACTAACAATTTCAGCGAAACACTAAAACTGGTCCTAAAAACCCAAAGATAATGGAGAAAATAATAGACCATCATACCCGAGTTGTTATACTTCAGAAACACCTTCAAAACAAACTCCAATTCGCCTATCAGGTTGATCCACTCTAATTGCACTACATCATCTTGTCAGCAAAATAGAGGTGTCTCTCAAAATCAGATGAGTAAGTTAGTTGCCACTATTAGAACCATTAAAGGCTGTCCTCAGGGAGGCGTCCTATCACTTCTAATATAGTCAATAGTTATCGGCCGACTTCTGAACGACATAAACAACTGCGGAATCAAGGCTATGCAGATGACCTAGTCATAATAATCAGAGGCACATATGAAACTATTATCACTGACAGAATGCCTTAGATAAAGTGCGAGAATGTTGTCAACCTGAGGTGCTCAATGTTAACTCTAACAAAATGATCATCTCCCCCTTCACAAGAAAAAGTCTAATTAATTTCTCAAATCGAATGTTAAATACCACACAAATCCCTTTTCCGAGAAAGTCAAATATTTGATAATGACGCTTGCTCAAAACTTTTTGGAAGGAAATGGGAACCGAACATTTTTCATCTTACAATACTACTACCGACTATAATGTTTGCTTCACTGATTGGTGGGAAAAAGTTGAGCAGGAAATTCCAATAATATCTGATATCACAATCCTAGACCTAACCTTTGGTCTAAGTATGACGTTGAATGAGTCATATGAGGACCCTTACCTAATATGATTACCCTTACCTCCCTTCGTCTCTACACAACAATCTTCCTCTTACATTTTACTACCACAACGTAAGAGGCCTACGCTCGAAAACCCAAGCTGTTTTGCGCCAATCCCATGCTCCCCCTTTCGATATCTATGCTCTGACTGAAACCAATCTGATCCCCGACAAGAATTATTCCCCCCTGCTTTTAATGTTTTTCGAGACGACGACCCTACCCAACCCTTGGTAGACTCTCCCTCTCGAGGCGTGCTACTGGCCATTCATAATGACCTTGACTCTTCTCTCATTGCCATTTCTTCCTCTTCTAAGGTCGACTTTATTACAATAAAAATAACTTTTCCACACCAATCCCTGTACGTTATGTGTTGTTACATTCTACCAAATCAATCTATCGAATCTTACCAACTTGCTATAGACGCGATTGATCAAATAATTAACCTATCTGATTCCCCCGATCACATCCTCATTTTTGGCGACTTTAATCTACCTCTGCTGCAGTGGAGTCCTTCCGATGATGAATCCTTTTTCATCGCTTCAAATGCCAACTCCACTTCAATCTACACCTCCTGCATTTCACGCTTCTTACGACTTTCCTAAAGCTAATTTCCGCAAAATAAATGCCTATCTAAGTAGATGTTCCTTTGAGTTTGCTAACTTATCCTTAAACGAAGCCCTCACAATTTTTTACAGAGAAATGTTTAATTCCATTTCTCTTTATGTCCCCTTTTCTCGTCATAAAACTTCATCTTCATCCCCCCCTTGGTATAATCACAAACTTCGCGCCTTACGTAACAAGAGAAACAAGTTATGGGCAGCTTTCCTTCGTACCAATTCTGTTTTCGACTATTCCAACTATCTAGGTTCCTACCTTCAATTCAAACATCTTTACAACTCTCTCTACCAGCGGCACCTAATTAACGCGAAAGCAAATCTTATAAACGACCCTAAGTCATTTTTTCAATTCGTCAACTATAAAAAAAAATCTGACGGTTACCCTCCGTCCCTCTCTTTTGAAAACATATCTTCAACTAATCCGCAAACCATTGCCAACTTTTTTGCCACCTATTTTAAACAATCCTTCGAAGACAACTCTTTTGAACCAGACCCCTCGAACTTCACTCACCTTCTTAACTTCTCCGTTGGCCCCTTTCTGTCCCTGCCTTTTGATCCTGCTGTAAGTGAAAATAAACTACAAAATCTTAATGATGAATTCTCACCCGGCCCAGATGGTCTCCCTGCCATTTTTCTTAAAAATTGCTCTTCCATTCTCTCCCTCCCCCTCTCTCACCCCTTCCGTTTGTCTCTATCACTAGGAGAATTCCCTCAGATTTGGAAGACCTCTTTCATAACTCCCATTCACAAAAAGGGATCAAAGAACGAGGTAACAAACTATCGCCCAATGCTAAACTTTCTCATCTACCCAAACTTTTCGAAAGTATTTTATACGAAACCTTAAGCTTTCAATGCAAGTCTCTTATCTCTCCCACCCAACACAGCTTTCTGAAAGGTAGATCAACTACCACTAACCTTCGCCCTGTCTGCCTTAGAGAATGGCAAAGAAGTCGACGTTATTGCAACTGATTTTAGTAAGGCTTTTGATAAGATATCTCATAACTTAATCCTCTTCAAATTGTCTGCCCTCGGTTTCGAACCCATATTGTTAAAATGGATATCTTCTTACCTGGAAAACCGTTCTTACAGAGTTCGCTTCAGATCCATCTTATCGACTCCCTTCTTGGCCACCTCTGGTGTTCCGCAAGGCAGCCATCTAGGTCCCCTTCTCTTCATTCTAACCATGAACAATGTCGAGAGGGTTATTAAACACTCTTCCCTCTCTCTGTACACTGATGATACCAAATTTTCAAAGCCATCTCTTCACCACATGACTACTACCTCCTTCAACAAGACCTTGATAGTTTTTCGAACTGTTGCCTACAAAATCGCTTAGAGCTCAATATCGCCAAATGTCAATCCATTACCTTATCACGTAAGCACCACGTGTCCTCCGCCCGCCTTTACCTTCTCCATGGTCAACCTATATCCATCGTTCAATCTCTCCGCGATCTTGGAATATTGTGCGATAGGGAACTAAATTTTCGTTCACATACTGATGAGATAATTCGTAAAGCTAACTCATCACTTGGCTTTGTCAAACGATGGTCCAAAGAATTCTCCGACCCTTACGTGACCAGATCCCTCTACATTACCTTTATGCGCCCCCTCCTTGAATATGCCAGTCAAGCGTGGTCACCCTTTCAGCAAGTTCATGTGACCAGAATCGAGAATGTTCAACGTCGATTTTTTCTATTTGTCCTTCGAGGTCTTCCTTGGAACGATCCATTTATCTTGCCTCCCTATCAAGACCGCCTCAACCTCATCAACCTGAGTACTCTAGAGAAACGCAGAGATGTTGCAGACATTCTTTTCATTCATCGATTTCTTTCAGGCTCTGTCGATTGCGCATCTTTTTATAATTCAATTTTTTTCAATACCAACCCACGCAATTTACGATGCCTTCGTCTTTTCTATCTACCGTCCCACCGCACTTCATATGGATCTAATGAACCAATTTCCCATATGCTGCGAAAAGTGAACTCAAACCTCACCCAGTTTGATTTTAACCTCAGCACTCCCTGCCTCAAAACCGAACTCCTTCACCATTCTCCTTAATTTTAAGTCTTAGTTTTAAGTTTTAGTTTTAAGTTTTAGGTTTAAGTTTTAGCCTTAAGTTAGTTGTAGCTTGTAATAAGCCAAATAAGTGGGGGCTTTCGCCCCAACCAAAATTAACTTAAATACGTTTAGTTATTTTCTGTCTCTAGTGGTGTATTCATTAGAAATATTTTGATTCTAGAGAGTGGTACGTGGAATCAAAGAATTTAAGTCCATCTGGCCTAGAAGGTTAAACGTTTTTGAAAACAATGCCTCTGCAGAGAAAGATCGGATCGAAGCAAGTATTGAGCTCTCAAGTGAAGAGATTTTCAGTAAAAACAAGCAAAATTCAACTTGAATTTCACTCTTTCAATATTACCAGTATACCTGGACGTAAGCAGTGAAAAACTCACATTTGCCTGCACTCTCATTCCATATGAACCTTTCCCTACTTACCCCAAGTAAGCCCCTCAAGTTGAAAATATTAACAAATAACTTCCCTTGAACAAAGTTAGTCACTTCTCACCTTTCACACCTTCAAAAGAGTTCTTAGTCTAATGATGGAGAAAATTGATATCCTTCAACTCTTAGAAACGATATTAACACTCCACTTGATGGTAATCTAAAACTATTTTCCCTCAACGACTCTTGACGAAATGATGACGGCCTAGAAGTGCACAGCGCAGTATACTACAGGTAACGCATATATCCACTACCACCGACACGACAAGTGGAGTCCTTGTCATCGTATAAATTTGTGTGTTTGTGCCTTTTTTTCTAAATGGTCCTTCAAATGTTAATTGGTAAGTGCGCTCAAATGTACCGAAGGACTCTTCAACTCAAACGATGTGTAACATCCATGTTCATACGGATGTGTGTGTTCTTTTAATTATGTACTTGCACCCTAAAAACGGATCAGATTTCAAAACACCAAGAGCGCAAAAGAACTACAGAAAAATAAATCTGCATAACAATTTCACACATGAGAGGTCCTGCTTTACAGGACTCTTCAGTGTTGTTGTTGTTGCTGTTGTCGTAGTGCGTAATTCAAAACTTTCACAAAGTCTACGCTTCTGGTCTTCAGTGTCCGAATGCAAAGCGTTTCACCGATTAGCCTTTGTCAAAAGACGAAGCAAATGGTGTTCGCTGACCAGGCTAACTGGGTGCTACCATGCGGAAGGGATTCGTTGACGTGGGTCGCCTAGGTATTGATGAAGAATACCATTGCATGAATAAATTTTTTTAATTACCGTAAAATTACTTTGACAAAGTTCTTGGTTTGGTGACTTACTTGGGCTGTATATTGAATGACATGGGGATGGCTAACGGACCAGCATGATAGGCCATCTGTGCTATGGTGGATGAGAGTTTTTTTTTTTTTTTGTTTCGATAAATTATTGTGATAGAGAGAGTATTTTCAAACGACAGATGTTGCTTTGATGCAGTTAACCGGGCGTATAAATCAATCGAGATACTTGAGGATTTTGTGGCTGGCCAATGATGTGTTATGGCGAGAAGAGGGTGGCTAACCGCAATGCATTTAGTGGCTTAGTGGGGAGAATAATTACTTTGTTTGATGTTTTCAGCAGTTATACTGAAGGAGATTTATTATTAAGATTGAATGGCATTAGAGGCAAAAATTAAAAGAAAATTCATCTTTAAGATGTATGAGTGACATGCGCAATGCGGAAGGATTATGAAGATTTGTTGGGAGTACTCGTAAAGCTATAACATTTCCCATTCAAAATATGCACAGTTGCTACATATAGATATAAAGATTTTACGTTCCATAAACGTTTACGTTCCTGTCCAATTACCGACACATTACACTTACGTCCCTTCTTTCCAAGGTCGTGGAACGCCGGCTGCTCATGACATATCTTGATTAATGAAAACTCCTCAATGACTGGCAATATGGTTTTCGTAGCAACAGGACCACTGGAGAAGTGGAACCAATCTCTCCATCACTTCGGCGAAACTAAGATGGCTCTTTTGTCGAAAATGCGTTCATATGACACCCACGGTGAGTCTCTTCTTCAATGGATTAGAAATTACTTTTCGGGGCGTTCAATACAAGTTGTTTTGGACGGCTTCAAGTCTGCAATTCACTAAATAAATGCTGGTGTTCCCCAAGGCTCTGTTTTGTCTCCGACTCTCTTTTTTATTTTTATAAATGATCTCTTGTCTGCATCTTCTAATCCAAACCATTCTTTCGCTGATGACTGTACCGTCAGTTTTTCATATTCGTTCCCTAACTCACATCATTGCTCTTCGACCGTAGAAGGGGAACGGCAACGTATGTTAAGCACATTAAATTCCGACCTGGACAGCATAATCAATCAACAGAGTGGAATTTAATGCTTCCAAAACACAATGCTATCTTCTGTCTCTCAAGCGAAACCACAACGCTCAACCATCATCCATGGATGGTACTTGCATCATTGAAACCGAAAGACTTGCCATTCTCGGTATGTGTATTAATAACCATCTTCGATGGAACGATCACATATTCGAGGTCACCAAAAATGCTGCAAAATATCTAGGATTCCTTAAACGGTGCAAGAAATATTTCACCCCGTCTGATCTGGCTTCAATTTATAAGGCATTCATCCGCCCTAAGCTGGAATATAACGCCGATATCTGGTCTGGTGAACCCAAGACCGTTCTGCACATAGGTTAGGTTAGGTTAGGTAGATAGGTCCTTGCGACAAATAGAGTCACTGCTCACTTAGACCAACAAATTCGGGTCCATTGTGCCCAATCGTTTAAGCCAGGAAACGTTAAAAGTCCCCTGTTAGAACCACCCAGATAATGATATAAATCTCAGGAGGTCCGTAAGTTCTATATTACCTAAGTCCTCCAATTCCGAGAAAAAGTAAATTCCGAGAGTCCTCATTCTTGTAACGGATAGGGCATGACAATCACTTCTTCGTCCCTGCAGTTTCTACAATAGTCGTTATGTAGCACACCGAGTCGCTTCGCGTGAACTCCAATGGCACAATGACCAGTAATTATTCCAGAAACGACCCTTGCGTTATAACGACTAAGTTTCACCAGAGAAGTTGATCCCTTCTTGCTAAAGGCAGGCCATAGCGCCCTGGCTGTTGCGCATGTTTCATCAGTTCAACCTTAAGCCCAATTTCGGTCGTACTGTCAAATATAGGGATTCGTTTGTAAGCCGAACGACACGAATGTGGAATGATCTATCAAGCTCTGTATTTCCCCATCACTACTCGTACAACCTTCAAACATTTAAAGTCAACGTGCACAGGCTTCTCCTCTGTTCCTCATCACCATTTTCCCTAAGCCCGTGCCCTGTAACAGTATAAAGGTATTCATATTCCTTTAGGCGCGCGAGAATTATAAAAAAATAAAATCAGTCTAAGACAATCCACATATGGCGAAAGGTTGACGTTAACAGACAGCCTAAGACGAAACGAATGAACCTGCGCTGGACAGCTTCGATTCTCATGGTATGGACATAGTCGAGGAGGGGCCGAACGATAACTCTCCTGACCAGCATTTCACAAAACTAAGTGCTGAGTTGGCTCTGCTTATGATACATTGACATTAAGCCCCACAAAGTTTTTGTGAAACCAGATGGAAAAACTATTCAGGTCATCCTGCAGAAGGCCAGAGTCAGCGGGGGATGATATATGTTTAAAGATTTTCATGTCATTATCGCAGACCAGAAGTTCGGTGTTCCTGATGACAAATTCGGTATCTTTTATTGAATGAAGGTCAGTGGACCAAGATGGCTGCCTTGAGGGACCCCCGAGGTTGCTATAATAGGGTCCACTACTGAAATCAAGTTTGAAAAGAATAATTTGGTGAGAAATTTTATCAATAACCTTACTAAAATCTGGGGCAACGATATCGACCATCCTCCAAAGCCTTCAGTGTACTAGACGCAAAAGTTAGTGGATGTTGACCTGCCGTAAATTGAAAAAAATCTCTTTCGCAGAGGTCAGAGACTTGCGTATATTCGCGAAAGTACTTAGAGCAGTCAGAGTCAGATTTGGATTTAAGCCATCGTTTTTTTCTGTTGTTGCGAAGGAAGTGTAACTCCTTGGGTGGACGAACAGTTTTTTTTTTTAGGTAAACGAAACAAGCAAAGATACTCGTATCGGTGCAGAACATAGCGAGAGCACTGTCAATTAGAACAACCATGGAGACGGGAGTTATGTTAAGAAGTGAGCTATTGATTTTGGCAAAATTTGCTTTACGAAAATTGAAGCAATACGAAAAGGTTAAAAAAAAGAAGGGGATGAAAGCGGTTCACCGTCGAAAGAAGATGATTACTATCAGAGACGATGAAGTTATCGGCGTCGAATGAGAAAATGAGGTCAAGTTGCCTGCTCAAGTTATTTCAGATGCCACTTACTTGGAATTGACCACAGTTAGAGAGACAATTAGTAAGTAAGACTTTCTTGTCGGACATAATGGGATTCAACATGAGATTGAGACCATTGAAGATGGGGGAGGTTGAAGTCCCCTGAAATATTGAAGTTATCGCATGGCTTCACGGCATCAAACACGGTGTCGACTGAATCAACGACATGCTAGTAGGAACCAATTGGTTGGGATGGGTGCATATATAGGGTGTCCCACAATTCACGCAAGATTTGAATTTTGCGCCATTTGTGCGGTAAAGTGTTGCCAACGAAAAACAAAAAAAAAGACAGCGTGACAGCTGATAGTTCAGGGTTATTAAAAATGGAGTGCTGCACGAAAGAACAACACGTTTTCATTGTTGAGCAATATTTTAAAAATAATAGGTTTGGCAACTTCAGTTCATAATTTTCGTACAAAATATGGTCGGAATAGTGATTTAACTTCATCAACTGTGAAGAGATTAATTCAAAAATCCAGGGAGACTGGATTAATTAGTCATCTTGAATAATCTGGCCGTTCTTCAATAAGTCGTTCAACACACAAAACTGAATCAGTTCGTGAGAGCGTTGTTGAGAGTAAAGGGTCATCAATTCGGCACCGTGGTTGGATATTTCGAGAAGCTCTCTACACAGTATTCTCACGAAAGATGTGCATCTTCATGCATACAAAGTGCAATTGACTCAAGAACTGAAGCTTACTGACCACGTACAGCGAATAGAGTTCATTGAATGGATTATGGAACAACAATAAGTAGATGCTGATTTTTTAAACAAAATCATCTTCAGCGTTGAGGTTCATTTTCATCTTAATGGCTCTGTTAATCATCAATATTGTCGAAATCCACGAGTGATGTTGAGAAACAAATGAATCCACAACGTGTCACTGTTTGGTGCGGATTTTGAGCTGGAGGCATCATCGGACCATTCTTCTTTGAAAATGCGGCTGGTCAGGCAATAACAGTGCTCGCTATGGTGAAATGATAATTCAGTTTTTTGTACCTAAATTGCAAGATATGGATGTGGACAATATGTGGTTTCAACAAAACGGTGCCACATGCCATACAGCCCGAGAAACAATTCAAGTACTGCATGAGTCATGAGCGTAATTTCCGTTTTGGTGATCAGAATTGGCCGCCCAGATAATGCGATTTAATGCCATTGGACTTTTTTTGGGGGGTTTTTGAAGTCTAAGGTTTATGCCAGCAAGCCCACAACCACCCACGCCTTGAAGGAGCAAATTGTTAGCTGTATCCACGAAATTCAGCTACATTTTTACACAAGGGTTATCGAAAATTTCGACAAAAGAGTGCGTATGTACCAGGAAAGCCGTGGAGGATATTTACCGGATATGCTATTCCATACTTGCTCAGCTTTTATAGACACTTCTGTAGCTTGTAATACATTTCAACTCCTCATTTTGGATATGGTCTTTTACTATAACTGCGCTTCCACCCTTAGATGTGTTTTCAGGGTGAGCAGTGTGGTAGATTTTATAGTTTTCAAATTTAGATTGCTTGTGTTTTGTAAAATGGGTTTCTGAGATAAGACTCAATTCCTATTGATGTATCTATTTCTTTTTCTGCACTGAATGTTAACATGAAAATGTTTAGAGATTCCTTGTTTTCCCGCTTGAACTTAATTGCAGCATCAATAATCCTGAAACCTTTAGATTTGAGATTTGTCGTTATATTTCAGATTTATAATATCATACCGTAAACTACTTGACAAAATAATAGCACCTTCTAAACCTAAGTATTCTGATAGTATTCTGTCCATTTTAGATTTTTTTTAATAACAAAAATATGTCTATACAAATATGTCCCTCAGATGAATTCGTCGAACAAGAGGAGGAAGATTCTGTATCAGAATTAGAATATGCTGGCATAAAAGCTTCTTGGCTGCGTGAAGAAATCATAAGACGTTCCAAGTCCGCTCTAATTCTACAATCCTTTGTTATCCGTTTGATAACCTTTCTAACCTATTTTCTAGATGTGCACTTCTGAAAGCTAATATAAAATACAAATCTGCGGTTAAAATTCAGTCCAACTTACGGGGATGGAAAGTGCGACAGACAATCCTGCATTATCACAGATCAGCTACTAAAATTCAGAAGACTTGGCGTGGATTTCTAGGACGTATACGTTATTTTCATATTTTAGAAACTACTCTTCAAAGCCGTATGGTAGAGCATTATAATAAATCTGCAACACAAATTCAAGCCGCATTTCATGGATTTTACTCAAGAAAATACACCCATGACCATTATAGGCTGAAGAAGCTACAACTTCTAGCTGCTCGCGAGTTGCTCCAGTGTGTAGCGATAAAGGCGAGGGACCTAATAAAGAATCAACAATTACCTGGAGTGTATTCGCTGAGGAATTCAAAGTAAGAGACAGCAATTATGTGGCTATGTGGCGTTCAAACCCTTTTTGCTTGATTTTTTTTTTTTTTTTGATATTTCTAGATGCCTATCTAAAGTTGAAAAGCTGATGGCATCACTTCAAATCAAAAACTACAACGAAGAAGTGCGAAATTCTCGTACTGCTGAAATTAACAAGCTGACAAAGGCTTTCGAGAAATCCATACAAAATACCTCAGTGGTTGAAGTTCCATTTGGGTCTTGTGGAAAAGGCGACGAAAGGCGAAAATTATCACAGAAATAACCGATGTATTATAATTTGGGTATGTGCTGATCCTGTCTCTGTGTCTGCAACTATGAATCTTTATTCTAGTTAAACGCACAAAGAAAGGAGATCTTAATGAAGACCATAATGTGAGTGAATTATATTTACAGCTCTGTAGATCCAGACAGAAGTCAACGAGCTTATTGGGGAATGTTTTAAAATGGAAATTGTATACGGGATATGTTCTCTTGTAGAAAAAACGTCGGTTGTGACAGACTATAAATTTGAGATTAAAATTTAGAAATTTACCTACCTTCGAGTCAATATAAAGATACTATAAAAATTGATTCCGTTTTTAAAAGAAAATATCTTCTTTCAAAGCGGAAGACATGTCCAAGAAGTTGACGACAAAGCTCGGCATTAACGTTTAAAAAGTGAATTTTTTAGGTAAGTACTACCTACTACTGCTCCACCTTCACAGTATCGGAGTCATGAATAGAGCTGAGCTAAGGTATGCTTGTCACATGAAGTGACTAAAATCCTTGAAGGTAACTTTCAGGTGGGTCTGCTACACAACGGGGAGGCTGCTTTGCAAACAGTTGTTAGATATGGACCCACAATATATCTTCAAGAGTATCGCCGATATTTTAAAAGCGACATGTTAGTGTAACATTTGCGTGTTATGACGTTTGTGATCTGATAATACCCTTGGCCAGGATCTTCAAATAGGAATGACAAAGTCAAATCTTTGATTCTTAAGTCAAGCTATCGCGGATGCCACCTACTGAAGTCACATCGTAACGACAGATATTTGTAATAGAGGAAAAATCCCTGACGCCATCACATCAGTTCGGATTCTGACATAGGCATTCTACGGTGAATTAAATTCACAGAATAACAGACAAAATAGAAAAAAATTTCTGTTCTGAAGTATTACTGAACATAGCTCAGATCTTTGATAGAGTGTGGCAGAAAGGACTCACAGCTAAATTGAAGAGATGATTGAGATCCTACATAAATAACCGCTTTTTTTAGGATTAAGTAAGAGAATGAATTTTCGGAAGAAAAATAAATCAAAACTGGTGTGCTACAGGGTAGTGTACTGGGACCTATCCTTTATTTGTTATTTACAAACGAAATACCGCTGAGCGAAAATACAACCGCAGTAACATTTGCAGAACTGGACCTTACATTTCTCTATCTATTCCGAAAAAAATGCAAAATACTTCTGTATAAGCAAATCCTTAAGCCTGTGTGGACCTACGTGATAAAGCTTTTGGGATTTACAAGAAAGTCAAACATAAAATGCATCCAAAGATTGCAGAATAAAGAACTTCGAAATATTGTTAGTGCTTCTCGTGGGACAAAAATTTACAAACCTAAAACAAAAACAGATCTTGAGGCCATATCTTGACAAAATAAAACCGGAACCCGCTGGTATCGCCAGCAGTTCCAAAAACACTTCATGTGTGGAGGAGCACCTGCAGCACCTCTGCTTAGAGGATACCGCCAGTGACTGCTCGTTGCTGTGAATAACACCAGTCAGGCTAGTTCGTTCTGGACCGGTAAGGCAATAATTCGGAAAAGGAATCGAGTCCGGCAGAGAGAGAATCGCAGAACAAAAGTTGCTAAGGAGTTCAGCGAACTCCTCAAATGGAATCCACAGCGGAGACCTCACATTCGTCGCCCTAGCAGTAAAGGTTAGTCTCATCGTCGCGATAGTGGTTATGTCCAACGATGAAGGGAGAATCTCCTATAATAAATGAATGGAAACCCATTGAGGACAAAGTTAAGGGTGCATTAACACAAACCCAAACTCTGCGTCCGCTTTTAAAGGTGCTAGTTGGTATCAGGATTTCGTCAAATCAATTGCTCGCGAATACTAAAACTAGGTGGATTTCATCTCCACTGCAGTATTGGTGAGATCTGGCCAGGAGCTTTGCCCAAAGCAGTGGGCCGGGCTCAAATACCCCACAGGAGGAAAGCATGGGTCTGGGTTCCACTCGAACCAAATGATCAAGCCAAGATTCCAAACCTAATTGCCTACCAACATCGCGATCTGTCAGTAAAAAGACTGGAAACTTACAGAGGAGTCACCGCATTATAAAGAGGCTTTGTCTGATCCCATATCTCCCATCGATATCGTCGAGCATAAGAAAAATGTCCGCTCCATGTTAATCTCCCTCACTATGGAGTCAATTCCCCTGCTGCAGGCTAAGAAATTCTTAGTGAACTACGGTCTTAAAAAAATAGTAGTGAGGCTATTCAAAACGACCAGCCCAACGTCGTACAACCCGAAAAGGCGCGCGCAACGTGCTTTGGATTGAAAGTCATGTTCTTCCGAACTTCCTCATCAAGTCGCTTCTTACCCAGTCCGCCCTGGATGAGAAGTCTTTTCAGTTTGGGTTTAGTGTTCAGTAAGAGTCTTTGCTAGTTTCGCTGATAACAAATCTAGAGTTTTACTATGAACGTAGGGCTATGCCCACCAAATTTCCGATGTTCTGAATCTTACTGCGCTGAACGACGGGACGTTGTTGATATCAAGGTCAAGGGTAGAAGGTGCAGAATTACGTTCAGAGCTTCAGCCTAACAGGACCGCATGGCATCCGTTATCCCTATTGCTGCTGATCTTTGAACCCTGCTTAATTTTTTAATAATGTTGTTCTTACTCAAGGGGGGACACTAACCCACTGACCTATAATAAGATAGGACGTACAACAGCGGTGTACATCCACAAGACCATCTTTGGACAAAGTACGCACCTCTTACCAAAGGTTTTACTACATGCCTAGAAAGCTATGCAAACCTTCCTCACTCGATGCCCTATGATTGCTCTTTCAATGGGGAAGTCACCCGGATGTTTATATGAATCATTGATGTTGAGTGATCCCGTCTTGTGCACTGGTCACTGCGTTGGATTCAAACTCTTATCTATCTGATGTGATAGCAGAGCCAAAGTATAGCTGTCCACCGTGACGTTCTGTCCGATACATCGGTGTTGGGTGTCCCGTCTTCTTGACAGAAGATACTTTGCTTTGCCCTCGTTTACCGCTAATCTCATTTCGGATATTTCTGTCCCAATACCAGCAAATGCACCGATTTCTGGCAATTATGTCAATATCGTTGGTGTAAGCAAGACTTTTGAAAGATTGTGCCTCTGGTGTTGGCTTGTGAGTATCACACAATCCTTTCAAGTATGATGTTAAAGAAGTCACATGGCAGCGCATATTCCCTAAGCGATTATTTGACATAAGTTCCCGGTGAGGTTATTACCGACCTTAATGGAGCAGCGAGCATTCTCCATCGGCATCCCGCACACACGGACGTATTTGTCAGATATGCCAAAACTGTTCGTGGCTCTGTATAGCTCATTTGTATAAATGCTGTCTTAAAATCGATTTGGACTTCTTAAGCTTTCTCCAGGATTTGCCGAAATGTGCAAATTTAATCGTTCTAGACCTTTTTGACCTAAAACCAGATTGATAGAGACCAATCAGGTTGTTGACGGAAGGTTTCAGGAGTTCGCACAATATGGCAGATATAATCTTACACGCGATACTGAGGAGTCTGATACCTCTGCAGTTGACGTGGTTGAGAGGGTCTCTTTTGTTTTGGATCAGGCATACACACGTCTGACCAAATATTAGAAATAAGTTGGTGTAGGCTCTCAACTCATCTCCGCCAATAAGACGTAAGGTCCAGCAGCCTTGTTGGATTTTAGCTTAGACAGATGGACGGAAGTTTGTCATAGTTTAGGTCGAATGGTTCATTCTGCCTGACAGTGGGATGTTGGCCTTGTTCTCCGTTATACAGTCTGCAGAAGTAATTCTTCCATATTCTCAGCTCTGACTGTGCCTCTACTACAAGGCTTCCTTCTTCATTTCTACAGGTAGAGATGCTCTTTCTTCTTCTTTTGAAGAAGCCGATGTTCTTCCCGTCTCTTTTGTTCCTTGAGCTCGCTAACAGCCCTCGCCCTTCTTTGCAGCGCCGCTTTACACCTCTTGTTTAGCTGCATTTGCTTGCTGGCATTCTTCGTCAAAGCAGAGGTTTCGTGGTGGAGGTCAAATAAAACTTACATCAATTGCGGCATTTCTGAAGGCATGTTGGCGACATTGCCCGTGGTCTTCGGGGCACTTAATGCTGACGTGGTAGAAGTAGAGAGGCTTCGGGATATGAGTTCGGCAAATATTCTGGCGTTCTCTTGCGATTGCAGCCTTTCGATGTTCTATATCCTCATAGCAACTTTTCTTGTTGTGACGCTTGGGATATACGCATTCTTACCTTAACAGCTACAAGGTAATAATCCGTGTCGATGATTTGGAGAACACTATGTCCCCTTGCTTGCTATAGTTTCGTCCTGCCGCAAAATCAATTAGTTTAAGTCCGTTTCCGGACGTGGTGTAGGCTAGGTTTGCCAACTGTCTTGCCAAAGATGTCCTCCTTTCATATTTTGGTGTTAAAATCATATTACTCATAGATTCTGTCGATGTGCTCGTAGAAACACTATTTGGTAGCTTCGTCCTTGTCCTCCGTGGGGGCATGAGCGCATATTAGACTTTTATTGACTTACGTGTCGCAAGCTTACGACTTCTTGCCTAAGTCTTCCGCTTATGACAAATCTGCATACAAATAAGCGCTGCTTCTGTTCTCTGTAGCATTCGCCATAGTAAATGTCACAGTTTTCTTTTTGCTCAGCTCATCCTATCGTACTTCCTGGATGGCGATAGGGATAAGCCTCTGCTAGTTGTTCGGCTGCACGCGCTCTGTTAAGGGTTCGAACATTTCACGTACAGACCCGAAGGTCTTTGTCCACATTCCATTTGCTGGGGTCGTTAACAGTAGATCCATCCATTTCCGAGGCTTGCGGTTGCAGTTACCCCGACGCATAACCCCCAACCTGGGGGCCAAGTTATTGGTTATCAGTAGCCGTTGGTCCGTTAAGAACTCCTCCGCCACCATCTCTTCTTCAAGAAACCCTAACACAGTTTTCAAGATCCTTATAGGCATGTTCTCCAAATATGTCGGAGTACCCCATATAAGGTGCTCACTAAGTAGTTCAACCTGACTGGAACTATAGACGCCACCATTGATTCCATCTGATGAATTTTTCCTCTACCACCTGGGTCCAAGGAAGGGTGCCTTAGTGGAAACAACCTTTTGCCCCTTCTCTCGATTGCTGCCACCAAGAGATTTATAACCCCATCTTTCGCAAAGGTACTTAGCACCAGGGTAAGAGTAGGAGTTGGTAGAGAGTGGATAAGGTGTCGACACTTGTGTCTTCGTAGATTGCTCATGTCTATCCTTTTCAATTAAAAAATATATATATATATGTATATATAGTACGTGCGACTCAGTCGTGTACTTTATTTTGTTTGTATCCGAGGAATATATGGCACGATTTTATTTGGACAGAAGAATGTAGGAGTAAGATCCCCGCCTCCCGAACTACTGCTATGGAAAGAGAAAACAACACTCTTATGCCCACTTCTTGCTACAGGATTCAAGGCGAAGGGTTTAGAGTTTTTGTAATTCCAATTTTTACAGAAGCAGTAACCAAGAGAGCTAACAGTAGAAGGATTTTTTCACATGAAATAGAGACCCGAAACAATTCTCTGTGGATTGATTCACCACAACGAATCCATGCTGCCTCCCAGGAAATCATCTCCTTTACGAGTATGACTAGCATTGCTACTCTCGCAATTATTTTCCTCCATATCCTTCTGAGAATTGCAAACATTTTTCAAATCTAACAAAACAATGATGAACCATGGCCAATCAAAGGTGTGTCCAGTCAGAGTTAAGGGCGCCATCAATACTTTTCTAACAATCATCCGCCTACTGACCACTCTGAAAATAAATCTTCACCAAATACAATAGAATTTCGCAAATGTCGGCACAGTCATTCCATTTGATTAACATTGTAGTCCGAGTGAAAAAAAAAAATCCCAGATTTGAACACAAATTAATCGTACGAACTACCAAAAGGTAACTTCTATTCAGTTTGCAGAGTGTAGTGTTATAGCCGCCCATTTTCACAAGAAAAGTCGCAATTAGTGCACGCCTTTCGGTTTCCTTAACACCTGGTAATTGCTCCACAAAAGTCGTGTAATTCCATTGTGATTCTATTGACCATGAAAAATGTCCTTTTCTTCTCTTTTCGCCGGACAATGTTGCTCCTTTGTCATTAATCTATTCTTCGATTTTCTTAGGATCATTGTCGTTCATTATATTGCTCTTCGTTCTTTCCTTCACATTGTCCGACATCACTTTGTGTGCAAAAAAAAAAAGCAATAAAAACACCTCAAGGAAAAGAATAAGTTTTCAGTTCTATACTCGTCCTTTTATAACCCAAAAAAAAAAGAAAAAAAAAAACCCGAAGAAGAATAAAAATCAAATTCACTTTTAGTTACAAATAAATGCGTCTTTTATTTGATGGCAATGATGTCCTGCTGCACCTCAATGTCTTGACATCGAACACATTGCGTTTGATTAATGTTCTGCGGTGATTTTTCATCCAGCAAGGACACTCTGTTATTTCTAGCCATTAATCTTGCGGTATCCTTTCTTGCTCTGGTTAGGATGCAATTTTTATTGGCCCTAAATGTGTGATGTATCCTTTAAAGAGATAAAAATGACTGGCACCATGTTAGGGACTATTTGGCACATGGGTCTACTCTACACATACTTGAAATCCAAATCGATATGCGATGGACATTTTGTAACAAATGATATGGCTCCTTTATCCTGACAGCAATCACCGGTGTGTCGGTTGGTTGGTACATGCAAAAGGTGGCACAAAAATAAAATCCAAAAATCTCATTCTAGTCCTGAGTTATGTTCGAGCGATTTGTTTGTTCAGGTGGAAAATTTTTAGAGATCCTTTTTTTTTTTTTTGGTTTCAGAAGTTGACAGTAGTTGCCGGGCAGATGGATGGAGGATATTTGGATCTTTGAATCCTTTTTTGTGTCTCGATGTATCTTTAAAGTTAATTCTCTATTTGTTTTTACTCACGCAAAAGGTGTAGAAATCCTTTCAGTTTCAGATAGATGTTGGATATGTCCTTGTTTTTTTTTTTTTTTTAGATTCACATCACCTGCTTCAGTCAAGTGGAAACCGTATAATTTCCTAGAACCGAAATTATAATCCAGATCGGTCAGTTGAGTTTCACCTGCCTAGTGGGTATAGTTTTTTTTATTTTTATTTTTTTTTATGAGACTCTGGCGCATCCTTATCGCAGAGACAAGTGGATTCCAAATTTACACCTGTACGCATCAAAACACCGACGTAATGATTTGATGAAGGTGCTGGTTGGGAGTGCCTTTGGGCGAGTTGTATTCATGGATCTACCTGTGTTCGAGATGCGTAGGGATATCGTGATGACCTTACTGACTACTAACGAATTAATAAAGATACATTTTGTGATATCCTTGCATAGCGTGTAGTTATTAGATTTTATCCTTATTTCAAAGAGAAATTCGGGCAAAGGGATATTGTTTTTATGATCCTGGGAAAATGTTGAAATTCACCTGCTAGATATGGGTATACGGGAAAAGATATCAAGGATATTGTGTGCTGCATGATTGAATTATACTATACCTGTTCATTATTTATGACGTTCCTGTTCCTTATGAAAGAAACTACCCTACTACTGTACCCTAGCTTTTACCGAGACGAAATTGTAGGAAAATGTGGTGGGGTATTGCAAGGGTGGATGTCATAAAAAGCATGTTCATGCCAACCGTAAAATAACTAAATAATATTCAGCTGTAGGAAAACAAAAGAACTTGCTTTGATGCAGACTTGGGCTTCCTCGTATCAGTGCCTCTGACTGTCAATATAACTGCCCCAATAGGTATCATGGTAACAACTTGCAACAGAGTACCGTCTATTTGGATTTACTTAGTTCCAGACACGCTAAATTCGACAACATCAGCCTAATATCAGCTTGCACCAAAAGAGGGTAAAAGGATGACGAGACGACGTTGAAGATTGCTTCAAGGACCTCTTGGAACAAGCAAAAAACCGCATTCTTAATATATATGACGATAATGTTGTCATTGGTGATGCAAACGTAATTTAGTCTCACGAGAAGTCCAATGCCACTGGCGTCAAGTGCAAAGGATTTTTTTTTTGTATAATCTTGTCTCAGGAGAGGCGAACATGTAACGCTGATCCAGAGACCCGAGATCTTTGAGATATACTACGTAGCGTCTGTTGATTCTGTTCTTGAATTGTTGGTGATTGAAGGCTTCTAGGAATATGTCTCCTGAAGATAAATTCCAAAGCTTACTTGAACTTTAGCAGAAGGAGTTTGACAAAGGGATGTCCGCGCGGTTACTAGGTGGACATAGAGGTGATAGGCTCTGGTGACTTGTCTTCTAGAATCATTTAATTGAGGTATCTATCTGCTACTAGTTTTCGATGAACTAACAGTTGGTGATTAGAAGTTAATGCGGGTTCTTCTATTAAGCGAACTGCTAGTCTCTGTATGCTGTCGAACAGATGAAGAGAATGTCTTGAGGACGAACTCCGTAAGAGTCATAAGCGATAGGCCGCCAAGCATGTACAGCAAAACAAGAAATATACTACGTAGCGCTGCGAAAAAGGACTACATATCGTTGGAACCATCGAAAACCGAAGCAGGCCTTGTGCTCCTCACTTGATAGTAGGGTGTGCGTACCTGATGAGCGCGTGTGCTCGTCGAACGTGCCACTTTCTGAAAAGAAAGATCAAACCGGTGGCGTTATCCGCGCACAAAACCTGGTGGATGCGGTTGCTGATACCTCTAAAGGTGACAGCACTAGCAGAAAGCGACTGCCTGATGCGAATAAGGCCCCAGGGGGGGAGAAACAGCTCGAATCGAAGGAGCGGAAGGGGGTGCCTTCGTTTAAAGAAGTTGCTGTTTCCCTTCTGACGATTCGCATCGGAAAAGCTAGCAATGACCACATAATGACCATCGCAGAGTGCAAACATTGCTAATGCTTGCATTCAAGTGGAGGACTGTGCGTTAAAGAGCGGAACCTTTGTAATAAAGTGTTCCTCGCAGCAAACATTTAAATGGATTAGCAGGGCGGTGCTGAAAATTGCACTCATGGGGACTACTTCCTTTGTGGTCTACGTGCCTCTAAAGAGAAAGAGCGCCTTCTGCTAGATCGCGGGGAAACCTAGGAAAACGGCGGAAGTGCTGGTGCGTCTCCATATCCAGAATCCTGGTCTCGACACGAGTGAATGGATTGTTCACTCGCACAGTGGAAGACTTTCCTCTCGTTGTAGGTTTGGATAAAAGCTCTGTCGATGTCATAGGGTCTAGGTATTACATGTGTCCTTATTTGCCACTTGGAAGTGTTAAATTCCACTTAGTTTCCAAATGAGTGCGAATAATGAACGGATAATCCAGTGTATGCCTTTGATGTTCACTCAGATAAATTAGCTTCATTCCAAGGCTACTACCGCTCTTCTAAGTAGCAGACTTTCCATGGTGCATACAATCACATACATAACATCCATCCAGGCGCCGTGGGTGCGCCTCTTGTGTCTTTTTTTATTTCGGTAGCCCATAGCCGAATCGAAACGTGGGTCGTTTTTGTTTTTATTGACACACAGAGCTCGTAATTCATACTCTCTCTCTCACAATATTCATAAGGTTTGCCAGATGCTACCACGCGAATGTTTTTTGTCATCGGAAGGCGGGAATCTTTTAAAGACTGATCCCATACTCAGTAACAGTGTGGGATTTTGACCCACTAAACACAAGAAGATCTCGGGATATTAAGTCTCAGGACGTCATCATACATTAGATTCTACAGTAGCGGACTTAGTACGGAGCCTTGGAGAACACCGCCTGTGGCGTTAAATGTCATCGTCGATATAGTAGTGCAGTATCTTATTTCTAAAATTGTCCGCCATTATTAGAGAGAAGCATGAATTATTAAGCGAACTACTCGCCTCTGTATGCTGTCGACTGCCAAGTAAATTAAGAACCGAGCTCTATGCGTGCAAACAATACTCAAGCCTAACTTGTCTATGTACACCAGAGTATCTCGCTCAACTTAGTTAATATCAACAGATGGTGTATTGATATTAACCTTGAGTGACAAGTTAAGGCCCAGGTCCACACCGGACTGTAGCGCCATCTAAAGACTGCGTATGCGATAGTTGACTCACCATTCACTCATACTTAATATATGTATCTGATTGGGTTTAGACTTGCAATTGACCAAAATCTTTAATTAATATCATTCCGTTCGCATGTATAGGTAGGTATAACAAACTGAAGTTTAAAAACACTCCCCTCAGATGCCCTCAAAGTGTGACCAACCTAACACCAATGCCAAAAGTTTACACATGCTTCCAACATTGTTGCCCTGACCCCACATACCCTCCAATCAAAATAATCTTGATGATGTTAACTAAACTTTGTGTGCCCATTCAAATGGAGTGAACAATGGTGGTGGCCCTGTTGCCACTGGGACTGATCAATTCCACTCGATTCCATCACTTCATCTTCATTCTCATCCTGAGGACACATACACTTTGTGTGTGAAGTATATTTCACTAAATAATGACGTTTTGGGAGCTTAGTGTGACCCATAAACACACTATTGCCAGAGCACACAATCAATTTGTGGTCAACCCATTAATCCCACCTGAGCAATCAAATTAAGGTGAGAAATTGTAGGAGGAAATTGCTTTTGGAGAATAATGAGCTACACTCACCTCACCAACTGATACCCAGATCGAATGTCCCTCTCCTAAGTTGTTTTGAAGAATTTAATGATGACATTCGCAAGGACCGCACAACTTGTGGATACTCGTACCATAAGAAAAGGGATTAAATTATTTTCCAAAGATGAATTGCCACACAGTTTTTGTTTGAGTGGGGGATAACCCAAAAGGTTATCCGTCAATCTTTCCGATTTGCCCACCAGTGCTGTCGTTGTTGTTTTTTCGAGTCAATCGATTTGCTCCTTAATTAGCCCTGTGGCCTAGAAGAGAGAACAGTAACAGCAACAAAAAAAAAAAAAAAAAAAAAAAAACACGACCAGAAATTCAAAATCTCCTTCGTCATCATCATCGTCATCGTCGTCCTTCTTCTGGTTGTGATTCATGCCGGTGCCAAGTCAACCCTTTTCCTAAAGGAATGCTTGTGACAGACCAAATATCCCTCTAAATTTGTGGGTTAAACTAAAAAGCAGTACTGAGGCATACCAGGCAGGTACAGGGCCGAGAGGTGGTCGGTCGTGTCGGTTGTTGAACCCCCCCCCTCCCATCCAAAACAACAACACAAGGACTCAAAAATTTCTGACTTGGCCAAATACCCAATTTAAACCACAAGATTGATGATTTCTTCTCCGGTGTCACTGAGAGGCAAAACACTAAAAGGAATTCCTTACTGGTCTGGCTCTGGCCTCTGTGCTGTGTGTACAGGACTAAGGAATTTCCTCTTATCATGAGAATTTTATGTCAAGTCAACCAGCTAGCTACAGACACACACACCGGTCTGTTGGCTGATGGTTGGTTGGTTGTGTTTCACCCAAAAACTACAAGCAAAGGAAGAAAATTAAGGCAAAGGATAAATCCGGTACCCCAAAAAGGAATTTTTCCTCTTACGGTTGAGTTAGATCCTTTATGGTAATCATTTGAGGTGGAGATTGCTTGCCTACGATATGGTATTCTTATAGTTTTTTTTTTTTTTTGTTAGTCCTGTAGAAGGTAAGGAAACTACAGGATCTAAGAGAATATGAAATCAAAATATTAAATCTGTGTGTGCATAAAAGGAATGACCTGAAAGGATTATTATTATTATAACTGGTTTATCGTTGGTAGGTAGAATCCTGTGAATGTTTGTGTGTTGTTCGAATTTTTAATGGGTAAATTTAGCTTTGTCATGGATTAGAGGAATAAGATATGTGACAGCGGCACACCTGTGTGTCCTTTGATTCTTAGTTATTTCGTTTGAATAAAGGATGTCATTCGCTGTGGAAGAGACAAATTAGATGGATTAGACAAAACAAAGGTAAAATCTTAGGGTAGGACAGAAGTAGTAGATACGAGTAGAAAGGCTAGAAGTGTGTGTTATATTTCTCTGTAGGTTTTTAATTTTTGATGTTCCGTGAATCTATATACGTATGAACTATCAAGAGGTAGAGCTAGAGAACTGGAATTCTGCAAAAGTATAGTATCTGATGAACTGAATATAGTTAGGAAAAATTTGAAAAAAAATGTTCTTTTGGGAGGTCTGTGAGGGCATAATGTGCATCAAGAAATAAAATATTTTCCCACTCCATCATGGGACATATCAAATGAAAGCTGTGGGGTTACAATTCAGTTTGATTTTTTATTTTCCAAAATTAACGGTACTTTACTAATGGCTCCAACGATTTTGATTAAATTTGATATTTGAGTTATGGTGGTCGAAAGGTAGGAATGCGAGACCAACCAACTCCAAGTTGGCGATCACCTTGACCAGAGATGGGTAACTAATCCCTGTATATGGTATTGGCGGCAGCAGATAAGAGAAGCGGGAAAGGTGTCCTTTTACTTAGGAACTCCTTTTTGTACCATACGTTAGCGGACAAATTCCCTAGATGGAGTCAACGGTAGCGTCTACAGTCCCAGTCAGGTTGGATGTAGGGAATACTTTTCATGAGCTGCTTAAATGTAATCGGATCACAGGCCAATAAGGAATTTCCAGAGCTAGCCAGGGTTCTGGAATGGGCCAATGGCAGACGATCCCGCGTCGTCTTATGGTAAAAAAATGGAACAGGTCCCCCAAGTTGGGGGTTGTGATACGAAGTACTAGAATTATAATCACACATGCTCCCGCCAGAACATGCGAGTTAATCTTAATAGATTGTGGCCAATTCGGCAGGAGTGTAAAATCGTTTACACCTTTTAAGAAATTCTAAGCATCTGGCACCATTGTTTGCAGTATCAGTAATCAGTGGTTCTATCGAAAGTCTGGGGTAACATACATACCAAACATTGAGAGGCCATTAAATTCCTCAACATTAGCTCCATCCATTCTGAGTTTAACCAAATTTGTATCCCGCTTCATAGACAAGACAGGCTGTTTGCACCCCAATTGATGATTGCATCAATGTCAAAATTGAGTTCGGTAGACACTCGCTGCCGCTGAGACTCAACGATTTGGGACCCTAGCCGTGGTGTCATTAACGAATAGGGCTATCATCCCCAAAGTAGAGAATCGGACTACAAGTAACAGAAAGAAGGTCAATCAGAAAAGGGATTGGGAGAGTACTGCGCTGACATTAATCGAGAACGGTGTAGAAGTACATCCATCTAATACAATCGGCAGTGATCGACCATTTGAAAAACTCACGGTTCGCTTCATGAAAATGTTAGCTTCAAGCTTGTTACCAAGAGCACTATGCCACAGTCTATCGAAAGCCTTGAGGATATCAAGGATAACTACTCTACATTCGCCATGATCATGTGTGTGCAAGTTTCCATCCGCCCGGAAAAAATGCCTGTGGAATACGATAAGTGGAAAAGCTTACACAGAGGTTTGGCCAGGTTAGAAGAATACCTATTCTGTTATCAAGCAAATTTTTTTTTTTTTTTTGGGAGGTGGGAATCTTTCAAAGACGAAACTGAGCCCGTTTTCAGTAACAATGCGGGATTTCCACCCACTAAACCCACCTTCACTCCATATTGGGGATCAATCTGTGCGTCCATCTGCCTTTGTCAGAAAAGTTCCATCTCTCTTTCCATTCTTCGAGGACTGTTGTTGGCGGCTCTTCGGTGTCACTTCGAATCGTCGTATTTTCTGTAGGTAGTCCGGTACTCTCTTGGCGGTAAATGCTCATAGAATGTTACTCCAGTTTGCGGTGTTGAAGGCATTTTTAACATCCAGCGTTATGATTGTGCAGTACTGTTTACTTCCGACCTTCCGTCGTCTTTCTTCGATGGCTTTTTCCGCTTTACTACTTCGTCGATGGCATCAATAGTAGAACGTGCCTTATGGAAGCCATACTGGCGGTCTGCGAGGCCTCCAGCTTCATCGATCACTTTTTCCAATCTGTCACTTATTATGCACTCCGTTGTTTTGCCCATGGTATCCAACATGCATAGAGGGATCCTGTGGTTGTTTATTACCTTTTGTTAGGAGGACCAGTCATTGTTTCTTCCTTCTAGTCGGGGAATACTCCTTCCTTGAGGCTGGCGTTGTATACGTCTGCAAAGATGTGTGGGCCCCAATTAATTGCTGCTTTTAATGCAATGTTTGAGATTCCATCAACACCAGGTTCTTTTTGATCCTTGATGTTTTTGCTGACCTGAAGGACTTCTGCTGCTGTGACGAGAAGTATCCTATCTGTTTGTTCCTCTATTCCATGTTGTTGTGGAAAAATCACGTAAACATCTCATCTATCCTGTGTATGACGGTGTATTACACAGGTTCCCGTTTTTACATTGTTAAAAGCTCTTAGGCGCCACAGTGTACCTTTTTGTGTGCCATGTGGAGCATTGCAGAGATTTCGAGGTTTGGACAATCCTCTGATCTGCAGGACCTGTCGCTGAAATAGCTGGCGAAGGCTTCTGACAGATTCGACGAGTAATCATTGCCAGCCATGTCTTGCAACCCCAATTAGGATTTAAATCAAAATCTTGTACCTACGTAGATAGATTGTGCATTCTAACTAGTGCTCGTTTGCACACCCATATGTACTCATATCTATCATCAAATCTACAACATTTCAATAGATTTCGACCTAAAAAAGAAAAACCATGCCAGCACGATCATCAGATAATGGTTAACAAAACTCTGACTTCTCTGATCACCTTCCAATGATTGCAATCCAATTCGCTTGCTGCATAACTGAACAAAACCGATCCCTGGGTCCGATAGTAATCCCATGGACTGACATGCATATTTAAACCGAATCCGATTGAAGTAAGACCCAAACCACCAATTATCCCGTCCAGGTGGAACTCACTTGCATCTCTCTCTCTCTACCCGAATCGATGCGTTGCGTACTTACTTACCGAAGCAGCATACAATTTATAGGGTTGACTTAATTCCATGTATTCCCCGAGATTACATAATTAAATGGTTTCTCCAAGACCAGCCAACAACACAAAAGAACGAAGACTCATGCAAAAGCAAAAACCATAAAAATTTCTGATGATCTACCCTTCGAAAGCAGAAAGAAAGAGATTTCCAAAAAGATACTTCCACAGCAACAGGTTCTCCCTGCGTAACCATTCACCTGCTCCAGCAGTTCCGAGAGAAAACTCATAAAAGGGAGATTTAAAATTCCATGTATCACGTAATTGAGTGCTCACCACAATCATCAAACCTGGAAATCAAGCGCACAGCGTGCATTTTATGTCCGGAATCTGCAATTTCTTTGGCAGAGTATCTCTAAGACTTTGCGACGTCACAAGCTCCATAATGTGAGATAGATGATGTCTGTCATAAAACAGTTTTTGGACGTTTATTTTTTCGGAACTAAAAATAACCGCCGAGCTTCAATTAAGGACGTGTTTATGGGTCATTCCGAGTTGGCCTATGGGTAATTAAAAATCTGTCTTCAAGACCAGCACAGCCGCGCCGGTGCCGGTGCCGGCCGTCCTTCTAACTAATTAGACGACGTGTGAATGTGCGTATGCATTTTATTGCAACAAATTCCATTTTGGGTCAATTGTGGCTTCAACGTGTTGACCGAATGGATGGGAAGAAGTCACCTCTTAGACGATGATGTTTTAATTTGTTCAAATGATTTTCGTTTGCATTTTTACGATGGGAACAGCCGAACCAGTGCAGGGACCATGGGACAGAGAGGAGACAATTGTTCCCTCTGTTCTATGATCCGTTTTATGACTTGTAATGAAGTGTTATTATTGCTTTGGTGTAATAGGTTAGCTTATCTGATTCCTTTGCGAGGAAACGGAGCGTAATCTTAATTAAATTACTGTGAGAGAGTTTTTAGTTGCAATTGAGGTTTAGATGAAGATGGATACAATATCTAATGGGGGGATAGGTATCTTTAGCTTAATTTCTTCAAATCAGAACTAGACTGACCAGGCCACTGAAACGATCGATAAGGATGCGCACTTCTATCATATAACTCTCCCACCTAAATAGATGCCGATGGCAGTAAGATCATTTAGCAGTAAGATTATGGCAGTAAGATCATTTAGCAGTAGACCCTTTCGCAAAGGAGAACATAATTATCAATCGGCAGTCGGTGAAAATAATTGCGATGACAGTGGCTGGCAACTTTCGGCTTTAAGGCGCTGATGGCCTTAGACCGGATCGATGATTGGTGCACAATTAATGTCCTTTCGGTTAATCCCCTCAAGATGGTATGGGAGTGCCAAGACAAGCCTAACAACATTGGCAGGAATGGATGGTAACTAGAAAGCATTTGTGGGCCGAGAACTCCTCTATGTACACATCATCCGAGAAAATATACGGAAAGAGGAGGGAATCAAACAGCTAACTTCTTTAAGGAACTCTCAAAACAAAGGCAAAGTTACTCAAAGGAAACTACAATCGTAGAAGATCTGAAACCTGCATCAGCTTAAGAAAAAACAAGCTACGAATATCAACCGGACATTCCAAGCTTCGTTAGATCTAGAAAATACAGACTACACCCCACCGAATTGCCCGTGGTGAGTGGGATCACGTTGCCGATATGCAATAACGATGGCAGTTCAGTTCACTTATACACAGGCGGTTCTAAAATCGTAAATGGAGTGGGCGGGGGTGATCTCTCCGAAAAGCTCATTTTGAGTATCTGTTTCCGTCTCCTAGATCACTGTAGCGTCTTTCAGGCGGAAATAACGGCGATTAAGGAAACCCTGTCTTGGCTGAAGTGTATCTGTTAGTGATATTGGCATTTTCAAGGATAGCCAAGCGGCAATAAAGTCCCTAGTATCATGCTCACTCAGTTCAAAGACTGCTCAGAATTGCCGGTCGTCTTTCACGGACATGACAGAGCAATTCAATATTCGTGACATACCGGGTAACTGCAAGAGTGACAAGCTCGCTGGAAAAGGTACAACCCTCAGAATTATACCGGAAAGGCAATATTTACTCATGCTGGACGCAATCAAAAATGCCAATCACAGATGGAAGACTCTTACGGCTTGCAGAGTCTCTAGACAAATCTGGCCCACACTAGATAACAAAACGCCCTGATCACAGATCAGCACTGTCATCGGTGTCCTCACGGGGCACTGTCCTATCGGCTAAAAGGCTGGGCTTCTTTTCAAATGATTACTGCAGAAGCTGCAGGGACGAGGAGAGGGAGGAAACAATCTTCGTACCTGTTTAGCCCTGACCAAAAGAAGACCACTCCACCTAGGGGCTCTATTCTTCGACGACCTCGACAACCTGGCGAATATTGACGTCATAAGCATTCTCCGCAGTAGCTGGTTCAACTAACCTTAGATAGTTTGAATAGCAATAGATCCCGCGGTACTACAATTGACCTCCTCTGGTCTAAGTAAGTCTGTACACAGTTACAGACAGCCACCCTAACTTAACCTAACCTAGATCTAGAAAGCAAAGAAATATGCAGATTTTGCGACGAAGCAGGAGAAACTGAAGGCCAGGTGCTCTGGAACCTACCAGATAGATAAGATCTTAAGGGATACCCTGGTATCCAGCTTGGTTAACTTGTTGAAGGAGGTGCTTTAGCCCGATAAGGACTTCGGTTAGTACTAGGAGAGGGCACAATCGACCTGTTAGATCATAATCTAAACCCATCACAATTTTGATTTCACTTAAAGCAGAGGTTGTTCCCTTTACAAGAACGAAGTTAGTTTTCTAGTGGTACAAGGGTATTCTCGGCAAGGCATGAGGTTTATCACCCAAGGGCTTCCACACCATATGCGTTGGTTGTTTGGTGAAAAATGGCGGAATTGTCATCGGATTCTCACGGATGGCTACAAAACCATTTAAGCATCGTGAAGGGTGACTCTTGGCAGACCTCATTCTTCTGTTGGCAAGGGGAGGGTATTCACATAGCAGGTGACGAACAGACTCAATTTCTTCTTCGTCCCTGCAGCTTCTGGAATATTCCAAGCGGTCCGCGTATATACCAATGGCACAGTGTCCCGTAGGATTACGATTTAGCTTAACTAGGGAAATAGATCTTTTCATAAGGTTCTAGTCATCACGCATGTATCCAAGTGGACCCAGCGCCTATTGGCTATATCAGTGGCTTCGTCGTCTATGAGTTTAATTATATATAGAATGGGAGTGATCCTTTCCTTGCAAGTTCATTTGCACTGGTACCCAGCATAGGATCACCGTTTTGGCTCTCGAAACTTCTTTTAGGAGTCTTCTGTAGGTGTCTACTAGTCTTGATCTGGTCTTGGTCTGTCTGACTGTCATTCTACATCGTAATTAACTTTGTTGTCTTCTAGGATTATTTTTGCAGCCTGAGTAATGGCTGTGATCTCGTCTTTGAAGCTTCTTTGGGTTGGAGCTCACAGGATGACTTATCAAGAGCTGAACTTGCACTGAGTTTGCTACTGTTAACCAAATCAATACTGGACAGATAAATCTTCTTTGATCTTGAAGTTGTATTAGTGTGGGTTTGGCAATATACATACTTGCCATCTCTCAGCAGGCAATTCAGTTGCGTTAAGCAGCAACACTACCTGTGAAGACACAGGGGAGGGTGATGATACCGTGGAATACTTCCTCTGTGATTGGCTTCAGTCGTATCCGGTGATTGATTTCTGAGACTGATGTAGTGAGTGTTGATCACATGAGCTCTTCGTCAAATAACGGGAATAACGGTATGATAGTACAATGGATCAGTATTGTGTCTGAGTGCTCTGAGTTCTCAGTTTTCTCGCCACAAGGGAGCCTGATATACTATATGTACTTTCTGAGGTCTTGAAAGTCAATATGTTCTAATTGCAACTTGAACTGGCAAATGGGTAGTAGACAGTCTCGAAACAGCGTCATCTCTGGTACTAACTGAGATGAAAAGACTAGGTTGAAGTACTGTTTAGGCAAATCAAAACAACATGTAAGAAGGTGTAGACCAGAGTTTCGGTAAGTCTTACCGGTGCCTTAACATGACTGGCTTGTCTGACTGCAATCTCTTTAATATTTTGTTGACTTCGACATACGAGTACAGTACGGTTGGTAACAGAAGAACCATAGCGGCGGGTATAAACTTGCTGCCATAGATAACTGCCAACATATTCCACAAAATTTTGAAAATGACAGGAGTGGATCCAAAGTCATAACCAGGACTTCAGGTCAATTTCAGCTTAAATTACACCAACATTTTCCTTGGAGAAGACATTGATCCGAGTTCGTGAAATATCAATACTGTGAACTGAAACGGGCTTAGTCGCCCTAGAACTCAGGGAGTTTTTATCAGCATCTAAGGGTTCGCAGTACCCAAAGAAAGACATTTGATAATGCGATTAAGCAGTGGTAGAGCTGCACAAAGGAGTTAGATATTATTAAGGGTTGATAATTTACCCAAAACTCAATATATCTCAAAGGTGAACTCTCCTCAGTCTAAGGGAATCACGCTGTTATAACATAAGATATCCATCTAACGTACATGCCAAAGACGAGTAAAAGTCATTCAACCTTCGCTTCCTTAAATTTTCGGCATGCTACATACAATTTATAGAGGAGTCGAATTGGGGGCTTTCCTTTTCCCTAAGAGAGACTCGTAAATTACCAATCGTGGTCTACAGAATGTCTACAAATAAGAACACGACACATCGTTGTAGAAGTTTTTCTTCCCTCCAAAGAAGGTACTCGTAACACAAGAAACTCTCTTATGGATGGTTAGGGTATTGTAGACAAGAAATTCCACAGACCCAGCACTCTCAACCAATCACATAAAATATTCGCATTTATAGTATCTGCCACCTTAGTTCCCCCGGAGAAATGACTTTTTCATTTTATGCCACAGAAAAGGAGAAGGATTTTCTTCTTCTTCGGACGAGTTGTACGTACTTTTTGGTGCCAAGATTACCTGACATATTATGCATGCAAAACATGAAAACTTTAATTACCTTCGGGGCCATAATAACCGTTCGAAATCACATAATAAAACATAGTTAAAGATTCTAAAATGGATTGTAAATCTACAAGAAGATATCAGCCATGTGTGTTTGTAGGTAGGTGTATCTATTTATGTTTGGTTACTGAAGAAAGGATAAAAAGAATTCTCTCATACGGAAGAATTTAGAGTTCCATCTTGAGTAAGTATCAGGAGGAAGTTTGCTCAGGGTTTCTGTTGTCCACTTTTAGGGATAACTTGATCCAACGTGCAAAACTGCATGGAATTTTATGCAATGGGAATTTATCAAAACTATCATTCTTAGGGGTCTGACGGATAAGTTGTTGGTTTTTGGGAAAGAATGCTACACGGAAAGAAATTGGATATGGTTTCCGAATTATGCAGTATACCCGATGCCAGAATCATTAAAAATCGGATCTCTCTGGATAGGGACCTCTTGCTACATGTGAATCGGTAAGACGCACATCAGATTGACTACCGAGTGAGTCAGAAATACTCTTTAGAGTCTCAGTCTCAGTCTCAGCCTCAGTCTCAGTCTCAGTCTCAGTCTCAGTCTCAGTCTCAGTCTCAGTCTTAGTCTCGGTCTCAGTCTCAGTCTCAGTCTCAGTCTCAGTCTCAGTCTCAGTCTCAGTCTCAGTCTCAGTCTCAGTCTCAGTCTCAGTCTCAGTCTCAGTCTCAGTCTCAGTCTCAGTCTCAGTCTCAGTCTCAGTCTCAGTCTCAGTCTCAGTCTCAGTCTCAGTCTCAGTCTCAGTCTCAGTCTCAGTCTCAGTCTCAGTCTCAGTCTCAGTCTCAGTCTCAGTCTCAGTCTCAGTCTCAGTCTCAGTCTCAGTCTCAGTCTCAGTCTCAGTCTCAGTCTCAGTCTCAGTCTCAGTCTCAGTCTCAGTCTCAGTCTCAGTCTCAGTCTCAGTCTCAGTCTCAGTCTCAGTCTCAGTCTCAGTCTCAGTCTCAGTCTCAGTCTCAGTCTCAGTCTCAGTCTCAGTCTCAGTCTCAGTCTCAGTCTCAGTCTCAGTCTCAGTCTCAGTCTCAGTCTCAGTCTCAGTCTCAGTCTCAGTCTCAGTCTCAGTCTCAGTCTCAGTCTCAGTCTCAGTCTCGGTCTCAGTCTCAGTCTCAGTCTCAGTCTCAGTCTCAGTCTCAGTCTCAGTCTCAGTCTCAGTCTCAGTCTCAGTCTCAGTCTCAGTCTCAGTCTCAGTCTCAGTCTCAGTCTCAGTCTCAGTCTCAGTCTCAGTCTCAGTCTCAGTCTCAGTCTCAGTCTCAGTCTCAGTCTCAGTCTCAGTCTCAGTCTCAGTCTCAGTCTCAGTCTCAGTCTCAGTCTCAGTCTCAGTCTCAGTCTCAGTCTCAGTAACAGTTGCCATGCGGAGTTGGCAGTCTCCTATCGGGCGCATCCTCAGGTTGCGGGTAGAGAAACGTTCTCAGGGTAGGTGGGAGATAAAATAGAACCCATGGACTAAAGCTAGACAAGACAAGATATTAAGCGACCCGTGTAAGGTCTGAGTGGTGTTGGGGATCATACAGCACCATTAGCGGAGCCCTGGAAATACCTGATACCCTTTGGTTGTAATGAAGCCTTGCTACATTGCATGGGGTGAACCTCTTTTCCCCAATACTCGTGGGACACAAATATTAAATATGATCCCCCGGGATCCAGCACCTGCAAAGCGCGGAGGTCCATCTAGCCTTCTCGGGTCAGCTAGGACAACAAAAGCCTATACAGACAGCAGTTATTAAAGCCTGCCTGCAAACACCGTCAACAAAGTGCTTGCAGTCGGAAAAATTCGAATCGGTTGGTTAAACTGCCGATTGAGAGAAAAGACCGACCACACAGGATGCTGCCGATGCGTCGGGTATGACTACTAGCAAAGGAGATGCGGAGAAAAATGAGGCATGACCAAGAATTTCTCCTCAGAGTCGGAATGCATGCTCTGCAAAGGGAGTGGACGCAGCCCGCTAGGAGGTATAATATGTCCTGCTTTCCAAATCGCGCTGACAGCTACCCAGCAATGAATATGAGGGTGATCCAACTGAACCTCAACCAATGCGGGGCAGCTCAAGACTCCAATGGTCCGAGAATATGATGCAGATATTGCAATACTCAGTGAGCCATATAAAGAACTGGACGAGGGCATATGGACAGCGGACATCGACCGTTTAAGGAGAAAATGACGATGCTCCAAGCAGGCTTCGTGTGGGTCAAAATAAATTACGTTTACTTCTTCAGTTGCTACGCACCTCCAAGTATTACGAAATGTGAATTCAGGAAGCGAGCAGCCCTTCGGCAGAAACGGAAGATGATCTGACATAATGAATCAGCTCACACGGGGAATGACGTGAGTCTGTAGCGCATCGATGCAGCGAAGGTTAGGTAACTCTCATCGGCCACCCTGGTGGCATGAGGAGTTTGCCGGACTGCGCGCAGAGTGCCACCGGGTAATACGATTGTACTAGCGCTCCGGGGAAAATAGCAACTATGAAGAACACCACGAGAGATTCATAATTATTCGGAAAAATCTTAAAAATGCGATTAAAGCGAGCAAAAGCAGAAGCCTCGTCAAACTGTGCAACGAATCCGACCAAAACTCGGTAGGCAAAGCCATGTCCACGAAGTTTTTGGAAAGCGTGGTCGCAGTCCTCTTCCCGCAACAAGAAGGATTAGTGGAACAAACGGAGAGAACAAATACAACGGGGACGCAACAAATTTCCCTTGTCACAGCAGAGCCTCCAAGAAATAGGGGACCAAAAAGCTCCTTGGATTAATGACATACCCAACATTGCTTTGAAAACAGCGAAATGACACTTTCGCAAACATCTATAACCCGTGCCTTAAAGGAGAAGTATTCCCGGACCAGTGGAAGAAACAATGACTGGTTCTGCAGGATCCCTCAGCGCATAGACCTCTACGAATAATTATGATGGACGCCGTGGGAAAAATACTGGAGCGCATAATAAGCGACAGATTGGAGACTGCGATCGATTATGCAGAAAGTCTCGCAGATAGCCAATATGCCATCGATGAAGTCGTCAGTATGAAGAGAGAAGTTATTCAAGTAAGGTGATGGAAGGGCGGAAGTAAACGGTACTGCACCATCATCACACTGGACGTCAAAAACGCCTTCAACACAGCAATTTGCAGAAGTATCCTGCGGGATCTCACCGCCAAAAGAGTGCCCCCTACCTACCTACCGAAGATTATAAAGATTATGGCTGTTCAATACTGACGATGGATCAAAGCAATTCAACGTCACAGGCGGCATTCCGTAAGGTTCCATACTAGGAGCGCTACTGCATAACATGATATAGGATGACATCCTTAAATTGAGAACCCGAGGTCATCAGAGATAATTGCTTACGCTGACGATATAGCAATCATTGTGATACCCAAACTCCTACAAGAGTTGAAGCATGACTGCACCGAAGCTATCAGAATACTACAAGATTGGATGACATGGAAGGGTCTATATATGTAACCCGGAGAGTTATATAGGCTGTCTAAGCCGGAGTTAAATTACCTTGGTATTATTAAAGATGTAGAACAACGGCATCGACCACTTATCTTCAAGGGTTACACGTCTGCAAGAATAGCAGCAAAGATGGGATTACTCTGATAAAGGTAGGTGGACGCACGGAGTGATACCCAACATAGACCCATGGATCAACAGGAAGTACTGTGAGCTGAATTACTATTTGAATCAAGTGCTTACAGGGCATGGATGCCTTATCTCCACAGATTTGGGCGTGACGACAACCCCTATTGTCCAACCTGCACGGAAGAGGTTAAAGTTGCGGAACACGCAATGTTTCATTGGCCTGGAGCCCTCCTGCAAGGACAAAGGTTTGGAAGTGGGTTTAGTGTTTGGGAATCCCACACTGTTACTTAGTACGAGCTCAGTTTCATCTTTAACATATTCTCACTATCCAACGCAAAAACAAGTCCCAGTCTGGCAGTTAATCGCAGACTACACCAAACTCTGATCTATAGTTCACGGCATGTCTATGCTTTGTTTCTGGTAATCCTTGGTTAATCGCTGGTAATTTTATGTTATGGTCGAACTTCAAGCATATAGTTGATTTGAACTGCCATCCTGGCTTGGATAAATATATTAGCTCTCTGTTGCTAGTTGCCTTTATGGTTGTCTTGACATGCACAAACAACCCATATCCTTTCTCTCAGTGCATTTCAAACTTAAACGTATCCCCTACCTACACACATGCAATCTACAAGAAAATCTAAAATAACAGCAATAATATTAAGAACGTTTATGGCATGGTTTTGATACCATCCACTAAGTTTCCATCAAAAGGATATTTACGAACGGAATGATAAAAGCCAAAAATTTGTGGGATTCTCTAAGTTTCTACATAGTTCCATTATGTGTAAGTAAATATGGATGTAGATACGTACATGTGTGTCTTTTACAGAGAAACAAGAAGATGACTAAAACTTTTAAGTGATTTACTGTCAAAATAACTACACGTATTGTGGAGGACTAGACATAGGACATCCACCCTCTAAGAATGGATATTTCTTGAAAGGAATGTTATATACCTGCAAGGAGGTATGCATTACCGTTTTATTGTCGACCAAAAGAAAGTTATTTATTTTATTTTCCCGTTTAGAGCACTTAAGCGAATGGCTCCATGCATTGCTATATTATCCTGAAGGGATGAAGTTTTGCGTTACAGTTTTGAAATGAATTAGAAGGAATTTATGGTATAGAAAAGGGTATTTTGCCTGTGGTCAGGATGTTTCTAGGTTTTTTTTTTTTGTTTCAAAGAGTATCTTTGATTTTAGGGCAAGAACGGAGAAGTTCTTTGATCGACATAGAAATTCTTGAAGGGTTGACTTGCGAATGGCATTTAACCACAAGAATGTAAATTTGTTCTAGAGCTGTTGGAGTCTAACAAATTTCCGGTTACGCAATGAATGGAAGTAACTTTAATGCGTCTACGTCAGCTTAAGTTTGGTCTGACCCCTAAAAGGAAGACACAAACACAATTACAAAGCCTAAGCACAATGACTTACGAAGTAAAGGGTGTCCCAAAATACACGCAAGAAGTAATTTTGATGCAAAACACAGGTTTTCAATTAAAAATTGTAAATATTTTATTGATTCATAAAGTATACAGTATGGAATAGCACATCGGCCTTCACGGGTTTGTTAGTACATACGCCCTCTTTTGTCCAAATTTTCCATGAACGTTTTGTAAAAATGTGACTGAATTTCATTGATACAGCGATCAAGTTGCTCCTTCAAGGCGTGGGTAGTCGTGGGCTTGTTGGCATAAACTTTAGACTTCAAAAAACCCCAAAGAAAAATGTCCAACGGCGTTAAATCGCATGATCTGGTCGGCCAATTCTGATCACCAATACGTTCGCTGGTGGATAATTTTGCTGAATTTACAACTGTTGGAGATTCAAGACGTACGGGCAGACCTCGAACTGGCAGATCAGTCGAAAATATTGATGTTGTGAGACAGACATGCGTTATCGAGAAGACGATCTGCCCAATTGCAGCTTTCAGACCGCACTCTTCGGTGGATTTTGAAAGAGGATTTGCACCTCTTTCAGTACAAAATCCACTTAGTCCAAAAACCAAATCGGAAGAGCAGTTTTAAATCTCGTTGAGCATGATGAAAACTTTTTGGCACGTTTTAGGTGAAAGACTATAAAATAAATGGAGAACGCTCCAACATTTTTTATATCCACAATTGCCACCAAACGCCAATGTATGGTTTCAACGAGATGCATGTCTAGAAAGCTGATAAGTCTGAAATCCTTTGCAGATTCGTGCCTACGCTTGCGTTTCGGAATAAACACAGCACGAACACGTCTCCAGCTTAGGGGGAATAAATTAAGTAAAATACAGCTTCTATAAACTGGTACTAGAAATAGGATAACCTGGTCCAACGTTGTTTGCTGCATGACGTGAAGTATGCCGTCAAGGCCAGCTGATTTGTTGGGTTACCTATTAACCGCTGTAATTGTTGTTTTAATATCATTCCACGATGAGGATGGCGCACCCCGAGGAACGTGTGAATCAGCGATCCCATCTTTAAGTGTGTTTGCATTAGAACCTCCAAGAATTCCCCAAACGAGCCGGTCTAAGTCCCGTCCGCCCTTTTAATGAAAGACGGTCTGGAATGTTCTTTGGACAAGACCCTGCTTAACCTGGCGGAATCCTTGGTGATTCCAATGATGGATTGGCAGTACTCCATCGAGGTCTGTGGCATGGCCCTGTTAATTAATTTTTTGTATGCTCTGAGGCAATCCTTATAGATAATGAAAATCGCTCTTGTAGTTCTCATTGCGCCATGGGGGACATTATAGGATATCCTGCCGTATTTAACAGGACATGAAGTCTTGAAGGCCACATCCGTAGCCTTTTCGAAAGTCCTAATTTTGGCTTCCATTTCCTTGATTGATTCTATATTCAGGTCGGGTATTCTATGAAGTTTAGTGGTTACGACCTGACCGAATTTCTTCCAATCATTTCTCTTGGGGCTTCTAAACAGCTTTGGAGTCTCGACCTCGAGGCTCTCATTATTGAGTGTCCGAATAGGACATACGATGTACCTCGATGTTTTCTTCTCTGAGAAACACAAGCACATTATCTGATGAACACTTCGGGTGGTACGGATTAATCTGAATGTTTTCAGCATTGATAGATTGTGGTGGATCAATGTCGACCCTAATATCCTTCGAGAGCTCGTCGGTGTTGACGATTTCACTTAAATCTTCATTCAGACCTGCAAGACGGAAAACTTTAAATTTAGCATGCCTTATGCCGAACTGGAGCTCGTAGTCTGCTTTCTCTAGTACCACAAAGTAAGCCTCATTTATGAGAAGCTGGAAAATGAACTGTTTTTCGGGGATTCCTCTGCCTTGATGACAGCCCAGTCACCAATTGGAACTATCGGATTATGCAGTTTCAGACACTGTATGAGTCTACATATTATGAAACCGCATGCGAGTTCGAGGTTTCCTTGGGATATTCTTAGTAGGAATAAGCTTGAGCTTCAAGCCTTCCTGGGCGTCATTAACCTTAGCTACACACTTACTGAGGAAATCCTTGAAGAATCAATCCTCACATCTGATCACGGGTCCAAACATGGCAGAGGATCCCCAAGATTACCCAACAGATAGTTCATGACCATCTCTGACAGCCTGGCCTCAATACTACTCCACCTCGACCATCGTGCCATCGGTGGAACGCTCGTCCACTAAGGTGACTTGAAGGTGGTCCCTTGCAACTTCGGGGAACTGTCGCGCCTTGGTAGTACTTGCCGTGGACGTACCTGGTTCTTTTTTGTGTGCTGTTTTTGAAGCCGGGGTCTTGACAAACTCGCCTTTTTTTTCGACGCTGGATTGGTCTCATCCGAACCGCTGTTGCGTTTGTTTGTCTGCTTTTCCTTCTGTTGCTGTTTTCCAAGGTATTCAATGTACTCATTGACTGCTTGATACTTGGCCTTGTCTTCTGCGTCCTTCTCGTGACCGGTATCAGGCGCATCGTTTTTGGCAACTTTGTCTAGAACAAAGCGAGCCATCCTATACCGACTCTTCATGATGACACCCTCAGTTTTCTTTTTATCCCACGACCCATTGCCGCTAATTTAGTGTCTTTGGTCACCATTTTTATAACAGCTGATTTGTTGGGTTACCTATTAACCGCTGTAATTGTTGTTTTAATATCATTCCACGATGAGGATGGCGCACCCCGAGGAACGTGTGAATCAGCGATCCCATCTTTAAGTGTGTTTGCATTAGAACCTCCAAGAATTCCCCAAACGAGCCGGTCTAAGTCCCGTCCGCCCTTTTAATGAAAGACGGTCTGGAATGTTCTTTGGACAAGACCCTGCTTAACCTGGCGGAATCCTTGGTGATTCCAATGATGGATTGGCAGTACTCCATCGAGGTCTGTGGCATGGCCCTGTTAATTAATTTTTTGTATGCTCTGAGGCAATCCTTATAGATAATGAAAATCGCTCTTGTAGTTCTCATTGCGCCATGGGGGACATTATAGGATATCCTGCCGTATTTAACAGGACATGAAGTCTTGAAGGCCACATCCGTAGCCTTTTCGAAAGTCCTAATTTTGGCTTCCATTTCCTTGATTGATTCTATATTCAGGTCGGGTATTCTATGAAGTTTAGTGGTTACGACCTGACCGAATTTCTTCCAATCATTTCTCTTGGGGCTTCTAAACAGCTTTGGAGTCTCGACCTCGAGGCTCTCATTATTGAGTGTCCGAATAGGACATACGATGTACCTCGATGTTTTCTTCTCTGAGAAACACAAGCACATTATCTGATGAACACTTCGGGTGGTACGGATTAATCTGAATGTTTTCAGCATTGATAGATTGTGGTGGATCAATGTCGACCCTAATATCCTTCGAGAGCTCGTCGGTGTTGACGATTTCACTTAAATCTTCATTCAGACCTGCAAGACGGAAAACTTTAAATTTAGCATGCCTTATGCCGAACTGGAGCTCGTAGTCTGCTTTCTCTAGTACCACAAAGTAAGCCTCATTTATGAGAAGCTGGAAAATGAACTGTTTTTCGGGGATTCCTCTGCCTTGATGACAGCCCAGTCACCAATTGGAACTATCGGATTATGCAGTTTCAGACACTGTATGAGTCTACATATTATGAAACCGCATGCGAGTTCGAGGTTTCCTTGGGATATTCTTAGTAGGAATAAGCTTGAGCTTCAAGCCTTCCTGGGCGTCATTAACCTTAGCTACACACTTACTGAGGAAATCCTTGAAGAATCAATCCTCACATCTGATCACGGGTCCAAACATGGCAGAGGATCCCCAAGATTACCCAACAGATAGTTCATGACCATCTCTGACAGCCTGGCCTCAATACTACTCCACCTCGACCATCGTGCCATCGGTGGAACGCTCGTCCACTAAGGTGACTTGAAGGTGGTCCCTTGCAACTTCGGGGAACTGTCGCGCCTTGGTAGTACTTGCCGTGGACGTACCTGGTTCTTTTTTGTGTGCTGTTTTTGAAGCCGGGGTCTTGACAAACTCGCCTTTTTTTTCGACGCTGGATTGGTCTCATCCGAACCGCTGTTGCGTTTGTTTGTCTGCTTTTCCTTCTGTTGCTGTTTTCCAAGGTATTCAATGTACTCATTGACTGCTTGATACTTGGCCTTGTCTTCTGCGTCCTTCTCGTGACCGGTATCAGGCGCATCGTTTTTGGCAACTTTGTCTAGAACAAAGCGAGCCATCCTATACCGACTCTTCATGATGACACCCTCAGTTTTCTTTTTATCCCACGACCCATTGCCGCTAATTTAGTGTCTTTGGTCACCATTTTTATAACTGTTGTCATTGCTGTTGACTGTTGAGCCGCCCGCTGTTCAACAGTGGGAGTACTATGACTAGTACTTGCTCCTGACTGGAGGCTAACAGTTCGTCTTCCGATGAGGAGCCAATGTGAGGCTCCTTCTTTTTTGTTCTGATTATTTTTATTCTTGTTTTCAATTTTTTATTCTTTTTTTGTTAGAATTCTGGTTGCACGAGTAAGTCCGAAATCAAAAGTCCATCCTGGCAGTGTTTAGAGTACATGCGTGTAAGTTCTTAGCTGACACTAATCACCTGAGGGGTGAATAGTCATTTCTGGCGGGCGACCACTAGGAGAATCAAAGACGAGGCATTTTTACACACCATTCTACAAATACTATCACTATCACCGAACACCTAATGGAATGATCAATAGAATCGACATTTGAACGTTTTAATAGTCAAACCTCTAGGATCCATCAACTTTATGTCCACCTAACAACCGCGCGAACATCTCTCTATAAAAATTCCTTTTGCTACAAGAAAAGTTAACTTTCGAATTCATCGTTAGCATTTTCAGATACTTTTAATCTCCAGGATCTAGGTATTCAAGTGCGGAATCAGCAGACATCTTTAGCAGCCAGAGCTGAGCTATCGCGAAGAGCTTATTGGATTGAACACAAATAGAATTTCAATGTTTGGGTTCGCAACATTTTCAAATCGGTTCGTCTTATCTTCTTCTTGTCGGCAGCTAAATTATTTATTTCATTTGTAATTCGACTCCGTACCATAGCGAATGGACTTCCGATATGACTAATTTATGTGCTGTAACAGGAAGTGTGTCCACCTGCAGCTTCCACTTCGGAAGAGACACTATCAATATCGAATGAATGGCCCTAACCAGATGCTGACCTCAAACCATCCGAATCCATATATCTGAATCTTTTATCCAAAAGGAAATAAAAAAAATAACCCGCACACACATTTTTCAATCCTGGATTTAACTTCTAAAGAAGAGAAAAGTCCACCTGCCAAATCGGCATAAAAACAATATTTTTATTCCATCCTTCGTCCTAAAGGGTGAAAAATGTTTCAAAACAATCCACCACCGGTTGAATGTTTCTATACAGTAAATCCCAGCAAAAAAAAATATTTATTCCGAAATAAAAATGATCCCTCGGTCAAAAAATATCACCTGGTCATATGGATTAGCTTTAAAAACAAAATCAAACAAAAAAAAAAAGAAACAAAATTGAAAGGATTTGTGGAGAAGAAAGGATTCGCCAATGATGAGGGTCAGACGGTGGGCAAAAAAAGAAAAAAAGTATCTCAGCCTGAAGGTGATACAGGTAGCATACGCACAATAAAGGTGATCGACCAAAATGAAGCCAAGTAAATATGCTCATGATGACAAAAGGAAGGAGGTACACCGCAGATACATCCTCAAAGATAAATGCAAATTCATCCGGCCATAAAAATGGAAAATCGATTGCAAATCGAAGTGAAGAAGGTATGTACTTTTGGTAGTACTTCTACCCATCAATGGATTTCGTGTGGTCAATATTGATGGCGACGGATTAGTGCGCGCGATTGGGATACCTACCCGAAACAGGTGGTAGCGTTGGACAGTGTAAGAGATTTTTTATTCTCCTTGTTTTTATATTAATCCAAGGTCCAGTGGACAAAATACTAAAAGACAACATGGTACAACGAAACCCGATGAGGAGTTTTCAGCTTTTTTTGTTCCCCTTTGGTTAAGAGAGAATCACAATCCGTGTTGTGTGCTTAATGGAGCAGGTGGTACCAATAACAGCAGCAGCAGGTACATCATTATCCCCAGTTGAATGGAGTCAATGCGTTGTGTGACACCAGGACGGAAGGGGAAAAAAAAACCACCTGAAGCCATGGATGGGAGGATGCTGAACGTGCTTCATCGTACCACACACATCGGCGCCGCGAAATTGTTTCTTTTTTTCAGTCGTTTGCTAAACAACAGCAATTATTTCTTACAACCTAGTAATAGCTGTGCTTGTGGGTCCGAAAAGTGTTCACCATAGTGGAAGATGTGAAATAGTAGTGATTTTGTGCTATAAAATTGAATATAGGCGATGGAAGGCACACTTTTTGCTTGAAGTTCTCTGAGGTGGTCTGATAAACAAGCAATTCACTTGGAAAGTAAAATAAAAAAGTATCTTTATATTTTTAGATTGTAACTTACATAAGGATATATGTACTTTAGATCTTAATATCTCAAATGTTGGGCAGATAGATATCTACTGATCAATATCGCACAATACGTGCATTACGCAGCGTTCTATAACAAGAGAGTTGGCAATGTGATATGACAGGAATCAGCTGATGAATCAGTTACAAGCCTGCAGGATAAGGGATATAATTTTCTGTATAACCCCCCGGGGCTTTGGCACTCATTCTCTATAGATACATTTTGGTTTAGCTACTCATAGATTGATTGTTTAATACGTATCTAATTGTCCAGGTCGAGATAGTCAATGGTCACTGTCAACAGATAATAGGAAAACAATTTCGCTGGATTGGACATTGGCCTAGAAGGTTCTTTGCTCATTTCGGAAGAAGACCAGCTCAATATATAGAAGGAGCATTTTGCTGCGGTTTTAAATCATGTATTCGCAAGCGATATGCTCCCATATCAGACTAAAGGGGGCGTCACACGACCCACAGTTAGGATGAGATCACTACTGCGATAAAACAAAAAGGCAATAAGGTGGTAGGACTTGACGATATTCCCGTGGAGCTCTTATGAGCAGAGCCAACAGCATCGGCTGAATGCTCCCACTTATAGAGTGAGCTAAGATAACGGCTACAATCACTTTGGAGCCAATGAAACAACATCTCGAAGACACACTCGATGCCGAACAAGCAGGTTTCCGATCTGGATCCTCCTGTGTCGACCACATCAACACCCAGCGGATCATCATCGAGAGCAATTTTGAGATAGCGTTCAATAGTGGCAACATTGAGTTTATTTGGAGTGTCTTTCGAAGGAGAAATAGTATTCCCAAAAAAATTAATTGCTATTATCAAAGCTACATACGATGGGTTCAAATGTCATTGCTCAGAGGAAGGTTGTCTAACGAATTCGAGATCCAAAGTGGCGTAAGACAAGGCTGCATTCTAATCCTATTGGTGATTAGAGATGTGCTTCATTCAGCTTTATCGACGGAAACGATCTCAAACATGTTAACTACGCTGACGCTGTATGCTTATTCTCATGCAAATGACAGCAGATATGAAGAGGGAGGCGTCATCGAGCTGAAAATTAATACGGCACAACTGAAATGATCAGCCTTGGAACAAACTCATCAGCTCAAATATGCATTGCTGGACAATGGATTTTCAGTATCTTGGGAGTATTATCTCGACCGATGATGGAACCAAATTGAATATAGCCAACAGGATCGCCAAAGCAAAGTCCAAGTTTGGGATGTTGTCCACAATATGGCGAGTAAATGGAATCAGTTTGAACAGTTTGTTCCACTCCAACGTTGTATCCGTGTTGTTATATGGATGCAGCACTTGGAGAGTGACCATTACTATCACGAGAAATCAGCAAACATTTGTTAACAGCTGCGAAAGATTTCCTGGAACACCTCTATCAGCGAACGGGCCAAAAACTAATAGGCGCAACCATCCAACCGCCTTTGCAGGATGACGATGGAGAATGCTCTCTGCTCCATCAAGATCGGTAACGATTTCACCGAGACCTTTGATATCAAAAAATGATTTAGACAAGGTAACGCACTATGATTTCTTTAACATCGTTTTCGAAAGGATTGGTCGAGGCAAAATCTTTCAAAAGCCTGTGCTTGTACTTGTATCCGCCGACGATATTCACATTATTTGTCAGAAATCAGAGGGCTTTTACCGATGAGTTTGCTAAAATGGGTTTAGTGTTGAACGAGGGCAAACCTGAGTATATGCTGTCAACAAGAAGGGACACTCAATATCGAGGTATCGGACAAAACGTAACAGTGGACAGCTATAACTTCGAAGTTGTTAGGGACTTTGTATACCTTGGCTCTGCTATCACATCAGACAACAATATCAGCGCAGAAATCAAACGCAGAATAACTCTTGACAATCACTGTTTCTTTGGGCTAGTAAGGCAATTGAGTAGTAATGCCCTATCCCCTAGAACTAAGGAGACTCTATATAAGACCTTAATAATTCCGGTGCTGCTCTATGGAAGAATGGACTATAACGAAAGCGGATGGAGATATCCTTGGTCGTATCGAGTGAAAAATTCGACGTAAGATATTCGGCCGCATTTGCGTTGACGGGCTTTGGAGAAGGAGATTCAACGACGAACTATACAGCGACATCGACCTATATCATGTATATCGAATGAACATCAATGGTCCGCCCCGCTGAGTCTTCGATTCTAACCCGGAGGGACAACACAGTAGAGGAACCTCAACCAACTTGGAGTGCGCAACTGGGGGCAGTTAGCTAAAGACCGGACTAATTGAAAGGACCGAATCCGCATGGGAGGGCCGAAGTACACATGGCTGTGTGTACCTTGTCTCTTTAAATGCAGATCAAAATCAGTGGAAATGCTTCTTGAGTCAGGCGTGTGAGGGAGACAATTTGGGAAGATTTTTACAACCTCACTTTGCATATGCTATTTTCTTAAACAAGTCGTTTTTGCCAGAGTCACACACTGAATTTCTCCAGAGTTCCTCTCTGACCTAAACTTCTTACGCCTAATGTGTGTTACGCCGAATGTGTGGAAATTATTAAAAAATATTATTGAAATTCCGGCTCAGTTGTAAATACGCAACGTGAATTTGGTCATGACGTCGGTCGCCATCATGGCTTCAGTGCGCAGGCAATTTGTCGCACCGTGAAAAAGTTTGAGCGTGAGTACACTCTTTTGGATCTTAAGCCACCAACCAGATAGAGATTGGTGCGAAGTGAAGAAAACATAGCCGCCGTAGCGGCCAGTAACGAAGAAGGCCCAGAAATGCCGATTCGACGCCGATCAGCTGAATTGGGCACCACCAGAGAGTCACCAAGCTTATTTTGAGGTTGGATTTGGGCCTACATCCATATAAGATTGTGCTGACACAAGAATTGAAGCTGGACGACCATAGACAATGCCGTGAGTTCGCTAATTGGGCGCTGGAAATGTTGGCCGGAGATCCGGACATAGCTCAGCGGCTATGTCAACAAGCAATCACATCACTGGAGCGACCACAATCCACAAGTGTTCGACCAAGCATCAATGCATTAACAAATATTGACTCTTTGGTGCGGTTCCTGGCACGGCGGCATCATCGGATCTTATTTCTTTCGAAATGAGGAAGAAGACACCGTTACCGTTAATCGTCCTCGATATAGAGCGATATTAACCGACTTTCTGTGGCCAGAGCTCGACAACATCGATTGTGGATATAAAGGGTTTCCCAAAATTCACGCAAGATTTGAATTTAGCGCCATTTGTGCGGTAGTGTTGCCAATGAGAAAAAAAAGACAGTGTGTTTTCATTGATGAGCAATATTTTAAAAATAAAAAAGGTTTGGCAGATTAATTCAAATCTTCAGGGAGACTGGATCATTTAGTGTTCTAGACAATCTGGGTACCCTATATATGCAATAACTGTTAATGGTGCTCGCTATCGCGACATGATAATCCAGTTTTTTGTGCTTAAGTTGCAGGAGAAACATTTCAATTACGTAACCTGTGTGTTACGGGCAGTGGAAACAAGCCCTAAAACAGTCGCTACACACAAACTGTTATTCCTAAAGCAGCAAATGATTCTGAGGCTGACACAAACTTCTCTACGACGACGACAAAAACGACTGAACTTAGATTTCTTATTTAAAAGTCGAAGCAATCTATTTAAATGCTCTCAATTTCAAATAGAATTCGGCAGATTATCCTTATATTCGTACGTGTAAGCAAATATAAATTTATAGTGCGCATCTCTCGTATCTCTCTTGAGTGCTGGATATTTCTATGCAAATCAGTTACAAGAAGTCAAAGTCACAACCCTACAATGTTGATACCTTTCAGCGTATACAAATTCAGTTCAAGTTAGTTATACTGTCCCAAGGGTTCATCTCATCCTTTTACTGAATCTTGCAATAAAGCAACAACGGACTATCATAAAAAAATTCGAATCATCAAACCATGAAGTTCCAAACATACTTCAATCCCATTCCATCGTCCCTTTCTATAAATTCACAACTCAAATCAACCTTAAAAGTCCAAACTCGAATTCAGCTCATAAGATTTTGCCCTTCAGCAACATGTGTGCTGCGCGTTTTGGGATGGATGCGTGCACGCTACAAATCCTTACAGACGAACGACTGAATTATTAAGAGGATCTCTCCTCGGATGCCACCCTCAATTTGTCAAGTCAACAACAAAACGCGCTATTATGCTACACGTTCATTCTCGTTACTATTTCGAATCACCCCTTACGGCGATTCATACATTTTTTATCACCTCTTCTCCATTCTCTTAGAGAAGAATAAAGCGTCCGCCCCCAAAAAGCATTCGAAGCACATACAAACACTGCAAGTCTACCAGGAGTCGAGTAAACAAAATTCCATATTTGCATAAATATTAAGATTGAAGTTCTCGACTCCTAGACTGCCATCACACCGCTGCCGCACCCCCCTTGCAAAATAATATATGATCATAATAAATTACCTCCAGCGAAATTACCAGGCAGCAAGTTATCCCCGGCGTTTACTTTGTCTGCGGGTCTTAGAGCTTGGCTAGCCCTGCCAACAAACACAAAAACACCATCCCCTTGCAACCAGTCAAATTCCAATAATTGAAATCGAGAGGAAATTTTGAATAATTTACTACTACCAACCAGTATCCTTATGGCAGTGGGTGATTCTTTGCATAGAATGTTGATAGAATTCCTAAGGGGGGCAGCGGCGCGGTGGTATGTTGCAGCATAACTTGGGGGTGAAATTTATTCACCCAAAAAGGATTGCGAAATGGGCGTTACACCCGCGTTGCTATTTTCAAGGGCCCACCGGGCATGGTTTCGTATATTGTTTAATTTTTGTATTTCCACCAACGCTGGCCAACGGTGTACGTAGGAGTTTGCCACCCACTTCCTCGTAAAGGATTAAATTCTTACAAAAAAAAAATATGAGCGTAGGTGGTAAATTAGCCTGATGAAACATAAATCGTAACTAGGTTATCTTTCGAACAGGACATGCTATTCGTAGTTGCTAAACTCTAACAATTGTCCGGGCAGTAGAATGTGTCCTTAAAAGTTTAAATCAACCCTATGGTCAGATTTATTTGTCTACGAAACTCTATGCAGTGTGGAACTTTTGAAAATTGAAATAACTCCTTGGAAGGACACTTGGAGTTTCTCAAAGATTCATAGATTTGGAATATTTTCTTCATAAACTATTTCCCGGAATTATTTTAAAGTATATCTGGAGTTGTTTAGGCACGTTTTTGTTAGATATTATATCTTGGTATTGATCGCCTGCTGTGTAGTATTTCATAATCATCTCATTATCGATTATAACTAGGATCGTGACTGACACACAAAAACTACTCAACAGATTTTAACAAAAACTTTGCCGTTCTGTACTTAAGAGGCTTAGCCATTATCTCCAATTAGAATAAGCACGATATTCCTTCTGGAGGTTAAGATATTAAAGATCTTCTTCTATCTTTTACTTCTACAAACGATAACTACTGTCGTGTCTGTGCGAGCATCACGCAAAAACTACTCGACAGATTTGAATAAAGTTTTGCCAGTCTATATCCTGGAGGCTTAACCATTATCTCCAATAGAAATATTCTCAATATTTACATTGGAGGTTAAGATATTAGAGATCTTCTTCTACAGGGTTTCCAATAGGGACTTTCGAACTTTGACAGTTGATAGCGGCCATATTGTTGAAGCTACATCTGTCGAATTGGCTGCCTTTTATTCAGTCTGTTTTGCAAAATCACCGTGGATGGATATAGCGTTCAACAACACGTGCAAATAATAAAATTGTTTTATCAAAATGGGTGTTCTGTTCGGGCAACGTTCCGCGCGCTTCGCCCATTTTACGGTTGCCATAATCGTCCTACCGAGAGGACTATTCGCAGTGTGGTGGATAAATTTGAGTCCACTGGTTCAGCAAATGAACAACCAACACCCGTACGTCGGCGAAACGCATGATCTGCCAAAAACATCGCCTTTCGCAGACCACAACTTGGCGAATTTTGCATCGTGACTTGGGACTGCTCCCGTACAAAATTCAACTGGCCGAGGAGCTGAAGGTAAACAACCATAGACAACGACGTGTGTTCGCTGAATGGGCTCTGGAGCAGTTGGAAACTGACCCTAATTTTCATCGAAAAATCATCTTCAGCGATGAGGTCCATTTCTGGATGAATGGGTACGTACGTCAACAAACAAAATTGCCGAATTTGGGACGATACCAATCCACATGAGATCCAAAAGCGTCCAATGCATCCCGAAAAAGTCACTGTTTGGTGTGGATTTTGGGCTGGCGGCGTCATCGGTCCATATTTCTTTGAGAACGACGTTGGCCAGGCCATCACCGTCAATGGCGATCACTTTAGGTTGATGACTACCTAAATTGGATCATATGGACACCAACGGCATGTGGTTTCAACAGGTCGATGCTACGTGCCACACAGCTCACGCCACATTGGAAATTCTGCACGAGCGATTCGAGAGCATGGTCATCTCACGTGGAGGTGATGTGAACTGGCCACCGAGATCGTGCGATTTGACCCCGTTAGACTTTTTCTTGTGGGGTTTTCTGAAGTTGCAGGTCTATGCGTATAAGCCACAAACCACAGCGGCCCTCAAAGCCAACATAACCCACGCCATCGGTCAAATTTAGCCTGATTTATGCGCCAGAGTCAAGTAAAATTGGACATTTCGAATGCGCGCCACCCAGAGAAGCCGCGGTAGACATTTGAACGATGTTATATTCCGTACATAATGGCATCAATAGGCCTTTCAAACAAATAAAAAATTTCGATAATATCTCACACACTCTTTGTTTTATTTAAATTTAAATATAGGAAGCGCTTAATGAAAAGCCTTTTATATTCTTTTACTAAATAAATAAAATGATAACTAGGGTCGTGTCTGTGCGAGCATCAAACAAAAATTAGTGGACAGATTTTAATAAAGCTTTGCCAGCCTATACCTTAGAGGCTTAGCGATTATCTCCAATTAGAATTATAACGATATTCCTCATGGAAGTTAAGATATTAAATATCTTCTTCTAGCTTCTTCTTCTTCTATATAAATAAAATGATAACTAAGGTCTTGTCTGTGCGCGCATTACGCAAAAACTATTGGACAGATTTTAATAAAATGTTGTCAGTCTATACCTTGCAGACTTAGCCATTATCTCCTTAGGGAGGTTAAGATATTCCGTATATATACAGATATCAAAGTCATTGATTACCATTCCGTTCTTCCATTCTGCTCTGGTAGGGAATTTTACTGAAAAAGGTTTGTTGAAGTCGTGCGTGGGAGTCCTGTAATCGGTCGAAGATGTCAGCAGTTCCCCTGGTATCGTCTCCAGGACTTTACAGTGGCCATATGGCTTTGCTGTCCAGCACCAAGATTCCCTGAGCCGGACTGATAGCTGAAAATTTAATATAGAGTTCAAGGGGGATCAGATGCAGGATTACACTTAGAGCATCTGTTGGCCAAGATCTCAATACTCCTGTGATGCCTACACACGCCGATCTTTGTACTTTTTTGATTCTGTTGATGTTATATTTTTTATGTAAGGCGGGCCACCATACTATGGTGCCATAGGTAAGAATTGGACGCACGACGGCTGTGTATGGTGTAGAAAGCCACACTTGCTTTGTTAACCCGCTGCTCTATGTTAAGTTTCCAACTAAGTTTCGGATTTAGAATCGTGCCTAATTATTTTGCACTGGAACCTAGTGAGAGTGGTTGACCGTTTAGCTTGGGGGGAGTGAATTCCTGTAGCTTGGTTTTTGTGGTGAATAGCATCATTTCGGTCTTGTCTGGATTTACTCCCAGGCCACATCTCGTAGCCCAATAGTGTATCTTATCTAGAGCACTTTCCATGATTTGATTTATCGTGAAGAGGAACTTTCCTGACACTAAAAGAACCACATTATCCACGTACGCAACCACCTTAACCCCCTCCCTTTCAAGTCGCACCAAGATTTTGTCGATTGCCATTATCCATAGCAAGGGGGAGATAACACCACCTTGTGGGATTCCTCTATTTACGATCTCAGTTGTACTGCTGTAATCTAGTGTAGCCTTAATTATTCTAGTATTGAGCATGGATATTATCCAGTGCCTAAGGAAAGACTCTACACCTAACTCGGTGAGAGACTCTTGAATAGCTTTAGTATGGATGTTGTTGAAAGCTCCTTCTACGAGTATGTCTAGGAAAGTAGCAAGAGTGTACTCTGTATAATGAAAAGTTTTTTCTACCGATTGCAGCCGTCTCTGTAGATCGTCCTTTGGGGAATAAAGACCACCCGAACAAGTCTCCAAGTTTGGGGCAAATGGTTTAAGTATAAGCAGCTCCTATAAATTGGTAGTAGCCAAGGAATAGCTATGTCTTGCACATTCTGAAGCATAATGCAGTCAAGGCCGGGTGACTTATATGGAGAGAAGCTGTTAATGGCCCAGGAGATTTTATCCTCCTTAATGGTGCTTGTAATGCTTTCCCATGCCGTCGGCAGTACCCTATCAGAACTAGCTTGTTCTGTGCTACTGTCCTTACAGCCTGGGAAGTGAGTACTCGTATTCATAAGAAGTTCGAGCGAATCCGCGGAAGAGCCTGTCCATCTACCATCCGCCTTTTTAAGAAAGGCGGGATTATTTTGTCCTTTTGGCAGAATTTAGCTGAGTCTCGCGTATTCTTCAAGAGTTTCTATAGATTGGCAGTATTCTATCTAGCTCGGTTTCTTGGCCATTCTTATGGATTTCTTACATATTTTTATGCAGTCTTTGTAGGGCTGCCAGAAGTTGTGATTATCTGCTAGATAATGAAAATCACTCTGGTCATCTTCCTGAGTTTTGACAGATCTTCATTCCACCCACGTTTGGATTTCCATACGCCGGTAAAAAATGCGCCTTCCGTAAGTTGTCGTCTTCTAATGAATTCGCTGAAAAATGCTGCTGCAACCAGAAAAGGTAGCTATCCCATGATTCCTTTTCTGGATCAAAGGGGGAGAATTGGGGAATGGTGGTGGGTGCTGATGAGCATCCTTTTAAAAGGTGCTCCATACATTCTGTGTTGGACTTTATCATTTTCTCCATCCATTCCTTTTGCTGACCTAGAATTGCTTGCACAGCCTGCGGGTTCTAACATAATCGTCGCTACTTGATATAATTTGAATGATCTTACTTGAACGATTTACAACTTCATACAATATATATAAAAATATTTGCGCGGGAAAATAATTTTTTGTAAAAGTAAAAATCCGTACGAACGTAGTAGCCCCCAAACCGCATTTCTGTGTTCGTTTTGTTTTAAAATAGTTAGCAGGTTGTCAGAGAAAATAATTGCAACAACTTGAACTTGAAACCGCAACTTTCTTGGAATGTTAAAGCGGTGATAGCTTGCCTGTGGTATGCGTATGCCTCTGCTTTTTCTTAAAGAAAAAGAAAAAAAGGCAAAGGCAGCTGTTAGATAGAGTGCCTCCCAAAAAGACAGAATACCTTACACTTTATGAATGACACTCCCCGTGGTTGCTCTATGTGAGTGGTTCCCCACTAATCAAAACAGTACCATCCTACGAGATTCGCCTAGAAATATGACACGCACGCGAGTAGAATACCCAAATCAAGAAACGTATATTGCCGCAACTTCCAAACCATCCTCAAACCACCTGAACGTGTGTTTATTTATTTCTCAACAGTTCTCGAATTTCCTTCCGTCACTTGTCAAAGTATCCTATCCTATCCACAACCTATTCGCGAAACCAAAAACCCACCTAAAACGTTTATTTTGTTTTTCACCAAGCTGTGCATATCAATTTTCATCTGAAAGGTTTTTTTTTTTACGCTGCCATTGATGACATCCTCTACTCAGCTCTATACCTACTCGTACCTGCTGTTCTAGTGCATTTAACTATTTTTCCCTCAGGTGGTTCCTTATTGTTCCAATGCTGTCGCGAAAGTAACCACACCGTTCAACCACAACACCATCCACCTACTTCCGATTGAGGATATTGACTGAGAAACTATAGTGAAAAATATGATCCTAGACACACCTCATGTGAAATCCAATAGGACACACATCCTTTTATAGAATATAAAAACTGACAAAAAAAAAAAATACACACTCTACAAAAAGGATCCAAAAAAGGAACTTTATACAGGTAGATTCGCTTAAAGGTATCGGATAACCTTTGAGGATGGATGAAATAAAGGAATGCTGTTTCCTTTTGCCGTGACATGATCCTCACTGTCGTTGTCAGAAGAGTTAGCTATCGCTACCGCGCTGTTACTGGTGTGCTTTCCTTTCAGGACAACACAAATCAACAGCAATTTGATATTGGAAAATAAATTGTCGGAGATCTTTGTCCCAAGGAAGGAAGGAATTCAATGTCCTTTTTGAGGTATTTTTATGTGGATGGAAGTTTTTTTTAAGGATAGTAAAGGTATTTAAGAAGTTTTACTGCTGCGGGGTGGTTTGATATCTACGCGTGCCATCTACGTTTACAATGTAATCGTCCGCCAACCGGAAGGATATTAATTTTTCATCTGGTCGGGTAGATACATTTTTTGTCTGGGAATTTTATTTATTTATTTACCGTACGAATGGAATAGTTTATACATGTACAATATTAATTGCATAATAGGGATGTGATTTTAAGGTGCATAAATATAAAATACAAGTACTAGGTGTGGTGAGGAGCACCTAGTTGAAATATTAAAACCCTACAGCGGCTCTGGCATCCGCAATCGCTTGGTTTTTGAACCAGAAGTTCAGTCTTCCTTGTCGTCTCGAACCTGCGGCTGGGATTCGAAGATCCTCTTAACTGTGGCATTGTTTTCTATCCCCTTGATGTGGCCGAGCCAAGTTAGCTGTCGTATTTTTTAATTTTTATTTTTTTTTTCCTTTGGAAGGTGGGAATCTTTCAAAGATGAAATTGAGCCCAACAGTGTGAGATTTCCACTGCCGTCAAGCATTACATCGCGAGCCCCTTCAGCCTTACATGCTCGGCTCGTTCGTGTTGGCAGCCGTCTGAGCTACGTTTCGCTGTCGCTCCTGTCTTCGTTGTTCTTTAATGATGGTAGCCACAATTCCGGTTACTGCTTCCCAAGCTTCTTGCGTGCTCGTCATCTGTCTGGTGGTGTTATCTGGTGTTAAGTCTACACACAGTCTGTTCGCTAGGAAGTTACGTTTTTCGTGTTATCGTTCACAGTCTTCCTCCGATGGCTTTTTCCGCTATATTTACGACTTCGTCGATGGTATCAATTGTAGAACGTGCCTTACGGAAGCCATAGTGGTGGTCTGCGAGGCCTCCCGCTTCATCGATTGAACTTTCCAATCTGTCACTTATTATACGCTCCAGTATTTTGCCCATGGTGTTCATCATGCATAGAGGCCTATACGACGAGGCATCCTGCGGTGGTTTATTACCTTTTGGTAAGAGGGCAGGTCTTTGCTTCTTCCACTAATCGGGGAACACTCCTTCCTTGAGGCTTTTTCGTCTATATCCACACCTTTGCACAGCTCGTACAGTTCTCGGTTATATCTTCTCCTCCATTCGCTCTCCTCGCATACAGGACCAACTATTCGGAAATCCCCAAAATCTACTCTGTTTTCCTGCCTATCGTCTAGCACTCGGCGCCATATACTCATATAGCAGAGCTGGCAAGATTGGAGACCTTTAGACCATGCATTTTATCTTTCGAGCAAAAAATTGTGAGTTGTACTACAGCTTTTTAATATCCCAAGCTGGATTCGGCTACTTCTTTGATTATGTTGCTATACTGGGTCTTCTACTGTGCGTTAGTGGAGAACGAATACACATCTCTTCGTAGTTTATGGCTACTCCAGGCATGCCAACTTCAAGTCTCTTTTTCTGGGCCATGCGCAGCTTCTTCTCGTTATACAGTCGAGCACTGAATTCAGAAAGAACTTTTGCTTCTCTGGATGTGTGCACATTTACAAAGCAAGATGCGTGGCTCGCATCTATTTCGTTCGCGGTTCAACGATCTGGAGATAGCCAGGTTACTGACTGGATTCTAAGTCTAGGGAATCTAGTTCTACTTATCACTGCTCTTTCATGGAGGCTGTGCTTTCGGGCTAAACCGCCGAAGATTATATTTTCTGACGATTTTAACATTAAAGACACCGAGCACGATTTATATATCATACTCCGGACAGACTCCATCGGCTCCATCCAGGAGGGGCGATTTCCCATAACGAAACCGCATACTAATACGTGCCTTTTGTGGCAGCTGTAACAAATGCCACATCGAATCTCCTGGATCGCGCTAATATCTGGCTTGTACCGCGCTAGAATATACTTAAGATTCTGAGTAGCAACTAAGGTGTAGCATCTAAGGTGTATACCGTGCATACGTTCTAGGTGCAAACTCACATGCCATTGTCGGTGGAGGTTCCGGGTCTATTTTCCATTTGAGGTAGGTTAAAGCGGGGAGGTAGGTAAGCGGGGACCGTACTCTACAGGTGAATATGGATAAACCAATCCTTGGGCCGCAGTTCTTAGGTCCCTGGGTGATAATCCTCATGAGTTGGACACTAGTTTTTAAAGCAAGTTGCTTCTTGATTTCAGCTTGACTTCAGTTTATAGTGCTGTTTGAAAATGAGAGTTCTGTCAATGGTTACTCTGAGATATTTGAGACTCTTAGCCCAGTTTCACATGTATCCACATGTATAGCTGTGTCGAAGTGCCTAGAACTCATTGAAAGCGTTCTCATTTTTTCGGTATCGGATATATAACAGAACTGCGGATATACTATTCCCCGCTTGCCGGACAAAACTCAGTTTAGTTTTCCACCTTTTTAAAGTTAGACAGAAGCAGAAAGCAAAATTTCATTAAAATTCTTTACGCGATTCTTGGCATTCAATTATCCATATCCTACCCCCACACCAATTTTTTTTAATGATCTGTAGAAGAGACCATCTGTACACTATACCAGTCCTAGAAACCAAGCGAGCGAGTAGTATATTCGATGCCGGATACGTGTGAACAATATACGAAACTGTGTATCCGTATGTTTTATAATTCTATACACTTCGATGTATCCGACCCCGGATGTCCGGATCGGATATCAGATTTTATGCCAAATTAAACTAAGGTTTCTCCAGCAGGCAACCTAGTCGTATATCCGGCGCCTGAATACAACATTTTGTTAGATAGTGTGTCCAGCACATCATTATTATACTCGTACAAGTTGAAGAGAAGCAGAGACATTACTGACCCTTGTGGTAGCCCGTTGTTGAGTTTTATGGATTCACTCGTGTTGTCGTTGACAAATATTTGCAAGGAGTCGTTACTCAGTATATTCTTGAATAGAATTGATATTGTTTTGCACCGCATTTGCATTTGTTAGATAGTGTGTCTAGCACATCATTAATATACAAGTTGAAAAGAAGTGGAGCTACTACTGACCCCTGTGGCAGCCCGTTGTTGAGTTGTATGGTTTCGCTCGCATTGTCGTTGAGAAATATTTGTAAGGAGTGGTTACTCAGTATATTCTTGGATAGAATTGATTTTGTTTTGCACCACACCACTTTTATGAGTTTTTAGATCATTCCAGTAAGATCATTATGGTACGCAACAGTAAGATGTACGAATGAAGCACCTATTTTTCTAAGCCATCTTCGACTAAAGTTATTAATAATATAAGAGCAGCTATGACCAGCACGAATCTTAGCTTGTTCGTTAGGGATGACTTAATTGATAGATACTTTGATTTTAATATAAATTAGGCTTCCGAGAATCTGATACCATGGTGCTTAAGATAGCAATTGCCCGGTAGATTTCAGCGCTTTTAGCCTAGTTTGTCTGGTTAGAGTACTGCAACGATATTTGGTTTGAACTTCTTGGAAAGTTTCCAGATGAAAGGATGCAATTGAAAAGTTTTCATTATTTCAGGATAGATTCTATCAAGCCTTGCGGTCTCTCCATGAGAAAGGACTCTGCTCCTTCCATGTCAACCGTTAAACAGTGGGCAGCTGAATTTAAACATGGTCCCACGTCCCTCGAAGATTACCCACGTGAAGGACGGCCAAAAACCGCAACCACACCCGAAACCATCGAAAAAGTGCATGATATCGTGTTGGACGATAGGCGAGTGAAGGTGAGTGAGATAGCTGAGGCTGTGTGTATATCAGAAGAGATGGTGCGAAACATCTAGCACAAAAACTTAGGGCTGCGAAAGCTCTGCGCAAGATGGGTGCCGAATTTGCTGAATGCCGATCAAAAGCAAATGCGCAAACGATTTTCGCGGTAATCTTTGGAACGATTCAATAGGGATCGGGCCGATTTTGTGCGGCGATTTGTCACCATGGATGAGACATGGATCCACCACTACACGCCAAAAATGAAACAGCAGTCGAAGCAATGGGTGGAAGCCGGTGGTTCAGCGCCAAAGAAAGCGAAGTCGATCGCATCTGCTGGAAAGGTCATGGCCAGTGTTTTTTGGGATGCGAAAGAGATCCTGTTAATTGATTACCTTGAGAAAGGTAGAACAATTACAGGCGAATATTACTCCAACCTTCTTGACCAGCTGGATGCCAAAATTAGCGAGAAGAGGCCTGGCTTGAAGAAGAAAAAAATCATCTTTCACCAGGACAATGCACCTGTACAGAAGTGTGCGTTGGCGATGGGAAAACTGCGGAATTTGGGGTACGATTTGCTCGGCCATCCCCCCTATTCACTTGATTTGGCACCCTCAGACTTCCATCTGTTCCCAAACTTGAAGAAATTTGTTTCTGGGAAGCTCTTCGCCTCCAATGCAGAAGTTGAAAGGGCCGCAGATGAATATTTTCACAGCCTTCCAGACTCTCACTTCCGAGAAGGACTACTGATGTTGGAGAAACGCTGGACCAAGTGTGTTGAAGTCAAGGGAGATTATGTAGAAAAATAAAATCATTTTTCAGGCCGAGAACTTTTCACCTTGCCCTCGTAGCTCGGTTATGGTCAGAGCTCGAGAGTATTGTGAAGTCTTTTAGGCTGATGGAACGCAGAAGAATTTGACCACCCAAGCTTCAGTATAATGTTTCAAGCCTTTCTGCTAGTTAGGGTGATGTCCAAACTTTCTCTAGTTTTCTTCCACTTTCCTTTCCAAGTGTTGTCTAGGGATCGCAGGCGTTCCTCATCGATTTCATAGTTATCGTTCCCTTGAAATTCTTGGTCCGTAGCGCTTAAGCCTTAACCAGGAATGTATTCTTTATGAAAACCACGTATGATATGTTCCTTTGTGGTGGCTATTACGGTGCCAACAAATCGTCCATACTTGTCTGCATTCGAAGATATACAGCGGTCATTGGAGTCGAGATCTACGGTGAAATCTTTTCATCATGCTTTATGAAGACGTAGGCCCCTGGATAAAGTTTACAAGCGGAGTTTGTACTTGCGTACCAACTACTACCATTGAGCAGTAAAATCAGGTAGGACTCGTTTGGATGCTTTCTATTGATGATCAGCGCAATTCAATATCACGAAGTGGAAAGTTCCTCTCTCTTTAGCGTCGACGATTAGCGTTAAGTGGTTTATGTCATCCCGTAGGTTAGGTTAGGCTAGGTTGGAGGGAAGAGCACTTAAGTGCTTATCACGGGGGCCATACGGTCCATTGTGTTTGCCTTTTATGTTGTGTGGAACCTGTGGTGGTGGGTTCTGTTGCAAACCAACCTGCACTCTTTATGAAGCCTATCATGTTCCCAAGTGGAACTTGTATGAGATCCCCTAGTTCATCCAAAAGCCAGTTCCCCATATGACGGAGGCGGCGGTTTTGAAGATTTGGGCAATTACATAACAAGCGCTTGATGGTTTCTGTCTCCTCTATATCTTGACAGCTCCTGCAGTGGTCGGGTATGTTGCTGCCTAGTCCGGCAGCCATTTGCCCTATCGCGCAGTGTCCTGTTACCACCCCTGTCAAGATATGAATTTCTTTTTTATTCATTTCCAATAGGCTTTTTGTTCTATTTGCATCCACTGTCAGCCATAAGCTACGAGAAATGACACAGTCGCTTCTGGCGGACCATGCGGAGTTAATCAGTTCTCTTGCTTTTAGGTCTATTTTCATCTTTAGTTGACCAAGCTCGCATTTTAAAATGTGGATCTTATGGTAGTTGCTAGGCCATTTGGTGGGCGCCTATTAAGAATAACCACTTCATTTACCTCCAGCTGAGAGCAGATCACTTTAATTCTCCTCTAGTGTTCTATGTAAATGGTTGCACTTTGCAATGGCGATGCCTTTAATACGAGTATTCATCTGGCAGATATGAACAGAGGGTTCTATACTTAGTCTAGTCTAGTCAAGCTGAAATTATTGTGTTGTATTGATTATTGCTTGAGACACCATGATCATACTTCATTTAGTGTCCTTGATGTGCCAAAGCTGAAATTTCTACAGCTTTTCTATATCATGAACTTCAAGTACCAAAACTAGGTTGATGACCGCTAGGTGCAGCAAATTGCCAAAGTTCTTTAAAATTTGCGCTCACATCGTTTTCAAGGAGTCTACTCGTATAAGCTATCCCCATTCTATTAATCCTCAACCATTCACATGCGATTAATGGAAATTACTTTGAAAAGAATTTCAATTTGCCAAAATCCTCAGCTTAAAATGCATCATCCATCGCCTAGCTCTCCCCATTTACACCGAAACCGGCTGTATATTCTCGCTCGAAGGACCACAGACCGATTGCAGCAGTGCAAATGCGTTCCTTGCAGATATACCACAACAAAATTTTTAGTGGAATACCAAGTTATGCTCTCTCGTCGAGACAGGTGTGAGTGAGGATGCATTTTAAAAATAATAAATATCCTTTTATCCTTTTTTTTTTTTCATCTCGTCGCTTTGGCAAAAGTTCAAGTGCAGTAAATCCTTTTTCGCTTTTGTTTCGATGGAGTTTGCATCTATGCATACATAGTTGTTGCATCAACAAGGACGAAGGACTAACAAACAATGAGGCAAGTCCAGACGGGCGTAAAACTAGAAAACTGAGCTGGAAAAATATTATATACTGAAATTTATTCTTCTTTGGTGTTTGGTATCATTTTCACGGATTTTAGCAAATCCTCGAACGGCAAAGAGAGGAGAGGACATGAAATTACGAGTAGTTGCTGGTGCTGCCAAATTTTTTAGTTAGGTTTTTTTTTTGAGTTCATTCGTCGACAAGCACTTTACATCATATAATGCATTCCCTTCTACTGCACACAGGATAGGCAGTTCCTGTAACAACATTTTATTACCGTGTCCTTGCAGAGAGCACAGAGAAATTTAGTATTATTCGGATTCGTCCTCAGTTGATTTTTGCCCGACCGGAGAGTGTAAATATACCTTCACAGCCAGTGTGTCCTTTTTGGTTTCGTCTGACTGAAAAATGTAGATCGAATCGTGTCCTGTAACCGCTATATTGCAACCATAGCCCCCCCACCCCCGAACCGTCTACGTGGTTGCAACAATTCGGATTGCAATTTTCCGTTGTGTTTGGCTGTGTTAACAAAACCGTAAAACGAGGACAACTCCTCCTCGCCTGGTATAACAATGAGGCACATTCTACAGCCCATGAGGCTAGTTCTATACCGTGTCCAATGGTTTCGGCGGTGTAACTGTGTGCCAGGATTTTGAGAGACTTTCAGATTTGGATTTAGTTTTTGGTTGGGCTTTGTTTGGTGATAAGATTCCTGGCGGGCATAGTCGAATAAAAAAAAAAAGTTTGATTGTTGTTTTGGCAGGATGCCTGAAGGTCTGGAGAGTTGATTTCGCCTTTTTTTTCGACGGGAAAGAGAGACGTTTTATGATGATACGCTAGGATTGGAGAGGAGAATTTTTAGAGGCAAATGTTTGGCTATTCAGTAGGTCATGAGCAGTTTTAATCAGTGACAGTGACAAATTGCAGTGTGTGGAATCGTTTGACCATGAAAAGTTGTTTAGATTGTTTCGCCATTTGGTGTATGATGTGATGGCGATAATTTGATATTCCAAGGTTTTAGGTACTACTTAGTCATTGCGTTGCTTGTGGGTACAAATATTGGGATGATGCAGTTTGATTAATTAGGTTCCAAAACCGACAACCAACGTGGCGTTTATACTCTGCCATGGACCAGTATCCTTGGAATCTTGAAGAACACAAATTTTCGGACGATTTATGGTCCTGCCAGTGTTGGTGGGCATATGGAGAAAAACATACACATAAGCTCGTAGGGTCTTCGAATCTAACACAAGATTCAGTTGCATTGGAATCGTAAGGATTGCTGGCAAAGGGTCATAGTGACTGAAGATAGAGTAAATAAGTTTACTCTGAAGCACTCTGATGTTGACAATGACAGGCCAAGAGTTTCTTATTCTGGCTCATCTCTGAAAGTCGCGCAGAATTCCTATCAAGGGATGCACATTTTCTGATCATTCGTACTTTGAATACGCTGTCCATTAAAGTATGATGGTAAGTCTACTGCAGTATAGTCCCTCACTAGGTTCCCTCGCGTACAAACCTCTGCAATGTCTCAGCAGTACGACAATACTTCCTTGTTGGCGGTGAATTTAATGCCAAACATATCCACTGGGGATCTAGGTTAACAACAACAAACGAAAAAAGGCTTTATCAAGCAGGTCGCGACTACAACTGTGAATTCTTGTCCTCTGGTTGCCTACATACTGGCCTTCTGATCCTAACAAATTACCAAACCTTATTGACTTTTGCGTAGCAAAAGGTATTTAACGAAATCAGACAAGAGTTGAAGGTAAATGATTTATTGTCAGATCATACTCCAGTGATCTTGTCACTAAGTGAAACGGGAGAGCAGGAAGAACGTAGTCCTAAGCTTGGTCTGAATTTAGAGAAAAGCTATAAAGTTTTACAAACCTGAGATCTCCTATGGAAACAAATGAGGAAATTGACCATGAAGTGGAACAATTCATTGCTCGTTCGTGGGTGCAAAGGTTTCGCTAAACTTCTTCAGCTCTGAACACCCCTCAGCCAGGGCCCAGAAGATCATCACGGAGTACCGAAAACCTTCGGGAGGTGGAACGAAGTTTGCGTGAAAATCCAAGTATCTAAGTGCGGAAAAGAGCAGCTGCTTTGGGACTTCCAAAAACTATCGTTTATGAATTTCTACAGAAAGACTTAAAATGTCACCCTTTTAAAATTCAATTGGTGCAAGAACTTATGGATAATGACTTTAATTTACGCAAAAACTTTTGTGAAACATTGTTGGAGAGATTTCACACTGTGAATTGCATCTTCTGGAGCTTCGAGGGCCACTTCTACCTGAATGGGCATGTAAATAAGCAAAACTGTCGCTACTGGGCTCCACGAAAATATAATCCACGACTTAAATACCAACGGCCTTTACATTGCCCAAAAATTTGGTGTGTAGCGCGCCTTATCGACGAACGGAGTCATCGGAACCTTTTTTTAATTCCAGAGAATAAGCGATAAAAGTGAACAGCGAAAAATAGGGGATACTTCCCCTAACGGGAACGGGAACCCCTAACTGATTCCTTTCTTACTGAGGTGTGTTATATCCGGTATCCTTGGCGATCACAGAATTTTCAGTCATAACCTCGCTGCAGCAGCGGCAGTGGCAGAGGAAGTGTTCTATGTCTATATCTTCATCCTCCTCCTCACAGTTGGCACAGATTGTGGTATCAGCAATTGTTGTGTCCTGTTAAAAGTCCCACCATCAATCTCAACTATGTTCTGCTTGAGTTTAAAGCTCTTTTTGCTGTGTTGTTACTTGTAACCACTTTACACATATCTAGATTTGTTCAGTTATTGAACTCCTGTCGTATCTTCTCATTGATTATCGGTTTAATAGTTATCAGAGGGACCCCATATTGTCTTTTCAGGATTCAGTTCTATGTTACTCACTCCTTTCCTTGCCAGTTCATCTGCCTTTTCGTTTTCCGGTACACCTTCATGCCACGGTACATATATAAGACGGACCCTTTTGCGTCTGGCAAGTAAGTTAAATTTAGTTTTGCACTCCCTCACTAGTCGTGATTTCGACATGGGGTTTGTGATGAGGAGTTTTAGCAACTTTCTTATCAAACCCGTGGTTTCATCAGGATGGGGCGACTCCGCATACCACTAGAACTTCCATGAACTTCCTGCATTAATATTTCCCACCAAAATTGATCAGCTGCTTTTGAGATGTCCCGTGGCCACCGAGGTCTCCAGACTAACCCCCATGGATGTCTTTCAGTTTTAGCAATGTACATAAGTACTATCCATTGCTGAGGGTTTTGGTTTGGCTTAAGAGACAGAAGGCAGCATTGTGGTATGGAAGCATTAAATTCCACTCTGTTTGTTGAACTCCATTTGATTATGCTGTCCAGGTCGGGATTTAATGTGTTTAACATATGTTTTTCTTTCTCTACTACGGCTGAAGAGTAAGGACGTTAGTTAGGGAACGAATATGAGCAACTGAGGATACTGTTATCAGCGAAGAAATGGATTGGAAAGAGAATCGGAGACAAAGCAGAGCCTTGGGGGACACCAACATTTATATGGTGAATTGCAGACTTGAAGCCATTCAAAATAACTTGCATTGAATGCCCCCAAAGGTAATTTCTAATCCATTTAAGAAGAGACTAATCGACGTCATATGCACACATTTTTGACAAAAGAGCCTGATGCCTAACTCTGTCAAATGCCTTTGAAATATCAGGCGCAACCATCTTAGTTTCGTCGAAGTGATGGAGAGATTGGTTCTACTTCTCGGTGAGATATGCCATCAAATCACCAGTGGACCTGTTGCTACGAAAACCATACTGCCGGTCATTAAGGAGTTTTCGTGAATTTAGATATTTCATAAGCAGCTGACGTTCCATGACCTTAGAAAGAAGGGACGTAAGTGCAATGGGTCGGTAATTGGACAGGGAGGAAAATTCGCCTTTTATAGGGATGGGCTGGACAAATGCTGTTTTCCATCTACTCGGAAAGAGCCCTGAAAAGTAGGATAGACAGAAAAGCTTAGGCAGATGTTTTGCCAGCAAAGACGAACGCCTCTTCAAAACTATGGGCGGGATACCATCTGGACCAGTGGATTTGTGTGTGTTAAAACCTTCGAGTACTCCTGCAACTCTAGCACTCCTGCAAGTATTTAAAATTAAAGAAAGTTAAACAAAAATATACGTTACTGCTGCTTTCGCCAAACTCCAAAGAACGGTCTGTCTCGGCTACTTGGGAGCTTTCCCCAGTACGCCTGGCTCTGCTCTAGACAGCTTGATGAACCCCCCTCCACTTGATATTTATATCATGGGATGTATACTCAGAGCCATCATCCGTTTAAAAAAAGGTTTTATTCTGCCACGATTCGCACTGGAGTTTTATTGACGTTGCGCGACGATTATCCTACGACGATTATCTTCATGGATATGCCGTCTGATACAATGATACCTGAACTATGCCCGCGGTGCAAATTTAAAGTCAACTTTCCTCATGTACAGGATTGGCTTTGGCCGGAGTCTGAGCCATGAAAGGAATGTAGTAGCAGGATGGCTCTAAAACTGGACAGGGGTCCGGTGCTGGCCTTGCTCAATCCTTTAACCACTTCCAAAACAATTCGAGAATGCAAAACATCCTTGAATTCGGTCGGAAGGCTGAACTCACTGAATCTTGTTTGTGTCCCAGGACACAAAGGGGATAACAGGAAATGTGAACTTACTAGACAAGGCTCAGAAGAGAATTTCTCTTGACATGAACCCACGTCGGGTTTGCCAACGTCCTCGGTTAGGCCTTCCATTGACGACTGGGTTTTCAGTGAACACAATCGAAGGTGGTAGACTAAACGAAAATGTGTTTGAGTTCTTCAGTAGGGTGTACCCGCCACGACAAAAAAAAAATTAATGAAGAGATAGGTATAAGCTGAAAGCTTTGTTACAAATTGTTTAATGCATCAAAAGTCCAAATGATCATTAAATACACATTTATTACTGTCCAAATGTGATGTATGTACTCAAGTCAGCAAACCTAAATTAGCTTTTGTCACAAAGTATGTCATCAATTCGCATCAGCCTATCTAATCTTAATCCCTTCATGGTTGATAAATCTCGCATAACAATCCCTAATGTATGCTCGAAAGGTTGATTTCCCTAGGCCCATTAGGCCGCCGTTCATAAATTAATTAATTGTATATCCATCAAACAGTCCCTCGAAATACACCTCTTCATACATTCCTTCCTCATTAAGGCATTAAAAATATATTTTTATAGCTAAATTGGTGCCACTATAAATCATCTCTACTACACTAAGTCTAAGCGATTCACATACCGAACCTACTACGATCTAAAAATCATCCACCACCGTCGCGCCGTGCCGCTTGGAGTATGACATTTCGGCAGCCATAATGTACTAATTACCCTCAACCACAAAGATTACAATCTGCCAATTTATCACTTCGTTTCACGCAATCCTTAGTGAAATGGAGCGAGCACGCCCAATATTTCTTCATCCTCCCACTAAATCAGCTGCTCCCCCATATCAACAGCAAATCCCAGGACTATTGTATACGAACACACTGGCACGAGACCGCAAAAAGGAATCCGAACACGAAAAATCGAGATTAGCGAAATATTTTTGGGCGGTTTTTCGTCCTAATAATCATCGTATGTACGAGTATGTATGTGAGAATAAATAAACAAATTTTGTCAACAACCCTTCGCCACTTGAGATATTCTTGGGCTCGACACAAGCAAAAAAAAAAGGATCTGTCGTGTGACGCTTATCGAGTTAATATACCGTCGCTGTTCTGCGTAGCCTTCATCTACATTACCACCTCCTACTCTTCTCACACCTTTAACTCTGTCTCTGTGGGCTGACAAAAACTGATAAATATTTAATTATCCTTGCCACTCTATTGTAGCGTTATCCTAAAAGCCCTAGGCGAGAGATGCCTGGCATCGGTTCTGGGGTTATCCCCCCGAGGTGAGGCAAAGAAAATTATTCAGACCGGTGTGTGTATGGAAGGAATATATACATATGTACATATTTACATGGGGATTGTTGTTGACAATAATTTAAGGATCACACAGAGTGATTTTTGCGGTCCAAAGTCGATTGCCAGAGTTAAATGTGAGTAATGACAACATGTCAGGGAACTGACATGGTGACTGTGCCGGGGGGAAAAATGAGAAAAGTTTCGCGCGGATTTTGACGGGGATTATTATTCCGAAGTTGTAGAATATTTAAAATTCGTCCTTTCGACCAATGGATCGTAAATATTTTAAAGCATTTTATCATCCGCCATCACGACTGTGACCCATAAAATTCAAATTTATGAAATTAGCTACCCACACGATATTACTCGTATTTGTTGCCTTCTTGGAATTTCCGTCGTGTTATTTATTCCTTTCACTACTTGACAGGGTATGTACAGTGTGTTGTACAAAATTTGCTAGCTCATGGTAGGTCCTGTAAAATAGGGAAATGAAATCAAAAGGATGGGTTTCAGGCACACCAAAAAAGGTCAATTCGAATCTTATTTCTAGGCATTCATCGCCTAGAGTTCTACAAAACGATTGCTGATTTCGAGATGCCAAACGCTTATGTAGACATACCACATAAAGCAGTCAGCCACGTCATTCCTTTAATGATTTGTTGGTTCACACATGTTTTGCACAAGTGTGTCCATTTGCTCGGTTACACAGACAAGTAAAAGACCCCAGGAGAACCATCATCCTATCGCCCAATATGCCTATTAGACACCATGGGAAAGATCCTCGAGAAGATAATCTATAATAGATTACTCGCAGTAGCAGAAGAGAAAGAAGCCCTCTCAGATCACCAATTTGGCTTCAGAAGAGCACGATCTACTGTTATTGCTATAAGAGCGGTAGTCGATGTCGCCAAAGGTGCTATCGAAGGGGAAAGAAGGCTCTACGGCACAAAGGAGGATTGTGCTGTAGTAACGCTGGACGTTAAAAACGCATTTAACTCTGCGAACTGGTCGTTCATTAAAAGATCACTCGCCAGGATGGATACGCAATATTACCTGCTACGGATATTGACGAACTACTTCAACAACAGGAAGCTGAGGTACAATACCGATGAAGGGGTAAAATACTACAACGTAACTGCGGGAGTTCCACAGGGATCAGTTTTAGGGCCACTATTGTGAAACATCATGTACGATGGAGTCCTACGATTAGCGCTATCTGGCGGAGTAGCGATAATTGGATTCGCCGATGACATTGCAGTCGTGACAGTAGCTAAACAGATCCGTGCAGTAGAATCAGCTACAAATGAAGCAATTGCCCGGATAAAAGATATCCGCCGGACTAGAACTAGCTGACCATAAAACAGAAGCTGTTCTTATAACCAGCCGAAAAGCCGTCGAATTTGCCAACTTTCAGGTTGGTAACCAAACCATCAGGTCAAAAGAGGCAGTTAAATACCTTGGAGTAATGCTGGACAACAGGCTACGGTTTAAAACGCATGTTGATTTTGTTACCAAGAAAGCATCGCAAATGCAGGGAGCCCTCTCGCGTGTCATGCCTAACATCGGTGGACCTGGATACGCTCGAAGGATTCTACTCTCTAGAGTTATCACCTCAGATCTGCTATATGCCGCCCCAGTCTGGGCAGAGGCACTGAGGACGAAGGAGACCATACATACTCTGTGCGCTACGGACAATCAGCGGCTTTCGAACCATCTCTGACGAATCTGCATTTGTCATAGCTGGAATGGTCCCCATCGATATTCTTGCAGATGAAATGCTGAGGATATATAACAGAAGAGCATTGAGTCATCACGACGCCACTGGTATCAAGGTGATAACAATTGAAGAAAGGGCAGCGTCAGCAGCTATGTGGCAAGCTCGTTGGGCTAATACAACAAAAGGCAGATGGATATACAAACTTATACCGACAATCCAAGACTGGATAAGTCGAAAGCATGGAGACTGCAACTATCATCAAACGCCGTTCCTGTCTGGCCACGGTGGCTACCGCAAATATCTACACCGATTTGGGCACGACAACTCACCATCCTGCCCGGAATGCCCAGCTGAAGATGAGGATACGGAGCACGCAGTGTTTTACTGCACACGTTTCATGGCATGGAGAATTACTCTGCCAAGTGCGTCATTACTCCTCGACCATATGTTACGGTCGGAAGAGAATTGGATGAATTGGTAACAACTCTACAAAAAGAGCAGCGGAGAATAGAAAAGCTAAGAAGAGCAACTGAAGCAGCGGAAGAAGCTGACACAAGAAGTATAGCATAACTGCTAACCAGCCCCGCGAAGCAATACCTAACGGCAGTCCCGCGGGGAGAGTGGGTGAAGTGTGTAGGGTGTGTGTTTAGTACGTAGGCGTATTCCTGGCATCGATTACTCAGGTTTGCGAATCGTGCATGCTAGTAGCACTCGGGCTATTAGTATCTATGAAGATTACACATCCCTGGCGCAATCCAAAAAAAATAAAAATAAATAAAAAAATTGACAGTCTAACCGCGGATGCGGTCCAGAGAGCCCCAGTGGTTATGGGAGGCGACTTTAATGCATGGGCCACAGAAGACACGAAAGAGAGAGGGCATGCCTTATTTGAAACATTCGCTCCCCTAGCAAAATTTACCGGAAGTAGGTTCCATCATCGACATCACCCTTGTGAGTAACTGCATCTCCTGAAAAGAATAGTGTGGAGATTCAGTGACAAATCAAAGAAAAGAAACCAGTCCAGCTCCTAAAACTTGCGGGTCCAAATTGGAATGACAGATGTTTCGATAAGGACATATTCGAAGAGATGCTTGAATGGTGAAGCGGAGACACTCGCGCATCGCCTAACAGGCGTCATCACCACAGCATGCGATGCATCAATGCTTAGAAGGACAAATAGTAGGAAGGCAACACTATGTTACTGGTGGAACGAGCAAATAAGGATACTTCGGGCAAAATGCCTACAAGCCCGGCGCAAAATCCAGCTACTAAGAAGGAGGGCAGACTTTTAACAACGCCCGGACACCCTTAGACTAACGAGAAGCAAGTTAATGCTACATGCTTTAAGCGTCTATGTTAAGAAGCTGACATTAATCCATGCTGCTCCGCATACAGAATGGTGATGACGAAACTGAAGGGTTGTAGGATCCTTCCAATTACATGTCCAATAATGCTGAGATCCATAGTAGAGCACCTTTTCCCCAATGTCCGGAACAAACGAGAACCAGACAACGTACTCTAGGTAAACCCGTCTTTGACGACCTGAGGATTGGAGTCCTCATCCTCTACCTGAACTCGACACAGTTCAGTATATGTATATAACATCGCAACTGTAAACTTAACTTCTCTTATGTGCAGAGTCATAAGAGAAGTCAATCCAGAGGATATCCCATTAATTACTATGGAGGAGTGGCTAAAGGCATGCAGCAAGATAGGCGACCATAACGCGTCCGGACCCGACGGCATCCCGAATAAGGCATTAACAGCGGTCGTCAAAAGAGACCAGACTTCTTCATAGCGATAATGCAGAAGTGTCTCCAAGAAGGAACCTGAGAAATAGAAAATACTGCATTTGGTCCTGCTATCAAAAGGAAAGAAGGCTCCAGGAGAATCATTGTTCTATCGCCCAATATGCCTATTAGATACCACGGGAAGATCCTTGAAAAGAATAAATTACTCGCACTCGCAGAATAGAAAGGAGCTCTCTCAGACCACCAATTTGTCTTCAGAAAAGAGCGATATAAAGTTGATGCCATAACAACGGTAGTTGATATAGCTGAAGGTATCATCGGAGGTGAAAGATGACTCAACGACACAAAGGAGTACTGCGCAGTGACAGCGCTGGACGTTAAAAACCGATTTAACCCCGTGAACCGGTCGTTCATTAGAAGATCACTCGCCAGGATGGATACGCCATATTACTCGCTGCATATAGTGACGAACTATTTCAACAACAAAAAGCTGAGGTACATTACCGATGAAGGGGTAAATACTACAACGTCACTACGTGAGTCCCACAGGGATCGGTCTTAGGGTCGCTACTTTTTTTTTTTTTTATAATTTGCACGAGTCAAAGTGGATATGAATACCCTTATACTCATTTTTTAGGACACGGGCGTTTTGTGGAAAGGGATAGAGAGAAAGACAGATTGCTGTAGTTGGTTTGAAACTCAGGTGGTATTAAGTTTCAGTGAACTTCAAGGGTGACGTCCAGATAACTGGGGAGTATTTTTGTTTTGCTGTTATTGCCGTTGCTTATGATTCACTGTGGAACATCATGTACGACGGAGTCCTACGATTAACGCTGTCCCACGAAGTAACGATAATTGGATTCGCTGATGACATTGCCGTCGTGACAGTATCTAAACAGATCCATAAAGTCGAGACAGCTAAAAATGAAGCAATTGCTCGTAAAACAGGAGCTGTCCTTACAACCAGTCAGAAAACCGTAGAATTCGCTCCTTTTTCTTTTTTTCTTCTTCTCTTTTTCTTCTTCTTTGTTTGCTTCGGAGTAGCCTCGGAATATTCACCACTGCCATTAAACTCGGTAGCGGTAATCTCGTCTTAACTCAATTTACGAAGTTTTTGCCCCTTTTTAACCCCATTTTCTGGATACGATGTTCTCACGTAAAGGGTGACCAGATAGCAATGATGGATTTTCCAATTGTAGCTGTCAAAGCTACCAATGACATCCAGATGTCAAAATATTCAGTAAGGTTTGCCATTTCATCATGCATCGTTTGACGCTTCCCGAATGTGTAGAAATTATTAAAAAATATTTCGTCGTGAGGTCGGTGGTCATCATGGCTTCAGTGCGCAGGCAATTCGTTGCACCGTGAAAAAGTTTGAGCGTGAGTACAGTCTTTTGGATCTTAAGCCACCAACCAGACAGGGATCGGTGCGAAGTGAAGAAAACATATCCGCCGTAGCGGCCATTATCGAAGAAGACCCAGAAATGTCGATTCGGCGCCGATCAGCTGAATTGGGCATCGCCAGAGAGTCAGTTGGATTTGGGCCTATATTCGTATAAGATTGTGCTGACGCAAGAATTGAAGCTGAACGACCAAAGACAATGCCGTGAGTTCGCTTATTGGGCGCCGGATTTTGGCCAAAAAATGATTTCGCTCAGCCGCTATGTCAACAAGCAAAATTGCCATTATTGGAGCGACTACAATCCACAAGTGTTCGAGCAAGCGTCAATGCATTCACAAAGATTGACTGTTTGGTGCGGATTATGGCACGGCGGCATCATCGGACCTTATTTCTTTCGAAATGAGGAAGGAGACACCGTTACCGTCAATGGTCCTCGGTATAGAGCGTTGTTAACCGACTTTCTGTAGTCAGAGCTCGACAACATCGATATATCCGAGCTGTGGTTCCAACAAGACGGCGCTACATGCCATGCAAGCGATGCAACGCCGAAGTGGTGAAGGAGAAATTTGGCGACTGGGTCATCTCACGGCGAGCGTTGACACCCTTCTTAGTCTACGCTAATAAACCGACTACTTTGGATGAGCTCGAGGCCAACATTCGAGATGCTATTGCCGGAATAACGCCGCACATATTGGACCGAGTCATCAAAAATTGGACCGACCGTTTGAAGCTGAGGAGGCCATTTAAGTAATGTTTTATTCAATACATAATGGCATGAATGTAGCTTCAAAAAAACGTAAGTCAATCAAGTTGATATCTCAAACTGTTGTTGTTTTATTTAAATTTGTTTGCCTGTCGTTTTTATCTGGTACCCTATATAATAGGCTTCTTTTGATTTACTTCCAACCGTGGTCTTTCGTTTATAATTCTGTAACTGGTTTTTCCTGCAATTCGTCGAACATATGTTCTTCATTTCCGTGGCTTGGAATTTACTCCGATCGAGGCTTTCTCTCGACTTGTCCTCTTTGGAAAACCACATCACTTTACTTTTGTTTGCAGTCATAGTCATTCCCTTCAGTTTTAAACCATTGGACCATTCGTCCATTGCTGTAAATTTACTGGGCTATAACTATGTCGTTTGCGTATAGTAGAAATTGTAAGTAGACATGACGAAGTCTCCATATTCTATGTCTTTTGCTTGTCTTTGTTATTTCATCCAGAAATAAGTTCAAGTTCAGGGGCTCAAATTATCTCCTTTCCTATTACGAAAGCTGTTGATCTCTCCCTCTCTAGCATTATATGTATTACTCTCAGGGACATTCTTTGTGTCAGGGACACATGTTGCCTTGCCACACTCTCATATGCCGCTTTGAGGTCAACAAACGCAAGGAAAAGATCTTTTCCCTTAAATAAATAAATAAATATTTTGGTGCTAACAGCCCAATGCAGGATCTGGCCTCACGAATGGTTGGGACCTACGATTTTATGATGTTTCCGGAGGGCAATTTGTTCGATTGAGAGAAGCTTCTCATGACAATTTGTACTCTCGGATGTTTCTCAGACGTTCGCGAGAGGTGGGACCGTGAGAAAACTTTTTATGTTTTTTATTTTTGTGTTTTCCTGGATTCGAACCTTGAACCTCTCGCTCAGTGATCACGCACTTAACCACTGAGCCACGGCTCCCACGACTTTTTTCCCTTAGCGATCCATTTTCCATGATGGCTCTTAATGTATAGAAGTGGTACTGCGTTTGTCTACCTGGTCATCTTCCACCACTCTCCTGAGCGGCTTTTCTAAAATTATTTGTACAACTTACGAGTATACACCATAGATGAGAGATTAATCGGCCTGTAGTTGTTGCAATCGTAGCTGCTACCATTTTTGTGAATTGGTATTACGAGTATGAGGCTTTCCTTCCAATCGTTGGGTATCCTTATTTTCTTCCAATGTATTTTGAAACAGATTGGTTCATCTGCTTCATCTGCGGCTATTCCATTAGTTTCGGCAGCTTTTCGAATTTCCTTCGTGTATATGTATTTTTCTTTAATTTTCTCATCCGTATGTCCGTCTTCTTCTTCTAGATACAGTCCGTATAACATTCCTTCCTCTTCTGGGCTCATTTCATCTTTTTTTAAATGTTGTCTGGATACTGTGTCCGCCACGTATCTAGGACTTTCTTCTTTTCTATAATAAAATTGTCACCATCCTTGTTGCTTTACGAATTTTCTCCTTAAAATTTTAACTATTTTCCAGAATCCTTTGGTATTCCTTTCATTGGAGTTTTCTTCTAATTCGTCCTAAATACTCGAGGCATAACGTTGATCAAGTATTGACACCAGATCAGGTCCTCTTCTAAATATTGTGGTGTATATAGGAATATCCGCGTCATTAACTTTTTTTTATGAGCAAATACATATAAATTTCTAATTACTTTTCGCGGCCAAAACACCACAATGTCAAAGTTTCTGTTTACTTGGACATCTACCCTCTAAGAAGCTTATTCGAATGTCCCCCTCTAAGCCAATGTAGTCCTTCTTGTTATACCTACTTTCTAAAATGCCCGGATAATAATTTCCCCATAATAAATTTCCAAATGACTTCCTACTCTCCAGCGGGGTTATACCTGAAGGAGGCTCACCTCCTATACTAGGGCCCAGCCCCATCCTCTTCATAGGGAGAAAGGACCGCGAACATTAAAATTTTCCATAAATGTTCATGGAAAGAAACTTAAATCAATTTTCAGAGCCATAAATTCTCAAGAAAATTTCCATTTCAAATTGAAATTTTATTATGTTCCTGAAGATTATTGCTGTTGGTGTTGTACTCGTAGGACCTGGTGGTAATGGTAGTAGGGATTGAGGTTATTCCTGCGATAGGATGCCACTGATTTTTTACCTTAAACAAACACACACACCGTTGATATGCATTTGTCGTACGACGATGATGACGAAGATTGCTCCAATTTTACATCATCAAGGACACTTTTTTTTTTAGTTCATAGTTCATCAGGATATAAAATGATTTCGTATTTTTTTGAGATTTTTATTAGTATTGTTGCCCTGCGTGAAATTCTATTGGATAAGCAATGCTTTAGCTCACTCCAGGTGCCAGGAAGCTATGCTCCCTCGGGGTGTGTTTATCTCGGCAGGGGAGAAAGCTCTATAAATCGCATTCCATTCAGACATATTGACACCTAAAGAGTGCTGAACACATACAATTTTGTGATGCAATTATGAGGTGGAGAGGAAATTGAAACACGAATTGCGGTTAGTGGGTCAATAGGAGTCTATAATGCAGGTGATTTGGGAAATGTATTTAGTTTTAGGCATACCATACTTTGCAGCAAGGAATTTATTGTTATGACGGATTCAAGTGTCGTCTTTGTAAGTCTTTAACTGGTGGATTTTTCAATCCTTAAAAATATCATCGCATTTTTAATTTAGCTTAAGGGCTTTGGACATCTGGCGTCCCAACGCCTATTCTGGCGATGTATATCGAATAGTCTCTCTATAAGAACAACATTCGAAAATTTTATAAAAACAAAATATTCGTGTTCTGCCTTCTGAATTATTGAACCGATTTTGGTGAATTTTTTTGTTGGCTAGAAGACTTTTTGAAAGCATCGAGATACCTTTGCCGAGATACCTTTGCCTCCAATGTAAGCTCAAATTAAAGATTTTCGGATTCTGATCAAAGAGCTCTTTTCAACTATATGGCATATGCATTATGCTAGTGCTAGAGAGACATCTTTAATATAACGGTTTCCTCTAAAAATGTCCCGACAGGTGGTGCAGAAGGACGCCGAGAACAATGGGGGTTTCGTGGTCTATTCACAGAATCATGTAAACGTGCCAAACAATTGGCAGTTCGACTTAAACCTGCAACTCATGCTACTCCAGATAGTGTGAGAAATCCAGTCTCCGATACTCAGGAACTAGTAAGATAGCTCTTGCTTTCAAATGGGCATCAGTTAGGTAGATAGTGTGGAGAGCACTGGTTTAGTTAAGCTAGATATATATAGAAATGATAGTTCTGTGTACTTTAGAAGCAATTCATCGACACAAATCCAAACACGAGTCGAATTGGAAAATATAGTAGGGCAGAACGGGACAGGTATAATACGAAAGGTGATATTTTTCGTCCAGCTTTTGAGTTGCGCGGTGAACCATCACACAGTGAAAAACAAGAACTAAAAGTTCAACAAGCTCCTACCACGGCGAATAGAATGTGAACTTTACAGCTCATTGATCCTTCCAGGTCCAATATACGATAAGAGCCCTGCGTATGAAGAGGGCTAATGAGGAAGATGCAGTAGCGAATCTAATGATCTATACAAGGAGATGAATGTAGTCCCATTGTGAGAGCTAGTAAGCTAGAGCTGCAAGCAAAGCTCGTGGAAAACTGCAGTGTCTCAAGCAGAGACTTTACGTGTAGGAAGCTTTATAAATAAAAAAATAAAGAAGAAAGTTTTCACATTGTGTGGTAGCTAGTACGGCATTATGCTAAGGTATGTGAGCGAGTGGGTGGCCTGTCATTACTACTCAGGTAGGTTCCATTAAGCCCATTATTGATAACCCCGGTAATCTTTAATAAAACCATTCAGTTAGATATATGAACCCCAGGCAATCCCTCACCTCAACCTTACGCAAGACTTTCAGCTCCTTGATAAAGCCACTGGCAAGAGTTCCCAATCTTTATTTAACTAAAGCAAGACATGTGCAAAGCAAATGCCAAAGAGATTCAAACTATTCTTGGTCCCTGCAGTGTTGACAGTTCCTGTTACATCGGCTTAAAATACCAACACTATAATCATTTATAATCCAAAAGGAACACAGTTGGTCCCTAAATATTCACATAGGCCTCTAGTTTCTGTACCAATGTCTATTTTTAATCCAACAGTATATTCCTAACCACTTCTGTGGGGAAGTTTAGCAGATGAGGAGCCTGTGCACGTTGGCTTTGAATGTTTGAAGGTTGTAGTGATGGGGAAATACAGAGCCTGGTAGATCATTCCACATTCGTGACGTTCGGCTTATAAACCTAATATGTACGCATGTTCCAATGGAGGAAAAGGACGACGTCATCAAAGAATGCTTCTACGAGCTCCTCAGTCCTCTATGAGCAGTGTCCTAAGTACCACAATAAAATCGTGCTTAGCGATTTCAACGCCAAAATAGGGAATTAAGGCACTTTTTGTGCCTATTATGCATCAGAATGCATAGCCTGCACGTGTCTGGAAACGGACGACTTCGCAACAAAACATCGTCGTAGCAAGTAAACGCTTCCTTCATCTCAACATCCACAAGACCACATTGCGATCTCCTGACCATAACACGAAAAACCAAATAGATCACATCGAGATCAACGGAAGGGACGAATCCAGTATTTTGGACGTTCGCAATAGTTGCAATCGATAGAGACTACCAGAACCTATGCCGACCGAGTTTCCCTTAACCTCTCCAGAATCGCCGTATCACCAGCAGAAAGTGCAGAAGACCAGTGGTAGCGCTGCCAGGAAGCCATCAGAAGTGTCGCCTCTAATGTGTTAGATTTCACAGGCGACAACAAAGAAGAAACAGAAGAAACCCGTGGCTTGATTAAGAATCCCGGAGAGCGCGTTCAGTCAAACAAGAGGTATATCTTGCGATGCTACATGCACAGGCGAGAACTGAAAAGAAACGGCTTGTGACACTTATACCAGAAAAAAAATAGGGAATATGAGAAGTATGCAGTCGATTCGGAATGAGAGTAGTAATGAGGTTCGATAAACCCGAACCGAAGCATGCAAAGACGAACACGGCGATGACGATCAACATTCTGCTCTCAGGCAGGATGAACCATTCAATATTGACGATGACAGACGAGAATCCCGTCTACTTGATCGGATGAAGTGAAAATACCCATATTTAAGCTTAAATCCAACAAATCTGCGGGAACCCTCGGCCTAGCCGCCGATCTTTTCAAAGGTAGAGGAAATGAATTTGTAAGGAGCACGCACCAACTCACCTGTAAAATTTGGTCCTATGAAAGCATGCCTGACAAATAGTTTTTCAGAATCAATCTCAAGGGAGACCCTCTTAAATGCACCAACTGCAGACAAGATCTTGTCTGCCTCATTATGTGAGCACTTAAAACCGATCGCTAACAACCTAATAGGTCCTTATCAGTGCCGTTTTCGTCCGGGAAAGTCTGCCATCGTCCAAATATTCGCATTACGGCAGAAGAAAACTCTGGAATTCTAAATCGATACCTTTTTATCGATTTTAATGTCGCTGATTCTAAGGGCTAAGAAGTAGCAAAGCCTTCTCATGAGCAAGTAAAGAAACCACTAAACATCCCGGGGCTTATGCCCTGCATAAAGCGTATATAGGGTTCCACAGCAGTGGGCCAAGGACTGAGCCCTGCAGTACTCCGCCAGTGATCTTGTGTTCCTTGCGGCAGCGATCGGTATTGTATACGAAATTTCTGCGCCTAAAGAAGTAGTCTATAACAACGTCTATGAGATATTTTGGTACTTGCATCGCTCTGAGCAATTGTAAGATGTGACTCCAGTTTGTCATATTGAAGGCGATTTTTATGTCGAAATAGGTAAGCAGTACTTTTTGGAACCGCCTCTCCATCTCTTTCTTGTAAAGCCTCTTGTGTCGTTTTAACTGATTGCGTTTGTTGTTGAGCGCTCTTTCCGAAAACCGTATTGGTGTACCGAAAGTCCTCCAGATTCTTGAATTACTACCTCTAGCCAGTTGCAAATGATTCACTCCAAGATTTTGCCAGTCGTATCTAACATACAAAGCGGGCGTTATGATGATGGTTCATCTGGACGTTTGTTACCTTTGAGAAGAACCACTAGGTTTTGTCCGAGAAGACTCCTTTCTTCGAGTTGTAGATGTTAATGAACATGTCTGGGCTTGATTTTATTGCTGTCTTGAGTGCTATATTTGGGATACCACCTGGTACAGGTGCTTTTTTATCTTCAATTTCATTGCAGATCTCGAATATTTCCTCTGCGGTGATCACTCGGACTGTTGGTGTTTCCACTGTGGGATCATTCGAGAATGTGTTCTCTTGTTGATAGGGGAATAGTCCGACCACGATGATGTGTAAAAACTCTGGGCAGGTGAAAATCTGCGGCTACCGCTATTCCACTTTTCTTCATGATTTGGTAGGCTCATCCCAAAGGATTTGTGTCAGTTTCATCAACAAATTCGGCGAAACACTTCCATTTGCTCTTGAATATGACTGTTTTTTCCTACCAAGCAGCTAGTTACGTACGTATTGTCCATAATCGAAGCGGCACTTCGTCTAGAAAACGTGGGTTTATTTCCGCTGTTTACTAGTACCACGCCTAGTGCTATGAAAGCCACCAGTAGACTTCTTCCTCGTCTGTATGTTTCTCTGCATCCCAGCGGACTATGCATTAAGGCATCGTTTACAAGTCTGTCCAGTAGCTCTTCGAACTCTGCTATCGATAGGCTTGGCGGTGCATAACAGTTCTATAAATATATATGCCGTCGATCTTTGCCCATATGAAACCATCTTCTGGTGTTGGGATTGTCTCTTGAAAGGCGGTTTTCCCGCAGATTCATATGGCAGATTTCCCCGTAGTGTCCGTTGTCCACGAGTTTGCATCCATATCCTTGTGGCTAGAGAGACATGTTGGTTGATGCCAGGTCTGCGGAGGACTGTAAGAGCTATTTAAAGTAAAGTAAGCATCCACATCCATTTCCCTCAAAGGACGACGGTAGCTACATTATTTTTCCAAGGGCGTTTAATATGACTTTCCTTTATAGAATAATATACGTATTATTCTGTCAGTCAAATTCCCATAAACAATTCCAACCTTCAGCTGTTTGAGCTCACGCAATGTATGTATCTGTCGTGGACCATAATGTAGAGGTAATACAAACATTTGCTTACGAAATTGGTTGCTGCAAATTATTGCTTAACAAATACGACAATATGCTCCACATACGAGTACTGTGAGGTATAACCTATAATAGCTCAATCAATGAAATTATCCTTCGAAGAGAATCAATAGGAATGTTTGTATGCGGTATAGCACCCAACGTAGAACTTTAAAATAAAATTCACTTAAAAATGTCTATCATCGACAGTGCCTAGACGCAAATCGAAAGCCATTGTCCTTAAAACATTCATTCCATAATCCTCAATTAACTTCACCAGAACAACAAAATCTCTTCATTAGCAATAAAATAGAAAGTACCTACTACTCTACTCCGTCCCTTGTACACTATCGACATTCCTTGAACAGCAAACGTTATCATCGTGTCCATACCATATCCCCTGCCACTTAAAACAAAATTAGCATTTTAATAGACTTCTAATTCATTAGGGGATCTGCATCAATTTCTCCACCACCCAAAAGAGCCTGACTACATGTGGAGATCATTACCTCTCCAAGAAGTACGAGTACCGTCCAATGCATGGGGAAGGGTGCTACCATAAATGACGACTCCGGCAATGGACGAAGGATGAGCCACCCTCTACCCCCAGGAAAACAATTCCATTTATTTAGCATCCCCTCGGCCTGGTCATAAGTTTTGGAAGAAGTGTTTTGTTTATGGAAAAAATTACGGACCATTAAATTAACTACGAAGGAACTCTCCTTCCTTCTCCTGATGGATGAACTGAGCAACGACTCAACCGTTCGGTTCTGATGGAGTAAGTAATGAATAAATTTGCTGACGGTGATTTTCATCCGCTGATTCTGTTCCTCTTCCCCCACTTGAAGGGACTCCATTGAGTGGAACTAATCTTCTCGGACCAGTGACGCGCATAGATAAATGTCCTTTTTTGAAACTTTTCGAAATTATTTTACAACCACAGTGCAATTTGCAATGCATTGCGTTTGTTCGTGTCTCTCCTGAAGTAGTCACGTTCACTTGGGAGTCATTTTCATAAATCTGTTTACAGCTTCTCCTACAGGAATAGCAGCAGCGGCGCCACCTTCAGATGAGATGGGAATGGGCGTTGACACTCATATATCACAGGATAACACTCATTGCATTCGAAATCACTTTAGGTAGGGGTGGGTGGGTTTGAATGTGACACTAGAGAGAAAATTACAAAATCGGTGCAATTGCCAACAATCTGAAGGATCCTAAGGTGTGCAGCTAACGTGTGTGTGCAGCTCCTTTTTTGGTACGTGAATCGTTGATGCGATTATTTTCGGAACACAAAATCAAAACGAGTACACGCTGAGTCTGAAGAGAATCACTATTATGCCCCTTACGGGGATTAGTTTTCAAGTGAGGCAACCACATGGTGTCCTTGTTTTGGGTGGATGCTACAATACGACCATTACACCATTTGCAGTAAACAATAAAAATAAAAGTGGCACGACACAACCACCTTCGTTGGCTGATTACAGTAGTGGGGGCCAAAAAGTGGAAAGTTTTTCTTTTCATTTTATTTTTTTTTTTTTTTTTCTCATTTTTATTGCAAAGATGCGATGGAAGGAGATAAGAAAGTAAAAGAGCGCCGCGACAAATTCGTTGAAAATTTCAATCACGAATTTTCGTAAACGAATAATGTATAAAATGCTTGTGGAGTGTTCGCGAACGTGTGTCATCAAATTGTTTGGGGGTGGTTGTTATTTTTAACGGGGAACGGTAGCGGGAGGATTCTCTTTAAACGACGGCGTTGATTCAGCTGCCAAAAGGGGCTGGAATATACGATGCAATTTTTACGGTGAATCGGTGGAAGCTTCTTTTTTTTTCTAACTTTCTTGTGTAGATTACATTCACTTGAGTTTCTTATCAGGATAATGGGTGGCTGAGGTGGGGGAGAGGTGTAATAAAATCTAAAAAAAAGGGGTGCATATTTCATTTGTTTAAAGCTTTAGAAAGGTTTTTTATTAGTCCGGGTACTTGTCGATTTTAATTTTATTAACTTATGTGCAGATGTGCACCCGAGAAGTGGGAGATCTTTCTTGCTTAAGAGGGTTGAAAGAATGTCAGCGTTAAACATGAATTGACTGAGGTACTGCAGTGTACTTAAGGTTGAGTTTTGCTGTCTTGCAAATAAAATTCGAATCTGGCGCTATGACAGGTAGGCCATAAACGACAACAGCAACGCTTGGTCAAAAGTCGCCGGCAAAAAGAAGTAACGTAGGCCCATTAAGGAGAAAACCTGACCCGATGCATTTGTGATGGCAACAAAGGGAAATCACTCTTACACGGAAATATTCTGCAGGCTTAAGGTGGATCCTAAACTTGGCAATCTCGGTGAGTCGGTAACAAAGATCAGACAAACACAGAAAGGCGACCTGCTGTTCCAACTGAACGAAACTGGCGAAAAGACAACGCAAACAAATTCTGAAGTCGGGCAGGATTGGCTGAGTGAATTGCCGCATTCGGGTGCTTAGAATTCGGACACATGCCGCGCCACTGCCAGAGCGAGCATTAGCAGTGCAGAGTCGGTAACAAAGAACAGACAGGTGATCTACTGCTTAAGGACATCGATGAGGTCACCACCAAGGGGGATATTTGCGAGGAGATCAAATCTCAGTTCCAATTGAAGGGGGTATGCGAAGCAGAATTCCTAAACTTAAGGAAGAGCTATGGCGGCACGCAAATCGTGACAATTGGGTTGCCGGTAGACAGTACAAAAAATGCTGAAGTCGGGCAGGATGAAGATCGGCTGGGTGAATTGCCGCATTCGGTGACGAACAGAGCTAACGAAAAGCTTCAGGTTCTTAGAATTCGGCGCCATGGCGCGCTACTACGAAAAGGAGTATGACCTTTCGAAACACTGCAGAAGATGCGGAGAAGAAGGCCACATAGTCAAGAACTGCACAAAGGGCCCACTATGTTTTCGGTGCAAAACGGACAAGTCATAGAACGTTGGGCATGTGGCCAAAGTACCAAAGGTCCGGTATTCAAGAAAGAACCAGTAAATCATGATAAAGGTCGTGCAGATCAACCTTAACCATTGTGCGGCCGCGCAGGACTTTCTGGCACAAATGACGAGGTAAATCGTATAAACTCAAACGCACCCCCTTGTCTGACACCCATAGACTACCTGAAGCTGATGGATGACTGGCGATTTTAACGCATGGGCTACAGAATGAGGCAGTAGGACTTCGGTTACGAGGGGGAAGAGCGAGGTGAACCTTGTTACTGGTGGAATGACGAAGTCAAAACGCTCAGGGCAAAATGCCTCTAAGCCCGACGCAGGTCTCAGCGATCTAGGGAAAGACAAGAATCCCAAGAACGTTTAGTTATCTTCAGGCTGACGAGGCGCAACCTTGAAAGGGCCATCAAAGAGAGCAAAGCGAGATTCTTCAGAAGACTTTGTGACAAGACAGATCTTGACCCCTGGTAGATGGCACAATATCACCATCACGAGGGAAACTAGCACGGAATACATCCTTGCAATCACGATGGATGAAGGCAGCACGAAGCATAGATGAAAATAGGCGACAACAAAGCGCTTAGACCCGACGGCATCCCAAATATGGCAGTCAAAGTGGCCGCCCAAAAGACGTCGGGCCTTTTTATAGCAACGATACAAAGATGCCTTCAACATCTGGTTTTGTTAACCAAAGAAAACAAGCCGCCCGGAGAAACTTCATCGTATCGGCCAATATGCCTGCTAGATACTATGGGAAAGATCCTAGATCGTATCATATAAGGCAGAATGATAGCAGTAGTAGGAGATAGAGGAGTTCTGTCAGTTGATCAATGCGGTTTCAGAAAATAGCGTTCTACCGTCGATGCCATAAAGGCGGTAGTAGATACAGCATCTGAAGCGATACTCTGGAGAAGATAGCGAGGGGGTACAAAGAAACACTGCGAAGTAGTAACGCTCGACGTTAAAAATCCCTTCAACTCGACGAACTGGTCATGCATTAGGAGATCCCTGACCAGAATAGATACACCATACTACCTGCTGAAGACAGTCATGAACTACTTCACCAACAGAGAGCTGAAGTACCAGACCGAAGGTGGCGATAAGTACAACTTTCTGCGGCAGTTCCACAGGGGTCAGTCCTTGGACCTCTCCTGTGGAACATAATGGTGGTGATGCTGCCACAAATAGTTAAGGTGATCGGCTTTGTTGACGATATCGCCGTGGTTACTTTGGCAAACACATCCACGAGATAGAGTCTGCCACGAATGAAGCAGTCGCCAAGATGGGAAATTGGTTAGAGTCTGCCGGCCTAGAGCTAGCTGTCCACAAGACCGTGGCTGGCCTAATAACCAGCCGAAAGACTGTGAAATATTCAAATTTCTGGGTTAGGAACCAGACAATCAGGTCTAAAGAGGCATTAAAATACAAGCAGGGCAAGCCAGGTGGGATAACTCTGGAAAAGGCAGATGGATCCACAAGCTTATCTCCACCATTGAGGTCTGGACAAAAAGAGTACGCGGGCACGCGGGGAAGAGTCGAAGCGGCAAATGCAGATTATGTAACATAAGTTGCTCACCAGCCCCATGAACGACAGTCCAACGGGGAGAGTAGTAGAAGTGTGCAGGGTGTGAATTAGTACTTAGGCGCATTCCTGGGATCGATTATTCGGGTTTGGAAATCGTGGAGGTTAGTAGCCCGGGCTATTAGTATCTTTAGAAGATTACTAAATCCATTGGCGCATACAAAAAAAAGATAGTATAGCAGCTAGTGTGACACCAAAGCACTCCAAAATGTTCCAAGTATCTAGGAAGCGTAGGTACTAGATTTGCTTGTGACCCAAATGTAGCGCTAGAGGGGAACAGCAACCAACAGCCACCTGAGTATGAAAGAGAAACGAATTAAATCTAAGTTCTTAAAAACCGCTGCATTGAACAGAGATTTCTGGTAGTAAAATGTTGATTTACTCTACTTTGTTCCAATTTTACTTAACGAATTTGTTTTGGAAAAGTATACGGTGCATCAAGGAGCTTATGGGCCTCATAGTTCTATACACCTTTCAGAATAAGATTCATATTTGCATGTCAGTCTCCTATGGAACTCCCTACAAATTAGTCTGAGAAAAGTCAATAGTGTGAGTGGTTTTAAGAAATCTCTGTACAGATATAATATTTAGCTGATGTTTAGGTTAGGTTAGATAGGAATGTTTCAGAGATCAAACTAACAATTGTTTGATCTCTGAAACCCAGTGGACAAAGCAATCTCGAGTGCTTATCACGCATACGAGTACAACCCTTCCGGAGAACTAGAGGTGAAACTCCGCTATTCATTAAAGACTGCGTTGAGCACTCCATGAATACAAATGTCCTTCAACATCGCGTCCATTTATTTTCCTCCGCGATGCATGTTTAAAAGTAACGACTTTGTACGTTTCTTTCACTCACTTTTACCGAATTTTGTTATTGGTGGCGATTTCAACGCAAAACACACCTTTTGAGGTTGAAGATCTAATTTTCTCCTCAGACCACTCACCTGTAATTTGACAATAAGCGACCGACTAATGGAAATAGTAGGTGCAGAAATTACACGACCAGGAAATGGTGGTAGGAGTGGTGGTTCTGTAAAAGAACCCAATTAGCACTAGGTGCCGTTTTCATACCACAACTCATGTAAACCTGGCTATTTATTTGTGTTGATGTGAAGTCTTTAAATCCAACCAGTGGAATTTAAGAAAGTCATCCGTTCTTTAATATTTTTCCCTGAGATCTCCTCGAGTGAAGTGAAAAAGGGTTTACCTAATGCTCGTTGTCTGGCCCTAGCTAGAGCCAAACAGGCGCATATATAGTGGGTGAGGGTTTCTCTTTCGGTTGCGACCTTGCAACTGCGGCAGTGTGAATTACATATGTGGGATTGATTCTGGCTGCGTGGTCTCCTATCGGTAGAGAGTTTCTCCAAATATCCAATTTTTGACCATGGTGCCGAATTGATGTTCCTGAACTCTCAACAACACTCTTACGAACTGCTTCGGTGTTTTGTATTGAACGAATTTTTGAAGGACGACTAGAGTGTCTAAGATCACTAATTGATCCAGTTTTCCTGAATTTTGGCATTAATCTCGTCACAGTTGATGAAGTTAAATCCGATCATATTTTGTACGAAAATTGTGAACTGCCAAACTTTGATTATTTTTAAAATATTGCTCAACAATGAAAACGCGTTGTTCTTTGGTGCAGCGCTCCATTTTTAATAACCCAGAACTGTCACGCTGTTTCTTTTTTTTCGTTGGCAACACTTTACAGCACAAATGGTGCAAAACTCAAATCTTACGTGAATTTTGGGACATCCCTTACAAGGTTTGGCACGGCGGCTTGAGGTATAAGCTAAGACGGGTTTTTCCGGAGCACCTATGTAAGATCTTAAAATCTTACCTTAAAAACAGACTTTTTCGTGTTAAAAACGGAACCGAATATTCCGTGGTGAAGGAAATCGCCGCCGGAGTTCCGCAAGGAACTGTCCTTGGTCCTATCTTATTCTTGCTCTACACTCGGGACAAACTTTAAATTGAAGGCACCGTTGTGGCTATGAATTTGTTTTGTAATACGAGTACCACAATGAACCTATCCTTGGTCTAAGTGTATCCCTGTCTGAGCGGGGACAGCCACCTAATTTTACTTAATGTAGCTACGTTGGCGGACGATACGGCTTTCTGGCAATGGAGAGCTCAATCGAGTCAGCAAATGAAAAACTCCAACGAGCTTTGGATAAAATCCGCGAGTGGACCAAATTGATACATTCGCAACTAAGTTCGTTTTTTTTTTTTTTGATGAAAATGCAACTTTATTGTGAAATATGGTTCCAAATGAATCATTCAAAGTATTGCCCATCGCTAGCTACAACTTTTCCCATTTTTCTAGCAGAGCTCGAATACCGGTTACGATAAAAGTGTTCATCTTTTGAGGTTATCCACGAATCAAGCCATTTTTTGATGTCTTCATATGAGCGGAACTGCTGATCAGCCAGAACATGTGCCATCGAACGGAACAAGTAATAATCGGATGGCGCAATATCTGGGGAATATGGCGGGTGGGTAGGACTTCCCATTTGAGCGTTTCAAGGTAGGTTTTAACGGGTTTGGCAACTTGAGGCCGAGCGTCGTCATGCTGTAGAATCACTTTTTCGTGCCTCTGCTCGTATTGTGGCCGTTTTTCGCTCAGTGCTCGGCTCAATCGCATCAATTGAAGTCGATACCATTCCCCAGTGATGGTTTCGTTGGGTTTCAACAGTTCGTAATAAATAACACCGACCTGGTCCCACCAAATACACAGAATATTCGACCGAGTCGACGACGTAGAAGCATGACCGGGCAATCCCCATGACTTTCTTTTGTTTGGGTTGCTGTAGTGAATCCATTTTTCATCACCCATCACGAAGAAAACCCTTCCTTTTTTGCCGCTGGAGCAGTTGTTCACAGGCGAAAAAAAGACGATCAACGTCCCTTGGCTTCAAATCATAAGGAACCCAAGTTCTTTGTTTTTGAATCATTCCATACGCATGCAATCACTTGGAAATGCTGAAGCAAGCTGTTCTTGCATTTGGCACTGATCCTCATCGAGCAATGTCTCCAATTCAGCGTCTTCGAAGGATTTTGGCCTTCCTTCACGCGGACGGTCGTCAACATCGAAATCACCGTCTTTGAAGTGACGGAACCAATCACGGCACGTTGTTTCACTTAGAGCAGCATCTCCGTAAACTTTTTGGAGCTCTCGATGCGCTTTAGCCGCCATTTTCTTCGAATGAAAGAAGGAATACGAAGGTAGCTATCTGGGAATGGCACTGGACGCGAAACTTAATTGGAAGCGGCACTTCAAAAAGGATCTCGACGAGCTCAGAAATCGACTTAGAGTAATGTATTTGTTAATTGGAAGATATTCCAAGCAAAGTATATTAAGCAACTGCTTTTGTATAAGCAAGCGATTAAACCTATGTGGACATACGGTATACAACTCTGGGATTGTACCAAAGACATTTTGTACAATCATTCTAAAATAAAGTTATAAGAGCAATCGTGAATGCTCCCTGGTATATTAGAAACAATGATATCCCCAGAGACTTAGGTATAGCCTCAAGCTCCACATTCATCTTCATGGTCATTGCAACCATGCCGTACTCCAAACTTTGGACGTGACAAATCTTGTGCGCCGACTTCAAAGAACAAAATCGTTCGATTTATCGCAATAAGAAGTAGCCACATGTAATGACGGTATTAGCAGATGCTTTTGCTAGAAATCTACCTGCCTCATGTGAATATTTTCCGTCTGAAGCTTAAACGTACATAACTTAGTGTAGTAAACACTACTATGTGTATACGGTGTCTCATAGTGTCTAAAAAACGCACGAAAAAACAAATTAGCTAATTTATCCCTCTGCCAATGCCTTCTATAGCAGTTTCTAATTTTTCTGCGAGGAAGTATGACTGCTAACTAGTTCTTCAGCGGACTGAATGAAGTGTCACGATAACCTCGCAAAAATTCATCCAGGACCATAATGCATTCTAAATATCCCAATGTTGCTTTGCGGCAGCATTTCACTCCACCATAAGAAAAAGAATATAATGATTTGCTACTCATACTTCTGATCCCAGCTTAGGCCCAGAATAAGTGGATTCAACAACAGTCGAAGAAAATCCATATTTTTCTTCCCAATACGAGTAAGCTCCCAGCAGGATCATCGAAACTTGACTAAAATCAAACCAGCAAGAATTTAGGTTTTATTTGAGATACATTTTTACAATGCAGACAACATCGTCAGTTATAAGTCCACAAAAATAAACAAGCATATCTGACTCGGCAGTCATGCTAACACTAAAATTTAAATGTTATCCCCATAAAATATTAAACAGCACATCAAATTCGAAGATATTTGAAATCCCAAAAAAAAACTACATGCCTCCCGAAAAAAAAATCATGAAAATGACTTTATAGTCTCCGATTTCCAACCGCCCCACTATTATCGGTTGTATCCCAATTTCAAATCCTCTGTAACCCTATACCCTTATCTCCTCATTCACCCATTCCAAAGATCAATCGATAGCAGAAAAAAAAAATTCTATGTACATATATCGAATCCTTGAATCGGGGTTAGATGAACCAAACATAAACTTTATCCATGCGACACTAAATGGATGTTCTCTACCGAATAGGGCAGAGGCGGAGAGAGGTCTCCATCAAAAAGATAAATATTCTAAGGGTTATTCCAATACAAACATACTCGACAACCGCCATATCCACATAGATATCGTTGCGTTCCAAGTGCTCCTCTGATCCGTTTCAAAGGTTGTTTTTCTTCAGTTTTTTATTTTTTTTATTTTTTCTATCTACTCTTTACTTGTTTCGGCTCTGTATATATCCTGTCACTCTCCTTCGAGATGCTTAATACGTGACATGCATTTTTGGATCAACTCTCATCGTTCTGATTCCCAAAACGAAGCACAAACATACGAGTACTCGTACAGAAAGTATAAGAAAAGAGGACGAATTTTTCGGGGGTGAAAAACAACTCGCGATACACCCCCAGACCTAACCGATACTCCTCCCGTGGGAATATAATTCCTTTAAGTGAAGCAGGACTCATAAAAGCTATTTTGTTATCTTTGAAATGCATGTCCCGAGCAAAGGGATATTTCATCGGTGGGGCCAGCTGCGGAGAATGTATGGAGAAAATGGAGTGGTTTGGGATTTTGGGACTATCCGAGAAAGGACATTTAATTGAAAGGAAATGTAGAAGGGCGCACATTTTCTGCAGACAACAAATCGAATTAAAATAGAATTAAATAATGACCCATCGACAGGAGTCGTCGTAGTCCTCGTCCAATATTTCTCAGCTACTACTGACTACTGACAGCAAAGAACGACGAGATTGATTGTTTCCCTTCGAAGTGAAGAGATCCTTGTGAAAGTTTAATTAAAAATTCAGACAGGGTTGCTACACAGCAGCTGATGTGATTGCAGCAGAACTACGGCACATGTAACGCACGTTTGCATTTTGTTAGCAAAGGATTCGAAATGCGAATATTTTATTAAATTCGATTTACGTATCCTGTTTGTGGGGTACAATTTGACTTTAATGCATGCAGCTGATGCTGTGATTACAATGTACGCAAGGGATTCTGAGATTGGAAACACAGCGGGGGTGTCGAAGAGTGTCAATTGTTTCACCTGCATGGTAAGTATACAAATATGCAGATGACAACAACAGGGAATCGTACATACTGTTGCTGTGTTGCTGATGATATCAAGAGCCTCATGATAATTGTATTAAAATAACGGATTATTGAAATAGTATTTGTATTCCATAGGGGAGGCGGTCGGTCGGGCTATGAGGACCTTAGTGAAATGAAATTATTTCGTAATTAAATTAAAGTGATTAAATTGAAAAGGATTTGCATTTGCAGGGTTTCCATTTGAACGCCTCACATTTTGGCGTTTACGGAGGACTCCGTGTCGGAGATTCTCTGGCTGTGGTTGTGATGTGGTTCGGCGTGGTGATGCCGCGGTGAATTTAGAGTGTATGCGGATTTGAAAGTTGATTTTCGCGCAAATGAGTTTCAGGATATTTGTCCGGATTAAGAGGAGAATTTAATTAAGCAACACTTTACGATGGGAGCTTAAAGGATGATCGGATTAATAAACTGTTCATTAGATATGCGTATTTATATGTGAATGCAGTGAGTGAGGGCTTAAATGGTCGACTAATGTTTGGTAAATGTTGATGGGATTTTAAGTCGGTCCATACATTAGGATGGACATGAACGATAGTTTTAGCAGATTAGGTAGGGTCGTTCTTTTGTACGATGTTGGTTATATTTGTCATGGACATATAATTTCCAACCGACAAGTATGATAGAATGGAATACTACGATGACAGATACAACAATCTATTTCTGTTTCATTTCCTGACTATACTACGGTTATCCTTGAAAACCATCCTGGTATCTCTAAATCTAATCTGTGAGGAGAAACTAAAATTAGCGGTTTGCAGTTTCGAGGCATATTTTTCGCTTTCTTGCACAACTTACACAATTTCGAATCGCTTAGTGGAAATCATCTTGCACGGCTGTCTTACGTTCAGAACCATACCCAAAGTGATTGAGGCTTAAATAGTTTTTGTCTCACGAAAAGTTTCACATTAAACCGCTAAGGATTCTACTAATAGCTCTCGAATATGTAGGGTGGTTTGCTGTCAATATTACTATGAAATCTGAGATGTGAGGTGGTTGCATTCCTAAAGATACTCGCTGGTATATAGGGTCATCCAACAATAGGTGTCATTGTTGAACTGTCAACATTCAACTATCATTGCGATGACTTGATAAGTAAAAATTAGGAGGTTATTAAATATGGATCGCCACACATTCGCACAACTTGTTGAAATAGTGAAAATTCACTACAAAAACGGTGAAAATATCGCGGAAACGTTTCGTAAAATTCGCACTGCTTTTGGTCATCGTCAAGCGCATTCTCGCACAGTTATAGTGAATTTAATCGATAAATTCGGATATCTCGGACAGGTTAGTGACGTGAAGACTCCAACTCGTGTTCGTCCGGCAAGGTCAGCTGAAAATATTGCTGGTGTTACTGAAAACCCTGGCGTGTCCAGGATCCCAGGAATTGAACCACTTTGCACCACATTGTGCATAAAGATCTTGGCCTATATACTTACACGGTCCAGTTGACATAAGAATTGAAGCCAGCAGACCGCGCACAACACCGTACTTTCGCTGATTGGGTGCTGGAAATGAACAAGATCCTGATTTTTTACACAAAATTATTCTGAGTAAACAAACAAAACTGTCACATCTGGGGCTCCGAAAACCCAAGAGAAATAGTGATAGTGACAGTTTGGTGCGATTTTTGCACGGGCGGTGTCAGTGGGCCATATTTTTTTTTTTCGAAAATGATGCTGGTGCGATCGTTTCAATGAATGGATTGCATCACCGAACGATGATGACTGACTTTTTTTGTCTGAAATTGATCTAATGGACGTGGACGACGTTTATTTTTAGCAGGACGGCGCCACATGCCACACAACTGGTGAAACAATGGCTCTATTGCGTGAAAAATTTCTTGGACGTGCGATTTCTCGAAATGGAGACTTCAATTGGCCGCAGAGATCGTGCGATTTAACACCATTAGACTTTTTCCTTCGAGGCTATATTAAAGATAGAGTCTAAGCCAATGCTCCACCAACGATTCAAGCACTGAAAGAAAATATCAGAGCTATTATTCGCGAAACGTGATGAAAATTTTCATCAAAAGAATGACTATTTGTAGGCAGAGCCGAAGTCTATATTACAATTGGCTTTTGACGATTTGGTTTCATGTACAAACAGTAGTAGACTGTACATCAATCCAGCTAAAACAATACTAGTCCCATGCACAAATTAAAATAGACTTCGAAACAGAACACCACCAAAGCTCAATAGCTCTACCAAAAAACTTCTTGAACAAGGCGGAGTATCTGAGACTCAGGTTAGGCAGAAAGCTAATAACTGCCGACTGTGACGTTCTATCTAATTCGTCGATGTTGTGTGTCCCTTCTCGTTGATAGTATGTACTCGGTTTTTCCCTCATTTACCGCTACACCCATTTTAGCAGCTTCCGTTTCAATACTAGCGAACATACCACCAGTGACTCCCCGCTGAGTTCGTCCAACTACGAGTATGTCAATATCGTCGGCGTACGTTAGTAGTTGCACAGATTTTTGAAAGATTGTGCCTCCGGTGTTGTTTCGCACAATTCTTTCAAGTATGACGTTAAAGAAGTCACATAACAGCGCATCACCTTGTCCAAATCCTTTTTTTCACATCGAAGATCTCTGTCTCTATATAGATTGTCTGTATAGATGATGTTATATGCGGCCTTAAAATAGATGGAGAGATGGTGGATATCGATTTAAACTTCTTGGATCTTCTACAGGATCTACCAAAGTGTAAAATTTGGTCGACTAGGCACTTTCCTGTCCACACTGCCAATCAGATTGTTACGAGGGGTTTTAGGCGTTTACACAATATGGCAGCTAATATCTTGTACGTGATGTTAAGGAGGCTGATACCTCTGTAATTATCGCAGTTGAGGGGTCTCCTTTCTTGTGGATAGGGCAAACGGTGTTGAGATTCCATTCATCCTTGAGTATAAAATCTCAATATCTTCATTTTTCTACTTTTGGAGAAGTCGAGTCGAGCAGCTCTCGTCCTTCGTTGCAGCGCCACTTTGTATGCTTTTTGTTTGGCTTCATGTACTTGCCTGCATTCTTCGTTAAACCAGGGGTTTCTTGATGGTGGTCGGGTGAAACCCAGTATATAAGTTGCGGCGTTTCTGATGGCATGTTGGCAGCGTTGCCACTGGTCTTCTGCATGCTGGCGGCATGAGAGTTGTGGAGAGATTTTGGGTTATGCGTTCGGCGAAGATTCTGGTGGTCTCTTGCGACTGCAGCTACTTTAATTTATTTGGCAAAACCTTCCACCCTCTTTACATTGGTCTAAGCAAGATATTAATTGCTTATCGTAAAGAATATGCAAAGCACTTTATTTTCTATTGTGATGGGTGTAAAGAAATCTCCCTTTCACACGTCTTGCTCGCGATTAAGTGTCACAGTGAATCGGCAAACTCAATGCTCACCTTCAATAAATTTTCTTTTAAAAAGGTTTTAGAACCGAATTGGTTAGATCGCGTGATGAATATACCAAATGCCATTTGGACGAACTCATATCTGATCTTAAATCGACAGCAATTCGAAAAAATACGCCCCAATCTTGAGGTTAACTTCTAAAATTCTACCAAACAATCTACTTCCCGTCTACCTTCCCTGATCCATTACTTGTTGACTTGGCGATCAAAGTTAATAATGTTAGCAATGAATTCAGTGTAACTCGAATAGCACTGAACGATATATGGTAACGACAATACCAATCTTAATGACGACGCCCGCAAAATCGATGACATTCCTGCTGCTGTACTATTACCTGCTTCACCTACTGGATCTGCATCCGCTATAACTCAACCTATTTCTGCTGACCCGATTCCCACTTCACCTCCACCTGCCTGTAACTCCCATTAGAAATATGCCTTACTTACTTACTTAGGTGGCGCTACTCCTCCAGCCAGCCCGGTTATGAGCCAGCTGCCTCCAGTTGCACACGCTAAGTTGGTTGAGGTCTCCCTCCACTTGTTTGCCCCACCTACCACGAGGTCGTCTTCTACTGCGCCGTCCGTCCGGGGTGGATTCGAAGACTTTCTTGGCTGGAACGTTGGACTCCATCCGCTCTACATGACCCAGCCATCTCAGTCTTTATATGTGAACTCTACTGGCTAAGTCGATGTCCTTATAAAGGCCGTATAATTCAGCATTGTATCTTCTCCTCCGCTCTCCGTCTATGCAGACGGGACTAAAGATCACTCGAAGAACTTTTCTCTCGAAGTAACCAAGAGCATCTTCATCCGATTTCGATAAAGTCCATGCCTCTGCGCCAAACAGCAGGACTGGGATGATTCTTTATAGGAGTTACCTTGGTAGTTCGGGATAGGGCTTTGCTACTCAATTGCCTTCTTAGCCCGTAGAAAAACCGATTGGCAAGAGTAATTCTTCGTTTGATCTCCCCACTGGTGTCATTTGCGAAGTTTACCATAGAGCCTAGGTAGACAAAGTCTTTTACTACCTCAAACTTATATCTGTCTATAGTGGCGTTCTGTCCAAGACGCCGATGTTAGGTATCCTTTTTTATAGACAGGATATATTTTGTTTTGCTTTCATTGACCGCTAAACCCATCTTTACTGCCTCGATCTCAATACTCGAAAACGCCCCACTGACGGCCCGCTGAGTTCTTCCAACTATGTTAATGTCATCGGCGTAGGCGATTAGTTGTACAGACTTGTAAAAGATTGTACCTTCGGTGATGATTTGTGAATTTCGTACAATTCTTTCAAGTATTATGTTAAAGAGATCGCATTATAGCGCGTCACCTTATCTAAAACCTTTTCTGATATCGAACGGATGTTTTCGACTTTGACGGAGCAGCGAAAGTTCTCCATTGTCATTCTGCACAAACGGATGGGCTTAGCAGGGATGCCAAAACTAGACATGGCTCTGTATAACTCGTCTCTATACACGCTATCATAGGCATATTTTTGGGTTTTTTCCAAGATCTGTCGTAGTGTGAATATTTGGTCAATGGTGGCCTTACCGGGCCTGAAACCGCACTGATAAGGACCTATCAGGTTGCTGACGATTGGTTTTAGGCGTTCACATAATACGGCAGACAGGGTCTCATATGCGATGCTGAGAAGACTTATACCTCTGTAGTTGGCGCAGTTCAGGGGGTCTTCATACTTCAGGATCGGGCTAACGATGCTGAGGTACCATTCATCGGGCATACTTTCGTCCGACCAGATTTTACAGATGAGCTGGTGCATGCTCCTTACCAACTCATCACCTCCTGCCTTAAAAAGTTCGGCGGCAAGGTCGTCGGCTCCAGCAGCTTTGTTGGATTTAAGTTTAGATATCGCTATCCTCACTTGATTCTGATCGGGTTGACGGGAATCTTGACTATCGTCGTCACTATTGAATTGATCGTTCTGCCTGACAGCGGTATGTTGGTCATCGCCGCCGTTTAACAGTCTGCAGAAATGTTCCTTCCATATCCTCAGCACCGACTGCGATTCTACTACTATGTTACCATTTTCATCCCTGCAGGCTTCTGTTCTGGCTTCGGAACCCTCGCATGTCCTTTTAAACTTTTGGTAAAATTTTCGAACAACATTCCTGTAATAAAGTCTCTCAATCTCCTCGATCGAGCGCTTCTCATGCATCTTTTTTTTTCTGAAAAGATGATGTTCCTCTCTTCTCCTCCGCTCGTATAACTCACGAGCAGCTCTAGTCCTTCTATGCAGTGCCGCCTTGTACGCCTCTTGTTTTGCTGCATGTGCTTGGCGGCATTCCTCATTAAACCAGGGGTTTCGTTGTGTTGGCCGGGAGAAGCCCAGCATATCAGAGGCGGCATCCCTGATGGCTTGTTGGCAATACTGCCACTGGTCTTCCGCATTTGCTGCTGGCGGCATAGGACTTAGATTAATATTAAAGGAGACTCGATCGGCAAAGGCTCTGGCGGTCTCTTGCGATTGTAGCCGTCCGACGTCAAACTTTCTCACAGTATTTTGTTGATTTCGCTCTGTTGTGGATATCTGCATCCGTACTTTGGCTACTACTAGGTAGTGATCGGAGTCCACATTGGCTCCCCGGAAAGTCCGAGCACCCAGAATACTGGAAGAGTGTCTGGTGTAAATCGCGATGTGATCTATTTGGTTATCGGTTTTTTGATCAATAGATAAACATGTCCCCTTATGGATATCAAGACGTGGGAACCGCGTACTAGCTACGACAATATTTCTAGCCTGAATCCGTTGTCGGATGCGATGTTCGTGTAGGCTGTGCTTTTCGATCACGCTACTAAAGACGTCCTCCCTTCCTAGCTTTGCGTTAAAATCACCCAGGACAAATTTAACTTCGTGGTTAGGGCATTGTTCATACGTGTTGTCCGAGAGCTGGTAGAAGTCATCCTTCGTCGCGTCGTCCATTTTTTCGTGAGGGGCGTGAGTGCATATTAGGCTAATGTTGGTGAATTTAGCCTTGACACGGATGGTCATGAGGCGTTCGTTTACATGCCGGGAATTCAAGACTTCTTGCCTAAGTCTGCTTCTAATGACAAATCCACACCCGAATAGACGCTGTCCTTGTTGCCTGTAGCAATCGCCGTAGTAGATGTCGCAGTCTTTCATCCTCCTTTTGCCCGGCCCATCCCATCGCACTTCTTGGATGGCGGTAATGTCTGCTTTACAGCATTCTAGGGCCTCCGCAAGTTGTTCGGCTGCCCGTGGACTGTAGAGGGGCCTAACATTCCACGTGCAGACACGAAAGTCATTGTCCTTTTTACGTTTGCTTGGGTCGTCAACAGTAAAATCATCCGTATCCGAGGCTGTTGGAGTCAGTTCCTTTTGTTACACCTCTAGGACGAGGGGCCGGAGTACACCGGTGCCAGTAGTCCACTACGGGAGTATGAGCGCTGCCGTTGGCCCGTTGAGGGCTCCTCCGCCACCATCTCTATTCCAAGGTCCTGACTAGCCTTGGAAATTCCTTACCGACCTGTGATCCGAATATGTCGAAGCAGCTCAGGTAAGGTATGCGCTGGCCAGTAGACGACACCATTGATTCCATCTGGAGAATTCATCCGCCGCACGTCCTCCTTCTGAGGAACTCTTGCTAGACTTCTGAGACGCATATTTCAGCCTATCAGGTCAACAAGAGATGCCTCGTCCAGTTAAACATATGTGTGCTGAAGTTCACCCAGATGTGCTTGTGCAGGTCCGAGTGTTCAGCTACACATATAACAGTAACCGACTCAATAAACTAAGCAAAAGTAATGAAATGGGTTATACCACCTTCTTGATCAATGGTGCACCGCATCAAGCCGATGAAACTTGGATTTGCAACATATTTCTCCAGATGTTCGTAATCAATTTACTTAACTATTAGAAAATGTCGGCAGGCAAATCAAGAAATTAATTAACACATCCCATCTAAGTACGATTGGCTTTTCCAATGATGCATTCTTCCAGGACAAGATGACGATAACTAAATTTGAGGAAAATTAAATTACACAATAAGTCGAAAAGGTCTCGATTTTAAGTCTAACTCTTCTAAACCCGATCCTAACTGGAGTTTCAAAGTTCCGAACTGTTCCTAATTGTTCGCCCCAGAACCGTCATTTCAACCCAACTCCTTCTCAACATATCACAAATCCTAATCGAGTTTCCTTTAATTTATGGCCCGTTTAACCAAACCGCTTTTCAATTCCTAATAACACTTCAATTTCTACCAAAGCCGAGACTGTAACTACTAATAATCGAGTTTCCTTTGATCTATCACCCGTTTCACTAAACCTCTCATCAATTCTTAATAACACCTCCTCGCCTGTCAAATACCACATTTTTTTATGCTCCATCCTCTTCAATATCCCGCTCTACCACCTACAATTCTGGATTCATTGCTTACCCCACTGCAAAACTTACAAAAAAAGCTTGTGTTATCACACGCTCGAGGGAGCATAGAGTCTATGAAAATGTGCGTCTTCATCTTGCCTACCTGGATGACAAACCGGATTCTATCTGCATTGATGGTACAACTTTTTAACAAATTAACAAAGAAGTCCTTCCAACTAGCCGAGTAGAACAGAGACAAATCTTCGGCTATCATGTGTATTTGAATACCTCACCCACCCATGTAGCAAACGATCTTTCTTCAGACTCATAGGTATGTTGTTATGAGTTTATTTAATGCTTGTTATACTTGCTCTATCAGTTCTGCGCACTCCCTAGAATCTCCTTCGTCAGCATCGAAGGAGAGTCTAGGGAGTACGCATGATGAATATGGTGATCTTGTGGGTTCTCTCCACCTCTCCATTACCTCGAAGAACTCCGGTTGCGATCAGCAGATGCCGTATACCCTCACTTATGCAGTGTTCACGAAATGTAGTCGATGTGAACGCCATTTCCGGTCACATTTTTGGATACGTTGATCTTTCATTTTGAAAACGCATCTACAACCACGAGTATATGATTATACTATTTATGTCCCTAATGGTCGGTCCTTCTTATCGACAGGCATAAGTAAGCCAGCTTTGACTTTCAACACTATGCACTTGACACAGCTTCTAATAACACTGGCAACTGTCTTAGCGAAGCCTGGGGTACAGAACGTCTTTTCCACAAAATCTTGTGTCTTCCTGACTTCCAAGTGCCACTGCTAGTGTGCTACGCTGATGATTTCTTGCTCAATCGGTGTTAGAACCACAATAAGCTCTTTTGCACAATAAGATCCTTATACAATATCGACTATCCTCACGAATGTTCTGAAAATCGTTTTGTAGAGTCATCAACATTGAGATCCGCACCCTGTTGTTATTGCTTCGTCACACATTCATTTGCCTTTTGAGGAACCCATGTCGGAGTTCTAACTAGGACCTTGGAATATTTTTTACATATTCTAAGTAAATAAAATATATATTTTGAAGGAAACAGCCCATACAGCACCAGCATCCCACGAGTTGTAGGGACCTACACTTTTATGCTGTTCCTGAAGGCCAATTTTTTTTCGATTGAGAGAATCTTTTCATGGAAATGTTTACTCACGGATGTTTGTCAGACGTTCGCGAGAAGTGGAACCGTCAGAAAACTTATTTTTTGTATTTTTCTAAGATTCGAACCTTGAATCTCCCGCTCCCTCTTGTGCTAAGCATACAGAGCTTTGGCCTTTACACCCGTAATATAATATTATCTGCTGGAAATTATTCCTAGTAGTCGTCTTCATTACTAATTAAGTGCTTTACTTAAGGATGAATTAGGATTTTCATCAGTATACATTCAATTCCACTTTTGTGTTACAAGTTGTTTCACATCTGTTTTTTGTTAGTCAAGTCGTCGATATGTCTGACATTATGGAGTTATTCCCCTGTCAGGGATGAACAGACAAACTCGGTGTCGATGCTTCAATAAGATTTTAGCGTACTACTACGTGAAAAGCTTTTAAGGGATTTCCCCAAAACCATGCTCCATTCCACTTTGTCATTTCTCCGAATAAGGATTTAATTATTGATATCGAACTAGACCATCATCAATCCACGTCCGCTGCATGTACGAATGAATCTATCTTTTTTTTCCTCGTTGTTGCCGATTAACGCTGCTCGTTCATTATTCCACTGGCAACGTGCAAAATATGTTCGATGGATTATCAAGGACGCAATAAATTATTTTCCTTCCCAACAAATCTCTGTTCCACAAAAATTCATCTCGATCGAGAAGAGAATTCCATTAATTCTTGTCAAGAATAATAGTTACTTTCCACCCCAGGCCAGACGTACCGCATCCCTTAGACATTATAACTGTGCTAATGCACATCATCTCGTGCTTGCCGTTCGGTTTTTGCCGTAATTAATTCGATTATTTTTCACTGATTTCAGCAACAAATTTTAATTGAAACGGGACGCATCCCAACAAATACCAATACACAATCCCCACAGAAAAGGAATACGAGTACCAGTGGCATGATATACTCGTATACCCAAAGGCGCCCCCAGTAGAACACCAAAGGCCGAGAACGTGACAGGAAATCCAACAACTCTGAAGGAGAACCAAGAAAGGAACGATGAATATGCCTTTTGATGGCAGACCAGCAATAGAAATCGAGTACCAGCAGAAAGGACATTGATTAATAATTCTGCTAATTTTTTTTTTGCTTTTCCTTTAACCTTCATGCTTAGAATCCTGTCAATAGAAATCCTTAATAAAATAAGCTTGTTACTACTTGTACACAATTGGCAGGACTACTTTTCGATGCTGCAGGACTACTCGTCGTACGTGTGTGAAAGAAGTGAAAAACTTCCAACTTTAACCCTACAGGCATTCGTCATGTTGTGTGTGCGAGCGCGGGTGGGTGGATTTGTGTTTAAGAGTCCTTTTTTTTTTTTTTTCCTTGTAGGAAATTTTCTACGACATTAAAGCTGCGCGTATACCAAACCCATAAAGTAAATTTAAGTGTATTTATGTGTGTTAAGCGAAAGGCACAGAAAAGAGCTAGAGTAAACAGAAATGTTCTACAGCACGATATTTAAGGACGAAGAGAAATCCTTCTGACCGAATTTTTCTCGCTGAGAAAAATCGATTTTTCACCCACATGTGCTTTTGTGTGCGGATAAAGTTGGGTCTTTATCCGTTTCATAAACAACTTTCGGTCGACGTTGGGATCCTTTTCTGCATTTGCCGAATCCTTGGTAGCGATTTCCCCGCACCCATATAAGCCATGGTCAAACTGATGCTAGTTTACACATACACAACGGTGCACAAGCACATGACCAGCGAAAGAGAAGGGCCAGCGATTCTAAGGAAAAACTCAGAAATTCTAAATTATCGGGTTGGTGTAGTTTTAGGTTGTTTAGTGGAAGGTTAGACGATAGTAGAAGGGAAGACCTCCCTCACTATATACTGTGTAGGAGAAAGTTTTTCCTGCAAATTTCCGAATTTTTAAAAGGGGAAGTAATTAGTTTCGACGCCAGGATCCCTTTCCCACGGTTAAGTGGTGCATATGGACTTTTTCCATATATGCGAAGGATATCGGTTTAAACTTTGTGGTAAAGGGTGCTTCACCGAGGGAGTTGAATGCATTTTATTATGAAAACTATTTTGGTTGGTGTTGGATTCATAATTTGCAGAAAAATATTTGTGGTAGATACACGCATTTATTTTCTATAGCACGGGATGGACCAAAAAGAAGACCAGTTGATGTAGAACAGGGAGCTGATGAGGGCAGATATTTGAGAAATATCAAATTTGTTGAATTATGATCGTGGAAGGAAATTACATCTAGCTTCCTAAAGTTGAATAACAATATGTGAAAGTTCACTGTGTATTGTGTGGACTTGTTTTAGGATTTTATTACAACAAAGCAGCATGAGAACTCCTGCAATCGAACTACCAGTTTACTCAAAGAATAAAAATTAGCACAAAATTCCCGTGTAGTACTAGTTTCCATATCCTGTGCACGGTCCTGTTTTTAAAGTGCAATATGCCAGTATATTTACAAAACCCTTTTTGGCCAGAGTTGTCTTTACTTCGCTATTTGTAGGGTCTTCTTCAGCTCTATTTTAGAAAAAACTATCTAAGGTTGCAAAGAAATTGTTTGATTTTCTTACCCACCAGACTTCAGGATGTGCTGCCTCTGAGGATACAGAGATGACGTGCTTCAGGTATAATACTGTGCATTTAAACAAATCAGTGATTTTCCTATGTGGGTGGAATCTGGGGGTTAGCCAGAATGATCCTTACACAACTCATTCTGGTGGTGTTGCAGTCCATCGTAATGTGTGCAGCAACAATATGGGCCAAAGCAGTGACAATAAAGTCGTACGCCAGAAGAATTAACTCCGTCAACCAATCAGAAGGAGTCAGATGATGGTATATGTGTCATCGCAGGAATGCCACCAGCAGATATCCTGGCTAGAGAACTACAAAGGACCTACGATGCCCAAATTCAGGACCTCCAAGCTTCAGTGAAAGATATCAAGCTGGAAGAAAGACAGCGAAGATAGGGTGCATGGCAGAAGAGATGGAACTAGTCTTCGAAGGGAAGATGGACCTATACACTTGTACCGAATATCCATATTGTAAATTTCATGATAGCATCGAGTACAATATGACAATATGCGTTGAAAAAGGTTACAGCAATAATCATGAAGGAATTTCAGTAGTTGGAAAGAGTGAGGGAGAGTGAAAACCAAGCCCAGTCGGTGTCTGTCATGGAACAAAAAAAATCCAAAGTGGGGTAAGACAAGACTGCATTCTTTCACCAATACTATTCCTATTGGTGATTAGCGATGTGCTTCGTGCAGCCTTGTCGACGGGAAACAGAGGAATTCGATGGACTTTTACATCCCAACTTAAACATTTTGACTACGCTGACGACGTATGCTTACTCTCTCATAGAATTATGGACCTCCACCAAATGACAGCAGATGTGGAGAGGGAGGCTGGCATCGTCGGGCTGAAAATTAATACCGCACCATACTAAAATTTTTTTTTTTTTTTTTAATTTGCGCGCGCCAAATGGGATATGAATACCATTAAATTATTTCAGGGCCCGGGCGTTTGTATAAATTGAGAGAGAGAGAGAGAGATAGATTGGTGTAGTTGGTTTAAAACTTAGGTGGTATTAAGTTTCAGTAAACTCCAAGGGTGGCGTCCAGATAACTGGGGAGCTTGTTTGTTTTGATTTTTGTCGTTGCTCTTGATTCACAGTATTTTTTTCCCTCCACCTGATGTCATCATCACGATCAAGTTGCATTTAAGCCATATGACCACCCTACTGCCAGTGTTATGCCTTCGCAGTAGAGTTGACTAAGCTTTCGCCAACAGAATCGCCAAAGCAAAGTCCGCGTTCGGGGATGTTGTCCAAAATATGGCGAAGCAATGCAATCAGTTTGAGCACCAAGCTCAGACCGTTCCGCTCCAACGTTGAATCCGTGCTGTTATATGGATGCAGCACGTGGAGAGTGACCACCGCTATCACCAGAAAGCTGCAAACGTTCGTTAATAGGTGCCTGCGCAATATCTTAAAAATTTTCTGGCCCAATCGAACGGGTCAGGAACCAATAGGCACAACCATCCAACGACGGAAGTGGCAGTGGATTGGTCACAAGCTCCGAAAGAGTGACAGCTCCATAGCGAACCATGCTATGCAATAGAACCCCTTAACTCAGGACGGCAGAAGACCTGGTGGTCCAAGGAGAACATGGCGCAGAACAGTCGAGAAGGAAACACGGCAATTGGGGAAAAGTTGGGGAGAGCTGAGACACATTGCCAGAAACCGTACACGATGGCGCGTAGGCGTAGTCGAGGCCCTAAGACCCACAAGGGGATATAGGACGTAAGTATGGAACAAAGAACGGCAAACGCTGAATCCAATGTTGAACCAGCAAACGGGGAAAGAACAGCATAAATGGCTAACCAGCCTCTCGAAGTAATACCTAACGGTAGTCCCGTTGAAGTGTGAAGGGTTTGGTTGAGCACGTAGGCCTATTCCTAGCATCGAGTATTCAGGTTTGTGAATCCTGCATGCTGGTAGTTCGGGCTACTGTTATCTTTAGAAGATTACACATCCCTTGGTGCAACCAAAAAAAAAAAAGATACTGATTCTGCTGCATAATCTCTTTGGGATAGATTCCCGGTCGAAATATTGTTGTTCATCGGCTTTTCATGATTGACCCAGTCATAATAATGTTATAGCTAAATGTGTATATGTACACATTTCTCAACAGGTACAGCACTTTGAAACCATAATTGAAGCCCGTTTTTTATAACAAGAACACAAATTGTTTATTTTTTACTTTTATGAAATGGATTAAACCAAATATTAGTTAACACTTTTGTGACTTGCTGTATGCACACTTCCTTTTGGTTTCACTCTAAAGTGAGAAACATAATCAACATTCGCTTGCATATGCACACACGAATACTCACAATGTTATCAACCAACACATAAAAAGCCCAGCGTTGATTCGTTAAATGTTCGTTCACTTTTGAAAACAGAAATTACCGAAATTTCTTTTCAAAATTCAGCAACACAGCACTCACTTTTGAAATAAGTTTTCAATATTCGCCAACGTTGTTCAAGCGTAAATCGATTCATTTTATACCACGGAGATATGCTACTGTGTTTCTCTCAGTTTTATGAGCGCGAAAGAGCTGTTAGTGTCAAAGTAACATGCAAACAAAATTGTTCGTTTTCTCCACCTTGGTATAACAAGCAGTTAAGCGCCCTTCGCAATAATAGAAACAAACTATGACAATCTTACCTTAAATCCAAATCTGCCTCTAACTTTTGTAAGTACTTTCTCGCATATACCAATTTACCCAAGCTCTGCGAAAGGCTCGAATTAGATTACCTAGATCGAATGCAAAGCAACCTAATTGCAGGAATAAGAGTTTTTTTCAATTTATTAACGTCAGAGCTATCTACCTACTCTCACCTTCTCGGATTCTTCCTCAGCCGGCCCTAAAATAATTGCCAACCTATTCGCTCACTTCTTCGGCCAGTCGTTTACTGGACACTTCCTTGAACCTGGCCTTGAATATTTCTGCTATTTGACCAATTTTCCATGGTAATAACCCCGTCAATGGTTGCGAATAATATTAATCAACTGAAAGATAACTACTCGCCTGGTCCTGACGGTACCCCCACCATAGTATTAAACAAATATGTAAATCATTTGACACAGCCCTCACTGCATTTATTGAATTTTCATTCTCCCGCGTCATTCCTCCTCAATTACTGAAAGACGCTTATTAGGGGCAATCCACAAAAAAGAGTGCAAGAACGAACGTTTCTAATTATCGTCCAATTGCTAAACTCTCATGCATGCCTAAACTTTTCAAGAGTATTGTGTATAATACAATGTCCTTTCACTGTAAGCGCCAATCCTCTCCACAAAGTAACACGAATTCCTTAAAGGTAGGTCAACAACCATCAACTTAACCGAATTCCTATCTAGTACACTCTGAATGTTTCGGAAGATAGCAATGAAGTTGATGTCGTAAGGGTTTTGACGAAATTCCTCACAAAGTTATTCTTCTCAAGCTAAAAGACATTGAACTGGAATCCTCGGTTTATCTCATGGATCAAACCATGCCTAGTTGACCGCCGGTACAAAGTTAGTTTCAGATCTTCAGTATCGGACCCTAATGAAGAAATCTCAGGGGTCCCTTAAGGCATCCATCTTGGACATTGATCTTCATCGTTACAATAAATGATGTCGGTACTTCGATCTTCGGATCTACGCCTATATATATAAATAATATTCCGCTGATTCCCGCCCTCTGCAGGATGATCTAAATAGTTTCCCGATCTGGTGTAATACAAATTTCTTAGAGCTTAATGCAAATAAATTTGTACCTACCCCGTAAACGCCTCACACCACTTCCTAGGGTCTGCTTCATTCTGTATCCTCAGTCACATCAGCATGTAATTTGGGTGTGATCTGTGCGATGTGAGCTTTATTTTCGATCACACATCGATAATGTCATTAGGAGCCAACTCAGTACTTGGCTTTGTGAAAAACTGCTGAAAAGAATTTTCTGATCCGAGCAGGTCTTACAGAGAATATCTAAACCTAAATAATGGCACTCAAAAAAGATTTCTATTAACTTGGAAGTACGAGTAAAGATGGACATTTTTGATGCGTTCCTACAATTTACGAATATTACAAAAAAAAATTTCATCCAGTTTGTACAAAATTTCAAAACACAATTTTACGACCATAATAATTTTTCTCATAGGATCCACCGTTTTCGAAATATTAGCAGCACTCAAAAACGCATTTCCATTCTCTTGTGAGTAAAGACAGGCATTTGGGATGCGTTCCTATAATTTTTGAAAATTTTGAAAAGTTCGACATCCGATCTGTAGAGAATTTCAAATCGTATATTTTCGTCCGTAACAATATTTTTTTTAGGATTCACGGTTTTCGAGATGTTCTTACTTAAAAAGATTTCCATTGACTTCGTGATAAATGCGGATATTTTGAGAGCGTTTCCACAAATTTTTAAAATACGGTCTTTAGAGAATTTCAGAACGCAATTTTCAACCAAAATACCATTTTCGAAATATTAGCACTCAAAAAAGCATTTCCATTTTATTGGGAGTAAAGACGGGCATTTTGAATGCGTTCCTACAATTTTGGAAAATTTTTAAAAATTCGACATCCAGTTTATAGGGAATTTCAAAACGCAGTTTTCGGCCGAAATAATTTTCCACATAGGATACACGAGGGTGGGTCAATAAGTTCCTGAAAAATGAAATAAGGAACACTCTTTTCGGTATAAAAACATTTTATTTTTCAACATAGTCTCCTTTTAGGTCTATACACTTCATTCAACGTTTCTCCATTTTTTTGATGCCCTCCAAATAATACGATTTCTCGAGCCCCTCAAAATAAGCGTTTGTTTCAGCGATGACCTCTTCATTCGACCCAAATCACTTACCTCCGAGCCATTTCTTCATGTTTGGAAACAAGAAATAGTCGCAGGGGACTAAATCTGGGGAATATGCTGGATGAGGGAGGAGTTCGTAGCCTAACTCATGCAATTTTGCCATTGCGACTGCGGACTTGTGCGCCGGTGCGTTGTCCTGGTGAAAAATAATTTTTTTCTTCGCCAAATGCGGCCGTTTTTGCTTCAAATCGGCCTGGAATCGATCCAGCAGCTCTGCGTAATATGCGCCGGAGATCGTTTTACCCTTTTCAAGGTAATCGATGTGAATAACACCGCGCAACCCAAAAAACTGTCGCCATGAGCCTGTTTGCTGACAAACCCTCCTTGGCCTTCTTCGGTTTCGATTCACCAGGAGAAGTCCATTGTTTTGACTGTTCCTTGGTTTCTGGTGTGTTGCGGTGAATCCAGGTTTCATCCACGGTTACGAAACGGCGCAAAAACTCAGCCGAATTTTTCTGGAACATCGCCAAACACACCTTTGAAGTTGTCAGATGAATGCGTTTGTTGTCGATTGTGAGCAAACACTGCACCCATCTTGCGGAAAGATTTTTCATGTCCAAATATTTATGTAAAATCGAAACCACTGAGCCATGTGATAAGCCTTTGACCTCTTCAGCTCGCGCACTTTCACTCGCCGATCGTCCATTATCAAACCATGGATTTTGTTGACCATTTCTGGTGTGGTGACCTCAATAGGGCGACCAGAATGTTCGGCGTCACTTGTGCTTGAACGAACGCACCGAAATTGAGTAAACCAGTGGTGAATGGTTCCAATCGATGGTGAAGAGTCCCCATAATATTTGTCAAGCTTTTGTTTGGTGTTCAATGAGCACTCGAAATCCACTTTTTCCATTTTAACGAAAATGCTAGTAGGCGTCTATATAAAATGGCTGCCACAACAAAACTATTTGACAGATCTGTCTGAAAATTTAGGTGCGTTCTTTTGAAAGATGATTCTTGACAAAAAAAATTAAGTTTAAGGTACGACACAATTTGTGTTCATTTTCAGGGACTTATTGATCCACCCTCGTACCATTTTCGAAATATTAGCACTCAAAAAAGCATTTCCATTTTATTGGGAGTAAAGACTGGCTTTTTGAATGCGTTCCTACAATTTTGGAAATTTTTTAAAAATTCAACATCCAGTTTGTAGAGAATATCAAAGCCTGAACTTTCGACAGTAATAGATTTTTTCGTGGGACGCACCGTTTATCTTCAGCAAACAGTGTGTTTCCGACAAAACTTTCAGCTGCGGATATAAGAAAATTTTCTGTAACAATTCACATAATCATATACTCGTATCTACAAGTATGATTGTTAATTTGGCGCTAATTATCGTTGTTACTTGCACAAGATAGTACCTTAACATTTGACACCTCTAGCTTCATTGAATTATATGGTTACAAGAACGGATGTAAACTGCTTCATTCAAATTTTAAATGCATAGTATTATCCTTAGTAAAACGAATTGCAATTGCATTTTTACATTCAACACATTTCTCACATTCATACATCTCTCAACCATTATACTAATTAATTAAATTTACATAAAGTCACATGTCAAACTCAATACCATCCCAAAGGAAGCATCACATTATACTCGTCTGTGATAGTTGTGCAACTTTTTGTCAGTAATCCGCACATTTCTCATGGGAGGTGGAGGAAACATCTGCGAAGTTCGAACCCACATCAGCGTATACGACGACTTTGACATTTAATTTGTTCGTCTTCTTTCCGTTTTCAGACAACCATCCATATCAGTCCCCAGCGACATTGTCCCAATGAATTTCATCAATTTCTCATTTGATCTTCTTTTCTCGAATCATAGCATCATCCTCAACGACCGCCCAATCCTTCGTAAATTGAAATCAACTCAAAGTTTCCTTGATTACATAATTTACAATTTGAAATTGTATCAATTTCCTTCCTTATATCCTTCTCAAGAGTCATCAATGACGTACACACACACACACGCAAATTGAAGAATTTTTTCTTGCGCGTAAAAAAGAGTAAGGACGACAAATCCTTAAACGTCAATTCAATTACAATTTAAGTGAAAAATAATCGAAGTTCATCTACCCGTACGGATAAATGACAATCGCATTGGTAAAATCGAAATTGAGTACAAGGTGAAACCGAATCGTTGTAATCTAGGCTTTCACTTGAATTTGTGGGTTGAAGGATTCAATGTCTTTTCTTCCATAAGCTTCTAAACCATTTCTAGAGCTGCTACGGACAATATACTGATTCACATTTAAAAACAAATTGAATCAAATCTTTTCCTTTCAAAAAAATCAAATTAATATCTTTCCCTTTCTTCAAAAAGGACATCCTCATTGCAGTCTACCAAAACAGGTAAAACTCTTTATTGTGTACACGATTTTATCGACCATAGAAAATAATTTATATTCTTTCAATTGGAACAGAGAGGAAAACTACAAAACAAATTCCTATGCATATCCTTTTTGACCCCATTTGGGTTCCTCTGTGAAGCTCAATGTTATCCTTTGATCATTATGATGATTGCAATTTTCTCTGGCTGTTCTGCATCTTTTCTATTTTCTTTTCTTTTTTTTCTATATATAAACACAATATATAAGACGTATAGCTTTAGCGGAATGCAGTTGTATGCTCATGGAGTATAAGTGAAGTTTTCCTTTTCTATTCTTTGGAAGGATACTCCATAAATATATTAAGCATACTCGTACAATGATAGCACAGAAAGCAGAAATGAAACACAGAGCCAACGAGTGAGAAACGGAGATGGAAATCGCTTTTCTTTGATTCAATTTGAATTGAATTGAAGAAACTATTTGCGAATTATCCTTCTATTTGAGGTTATTCTACGTTGTTTGGTATAGTCTGGCTCACAAGAGAGGGATTCATATGCAGTTGAAGTGCTTTTATAAAAGGTGACCAAATAGCAATGATTTTCGAAGAAGTTCTTCTCCTTTCTGTGAGTTCCCTACGAGTAAATGAAGTTATAAATGTTATATATTTGCCTTCGTAGTTCGATTTTAATATGACCTGACAGCGATCAGAGAATATGACTTTATAACTGGTCTGACGGTGGACCGTCACTGAACCCTAAAAGTTTGGTATGGTTTACCGAAAAATTGAAAATCTGGTGTTGGAGATGGTGTCATTGGACTCAACACCAAGATTTCGGTAGCACTAAGTGATCAGAGCTTATTTAAAAATAAAACAAAAAAAAGCCTTTTTTTTTTGTCGGGGAGGGTACACCCTACTGGAGCAGTCAGACTCAAAAACAGGTCCATTGTACAACCCCATTTTAATGTGTTTTTTTTTTCGTCTTTTGTAAAAAGACGAGTAGGCGCTTCAATGGTGAAGAGCTTAAGTCATCAGCTCTCACCACATCAGCACCGAAGATCCGCCACCTGATCCGAGAAAAGGTAGGACAATCACATAGGAAGTGTTCAGCAGTGTCATCGCCCTCTCCACAGGAGTCGCAGACAGGAGTAGTGCTCAAACCTAGCACATGGAGGTGCTTGGCAATGGCGAAGTGGCCCGTAAGAACGCCAGTAAGTTGTCTGCAGTCTTTTCTGCTAAGAGATAGCAAGAAAGCCGCGGATTTCTTACACACGACGGGGACAATTCATTTCGTATGCCTGCATCCTAGAGAGTCATGTTACCTTCGATTGTGTTCACTGAAAACCCAGTCGTCATTGGAAGCCCTAACCGAGGATGCTGGCAAAGCCAACGTGGGTTCAGGTCAAGAGAAATTATCTTCTGAGCCTTGTCTAGCAAGATCACATTTCCTGTTATCCTATTGTGTCCTGGGACCCAAACAAGATTCAGTGAGTTCAGCCTTCCGACCGAATTCAAGGCTGTTTTGAATTCTCTACACTATTTGGAAGTGGTTAAATTATTAAACAAGGGCTTAAGCGCATCCTGACTGTCACTATTGTCACTTTGGTTCATCAAGGCATCTAGAGCAGAGCCAGGCGTACTAGGGAAAGCTCCCAAACAGCCGAGACAGACTGTGCTTTGGAGATTGGCGAAAGCAGCAGTAACGTATTTACGTGAGAGCTTATTCCACCTTTGCATTGCCGAAGGACTGACATAGCTTTGGAAGATTTCAGCTCGACATGTTTCGTCCAAAGGAGTTTACTATCTAAGATTACTCCTAAATATTTGGTTTCCTTGGATAGTTACATAGTGACGCCTTTGAGCACTGGCTGAGTCAGACCAGTCAATTTCCTCCTTCTCGTAAAAAGAACCACCTGGTAGTGCCTTGGTATTTGAATCTTGAATCAACTACGAGTAGCCTATAGTCTATTGGCAAATTTTATCAAACCATACGCAATGCCTTTCCTTGTTCGACACACTCTTCCAGGATTTCTGAGTTTGATCTGGAAAATAATTTCCTCATGACTTCATTCCCGATTGCATTGCAATGATGATGTCCGGTTGTTCCGCTCCTTATTGAGCGGGGAAACTTCATTGACAATGCAATGATGATCCTGATTCTATTCATTCAGGCGTCTATCCACTGTCCTAACCTCAAGATTGACAAAAGAATAGAATTGTTCTCTTTTCTTGTCTCTATGGTGCGCTTTCTTTCGCATCCTTTCTAACTGTATCTGATTCCTAAGTGAGTTTATTTGATGATGGTCATTGTGGTGAATAATGGAGAAGAAAATTAAATTTTCTATTCGCAATCAAAATGGAAATTGATACTTTCAATCAATCTGAGTGCAGTCTTGTTAGTGATTTGCTGCAAGGCAAAGATCCGATTCATACAATATGAAAAAATGCCAAGGACTTTTGAATTATAGATGAAATTGCTTCGAGGAAAGAAGAAGGACAAAAGGATCTTAAGATTTGAAAGTTCTTCCTAAGTTTCACCCATCATTTTCATCAAAGTATCCTAAGTATCTGTCCATCTTTATGCACCTGAGACAAAGGGTGAACCTTTTAATTAATGCGATCGTCCTTTTTTTTTTTGACAAAATACCAAAGATGTCGAATATGATGATGATGGATGATTTACAAGAAAAGCTACAACAAACCGTAGGAAATCCTAAACAAACAGTGTCATGAAATCAGAGACACCATGACACCCAGCAGGATATTGTTAAATATTGGGGTCGTGAGGATAATCAGTAGAGTCATCGTCTGTTTTTTTTTTTTTTTTTTAATAGGATGAAAGGGGAAAAGCCAAGGAGAAAGGATAAACAATGTCTTATTATCTGCTTTAGGTTTCCCGGTTTGTTTTTATCTTAAGGACATTTAGTGGGGATTTATTTATAGAATATTGGTTTTTAGTAGATGTACGAGTAAGGCAGTGATTCATCCAAGCCTCAGCAGTAAGTTCCTAAACTTTTATTTACCATTCCCTTACGCCCTGTCATTTCTCAATATATCAATATCCTGGCGAAAATTCCCTCAATCATCAACATGGTCAATTCTCATTACAGTGGCAGGTCGTGTAATACTTTCGGAAAATTCATACTGAAAAGAGATTCCCATTAAGTTCAGGGTAAAGTCGGCCTTTTTGGACAATTTCAGACAGTTTTTGAAAAATATTAAAAATGCGGTAGAAAAACTTTACAAAATGGGTTCGATTATATTGAGAAATTCGCACTCAAAAAAGACTTTCAGGGTAAAGTCGTACACTTTAGAAGATCTGGTGTTTTTAGTTCTTGGAAATTTGAAAAATTTGCCATCCAACTGGTAGAGAATTTCAAATTCTAAAATTTCGGCCATAATATTATTTTTCGTTTAAAGAACGCATTGCAAAATAGAAAACAATACAAAATTTGAAATTAGAACAGATGACCAAAGCAACAAGAGCTACGAACGAAATCTAACAACAGATTGCAGACTTTTAACATCATGGGCTAAAAGACAATGTCTTGCGTGATTCATAAACCTATAAATGGGACTAAATAAATAAAAGAAATTCCTATGTGTTGCTCTAAAATATTGCCTCAAGTTGTTGATGCGGCTTAATCCTTTCGATCCGCAAAAGCCGCCAAAGTAAAAATGACTTGTTTCTTATATTGTACCGTGACAGTAGTAAGAGTTGAAATGTTTTATCAATCCGAAGTCGAAATAGTTCTCTTATTGTAGCACCTAATTGGTTAACAACGCGTTCGACAACATCTTCTTCTCTACAGCAATATATATTCAAATCGTACGTGTAGCCCGTAGAGCATCACATCCCATCCACATTTTTATACCGCGTTTGGTGGGCTTCAAAGGCATGTATTGCTTCAGCGTCCCTTAAATTTCGTCAGACTTTCGTCAATGCTTTGGAATGCGCTTTCCTTCCTGCCCCTCAAAAATCTAAATTTCAAACATTCATCAATATCTTCAACATAGTATAACTTTGTTGTTCCATCTGGCTTTTCGGGAGGTGCCAGGAGGAACTGTTTTGATGATAACAGCTGAAAACGATCTCGCGAAATAGCTGACTTGATTGTATCATTTCCCATAGAAGGGTGTGTTGACCAATACTTCATAAAAGCTGGAAGATGGTTATAAGATCTTCATCTCTCCAATGTCGCTTTGTATTTTTGTACGCTGGTTTCGATTTACGTAAAATTTCTCATTGGGTAATATGCCAGGGAACATTTTCTTGAATATCCGTAACAGATTATCAGTCCTTTCGAAGCTCAGGTTTATACTAGGAAGTCGATGGTTACTTACAGTTTTTCTTAGTACAAAAGCGACATTAGGTGGAGACCAAACCGTAGAAACATTTTGAGAAGTGTCTGCAGGAAAGTTAATATCCTCCAACTTCGCTTCTGCATCTGTTGTTTCTTCCTCTGGACGATCTTGATGTTCAGTGTCTTGATTGTGAACTGCATCACTCTCGTCCTCGTAATCTGAAGGCTCGTAGTTATCGCCACTGTCACTCGAGAAGTCTTCATCCTCATCAGAAGCCTCCAACATATTAGAAATTGTGGCCTGATTCAGTTGTTTTGGTCTGTAATAATTATAATATGTTTCCATAATTTGTGTACGCAGAAACCTAACTGGAACACTTATAGCACAACCAAGAATACTGACGGACACATACTCGTTTGTCCCGACAACACAAATATGCAAATAACATCAAAAGTATGATACAACAAAAAAGAAATAGAGTTCACTAATTTCACTTCCGCATGTGAAATTCACGTGCAATAGTCAACTTTATTTTGACAGTTAGGTCTTTTTGAACACGTACAGGGACACATATGTCCCGTTCGGACCGAAAGGGTTAAAATCAAACTCTAGAGTCAATAATTAGCTTCAGATATTTAAATTCATTGACGCTCTCAGTTTGAAAATCCTTTACCCTGTAGTTAAGATTGCTACAAAATAATTTAGTGGAGGAGCTGAAACTACAACTTTGACACTCAGGTATATGAAAGAAAACTTCACCGTCAAAGGAGTTTTGCTCTGACAGATTGAAAAACATTATTTTTGTTTTGGAACTGATCATCAGTTTATGTACAGCGAACCATGTTCTTAGCAGATCGAATTGATATCAGTAATTAGATTTAGAAGAAATTTACCGAACCGTAGGTGGTTATACGTGTGTTTACCTGCGAAAGCAGTGAGAAGGTCTTTCAATGCTAGCTTAAATAACGAATTAATAGAGATCAGTAAAAGAATCGGTCCCAATATGCAGCCCTGAGGCACACCTAAATTCATAAGCCTAGTTCCACTTCTAGTTGATCCAATCTTTATATACTCTTTGTGATCTATTTGCAAGATATAATTTGAACCACTTGAGCATAAAACCAACATTTTGTATCTTCCGCAGCAGATTGATTATGATTAACCTTATCAAAGGCTTTGGTAATATCGACGAATAGAGCTGCTGTGAATTTTTACTATCTATACTGTTGAAGATAGTAGCGAACAGAATTTCAACAGTGCATCCTCCGTACATTTAAGTTTTTGAAATCCAAATTGAATTAAAAAGCTAAGAACCATATTTTTTACTACTCTTAACTACTACTTACAACTTTGCTTATTGAAGGAAGAAGTGAAATAGGCCTGTAGTTGCTCATTTCATTAACTGCAGCTTTTTTTGAAAAGTGACACGAGAATGTTACAATTAAAATCCCCCAATACTCGTATTATACGATTTTTAGTAAAGTTGAAAATCCTTCCAAAAACACAGAAAAGTCACATTTATGAAACCGATAAACGGACAAAATAACATAAACTACGTTGTTTACTGTGGGAGTTCATAGTCCATCATAGTTCTGTTTGACAAAACAACCTATACTTGTTCTCGAAACCATGGATCCAAATCTACGATACAAACAAATTATTTGCGAGATATTAGCACTCAAAAACGAGTTTTCCATCAACTTCTGTGTAAAGTCGGACATTTTGGAAGATTGCGTACCATCAGTTTTCGAAAATTTTGAAATATTCTGATTTAGTTTGCAGAAAATCTCAAAACCGAAAATTTTCATCGCAATCATTTTTTCCTGAAAACCCACCGTTTGCGAGATATTCGCACTATTTTCCGGGCAAAGTTGGATATTTTGAATGATAGCGTACCTCCAATTTTCGATCATTTTGAAGCATTCGGAATCCATCTTGTAGTGAATATTAAAGCTTAACATAGGACAGAGCTAGACAAATCTGTCAAAACTCGACCTGAACTCAGAATGAGACTGAAGGTAGAGGATTCTGTTCAAGACCAGAGCAGACTAACTTGGAGCGAGACTGGTATTTTTTCAGGTCAAAGCCAAAAGAATATAAGTTAATTCGGACGTCGAAGAGTGCTTCCTATAGAGACTTTTGTGAAAAGATCGAAACACTTGGTGCAAACTGTAGATTGGTTAAAGTTCTGAAAAAAGGTAAACTGATCAAACTGGAATCACTTAGGATATCTGATGGTACCTTCACTGAGACAAAAGCGGAGGCGTTCAGTTTTATGCTGGAAACTGACTTCCCGGGAAATCAGATAACAAGTGCATAGATCAGAGCACGGCCCGTCCAGGCTGAACTTGATCTAAGTCAGAAAACTCAGCGTAGCTGGTATATTGCATCAAGTATGATAACATGAGTCTATTAGGTATGCGGTGGAAAGAACTTCAGACCTATAAGTCTCACTTCCTTTTTGCTGAAAAGGAAAGAGAGACTATTTAAGATTCAAATGCGCAAACCTGCCTCTATCGGAGATGCAGCCTGCCTATCAGCGCAGAAAATCCTGCCAGACTTCTCTCCAATATCTGGTTGCTAGGATTGAATGCGTGCTCCATATGAAGGAGTATGTGATGGACATCTTTATCGACTTGACTGCATGTGTAACTCTGCTAGACAACACGGTGTATACGAAACATTAGTGATGTGGTTTACAGCAATATGCAAGGGTGACTGACCGCAAGGTTGCGTTCTGTCTCCACTGCTATGGCACATGGTGGTCGATCCACTGTTGAACACTCTCAATGGTTTTAACGTCTAGGCTCAGGCATATGCGCACGATATTGTCGTACTTTCTGTCTGACCATGCCTAGAGACAGACTGTCTGTGCTAATACGCAAATTGCTCTCTATATAATCGTTGAATGGTGCACTAGGAATGGACTTTCGGTCAACCCCCTCAAAACCGAGGGCGTTCTTTTTACGAGAAGGAGGATCTTGACCTATATATCTCAGCCAGTGCTAAAGGGCGTCACTAACCATATATTTATTTAGTATGTAGTAATAATTGATAAAAAGCTCCTTTGGTCAAAACATGTCGATTCGAAGACAGCCAAGGCGCTCTCTGTTTTCCTGCAAAGTAAGGCTGCTTTCGGCAAGACATGCGAATAATCACCGAAAAATGTTCTCTGGTTCTATATGGCTATGATAAGACCTTTCCTAGCATATGCGTTGGTTGTTTTGTGAAAGGGGCTTTCGCGTAAATATGTGACTGCCTTTGCACTAAACTCCAAAGAACGGCTTTTCTCGGCTGCACGGGAGACTTCCAAGTACGCCTGGCTCTGTTCTAGATGCTCTGCTCAATCTACCTCCTCTTGATACTTATATCATAGCCGGTACTATCAATGCAATCTATCATCTTACGGACTTTTGATAACCTTGCGCAACACTTACCCTACGACCCTTGTCTTATGGATATGCCGCCGGAAGCAATGACATCAGAACTTCGGTTGTTGTTCAATTTGACTTCCCTTGTGTTCAGGGCTGGTTTTGGCCAGAATCTTAACCAGGAAGTATTTTTTGCCGAAACTTCACGGACGGCTCAGAAACCAGTCAGGGGTCTGGTGCTGGTGTCTTCTTGGAGGACGACAATATTAGGCTGCGCCATGAACTATGTTGTAAGGAATAGCTGGAAAGGTTGGAGTATTTACGTCTGTAGTGACAGTCAGACTGGGCTTAAGGCCTTGTTCAACCCTTTAACCACTTCCAAGGTAGTTGTAGAATGCAATAGGTCTCTGAATATGGTCGCAAGGCTGAACTTTGTGATTCTTGTGTGGGTCCCAGGCCACACTGGAATCATGGGGAATGAAGATCGTGGATGAGATTGCAAGGCAAGGCTCAGAGGAGATTTTCTCAGGACCCGAACCTACGTCGGGTTTTCTTGATAAACGGATGCTCCGACAGGGCTTCCAGGATGCTGGCAGACTAATCGAATGCTCCCGGACGTCTGTAAGAAATGATTGTAATGCTTTTGCAGTATTATGTGACGGATTTCCGCGCTGCTACCGTAAGCTCCTCATCACTGAAGCGTTCACTCGACTTTCTCCGGAAGACGAAGAAATTCCATTAAAATGGGTAAAACAGAGTTTGCTTCTTGTCAGTACAATGAACCAGTTGCGTCTGAGTTCTCCAGGGCAGTTTATTCAAAATTTATAAATTAAAAGTTTTTTTTTTTAATCTAGACTGGGGGTTCAAGTGCTCATGTGCACCTAAGGACGAACCGCCACTGATTCATTACTTGTAAAAGTATTACGTAACGATGGTTGTACCGCATACCACAGTATTAAGTACTCTCTACTCCTACCCCATTAAATATGCTGTGGAGAAAATGTCAGATCAAGGATATCACCCAACGATGGTTACTTAATGCAAGGCACTGTACAATCTCTTCCCTTCAACGTTCTCGGTCCTCTTTTACTGCTCCATATTCAACGGTTGATTTAACTACATGAAATCGATCCATCAATCATTTACTGACGAACGTTCTCGTTCCTTGCTTCCTTCCTTCCTTCCTTACGGGCGCACATCGAATAAATTGATTCGTAGAAGTGACATTAAAAGTCCTTTACAAAGACTCCCCTCTCGCTCGCAACGTGATTATTATCAACTCTGGTTATATTTTGTGGCAGGATACAAATATTGTCCACATTATCATAATGCCAACTATCTTATTGTTTTCGCATTATCCTTGGCGGGTATTCCAATGTAATCCTCCCACCCTTAATCAGCAATGTAATCCTGTATTGCTGTGTGTTAATCCCACCAAAATATCACCACAAAAAAACGGTCCAAATATTTGAGATAAAACAGGATTCCGGACGCATTGTGTTGCAAGCGGATTCCAAACAAACATTTTTCTTAGTCCTTTAAGTCGTTACGTGTTTGCAAAATTTCTTGGCGGCATGGAATAACAATAAAGTTCGTGAATTACCTTCGGATCCTTTCTATGTACGTCACAGGATAATGATGATGTTTTCCTTCCATTATTCCTATGCTTGCAATCCTATTTTCCTAAAATGTCGTTGAGAAGGTATACGTCTTATATAACGTAATCCTTCATGTCATCAGTGCCCATAGGATGAATAGAGAGCGGCTCTGCAGAAGAATGGGCACAGCATGAAGTTGAATGGAGTTTTTTTTTTTTTTTTGGGCGCAACAAGCAGAAGGCATGTATGGACTCCTTCCGTTTCTTTGTTCGGTGATTTAGTCTTCCCTTTTTCATTATTTCTTTATTTATTTGAGTAGTTCTTTCAATTTCTAGTCCTGCTACCGATGAACTAGAAAACAATGTGACTGAAGGAACAATTAAGGGTCTTGTGACGTTTTAATGCGAAGAATTATTATTTCTTTCTTTTTATCCTGGCAATGTATGGTGATAGAATTACGCCCTCTTTGATTTGAGTCTGAAGGAAATTAATTCACATACAATGGAGGAATAAGGAGAAAAGAATTAGGGATTCAATAGAGTGCATGGTTTAGGTTTGAAAAGAGTGACAAGTTTTGGTTTTAGAGGGGTTTTTTGAAACCAGTGTCGGAAGCGTTTTGAAGTCTTTCTAACCGAAGGATATAGGATTACATCTGTTGGCTAGTCTTAAGAAATTAGCAATCCCGCTGACTTATGTCCTCGGACGAGGAATGGGCAATAAACGAGTATTTCTGGATTTTTGTTTGCAGACGATTTTCTAGGGAATAATATTAAACAGATAAGGTTTGGACAGTTCGAAGATACTAAACTACTACTCGGAATGAAAACGATGTATTTTAGAATCATAGATAAGAAGAAATCACGATACTGGCACAAATAACAAAGGCCAGTAGGTCGTTTGAAAAGCTATCACTTCTGCGGATTTTGGTAGAGATTGGTCGGGTTAATACTTGTTGTTTGTCCAAAAATTGTGATCAAAGATGGAATAGAATAATATTGTCCTAAGGCTGGAGTCGGGGGAGAATTATTTCCTGATGGCCGGAAATCTAAATCACACACCAAATCCTAGAGGGAACTCATTATTCAATTGGTGGGATCAACACAATGTCAAGTTTCAGGTTGATTTGAAGGCTACAGATAGTCCGTCGTTTAGAAGAAGCGGCTTCTATCTGGATCTACTGCAGTTCGACGAACGGTTACAACTCACCGACGTGGACCGACAAACGATAAACTGTCTGCCCACGTTTGTGTATAACAATGACGATTGCGGACTTAGTGCGAAAGAAAATTTCGGAACTGGAAGAGTTTGTTCAAACGTACTCCTACAACTACAGTAGGACTAGTTGGACTCGCTTCTCCCGAGACTTGACAAGAGAACTCTCCTCGAACTCGCTCTATCCACCGATAGACCTCGGTATCGACCAACTAACAACGTGTTCCGCAATGCAACAATCAACGCACTGCACGTACATAAAAGTAGACTGCTTACAAGACTAAAAAACTTGTATTGGCAGTTTACTAACACACAAAACTTAGAGGTTAGGACGCTGAAATCGTTGATAAAGAACCTTCAAATACTAACTAGCAAAGCTGTAAAGAATTAATTCATTTGGGAATGCATTCATTCAATGTATCTATCTGAATTTAGATGAAATGAATTGACTTCATTTTTGACTTACAAGTATAAATCACCATTCATTTTAAAGTCATCGACTGAACAATCGATTTTAGCATTAAAAAGAGTGAAATTAGAAGACTTCAAGTCGTTGAATTCAAAATTGTGAATTTGCATTCATTTGCAGTCATTCACATTCATTTTAAATCATTTTGGATTCATTTGAAGTCAATTGCATTCATTTGCATTCACTTGTAGTCTTTTGCATTCATTTAAAGTTGTTTGCATTCATTTTAAGTTTTTTAAACCATTCCCTTGTCTTTTGCATTCATTTGCATTCATTTGTATTCATTTGCATTCATTTGCATTCATTGTCATTCTTTGCAATCTTTTGGATTCATTTCCATTCTGATAACCCGAGTATGTTCCCCCAGATTAATAAAATATTTCGGAGCACCGATGTCAACAAACTTCGGTGTCTGAAAATCCCCCGAACAACGAACAATTAACGTTTACTTACAGCAGCAGGAAACTTTTATTGTGATCGAAGATCCGCAGGAGAAGGTGGAGTCTATAGGAATTTTCGACGATGTGTACAAGGTAAATGCTTGCATTTGTCCAAACCACGACCTGGAGAATAGAGCCCTTGTGCACAACTTCTACATTCGAATGGATACAGAGCACTGGTGATCAGAGAATACTGGTTTTACCGAGTTGAATGACGAAAACTTAGCAAACAATGCCATCTCCAATGAAAGCGTTCATCCCCCGTACGTATCGAAGGTAGAACTCTAAGCGATGTTCGACTCATTGAGGAAGAAGAAATCCGTGGGAATCGATGGAATATCGAACATTATGCTTCGACATCTTCCTCTAGGAGCGGTGAAAATTTACGCCACCCTGTTCAACAATGCACATTACCCAGAGCATTAGAAAATAGCTGTGGTTCCCAAAAGGGGAAAGGACACATCCAATCCAGCAAATCTCCGGTCGATAAGTCTCCTTCCGAATATCTCAGCAAGGCATTCGAAAAAGTGACCAATAGAGCTTTTTTTAAGTGGTTTGAGGACAATAACATAGTTCCGGATAACCAATTCGGTTTCAAGACGGGGCATGATCAATACATGCCGCGTCTAAACTGGTATCGGATAACCAATGGAACAAAAGCAAGAACCAATGCACGGATGACTACCTGATCGACTTGGAGAAGACCTTGGATACCATATGGTTGAAAGGGCTCTTTACAAGTTGTGCAAACCACTACTGTACATGTTGCTCTCACCAGTAGAAAGTTCGTTGTGGAAAATGGCAATGTGACTTCTATTTTTTTTATAATTTGCGCGCCAAAGAGGATATAAATACTCTGACGAGTATACTATTGCAGGACACGGGCGTTGTGAAGAAGAGAGAGAGAAAGAAATAAAGAAAGATTTAGTGTAGTGGTTTGAAACTCAGATGGTATTAAGTTTCTGTAAACTTCAAGGGTAGCATCCAGATAACTGGGGAGCTTGTTTGTTTTGCTTTTGTCGTTGCTCATAATTCACAGTATTTTTTTTTGTCTGTCCTCCTGATGTCATCATCACGATCAAGTTGAATTTTCAGCCATATGACCACTCTACTGCCAGTAGAGTTGACTTAGCTTTCGCAATTGATCGACTTTTGTATTTATTTCGTGGGAAATAAATAGATGATTTTTGACATCTGGATTTGTACCGTGAACCAAAAGCGTGACAAGCGATGACCACTACACCATGGCCACACACAACGTCTATTGGGACGTTCGAAATTAAAAATGGTCTACAACAGGGTGGGGTTAATTCACAGATACTTTTCAATATTTACACGGCTGATCTCTTCAGCACGAGATAGCGTATGCAGACGATTTGATTGCGTACAGATCAGGACCTAAGATCGACGTCATTGCAATACTCTTGCAGCGTGACTTCGATAAGATTCAGCGATATTACGACGACTGGAAGTTGAAGATCAACCTACAGAAGCCGAAAACCATTCTACTATTCAGAACGCCGTTGTCCCTGGCCTCTAGGGATACCAGAAAGATTTGGCGAAAGTTCTCTATCGTTAGACAGCACGGGCGTTCATTTGCATGTCAAAATGTACCATGAGTGCGCCTTAACGGCTATGTCCACCCAGAAGCATTCCTCTATTTAGATCAGGCAGGTCTGATCCAATATAGATCAGCGGTGCCGCTAATCTTCAACGTTGCCCGAACAACTGTGAATAGGCAGCTCAACTACAGCCGAGACGTCGCACAGAGAACTAAGGAGCGTCTCCGATTCTGTAGATCGGTATCGGGGCGCGATACTAAAGTTTAAGTTTAGGTAAGTTTTAAGGCACAACACTTGTCTGGTGCACCCTGAAGCTTCATATTCTAGACAGGGTACAGAAACGCGCTTTAAAACTTATAGTTGATAGAGATATTGTGAAGTTCATAGGTTCACTTGAACACAGTAGAAATATCTCGTGTCTTTCGCCATTTTATTGCCTTTTTTTATAAAAAAATGTTCCAGTGAAATAGTCAGTTGCATTCCTCCCCTTCAAAATTTCACCCGCAATACGCAATAACTCTTCTTACTTGCGCGACAATTTTTGACATATCACATGTTGATGATCCACCTAGAGATCTTAGAACCATCATGCTATAGTCAAAGATGTGTAAGACAATAGCATGTTTCGTAATTCTATTCGAAAAATGAATCCGCATAATTGAATGTTAATTCAGGCCTCTTTCGCATTCGTGGTGGCGCCCGGTGATCCACAAATTTGCGGCAAATTACATTAGCCCACGGCATGTGGTGTGCAACCGAAGGACGCAAAGCGAAGCACCTTCTCTTTGTTCAGAGTTTCAACATATTTTCCACATATACACCACAGCAGGATGTGTTTTAATTTTTTCTCTTTGAGCTCCTTTGGTCGCACCTTTGCTTGCATGTATCCTGCGGTTCTTGAAATTTGAATTTGATGGACGAAAAAAAAAAAAAAAAAACACTGCAAAGTGGAAATGTTGACTTTGCGTGTCCAGGGCATACGGCACACATACACTACCACATTCGTAGTCCTTCGATAATGACCTAAAACGATAACTTTTAGCTGCGTGTGTAACATTAACCATAACCGCCCCCCTCTTGGGCATAATGGGCACCGTGAATTATTATGCTAATGTGGTTCTCATTCAAAAACGTATTCCATGCTCCCAGCAGGACATGAATATGGGATGAGAATTCAAAAAAAAAAAAAAAAACCTCAGAAAAAGGCGAACAACAGGAAAAGATTTTATCGCTTAATTGAACGCAACATTATAACGCTTTTCCTTCTTTCCCTCCCTGTGGTAGAACAAAGTAAAGAACTTCATTTTGACAGCCCACAAATGGCCATTTTTTTGGTGGTTCATTTTTTGGGGTGGCAGTGCCATACCTACGGGCGGAGAAACGCGCTAAAAATGTACAAAAATCACCGCTTATCTGTGCCTTGAATCCGACATATGGCAGTGGCATTAATACCTAACAACGTCACCGACACAAAAAAAAGGACCTAACGAGGGGATTTATACAATTTCCCTTAATGGACATACTAAGGACCGCACACGCCCCTAATTGCATGCATTGAAATGGTTTCTGCTTTTCGAGTGTTGAATGAGTCGATAAATCTGGGATTAAGTTCTCGTACGAGTACGAGTACGTATGTATGTTTTGGAGTCTATTAGCGAAGTGCACACTTGAATGTGAATAGTACTGGACTAAAAATAGAACCCACTGGCAGGCCACATTTGTACATTTCTCTTTGTAGCTGTTTGTTTATGTTCGACTGGTTGCCTGGTTTATAATTACAAACACTTAACACATGATGTGGGGATGTAGGATGATATCTGTTTGGTGTATCCTTTACGTAGGATAGGTGTTCAATTGGAAATTGATTTTTTTTTTTCAAAAGGGTAATGAAAGGGTGACGTTCACTTGAGTGGAGGTTTCATTGTGTTTATTTATATTTGATGTTGTTGGGTAAAATGTATTGGCTGGCAGTTATTATCAGAGGGGCTGATGAATATTAGAAGCTCTTTGATGAACCGGTGGTGATTAGACTCAGTTATCAATTGAATTGAGAGTAATTTGAGCGTCTAGTGTAGCACACAGATATTTGCTTCGGGTGTGCGGTGGAGATCAATTGGTTGTAAGTGGGTGTTAAAATACCATTGAATAATGCTGCATTGAAAATTCACATGTATCTAGACATCCAAAGGGGATGTTTCCATTGTTTGATTTGTCATCAAAATGGAAGTATTTCAGGTATGTACATGAGACTTAAGTGTTGAGATATATCAAAACAGCATTTTCATCCTCTTACCTAGTGAATCCAGGAGGCGATTGCAGTACGGCTTCTGGTGGGAGGCCCCCAGCAAGGGAGTAATCCATTTGATTCTAGAAGTGTTATGAGCAGATAGCAAATTAAATCGTGCCCAAGGCTGCAAGGTTGAGTGTTAAGTCAGAAGCGAGACACTCTGGTAGGGCCTCTATTACTTTTTGAATTCCTTATAGCAGAACACTCTATGCTACGATGGACATTTCTCATACCGGCTTACTCGTAGGGCCAACAAGAATTCAACTAGAAACAATACAGAAAACAACAAAAGATAAACACTTCTAGGCTAATCTTTGATTGATCGACAGGACTGACTTGAGCACGAAAAGACAAACACTTCTAGGCTAATCTTTGGTTGATCGACAAGACTGACTTGACCAAGGATGGTGCAAAACTAGTTATGTAGCCATGATAGCTCGTAATGTTCGGGCAGACAGCTCCATCCAGGAACGGACTCCGATGAGTACGAGTGCCTCAGATGCACCTGACTAGATTGCCCATGTTATAAAAAAAAGAAGGACAGTCACTTCGTCCTTCTAAAGAAAGGAGAAGCGAATTGTGCTCTAAACTGAGAGAATTAGCCTGATACAGGAGTGAGTTCTGCAAAGTCAACTCGATACGGGTGCGCACAGGCACCCGGATCTTGCACCTAAAAGACCCAGATTACAAGACGACCCTTCCAATACCCCAACAAAAGTCTCTAAAGTAAGCGTCTGCTTCCAAACCTTATAATGAGGTTGCGAAGCGGCATTTTATATTTGGAATCTTTGACAAGGTAATCGAGAAGTGCAAGACCGGTATTGAGAGATGAAGTGCAAAATCGGTATCAAGAATGGGAGGAATATAACGAGAACAGACCAGATAAAGCCAGGTCTCATTAGATTTCCTGAAAATTTCTGTTCCCCGTTATGAGCATATTCCATTCCAGCCTAGAGCCAAAGTTTTGATCCCCCGGATCCCAGTCAGATATAGAATCCAGACTTCTGACAAGCATTTCGAGGGTGATCAACGCTGAGGAGCCAAGTGAGACCGAAAGACTTGTTTTCTCAACACAAAGCAAATAGATCTTCTTACCTTCAACTGTAAGATATTTTCTGATCTCAGTTTTCTTTTTTCTGACTTAGAGGAGATGCGATTTAGTACTAGAGGCGTCTATATTTGTAATGCAGTGGTGCTCAAACTACTACAGTTTAATATTCATTATTCTAGACCACCTTCTGCTAATTCGCTGCTCCACCTGCAGAAATGAGGAGACATTGCAAGAGCCTTGGGTTAACAGTAACAACTTAAGAGCCAGATTAAGGCAGGTAAACCAATAACCTATATTCTGACAATGAGTAACCTCAAAATATTTATCTTGTCTAATTTCAGCGCTCCAGATTGTACGTGTGTTATACTAGAACGTGGTAAAGAAGAACCTATCTGGATCTCCTCTGCATACTGGCAGCCAACATTGACTCGGATCATTATATTGTTGCAGTCAAGATACGAATGTGGATATCCCAAGAGCGACAACAAAGAAGAATTACTGTGAGGAGATACAAAGTCTAAAGTGATACCCCCAACTATTTTATCGATTTCAAAGCCGCATATGACAGCATTTAAAGAGACGAGCTGTACAGAGCCATGTCTAGTTTTGGCATCCCTGCCAAACTTGTCCGTTTGTGCAAAATGGCTATGGAGAACGTTCGCTGCTCCATCTAGGTCGGTAACGACCTCACCGAGACTTTTGATGTCAAAAAAGGATTTAGACAAGTGACTTCGCTCTCAGGTGACTTCAAGCCAACACTTGAGGCACAATATTTCAAAAATATGTGTTGCTACTAGCTTACGCCGACGATATTGACCTAATTGGTTGAACTAAGCGGGCTCCCACTGGTGCGTCCGCTAGTATTGAGGGGAAAACCAAGTGCATGCTGTCAACAAGAAGGGGCACACAACATTGACGAATTGGAGAGAATGTCGCAGTTGGCATCTACAATTTCGAGGTAGTAAGGGGCTTTGTCTACCTTGGCTCTGCTATAAAGTCTAACAATGATACCTCAGCAGAAATTAAACGAAGAATAACTCTTGCCAATCGCTGTTTCTTTGGGCTAAGAGGGCCCAGAATAGTAAGGCTCTGTCTTGAACAACTAAGGAGACTCTATACAAGAGCTCAATCATACCAATCCTGCTTTATGGCGCTAAAGCATGGACACTGTCGAATGCGGATCAAGATATCCTCGGTCGTTTCGAAAGAAAAATTCTTCGGAAAATATTCGGTCCCGTTTGCGTTGACGGACTTTGGAGGAGAAGATTCGACGACGAACTTTACGAGATGTATAGCGACATCGATCTAGTCATAAACTGCTCATCAGTCGCCTAAGATGACTAGGTCATGTAGAGCGAATGTAGACCAGTACTCCAGCCCACAGAGTCTTCGAATCGAATCCGGAGGGACAGCGCGCACAAGTAGAAGGGGACCTCAACCGACTTGGAATGCGCAACCTAGCTAACGACCGGACTAATTGGAAAAACCTGTTGCTTGAGGCCTAGGTTCACCTGGAACTGTAGCGCCACTTAAGTAAGTAAGTAATCATCGAAATACTGCCCATGCTGTTTAGCAAAACATTTGCAATGATCGTACAAAGAAAAAATTGAGTTATTAATTTTGTCGTCGAGTCAGTATAAAACAAATCTAATGCCCCTGGACCAGGCACCTTGATATCAACAAAATCAAGAAATAGTTTCACTACCTAACGTATTCCAAGAGCTTGTAAATCTCATACGACTCAAGTGCAGACATTTATCGCAACTATTCCATCGAATTCACTGGCCCATCTGTTCCCTCTGTTTACTCAGATTATCTTCCAACACAAATTAGTTCCATAAATATACCACGATGCTTATCTGGAATTTGTCAGAAATCACATTTATTTTCCGTTCACATTTAATCTCAAATAAAACATAAATCTCCGACCATCTGTAAAATTTCAAATGACCTTTCCTCAAAAAAAGTGCTCCACTCATACTGCTCTCCTTCACAATCCCATGTCAACATTCTAATCCTATCACCCAAAAAGTATCTCAATTCTCTAACAAAACATAAAAAAAAAAGAAAATATCCTCCCAAATCACAACTTGATCCCAGAACTCGTTAATCAGACTAATTATTCCCAATCTTACATCTGCTACCCGCCACCGCCCTGAAAGGTTAATAAATTCATCCCAACCAAACCCATCCAGCAGCACCGAAATTAAATTATCTCCGCTTCTGGCGGAGCAATAAAACACGAAATAAAATTTGTTAACAGTCCCCATCGACAACGATGTAGTACTACCATCACCACCAACCCGGGAACTACCAGTCACATCCATAAATCAGTAATTAAAGCGTCCAACACAAAACACTAATCGGGGGCGAATGCAATGCAGCATCCAGTTCAGGGTCCATCACTCCTCGGGGACTCGGATTCATCGTACAGATTCCAGGAAATGCGACAATAAAACGGCAAAGGCTTAGATCGTTTTAGGTTTTAAATTTCCCTAAAAGGACCGTCGTCGACGGCAAAAGAGAAGACACTAAGTCAACACAACAAACAAATAAATTATACACAGCATCTTCATCTTGCCTCCTCCCCGTGCCAAGTGAAATGTAGACAACTGTCATCTCGGTATCTCCGTGGTGTAATCTCTGTAAAACACTCCGCGTGCCGGCCGATGATCTTCAGAGATGCACATCGCTGTCATAGACATATGTTTTCTCACCAAACAAGGCACACCGTGTCCATGTAAATCCAGCCAGATTAGAGAGTCTCCGATTCCTTTAAATCCTGCTCCTTGCAGCTCCTCATGATAAACGACACACATTTCGATAATTTATGACAGCGCGCGCAATTTCATCCATCCATGAGGTGCGGAGGTGTAAAACAGTCCATGGAAGGTGCTTTTCTTCAATTTAGAGGCCCGCCTTGATGGTGGTGAAATTATTCTCAACAGTCGTGCTTCAAGGATAATTGAAATAGTCCTTATTATCGTTATCACCCATCAACAACACGTTGAATGGTAGGAGCTGGGAGGCATAAATACGAGTTCTGGAGATGATTTCGCCGCCATCGTCGTCGTCGCGTCGTCGTCGTGTCGCCTGTAAATGTTTAATTGAGCGGTGCAGTTTGAAGTGAACTACGGCAAATTGTAATCCTTTTTGTTATTACCACTTGGTTTTGGGGGCCCGAAACGATTGTTTACGTCTGCTTTTAGTGCTCTGTGTATCTATATAATCGAGTGAGACACATATGGATGGTGTTTTATGAGTGCACTTAGATTGTATCTGTGCTCCATATTTGGGCGCAGGATAACTGTATAAATATTAGATAATGGAAAATGGAATTGGATTTGTTTCAGTGTGACAATCTGCTATAAATACAATTCTTGATTGATCTTATAGTGCGTGTAAGGGTACTTGAGTTTGAGTGATTTATTGGTAGGGTGTGGGTGTTGTTGTTTCAGTAAATACTCGTATAGTGTAGCAATTGAGCAGTTATTCTCGGTATCTTTGATGACCCAGATCTGTAATGGATATGTGTACTTTACTACAAGGACACTTAAGGTTGAATCCCTTTTGATTAAGTCGTATTTTTTTTTTTTTTCAATTGACGAGGCCTTACTTTGTTTTTTTTTTAGATGAAAAGGTATGCTCATTCCTTAGAAGTTTTTGTAAAACAACCGCCGGCTTCAATAAATCATATTTCTAGAAGAAAGTCATTACCAAAGTATAGCAGTTATGCTGATCCCTCAAGACGGATTGTCTTGGGCTAAATAAGATATAAATACATACGGAATTCATGCGGTAAAAAAGCTGTGCTCTACTGTCAAAAAGAATGCGCTATTCAATCAAATCCAAATCTAACTACCGAATTCTGCAGAAGCAGAAGTGTAAGTAAAGCTTGTTTTTAAGGTTTGTTTTTCGAATTGGCAATACTTTTTTCCAGTGACAGTCAATTTGACAGCTGACATAGACTTACACCAGAACAACGCTTGATAATTGTGCAAATTTATTTCGAAAATCGTGTTGCAGTTCGCCATACTTAATGTGCGCTACGTCTCTAATACAGTCGATATAATTGTCCATCCGAGCAAGTAATTCGAATAACCATGGATCGTTATCACACCATGCATACTCTAGTTGCTAATACACACCCGCAAAAGATGACGTACAGTGCGCACCGAAGAGGCTTTTGTTACTGTAGAGCGTATTATTGAGGAGGACTCGAGTGAGTCGATTGTCCATCCACTTTATGGAAGATTTTGCGGAAAGATCTGGGTTTATGAGCTTACAAGATCCAGCTCGTACACGAATTGAAGCCGCTTGACAATCCTGCGCGTCGTACTTTCGGTTAATGGGCCAAAAACAAGATTGCTCTTGATCCTCATTTTCACTACAAAATTTTGTTCAACAATGAGGCTCATTTTTGGTGGAATGGCTACGTCAGCAACCAAAATTGCGCATTTGGAGTGAACAAAAATCCATAAGCCATTATTGAGCAACCGCTATATCTACAAGGCTTTTAACTGGTCTCTATGTTTCCTCGATAGAGACTTTATTCCAAGGAAATCAGTTAGTCTCAAACCAAAATCAGAACAGTGGTTTAATCCGATATGTGCGGTAACTGTCCGGAAAAAGGAAGAGGCTTTCGCGTTATGGCGTCAAACACATACTGAGGAAAACCAAAATCTCTTCAAATGGGCTAGAAATGACTGCAACGGCATTCTAAGACGTGGTAAATTTAAAAGAGACTTGAAAGTTAGGAACAAAATACTGGAATGTCCAAAGGGCAGTAAATCCTTTTGGTCTTTTGTAAAAAGAATAAAATGCTCCGCAACATCGTCCATCCCAGCGCTTGTCCACAATAAGAGGAATATCACGGACTCTAAGGAGAAAGCAAATTTGCCAGCTGCACTATTCGCAGCGAATTCCACCTTACCTGACAGTTCTCTCACTCAACCTGTACTAAACCGAGTTAACTATTAGTTAGGCCAAATATATTTCCGAACCCGTTCAGTAGCAAGGTCATGGAAAGCATTGTCAATTTTCATCTTATGAGTTATCTCGAAAAAAACCATCTCCTTAATGAGCGACAGTATGGTTTTCGGCAACAGCGTTCCACGGGAGATCTAATGGTATATCTGTCCGAGAAATGGAATCAATGCATTCACCAACACGGTGAATGCAGAGTATTTGTCCTTGATATATCCAAAGCTTTCGATAGAGTATGGCATAGCGCTCTTATTACAAAGCTTCAATCGTATGGTGTTGGTAGCATCTTTTCACAATGGATTGCGAGCTTTTTAAGTAATCGATCAATACAGGTTGTATTAGATGGATTGAGGATGGTGCAAACGATTTTTCACTCCCACAGACTTGGCAATAAAGCTTATATTCGTCCGAGACTTGAATATAACTCGCATGTTTGGGCAGGAGCTCCCACCACATGCTTGAGTTTACTCGATCGTGTTCAGCGCCAAGCATGTAGAACGTCGGATGCTTAGCACTTCTGTACCGGTACTTCCATCACAAGTGTTCGGTAGAAATATATAGTTGTTTCCAGCCTGTCCGTCAGTTTAATCGCGTTACACGTGCGGCATCTTCCGCACATCCTTATATCCTAAAGCCTGCCTTCGAGCGCACCGCGAAATTCAGAAGATCGTTTTTTAATCACTCAACACGAATGTGGAATAACTTGCCTTCCTCAAACTGAAACTTATAACCTGCAAAGATTCAAAAATAACGAGCATCGTCTCTCACTCTCTATCCTCTCCCCTCCAATCTATAGTTCTCCTCTTTACCCCTTCCTTTCCCTCCATCACTGGGTTTATAACCTTAAAGGACCTAATCCTAAGTGGTGTAGTACATTTAAAAAAAAAGTCACTGTTTGGTGTGCTACAGTCAATGGCGAGCTTACTGATTTTTTCGTTCCCCAATTGAATGACATTAATGTAGAAGAGCTGTGTTGTTTCAACAAGATGGTCACACAGCGCGGTCCACAATCAATTTATTGAAGGAAACATTCGATGAGCCTATAATTTCGAATAATGGACCTCTGAATTGGCCTCCAAGATCGTGTGATTTAACACTTTTGGATTGTTTTTATGGGAATATGTGAAGTTTCTGATCTACTCCGATAAACCAAAGATGATGACTTGGAATTGGAAGCCAACATTTCCCGCGATATTGCCAATATATGGCCCCAATTGCTCGAGAAAGTGGTCGATAATTGGACTCCTCTCAGCTTTATTCGAGCCAGCCGCGATGCCCATACGCCACAATTCATGTTGAAATACTAATGGCATAAAATTATCTTTCCAATAATTTCCAAGCAAACAGGACTCAGTAAATTTGAAGGGGAGTCGAGACAACTAGTTGGAAATCGTGAAAGCGTATGTTTTTGACAGAACTGGATTGGACGCAGACAAAGAGTGACAGAGAATAAATATATCAATATTTGATCCAAAACCGTGGCGTCGTGGCGTAGTGGTTAGTGTGTCGGATCACTACGCAAGAGGTTCCAAGCTCGAATCCCAGAAAACACCAAAAAGTTTTTTCACGATCCCACCTCTCGCGAACGTCTGACAAACATCCGAGAGTATTGTTGTCACGAGAAAGCTTCTCAAAACAAATTGCCGTTCGGATACGGCACTAAACTGTAGGTCCCTTCCATTCGTGTGAAAAATATAACGCACACAACACGAGTGGTTGCGAGAAGCTAGGCCCTGGCACTTAAAGAGCTGTTGCGCCAAATATTTATTTTTTTTTTGATCCAAAACCCTCCAAGTTTTACTTTCTTACTTACTTACTTAACTTTAGATGGCGCCACCAGTTTTGCACACGAAGTTGGCACACTTGTGTGCGCCACCATAGGTGAGGTCTTCGTTAACCTCTACATCGCTGCGGGATGGATTCAGAGACTTTCCGGGCCGAAGCGTTAATGTCCATTCGTTCTTTATGGTCTAGCCATCTCAGGCGATGAATTTGAACTCTGACTAGGTTGATGTCGCTGTACAGCCGGTATAGTTCGTTGTTGCATCTTCTCCATTCCTTGTCTATACAAACGGAACTTAAAATCATTCGAAAAATTTGTATTCCAAAACAATTAAAGATGTTTTCATCCGCCTTTGATAACGTCTATATGTCTGCGCGCCATATTACAGGACTGGGATGATGAGGGTCATATACAAAGTAACCTTAGTTCTCCATAAGAGTGCTTTGTTAAAATGACAATTTTCCCTTTTTGAATCCATCCTTCTCATTTCGTAATTTACACATTCAATGCTGCAATAAATCTTTGCATATCTCAAAAATATATATCACATCGCTGTAATGACTTAATTTACTTTTTCCATATGACTCACCGAAGAACTTAATCCTTAACTGTCCTAATTAAAAATATTTTTTTTTTTTTTATTTCCAGCAATCCTTTCGCATTTTGTCGCTCATAATTTTTTTGTATATTTTTTCCCCGTATATCTTTGCTATGTTAAAACAATTTTTATGTAATTTGAACACTCCCCAGTTCATGGTTCGTGGACACACACCGAGTGTCCTTAATTTGTGTGGCAGCTATTTTTTTGTGTTTTTCTTATTTTTTTTATGACAGTAGCGGTTGCCTAATGGCAGTGGTGGCTAAGATACGAAATGATAAGCAATTCGCGCTTGAAGGACTCTTGAGTTTAATTTGTTTAATTAAATTTTTTAGGACTATACGGATATACGAATATAACAAAGGAGCAAGAGCAATTGAAAAACAAAATTGTATAAGCTACTAAGAGCAGGAAATGATGTACCCCTATTCAATTGGATGAAGCTTCACTTCATTCAAACTTAGTGCTTGTGCCTTCACTCAATCGATCAATCAATTCATCCTTTTTGTGTGGATACGAGTGCAACCACTTTCCACTCATCCTTAATTGGATGATCACTTATAATAAAATGCATAAGAATAATGGAACAGCGGAAGAAAGATGCGTCGAGATTTACGTTTGTGTGCTTAAAAAGGGATTTACTTCAGTATTTTTACATTCATGTCGGAAGATTTTAAAAAGAGCTACGGTAGAGGTTAAGATTTAAAAAAAATAAGGAAAAGCTGTAGTATGTTGTGGATTGATTTTTTGTTACTCTATTAGGTAACTTAATTGCCTGCCTCGGGCTTTCGGTTTATTTAAGCATTTTTGCAGTACACCAATAGATGTGGTTTCAATACCAACTCAAACAAGGCTTAGCTCAAGTTGGTAACGGTTCTACCCTAGAACTTTCCAATAATTATATGCGACTCAAACTAGACAAGAAGCTAAACTGGAAGGAAAACGTTGCCGGGAAGTCTCTGGTTGCCTTATATTAGAGCAAAAAGGATGGTAGTAATTAAGGCGGCCTTTGATTCCATCGACAGAAGAGACATATTTTTCAAAGCTAAATAAACAGCAAATGTATGACGATAACAATACAGTGGTATGGGATGGAAACATCTTATCCGACTGGTTCTAATCGAAATCAGGTGTAAAGCAAGGATGCCTCTTGAGCCCCCTCCTGTTTTCAAGCATTTTGGACGATCTTGTACCGGGAGGAATACCTTTCGTGGGGTTAACTATAAAGCTGTTACTTTACGCTGACGATATCGTTATACTTGCGGAAAGGCCAGACATGAAACAAATCATGATTAACAAGCTTCAACAATACTGTCACATGTGGAATCTGCAACTCAATACCAACAAATCTAAAATCTTGATTTTTCGGAACGGATGCGGTTGATACGCAAGGAATGAAAAAATGGACCTGGCAAAATGAGGAACTTGAGCAAGTCAAAGAATACAAGTACCTCGGAGTTCTGGCTACCCCACAGTTAACGTTTAAAAAGCACCTCCAGGAGAAGCTAATTGAATCGAAACATGCAAATCAATTGTAGCTGGAAAGGGGTCTTGAGCAACAAGAATATTGCGCCGAGTACAAAGTATAACATTTTCGAAGCAGTGTGGGGAATTTGGGAATTTGAAGAGGTTGAAAAACTGCTAAGATACTTCCTTAAGAAAATGTTCAGACTACCAGAAAATACACCGACAGAAACTGGACTACCACCACTGTATTTACACTTAGATTACATTTCGAAAATAATATCACAACCAAGTTATCGTCTCCATAAAATTGCTGTGCATCTTAAAACTAGGAACCTTCATTTCTTTGGCGAATGGGCAAGGCTGAGACGTTAGCATAATGTCCCCCTGAACGAAAATCTTGTCGATGCAGCGGCCTCGAGAAATGCGCTACAAGAGTTACTTATTAAGATCGAGGGATCTACACGGGAGATATTTGGGATACAAGCAAGAAACACATATAAAATCCTTCATCACGATCTTGGGGAAAAAAACTATAATACTTTCATGATCGGCACGGATTAGATGTAATTTCAACAATATTCAAAGCGAGGTGTGAAATGTTACACTTGAACTACATGCCACATAGATCTGATAGAAATGATAATTGTACGCTGTGCAATCATGGAACTAGAGAAGATGCATTTTATTGGAACCTGCTCTATACTGAGCTCAATTAGAAGTTATAACTTAGGAAAAAACACTCTCTCCTCGGATGAAGTCATTCGCTTTTTAAATGGAGAAAACTGGGCCATTCTGTACAATTTTTTTAAATCTGCTCTAATCAGTTTTCAAACGCATGAAGTGCCTTCTCAGCATTATCTGACTTGAAATATAGCACCATCTGTCCGTATCTGCCAAATTAATATCGAAGGCTTCAGTAGAGCAAAATCCGAGCACTTATGTAGACTGCTGGAAGAGAACAATATTGATGTGGTACTCCTTCAAGAAACTCATGGCCCCGACCAATAGAATCCGTCGATGCGCCATTTGTAACTGACAGCTAGATAGATAACACGAATTCTTATAGAAAGTGGCCGTTGACAATCGGACAGCTTGAAGAGAAAACACTTTCAGCAATAACAAAATGTCATCGGCTGTCATCTGTCAACGAAGGTATGCGACATAATTTAATGGACTGTTCTTTCCGGCAATACGAGAACGTCAACGCTAACCTTGAACGGAACGACGTCGACGGATTCGGGGGCTTAACTCTTAACTGCAAGGACGAAAGAAGTCTCTCGACTTCAGGGAAAGTCAGTGTTACTCAATTATAGGCGTCCATCATCATCATGACTATGGAATTGACAGATATGTAAGATCCGATATCGAAAATGCATTCCTAATAGCAATCTTAATCACGGACTTGGAAATCATCAATATCTATAAGCCTCTAGAATACTCCCTGTGTATCAGCACCCCGCAATATATACCGGTGACTTCAACAGCTATACCAAGAAGACGACGAGAATGGAAAAAACTGGTAGATTGAGCTGAAACAAACCACATCCCTCTTATTTTTAACGCCAAGGAATGGGAAACTTTCCACTCTAGGCGATGGCGCAAAGATTTCAATCCTGAACCCTGCTTTCCTTCATCCAACCATTGCGAACGTCAACAACAGAAATCTATACGAGTTTTACCTGCCTTTTTTTCGCAGCCAACATAACGCCATCTCTCGACCGAGATGGAACTTTCGTAAAGCTTCATGATAAACCTTTACCTCTGAACTTGACACCAATGTCCGGTGGATACCTCCGACTGCTGAGAACTATGGAAGATCGGTCGGAGCCGTAATAGCGAACGCGAAAAGATATGAAAAGAATACATTCCTGGATGGAGTCTAGAGGGCAATCGGCTGTACCAAGAATTCTTACGTAATGGTGATAACCAAACTGCAAAGGATCTCTTACAGTCATTCGACAGAGCACGCTTAGCAAAATGGAGAAAAATGACAAAAAACGTGGATTTCACTCGTTCTAGCATGTAAGCATGGAGCATCATGCGGAAACTCGGAGGGACAGATTCCATATTATCCCAAAAGCCCAAAATCATTGGGATATGTCCAAAGCTAAATCTGACAAAGAACACACGAGAACCATTCAAAGATCACTTAAAGAAGTAAAAGAGGTAACGCCAGAGATTTCTGAATACTCACCATCATTCACCATATAGGTGGTCATAGACAGCTACAAATCAGGAAAAGCTACTGGTTTTGATGGAATCTAACTTGAATTTATTCGGAAAAACTCCAAGGCTTGGCTGTGTAAGTTGTTCAGCAGCATCCTATCTTCTAGAATCTTACCCAAGGAATTTAAAAGATCTAAAATAGTGGCAGTACTGAAATTAGACGAGAAAGCTGAAAGCTCTCCAAAGTGTTTGCTATAAAACCCTATATTCAATCTACAACAGGATTAAAAGGGCCATAAATGAAATCATTAATGCTGAACAGGCCGGTTTCGAAAATGACGTAGCTGCACTGATAAGGTTTTAGTCCTAACAACCCTTCGAAGATGGTTTTGAAAATAGTCTTAAAACAGGAGTTATATTCGTAGATTTAACTGCTGCGTACGATACTATCTGGCGAACTGCCATGATCCATAAACTCCCGAAAGTTGTGCGTTGCAAAAAATAGCAAGTCTCGTCAACAATATGCTCAGCAACCGTTCTTTTGAAGTATTTATCAACGACAGCTTATCTGAGCTATCTGTTCAGTAACGGGTTACCACAAGGATCCGTCCTAGCACCACTCTTATTTAATCTGTATATCCACGACATGCCAATCACACAATCCAGCAAGTTCGCTTATACAGATAACCTGACTTTAGCTATCCTTAGCAAATATATGCACACAATTGAGTATAGGCTCGCAAGAGATTTGGAAGCCATTGGCATATATTTCAAAAACTCGAGGCTTACACCTATTATGACCAAAAAGAAATCAGATTGTTTCCATCTAAACAACCAGTTGGCCCATATCCCATTCGAAGTTGAGTTCAACGGCTCCGTTCTTCAGCAAATACCCGGGGATAAAAATGGATAGGACTCTGTCATTTAATCAGCATCGCCAAAACACCGCTGCGAAGCTCAAAGCAAGAAGTAACTTGATTCAAAAGCCAACATCTAACTCCTGGGGAGCCTCACCTAGTACATTGCGAGCTGCAGTCCTTGGACTGGTGTACTGGTATTCAACCGCAGAATGGAGCTGCCATCTGGCTAAATAGTGCATATACTCAAAAAATAGACCTGATAGTGCTGGTATCAGGTCCACAATGGCTACCAGTTATGAGCAATACTGCGTCACCTCCACTGAGATGCAAAAATCTCTGATAAACTAATTTGCAGGGCACATTCAAAGTTTACCAATCCATAATCACATCAAGGAAAAAGACTCAAACCGCTTAAAATCACGAAAACTCCCTTTGAGGCTAGCTACTAGACTATATGAGTCCAACTTTGACGTCGATGATGAGTGGATAAAGACTTGGAGAGACTTTCACCAACCAACAACATTATTGATGACCCCACAGTCTGTGTACTAGGTTTTGAGTTACCAATATTAAATCAGAACATTTCAACAGGACAGGAACCACGAGTATTTCTAGGCTAACTGGTGTTATAACCCCACACTGTACTCTGCATGAAGCTGCAGGACTATACGTAGTCAAGCAGTCCATTGATTTTTCCTTCAAGACACCTCCAGGAGAAATATATCAATTTCATCTTTTAGACGAAATTAAGACATCATTGCTGAGATTGCCTTTCTGTGTAAAGATTCCATTGGCAGGTTAGGTTAGGTTAGGATAGATTAGGTTAGGGTGTCTCTCTATACACCACACGATCTATTGCATTTTCTTTATCTAACTTGGGCCAGATTTATCTAGAGACACTGCAAAAAGTAAGATTCTCCCAGCTGTGATTTGCATTTTTGATTGCATCCAGTATAGCAAACATAAGTTTTGCCTTTCCGGCATAATTCTGAGGGTTATGCATTTACTAGCGAGCTCGTCAAGCTTGCAGTTACCAGGCATGTCTCTGTGGCATGGCACCCATCATAGGTGAATATTGAATTGCTCTGTCATCTCCTTGAGAGACAAGGGGCAATCTTGAGCAGCCTTTGAAGTGAGTGAGCATAATACCAGGGACTTGCCGTTTGGCTATCCATGAGAATGTTAAAATCCCGAACAGATACTACATTACACTTCAGCAAGGATAGGGCTTCGTTCATCGCCATTATTCACGCTACAGCGGTCTGGGAGACACCTCCACCCATCTAATTTCCGATTTTAGAACCGTCTGCTTAGAAGTTAAACGAACTGCCGTCGTTGTCGGCAACATGTTCCCACTCAATACGACCGGGAATTGATGCCCGGAAGTTAGTATCAAATCTCAGTTTCGGTGGGGTGTAGTCGGTATTTTCGTGAAGAAGTTGGACTACATAGAAGAAGCTTTTAGACGAATGGTTGCACTGGCGGCCATCTGTTTGCCAAGAAAATCAAGGGTCAACAGGCTCTAAAAGTTTGAGGTTTATGGCATTTTCCAAAGCCGTTTACTAAGCGATCACGCCATACATAAGTATGGGCCTGGTTGTATAACCCAGCTCTTTCTGATGGTCTTTTTACAGGAGTAGAGAGCAATACTGGCTTTTTTAAGATAAAAGTATTTTGCTTTGTTTGTAAAGGTAAGACTGGTGCCGTTTATAGTGGGAGGGTCTATAATAGGAACTTTACATTTTCGAGTACCCCGAGACAGCAATAGCAACATCGTCTGCATAGGCAATCACCTTGCGTACCATCCTTTCCAGGTCGACGAGTAGTTTATCAACCACCAGATTCCAAAGAAGAGGAGACAAGACGCCACCTTGAGGTGTGCCGCAGCTTACAAATCTTCGAGTCGGAGCTCTGCCCAATTTTGTGTTAATAATCCTGTGAAGCCTCGACGTTCAGTCTTACAAGCGCGTTAATTATTGCGTCTGTGTCAAGGAAAACAACCACAGTATGCTCTCTGATGTTTGGGTATTTGGTTATATACCCTAGAGGGCAGATAACTGAAAAAAAAGGACGATTGCTTTGCTGCATCGTCCCACCCGCCAACCTCATTATCACCACCAGCAGCAGCATCGTGTCGTACATTTATATTTCCATTCATTTCACTGACACAGGATAATACGCCTTGCCGCAAGTAATGTACATATGTTCGTTTGCCGAAGCCTGTTTTTATCCTTCGTCTCTGATGTACAGACGACAGACGGCAACCAAGAAAAAAAAGAGGACTCCAGAGGCTCATTGTACACCATGTCAATTCATTATTATTTCACGACAAAAACCCATGTATTTGAGTATGCCCTCCTTAACCCCATCCTGTCAACTCATTGACACAGAACGATATCCTTTGCCATTCCTTATTTCTACTTGGCAATTGTGTATTTGGAATATCCTTAGCGTGCGCTCACACGATACAATCCATCAACTTAATAACGCGAAACATTCTCATTGAACGAGAAGAAACACACCGGGGAAAGACGGGGTGTCTTATGGCCTTTTTGGTTTGAATGGAGTGAAATTTCATTACCACACATTCACGCAGGCAGAATTCACATTCGCGTTCAGAAAAATAAGAGCACAGACAAAAAAAAAAAAGCAGAGAAAATAAACTAAAAGGACTCAAAGCGTGACGAACCATAACAAATACGACGCTAAAAAAAACAAAGATCCATCCTCAAGGAGTTGGATCCATCATCATCATCAATTTACCGGTAAAAACGCTGACGTTTTGTTTGGTTAGATCGCATATACATACTATACGACTATGAGTGCTTTATTTATCCTTTATTCGCAGTGAGGTATGAATAAAAGGGTTTCACGGTCTACAGGACTTTAATTCGGTTCTGTTCATAAAGAAATCCTTTTCTCAAAAAGCGAAGAATTTCATTATATCCTTTCTCATTTGTTTAGGAGGCATGAAACACAAGTCCTTTTCATTCTCTAGTTCTAGTTTATTCAAACATAAATGTGCAGCTGTGTGTTTGTGTGTGATGTGAATGACACTTTAAATGTATGAGGCGCGCACGTTGCGTCAGATAACGTACTCGTAGGCGTGGGTGGTGAAGTGTGAATTGTTAAGTTGGCTTTTATCTATTTAGCTTTATAAATTGAAATATAGTCAGAGCTCAGAGGATGGTAATGAACTTTATGAATAGTGCAAGGGATATCCTTGAACAAGAAAAAAAAAATCCTTTTCAGAACAAAACTAATTGCAGGATTCTTTTATGCAAAAAGGATATTTAAATTTTGTTTAGCATTAATTAGTAATGAACGTGACTTTGAGCTAACTATGAGGCAAGGAACATGAGTGTTCAAGGGCAAAATTGTGGAGTTCGGAGTTGTTGTGATAATTAGATACTCAGAGCATATTCTCTGAAAAAAAAAAAAAAAAAATCCTAGGTCAGCTGTCTTTGTGCCTCGCTGTGTATAAACTTACTTTGAACAGGATTGATACACCACAGCATCCTCTTAGGTTAATTTGATGGGATTTCCTTTTGATGGAATTTTCTTCACAAGTAAGTGCTACATACATCACTTCTAGATATTTATAGTAATCACTATTAAAGCCTTACATTAGCCTTCGAAGATGGTTCAAAGGTTTTTCATACCAAACCAGTCAAATGCGAATCTTCATGGAAATATATCGGCAAGGTTGAACTTCATCAATTCTTTATTTTAAAGGACGGAAATTCCTGAAGTGGCCCTCCTAATTCGGGCGAATGGCAAAGTATGGATTACTCTAAAATTTCGTCGTTTTCGAAAAACATCTCACAAAGGAATGTACCTACTTCTAAGTTCGAAGGTCTTTAGATGCTTATTTCAGCCACTGAATCACATTAGGAGTTCCAGAACAATTATCAAGACTTTCTTTTGCTTTTCATGACCGCTTTCACCGTGTACAACTTGAAACGTAGAAGAGCTTTGCTGACCCAATGGAAGAGTTTCTGGTTAAATTTTTTTGTAAACTTCATAGCAGCCCTAGAAGGCTGACGAACTGACTATAATAGGTTTGGAACTGGACCAAACATCAATCAAATAGAACTTAAAACTAGCATAGGAACGAGCTTGCTTAAGGTGGCTGATGAAAGATGTGATATACTTCCATAATGCTGCAATTCAAAGAAGAAAAAAAGACCTCCTCACACTTAGCAAATCCCTTCTAGGACTTCTAATAGGTATATTAACTGGCCACTAGAAAGGGTGCAACTGAATTATACAGAAAAGGGCACAGCCCACTTTCTCTGCGAATGCCAGAGCTCCGACAGAACCATAAGGACCTGCCTAGGCGAATACTTTTAAAAGCATTTAGGCGAACTGTTAACACAGCTACAGCAAACCATTCAAAAACTAATTTTAGACTCTAATTGGTTAGGAAGGTATGAAGAGCTACTCAATTTTCCTATCTTAATTATTCATCCAATGCAGGTGCACCTATCCTGTTACAGGGAACACAATGAATCCATGGAGATCCGGGTGAGGCTTGCACGATCACTGTGCAGCCACCCCTATAACCTATTATATATGTATTTTTTTTACGGTTGCGCTAAGGGCTGTGTAATCTTCATAGAAGCCTGTAGCCCGAGCTACTGTCATGCGAACCTGAATGATCGATGCCAGAACGCGTACTTACTAAACCACATCCTCGTACATTTTAACCACTCTCCCGCAGAACTGCCATTAGGTAATACTTCGCGGGGCTGGTTAGACTTTTAGGCTGTGTTCTGCTCCATATATATGTACATATAAATATTTTGGCGCTAACAGCCCAATGCAGGGCCAGGCCTAGCTTCTCGCAGCCACTCGTACTGGTGCGCCTCACGAATGGTTGGGACCTTACGCCGTTTTCGAATGGAAATTTTTACCGATTGAGAGAAGCTTTTCATGACAATTTTACTCTCGGATGTTTGTCAGACGTTCGTGAGAGGTGGGACCGTGAGAAAACTTTCCTTCTTATTTTTGTGTTTTCTTGGATTCAAAACTTGAACATTTCTTTCAGTGATCGCGCACTTAACCACTGAGCCACGGTTCCGTTCTATGCCGTTCTCTATTCTTAGGCACTCGATTCTCCTGAGTACGATCCATTCACTTCGCTCTTTGTTTCCTCGAATTGGATCATATCTCCATTGAGCTGTCTGGGGTCTGCAAGGTTGTTATCCCTTTTTCTGAAGCGTGGACAGTGGAACATCACGCGTTCTGCATCTTCTTCCTCGTTATCGCAGCACGAACAAAGTGGCGAACTATCATGTACGAATCTGTGGAGATATTTTCTGTGAACTGTGTGATATTGTAGTTCACCTCTCCTACTTTCCTTTTCACCTAGGTTTCTATGTTATAGATACATTGGTTTGTGAGTCCATCTTCCTGTTGCAGAGGTATTCCATAGATTTTGCCATTTCCTCCATTCTAATCCTTCTTTCTGTCGATTCGCGAGTTTTCTAATGTATACTCGTTTCATTTTATTGACTAGGGTATTGATGGGTACCATGCCATCTATGACACATGCCGCCTCCTCTGACACTGCATTATGGGTGCAGATTGTCCTTAGAGATAGTTTTATTGTCAAAGCATCAGCCCACATTCGAGACGCATACCCTGCTGAAATTAAAATTGTAGACAATATCTGGATCCGCCGATGTTTAGCAGTAGCGATGATTGTAGCATCGACGTTTTTTTTCCTACATACTTTAGGTGAGACTTAAAGTTTAGGCTATTGTCTATCATTACATCTAGGTATTTGAGTGCCAATGTAGATTGTATGACTTGGTCTTCTATGCGCACGTTCATGTATTCAACAGCTTTGCGGCTGGTGATTAGAACTGGTTCCGTTTGCTGGTCCGCTAAATCTAATCATGCTGTCTCTGTGAGATCGCTTCATTTGTCGATTCTACTTCGTGAATATATGTTGTAACCGTCCAACGGTGACGTCATCAGTAAAGCCTATAATTTGTACTCTCGGTGGCATTACCAACCTGACCACATCGTCACACATGATATCCCACAGAAGAGGACTTAGTACTGATCCTTGTGGAATGCCTGCTGATATATTGTAGTGTTTGTTACCTTCATCGCTTTCATACCTTAGCTTCCTATTCCTAAAGTAGGTCGATACTACCCTAAGAATATAGTTTGGCGTATTCATTTTTTCAAGAAATTTCATTCATTTCATGCATGACCTCCTTGCTGTATTGAAAGCCTTCTTAATGTCTAGTGTGACTACGGCACAGTACTCCTTTGCGCAAACAGCGCCATTTGTTCCTTCGACTTTTATGGCATCTACCGTGAAGCGGACTTTCTTTCTCTTTGCTGGACTACTGGTAGCAGCCTACTATACCTAGTCCTGCCATAAGTTCTGTTACAAAACCAAAATATTGATTATTAAAAAAAATTGGATTCACTCGAAATGACTGCCTTTTGCTTTAATACGAGCTTCCAAACGGTGTGGCCATTGGGCTATAGCGGCACGTAAGGTTTCCATGGAGATCGTGGACGTTGCTCTGGTTAATGCTGTTCTAAAGCTTTCCAAATTTCTGTAGGGAGTCTTGCAGGCCATGTTCTCCAATTCTGACAACAAACCATAATCCAGTGGATTCAGATCTGGGCACCCCGATATTTTGTTTGTTGAAAATTTCTTCCACGGTAAAAATTTTCTCATCCGTAAACAGAAAGTTTTCATGGCTATTGTCTGCGTGCCACTGCTATAATTTGGGGGCGCCAAAGAGGATATGAATACTCTTATACTATTGCAGGACGTGGGCGTTTGTGAAGGAGAAAGAGAGAAAGAAAGAATTAGTGTAGTAGTTTGAAACTTAGATGGTATTAAGTTTCTGTAAACTTCAAGGGTAGCGTCCAGATAACTGGGGAGCTTGTTTGTTTTGCTCAGCTGAGTTTTGATCGTCACCGCCATTTAACAGTTTACAAATTTTACAAATCTTTTCAAATTCACAGCACTCTGTGACTCTATTACTAGATTTCCTTCTTCATCCCTACCGGCTTCTGTTCGGGGTTTATAGCCTTAGTTGCATAGAATTTGAAAAAAAAGGGTTCTGGAAAGTCAAGGAAGACAACGCCAATGGACGATCCATTTTTAATTTTTCAAAGTGGAACAAAAATGTCAACAAGCTTGGTCCGAAAAATGCTGGTAAGACCCGAACTACGTGCACTTAAATTAGTTCAGAAGCCACATTTTCCTCCACGAGTCAAGTAAAGACGTTTGCTATGGGCTCAAGAGCATGTTTCTTGACACAGGAGAGTAGGGCAACGTCATATTTTCCAACGTCATATCTTAATTATTCATCCATTTCAGGTGCACCCATCCTGTTACAGGGAACACAATGAATCCATGGAGATCCGGGTGAGGTTTGCGCGATCACTGTGCATTATATATGTATTTTTTTTACGGTTGCGCTAAGGGCTGTGTAATCTTCATAGAAACCTGTAGCCCGGACTACTGTCATGCGAACCTGAATGATCGATGCTAGAAATATGGCTACGCGTACTTACTAAAACCACATCCTCGTACATTTTAAGCACTCTCCCGCAGAACTGCCATTAGGTACTACTTCGCAGGGCTGGTTAGACTTTTAGGTTGTGTTCTGCTCCATATATACATATAAATATTTTGGCGCTAACAGCCCAATGCAGGGCCAGGCCTAGCTTCTCGCAGCCACTCGTACTGTGAGTCTCACGAATGGTTGGGACCTTACGCCGTTTCCGAATGGAAATTTTTACCGATTGAGAGAAGCTTTTCATGACAATTTTACTCTCGGATGTTTGTCAGACGTTCGTGAGAGGTGGGAGATGGAATCTTCGTTCGGAGAAGACCTGGAGAAAGGCTCAGCGATGTGTGCCTTAGAAGACTTCCGCCGAGAGCTGAAGGAGTTTTGGTTTTAATTTTTTATCGATGGTAGTGAAAATCTTCAAAGGGCACTACTGACCCCGTAGCTAGTAGTATTGCGAGATTTTTACTCACTAAAAAAAGGCCACCAATTCACTTCACCCTACCCTGCCGTACTGCCGCCTTAGCATTGATGTCGTTTGAGTGATTTTCTTCTTTTCTCTACCTTTCCAATGCACATAGTTTCTGCAGTATTCTACCGCATTCCATTCTGAAAGACTTCAGCATTTCTGCAACTATTCTTTCCGGCGTTGGTTCTAGTCCAAGGGTGTATCTTAACGTTGTTCTTTCACTGAAGAATCGTGAAAATTAGAACATCACATGGTCTACATCTTCAATGCAGTCAACGCACCGGGGTAAGGGCTTTCGTCGCACTTGTACTAGCGGTAACACGGTAACAGTGGTAACACGGTCCTGTCAGGAGCTGTGTTATGTAGAAATCACACTTTCCATGTGGTCTTTCGATCCATGGCTGGATAGGCGGAATAAGCCGGTGTGTCCACCTGCCTTTGTTAGAGGTATTCCAGCGTTCTTGTCACTTTTCTATACGTCGGGGTTCTTTCACTCCTACATATGTTTCCTCTACTAGTACTGTTTTTATGTCCAGAGTAACTTTGGTAGTAAATTCGCTTTTGTTCATTTTCTAGTAAGTCGACCGCGATAATTCCTACCATAACGTGTGTTGCTTCATTTGATGTTGTGCGGTATGCACAGCATACCCTCAATGTGCATATTCGGTGCGCTTGCATGATTTTTTTTTATTGCAGGACTTGATCGTAGTAACCTTAGTCTGTACCGGTGAGGCGGTTTATGAATGTGATTACTCTAATAGTGATCTGCGACTATGTCTTGGTGACCACCGACGGAAAATGTGAATTTTTCTGTTTTCTTCCTGCTGGTTATGAGGACCGCCTCCGTTTTGTGATAAGCCAGCCTCAATCCAACCGAGGTGAGCCGCCACTGTTGGACAATTCTTATTATAGCGTTGCTAAGCTGTTCCACCTCTCCCACCAATTTGGCAGCAACTACAATTACGATATCATCCGAAAAGCCAACGATTTTCGACTCTTTTGGTATTTGTATGCGCAGTACTGGGTCCAGTATTTCTTAGACTCCCCTCTCCATCATTTAGCCTTTTCTGTTGCGTCGACTGCCACCTGTATTGCTTCTATTGTTGAGTGTCCTTCCGGAATCATCCCTATTGATGATCCGAAGGACGATATACGATCTAGTACTTTCTCGGCCGAATCCAGCAGGTATAGTAGATGATATGATGATGGCCCGATGGTGATTTATTTGATTGTTTCCTATCCGGGGCGGATTGGGGACGAATGTGCCTTCTCACTTCAAAAGTAACAGCAGATGCTTACTTGAAAGTGATACAAGACCAATTGCAGATGTAAGTAACAACATTTGTATTGCTTCAGTTGAAAGCAATTCAAGCTCAGATAAACAAGAATTATCGAATGAATTGTGAGGTCCAATAAAGTATTAGTTTAAAGGATACTGTTGTGTTAAAGAACTTTTGTTTTGCCTCTATGCTGTTTACTCTTACCTGAAATTTCAGGTTAAAAAAAGTCACTCGAAAGTTCCTAGAAATGCTCATAATGATTCAGTAAACTCATTCATATTAAATAGTCGCACAAAGCATATGTGGCTCTTAACCTAGGTACCTATCTGAGACTAGTAACATTAAACAACAATATCCAATCCCATTTTCCTATGAACTTACGAGTATCTATTATGGTATAAAGAAACGTAGAACGCGTACCTGTCAATTACTTCTAAATCTAATCTTCATTATGCCTGTAAAGCAATCGATAAAATTACCTTGCACGAGTAATAGGTATTCGAGTAGGTAATTTATGCCAAAACGTGTCGAAGACATTTCTCAAATACCTACGTCTTCGAGGCCCACCGGGAATATTCCCTACTCACTCCATAAATAGTTTTCAATATCCTACCGATGGGAATTTACTTCATCTCTATAAATAACTTCTATGACCTTAAAATAACCCATCTCAGGCAAGTTAGTAATAAATTTTCCGTCCACCATCATTGCCACGTGGCATGCAAAGACTGTACGTGTACGAGTAGTTGGTGCCTATATACTCGTAGTGCACCCCCAGGATTGAGTGATAAAAATAATAGCACGTATGTACGAGTAGGTACATACATGGCATAACACCTGTCCAAGGTTATATCCGATTCATTCATCGTCGTTGTGAGCAATTCAGATCAAGGCAACCACAGCAAGGACATATTGGTATTTTACTCATTTTCCATTTCGCTTAACATTGAAGCGAACATTTTTTTCCTTTTTTTATTGCTCATAATATCAGCCACTATCGCAGTGGTCCGCCTTGACAAAATGCTTGCGTCCAACAGACCAATCGACCGCAAAATTGCTCTTTGATACACCAGGGACAAAAGCGCATGAGGCTTTTATAAAATCTGTTTTCTTTTTTCACTCTTTTGCTGTACGTTATCTTTTATAGTCTTTGTGAAAAGTGGAAGTGTGTACATAAACAGCGAAAAAGGATTTCATTGCAATGAGCCAACACCTCGCTTCGATTTTGGATAAACAAAATTGCAAACGGGAGAGGACGAATGGCGAGCGTTCTGCGCCTTAAAACAGAGTAAGTGTCTGTTGAGCTAAATCTTTTGCTACGAACCGGACTACAATGCCTCGGATGCGCATGGATTCTTCGATGACGATCTTTGCCTATCAAACAAGGACAACGATAGGATTCTGGAATTTTAGGACTCTTCTGGACTCACGGGAACAAGGTCCATAAAACGCCAGATTCCTCCAACTCGAGCGTGAGTTCATGCGATACAAAGTTGACATCTTGGGATTGAGCAAAATAAGATTGGTCGGCGTGGAAGAGTACCATTCCCCGACACATAACACACTTTACTCTGGTAAACTAGCTGGATCTGTACGTGATTCCGGTGTGGGGTTGCTTCTAACATCTTTAGCACACCAAAGCCTCATATCATGGAAGCGCTTCAGCGATCGAATATGGCCAGGTTCCAGAGTAGAAGCTCCTACAGCCAACTGGGTGCCGCCCACAACGTAGCACCCAACGGGGACATCGCCATCGTAATGGGGGAATGCCAATATAAGCAATGGCTTCTCAAAAGAATGAAGAAATCTGCGGATAACTACATAAGAGAGGACGTATTAAACACGTCCCCATTTCATTACTTTCAACATGCATACAGAGCGGGCAGATCCACTGAGACGGTTGACGGAAACCATACAGGGAGCGAAATGGAATAGATAGTTCACTGCACCTTCCCAGATATCGATGGGGAATTCGATAACATTTCGCACGAAGCCACTAAATGACCCCTGGACAGGAAAGTAGTCAACAGAACAGTATCTAAGTGGATGTACAAGTTACTGAGAACAAGATCAGCAGAAACTTGATTAAGGTCAACACAACAAGTCTAGTTCCCGATGAACTACTTGGAAGTCAAGCCTACGCTGATGACATAGTACTGATTGCCAGAGGAAAGTTTAGAGAAACTCTTTGTGACATCATACAAAGCAACTCAAGAATGGTGCTGCACTGCCATTTACGAGGAGAAGGGTGCTTAAACTGAAGCCAATCCAGCTGTCCGGCACGGAACTGACACCAGTAAATGAAGTGAAATATTTAGGATTACACCTAGACAGCAAACTCAAGTGGAAAAAGGGCACAGAAGAGACATCCAAATACGCCAGCCATGCTCTCATGATATGTAGAAGCTTAGCGGGTAAGCCTTGGAGATTTAGCCCTAGCATTCTAAGATAAAACGAACTAGACTAGCCACAACGAGGGAGACACTCACTAAAGTGCGAAGAGTTGCTTGCTTCTGTATATTAAACCCCTGGGACCATGAGAACATGTCAAACTGCAGCCATGTAAGTATTCTTGGAACTAATTCTGCTTCACATTGTTGTTGAGCAAAACGCAAAGTGAACGATCTTGAGGATGGCAAGGGAGGGTATCGGGAGGGAGAAATACGTCAGTTCGAGAAAATATTATGTACTTCTCAAGAAACTTTCCCTTCTAGCAATCCCTAGGGATGTAACTTTCATAAAAAAATTAAGTAATAAGAAGCACTGGAGCACTGAACCAAACAATAAAGTAGTAGACGGCTCGAGAACTGAAGAAGGAACAGGTCACCTGCACCTATTTGGACCAAGAACAAAGCACTCAGAACCTATGAGCAAAAGTACCTGCATCTTTCAAGCTGAAATATACGCTATAGATAGATGTGTCCAATTTAATCTCGATAGAAGATACAATAACTGCAACATAGCAATATTGTCAGACAGTCAAGCAGCTACCAAAGTATTTTACTTCCATAGCATTACATCAAAACTTGTGTGCGAATGCCTATACACCTCACCGAAGAAGCCTAAATGATTAGTTGCCAGCGAACGTAGAGGAGCATTGGAAAGCTGTGACTAGTGCAGAAAGTTCTATCTAAAATGCCTGGAAGAGCATACCACACTCAGCAGTATAGAGAGGAAAACTTGAAGTAAAATATCGCAGGAAGTGTAAAGAAGTGCAGCGTAGTGTGATACGTCGCAAACGACACAAGCAGAGAAGGTAGCTAGTAGTTGGACTGTCAACAAAATCACAAAGGAGCTAATGGCTAGTCAAAGCTGCACTCAACTTCCAGTGAAGAGTACATTGTTAACCTCAAATGAGGATTAACTCAGGAAATGAAAGGAGCATTTCGCTGCGGTACTTAAGCGTTTAGACGATAGTGTCGGTGACCTGAACTCGAATAAGTTATCCGTTGCAACAAATTTCATGCACTCAAGAAAAGTAAGGCAGCAGGGTTTGATGGACCTTCTAGACCTTCTGCACCCCCTCATTACACAAGTGTGAGAAACATAAATCTTGCCGGAATTTTGTCCTGCTACCAAAAGCAAAAAAGGCTCCAGGAGAACCATCGTCATATCGCCCAATATGCCTATTGGATACCATGGTAAAAATCATTGGGAAGATAATTTATAATAGATTCATTGCAGTAGCAGAAGAGAGAAGAGCTCTCTCAGACCACCAATTTGGGTTTAGAAAAGCCAAAAAAGATCTACAAGATCGGTAATTGATATCGCAGAAGGTGTCATCGAAGCTCAACGGCACAAATGAGTACTATGCAGTCGTAACGCTGGACGTTAAAAACGCTTTCAACTCTACGAATTGTTCGTTCATTAAAAGATCACTCGCCAGGATGGATACACCATGTTACTTGCTGCGTATAGCGACGAACTATTTCAACAACAGAAAGCTGAGGTACAATACCGATGAACGGGTAAAATACTACAATAGCGGGAGTCCCACAGGAATCGGTCTTAGGATCACTACTGTCGAACATCATGTACGGACATCATGAAATGATAATTGCATTCGCTGATGACATTGATGGCAGCATCTGCAGCTATGTGGCAAACTCGTTGGGACAATCCAAGACTGGATAAGCCGAAAACATGGGGAATGTAACTACCAACTTACACAGTTCCTGTCGGGTCATGGCGGTTACCGGAAATACCTCAACCATCCTGCTCGGAATGCCCGAATGATGATGAAGATACGGAGCACGTAGTATTTTATTGCACAAGCTTCACTGCATGGAGAACTACTCTGTTCAGTCTGTCATTACTCCTCGAACATATGTTGCGGTCGGAAGAGAATTGGATGGCAATATGTAGTTTCATGACCACTCTGCGAAATATGCTGCGGAGAATAGAAAAGCTAAGAAGAGCAGCAAAAGCAACAGAAGCATCAGAAGGAGCTAACACAAGACGCGTACCATGATTTGCTAACCAGCCCCGTGAAGTAATTCCTTACAACAGTCCCGCGGGAAGAGGAGTAGAAGAGTGCTCTCGCTAGGCGCATCCCTGGCATTGATTATTCTGACTTGCGATTGGTGCTTGTTGGTAGCCCGGGTTATTAGTATCTTTAGAAGATTATGACATCCATTAGCGCACACAAAGAAGAATAGTAACAATAGCTTCTCTTATAAAATCTCTTAAAATCAAGGCCACTTTATTAGGGATGCGTTCGAAGAGTAAGGTTAGGGTACCATAGGATCCGTTCCAAACGGCTTGCAACTTTTCTGTATGTTTTCCACTTTGCCTTTAAACGTAGAAATTCTTTACTAAAACTATGTCACTCTACTAGATATAAAGGGTTTTTCAATAGGGACATAACAATTTTGTGTTTTAGTAGAAACGCATTCTTAAACTTTTTTTATGATCTGTTAATGTCGAAATGTCAGCCCACGTTTACGTTTTTATCATGGTGAAGTTCACAAACGATCAACATTGGGAAATTATTAAAGATTGCTATAGAAATTCTGAGTCGGTGGTCGCAACTTTAAGAACGCTTACTCCAATTTTCGGTCGTAATAATCGTCCCACCAAACAGGCTGTGCGTACTATAGTGGATAAATTCGAGTCAACATATTCACTATTGAATGTTCATGTGCCAGTGAGACAAAGCACCGGTCGAAGTACTGAAAATATCGCAGCCGTAAGTGCTTCAGTTCAAAATGAGCCAAATCAGTCGATTTCACTCCCTTCACAGGAATTGGGAATCTCTCAGTCCACATTGTGGCGATTTTTGCGTAAAAAACTTGGCCTAATAACTTCGCTCTCATGTACTAGAGTTGATAAAATTACGAGTAAGAAATATTCAAAGGAGAAATTGGCAAATATATCGGCAGCCAGTATTTCGAGATGAGATTTTGAATTTAACTCAGAAGATAATGAAATGTTTAGGCCAACAACGTAAATTCACTGGATAAAAATTCAATACCATTCTGAAATGTAGTTAGAATAATAACAACTACCCGGTTTAGGAAATGGATCAAATTTTTATTATGCAGACAATGAAAAAGCAAATGCCCTTGGGCTTAGTTTTTCAAGTAACCACTATGTATCTGCAATCGTAGGCGATCCACTTACAAATGCACTGATTACTGACACTATTCAGACATTCATTATGCAGAGTTTTGACACTCCATCAAATTCACTTCTTACCGAAGAAGATATAATAATTCATATCGACAACCTGTAGGTAAGAATATCGGGTGGCTTTGACCGCATAAGAAATTTATATCTCAAGCATTTACCGAAAGCATGAGTGAAGTCCCTAACAGCTATTTTTAATGCATGTTTGAAAATCCAGTACTTCCATGATGCTTAGAAAATAGCTAAGGTGGAAAGCCCCCCGACAGCACCGAGACCTACAGACCAATAAGTTTGCTTAGTAGAGTAAGTAAATTGTATGAACAAATTCTTAAAGGAAAATAATGAAAATCATTAGCGAAGTACAGTTCGGTTTCAGACCACATCATAGCACTTACCACTAAGTGCAATTTTGTTAAAACAAATCGCCAACAAGGAAAATCAACAGGGATGATCCTTTTGGATATTGCAAAAGCATTCGATTCTGTTTGACATGACGGTCTCCTATATAAAATGATTAAGTACAACATTCCTCCATTTCTTTCTTGGACAGCGCAAAGTTCAGGTCGTTCTTTTAGAGTCGTAGTCAATAGTACCGTTTCTAGTTTAATTTGTGTCCAGTCAGGTGTGCCACAAGTTTCTGTCTTTGGTCCTATATTGTATAATTTGTTCAAATCCGACAACTGTGAAGCAGCCATTTTTGCAGATGATACTGCAATACTCTCATCACACGATTTTGCTCTCAATATTGAGACAAATCTTCGAAATGCGACGGAAGTATTAGAACTGGATGATTGGACCGTATTTTTTCGTCGATGAAAATGATCGCCATGTTACGGGTGCGAGTTCCCTATCGTGCCATGTTGGAAAACAATTTTTGTCCGAAATTGGATGAACTTGACATCAGTTATATGTGGTTCCAACAAGATGGTGCCACACATGCCACACAGCTGGTCAAACAATTGATCTATTGAAGGGGAAGTTCAGTAATCGTGTAATCTCGAGAAATGGTCCAGTCGCATGGACAGCTCGCACATGCGATTTAACGCCGATGGATTTCTGTTTATGGGGTTACGTAAGTCGTGGGTTTATGCCAACAAGCCAATAACGTTAGAGTAGCTCAGGAACAATATCGAAAGCGAAATTGCCAGCTCTCCGGCCGATATGTGTGGAAGAGTGGTGGAAAATTGGCTCCAAAGAATTGAGATCGAATACCATACCTAAACTTAACATGTCTAACAGAATAATTGAGATATCGGGCTGAAATTTATGCCAGGTGTAGTAGGTAACCTGGCATAAATTTCAGTTCTACCTACTATACCTGGCATAATTTTCAGCCCGATATCTCAATTATTCTGAGTTTTATTTAAATACAAAATTGTTATGTCCTTATTGAAAAACCCTTTACAACCAAAAATCCTCACACCTCGACACATGCAATGTACACTCATAAGTACTTAGTCCTGGTTATTTATTTTCTCGGAAAATTGTATCCTGCAGAAGTTAAACGACACTCCTTTTACACTACGACCCAGTTTTTGCTTCCATTTCGTTGATTTTTTTTCCACAAAACTCGCCAAATTGCGCAGTGAGGAAAAAAAAAATAACCACCTCGAAACTATTTTTGGAAATTATTCATGTAATTTTAATGCATAGCCGCACACACATATACAATGACTAAAAATATCCCTTTATGGTTACACTTTACCAAAAATAGTTTGCAGCCACTTTGGTTTTTCAACGAAACTCCATTTTGCAGAGGTAGCATTCTGAGTGAAGCAAACAAAAGGGGGAAACAAAAATCCTTTTCATCCCTTCACTGGGATAAAATTATCCCCAAAAGGATGGACCACAAAATATTTGTATACTCCACCACTCTAGCTAGTAGTAACTAAAAACGGCGCAGCACAATCACAAAACAAAATTTGTACAGTCTTCACGCAAGTAACTAACCCTCAGTCAGTATCAAAGGATACGTGAAATTGAATAACTGGAAAGAGTTATCCCATTAAAAAAAAAAAATGTTATATACCCCCGGTACCAAGCGGCAGGAGCAAATTAGAAAATTTCATAAAGTTTTAAATAATTTAGAAAAGTTTAATAAAGCAACCCTCGCCGGCTCCTGGCGAGGGATATTTCCATGTGCACGCACATAAAAATTGTAAAACAGTTTCATTTTTCCAAAAACAACAAACCCCCTCAGTACTATGACATGACTAGAAAACCCCCCCATAACCAATGCGGATACTCGCTGCGATGCAGTATTTCGTGTGTTAGCAGTGGGCGCTTGTTGAACGCTTCACTTGTTCGGAAAGCCCGAACACGATGCGACTGAAGGGATGCGCTTCTGCTACCTACCAACTACTGTCTCCAACTCTTTTCTAGTTATAATGGAAAACCGAGTCATCATCATCACCAGCAGTGTGGTCGTTGTCGTTGTCGCTCTACAATGTGTGTGCTTCGAAATTAGTTATAAAACAGCAAAGAGGCAATGAACGAGCAGCAATGGTTGGTTACCATCCCCCAAAGGACATGGAATAGAATTTTTAATAAGCACAGCGTAAGCGTTGTCCTTAAAACTATGTCCGCTTTGTTCTGAAACGACTGTGTATGTGCAGCATTCAAATTGAGTAAACTCCGTCCAAGCGAAGAAGACTGAATGAGGAGGGTGGGAGTTTGGGTGGACTATGCGGAATGGCAAAATAATTAAGATGAAATGCTCTCTGGCAGTTTTCTAGGACGAAAATCGGATCCGGTGACGTAGATGACACGCATCGTTGCTACTCATCTGAGAATGTGTTTTCGTTTGCTTTCGACTGTGCCTTGTTGCAGATACACGAGAGAGAGAGAGAGAGATCCGCCTGAAGGTATCAAGAGCAAGGAGTTTTTTCGGGATGTGGGTAGCAGTGTGTGATACTGGGGGTGTTGTTTATAGATGTTCTCTTGGATCAGTACGACGGTTATAGGAAATTGTTTCAGTTCAACTGAGCGTGAGATTTGAATTAGGAGAGGATGGTCGAAGCACCTGTAAGTGATGGATTTTGTTTATGATGCGTCCAGTGTAAGGTGTTGACGCAGAACACATAATTTTCGAGCCCTGAGGGTTGTACATTTCGCAGGGATCTAGGATGAAGAATGGAATGGATTGCAGTAAAGAATTGAAAGCCATCGGCTTTTGGTTTCCATTTTGCAAAGTTCAATGGGTCTAACTTTATTATGTGATAGAAGTGTATCTCTGCCCAACATGCCTTAGGCAGTGTTTTGTTGCGCTAGTGTTAAGGTTTTGGCAAAAACCACTTAAGTTCTGTAGGACGTGCGTTTGACCGAATGAGTTCGTTGGTAGTGCTCTTTTATAGGGCCATGCGAAGTGTTCGTCAGTGTTATGTGTTTTTGGTTTGTATCTGCTTAACATAACAATTGTTCGCGATGAAATTGGACAAACGATTGGTGATTCTTTTGTTTTTCTGCCAATTGTTTAGTATAACCCTGGTAGTGAATTTGAAAAATAACTGGGCCTAAGCACGGTTCCATGTATCTCATTCTTTCTAGGTTATCAGCTCACATACCCAACAGATCATAAATTTATTATGTGCAGACGAAGCCTGAAGATTATTGAACCAACACTCGATGAACCTAGAGTTCATTGACTAGGCTAAAGGTGAGTTGAGTATAAAGTCGGTTATTAGGTGGATACTGGCGCAACAAACATATCTCCATAACATTCTAACTCCAGTATTCATCTTCGATCCAATTGTATACCACACGATTCCCTTATAATCAATCCACGGTCCTATTCTAGCATCTTCGGTTTGGCATCGCAATTTTAAATTTTCAGCTAAACCAGAGCAGACTGGGATCAGGATTAGGTTCAGCATGTCTGTCTTAGAAAATTCAAAGAGATTTTCTATATGTTGCGGGTTAACTTTACAATCAGCTGCTACTGTTTCGACAAAAAGAAATTGCTACCTAGCCTAGAGACCTAAATGACAGCTTCCATGGCTGCTGTTGCACAGGTTCACATGACGGTTTTCATCTAAAGCCACTCTAACCTTTGTAGCCTATTTAATTTGTTGTCGGTAGTCCTTTCTTTAACTAGACAGATATGACGTATACATGCTTTATGATTGGTAGCTCCTGGTCTTGTCGTACAATAGGTTCCAATTTAGACCTTTATCCACAGTGACACCAAGATATTTGGCCTCATTGGTGAGCTCTGTTGATGTAACTTTTAGGAAGACTATACCAAGGCTTAGACTCCTTTTTATAGTGAATGGAAAGGATAGTTTTGCAATGGTTAATCGAGAAACCTTCCCTCACACACTAGTTATGTACAACATGAGGAACGCGTTTGCATGCTATCACATACGAGTACGTTCCTTGTCCTTAGTAGTCATCAGCAAAATCTATGGTGATATACCCTGGTTTGTCTCGTATTTTCAAAAGGCCATCTAGTGCAAGCGAAGATAAAAGAAGAAAATGAACACCGCCTTGAGAGTAGCCATTTGTCACAGACACCCCAAAAGGGCTGGATATTATTTTCCGACTTTAAAGCTTCACTCTAACTCATATGTATGTTCTCTTCATGAGAAAGGAAAGCTGGTCGGACTGACTTAGTTAGCTTTCAAAGGCATCGCAATCTGAATCTCCAATGAAGCAATGTATTAAGAATTCATCCAAGAGAACCTCTTCGGTCAAAACATTTTGGGTCAGGCAGGACAGTCAAGTCTCTTCCAGTTTTTTGGTAGCATAAGATAAGGTTTAGATTAGGACATCATTCGTTGAAGGCTAGGCTTCGTCGTGTTTGGAATGACCCTCTAGGATATAGACACACACAACGAATGCTCCCGGATTACTTTCTGTAAGAAGGTATTCTTGCTGTCCATCAGTAGAAAATCCTGCAGACAACTTACTGACGTTCTTACGGGCCACTAATCTTTATGCCAAACATATCAATGTGAAATTGAATATCAATGAAATTGAAATAGATTAGTTGATGGGGTATGGACACATTTAGAATAGTAAGGCTTCTACCAGAAGAGATGTTGAGCTTGGTTTTGTTACATAGAATTTTGATCCTGCAAAAGGTTCACTTCCTGAAGGAACTTGAGTATGCTTTTTGCAGGTAAGTTTTGAAAGGGCTAGAGCAAAACGGAAACTACAGATTGTGCGGATACGTTGAGGAAACCCCAGGGTATATAGTTAAAGAATGATGAGCATTGATCCACAAAAGAAGGAACCACCTGGTGGCGTACCAACTATCAGAAGAAGATCTACCATCATTGGATCTAATGAATATACTAAGGTTCATCAATCCAATTGGACTGGAGGTGGCGTATACCATCGACTTGAGCTCAAAGTTAGGGGAACACAATAGATCTATAAAGGTGGCAGTGGACGTATAGCCTTATAACCAATCTACAATCTAGGACAGTTTGCGGAAGCGATCTCGGAGACGTTGCTACCTGCGTTTAATGAGGACTCTAAATTTGTGGTTGGATTACATAATTTGGTCTCGCGAGTGATCGGTAAATGTCGTATATAACTTTAGTATCGGTAAGTGTCGTATATAACTTTAGTACAGGTGGAGGAAAAGGACAGGTGTTTATCTTTTGATTTCGTGGTCTTTGAAACCCCACGACAAACCAGATGGTCATTAGGCTTGCTGAGGTTATAGTGGCTATATATTGTGCTATGGTTGTTATATTTCAAATTCTTCAGTACACCATAAGATTTAGCATAAAATTGGTCTTATGTCTGCTATACGATACCTAAATAGCTTTTCATTTTGACTACAATCTGTCCTCCTAGATCAGATGGTATAAAGCTTCCACCAATAAAACTTTGTTGTTGATAGAACTATGGCTTGTATGGCTGTCAAGTACAGGAAAATAGGTTTGATATTTTGAAGACTTTCTACAAAGAAACATCAAACACGCACTCTTCACTCTTATCATCGTTTAAGCTTCCTAGGCTATTTTCTGCAATTTTATTTAAAGAATGGAATACGTTATTCACTCCTTCTTCCACTTAATACTCGTACAACATTCACCTCTCGAATAATGTGCATACCTATAACAGCATTAAACCTTTAAAACAAAAAAAAAAAACTTCGTTCTACCAACTTGCTCACAGATCACCATCACAAACGGGAAGGACATATATGCAACAAGGAATAACAAAATGCAAATCTTCATTTCTTACCCAGCACCATCATCGTCTACCTAACCGGACTCTTCATGGTGGCTATGTCTCTCCAGATGACACTCCGATAGGATGAGAGATGTTAAATGCTGCAGCTACAAATCTAATGCACCCGCCGCCGCTTTTGCTGTCGAGTGACGAAGGAGCCTGGTGCTGGGTGCCCACCTTGTATACAGAAGCTGTTTGGCCTTAGCCGGTGAGCTTGGTGCCACGTATCTACATTAAAATATCTCACCGAACATGGCATTCACAGTGGGGCGGCCAGTAGTCAGGGCTTGAAGAGGGAGAGAATTTGTTGCTTTCAGTTTTTTTTTTTTTTTTTGCAGCACAAGTGCAAATCTATCGGTGCGCACATCTACGAGACAAAGGTCCGGTGAATGAGAATGGAATATAGGACCAAGATGAACAAAAAGCTGGAAACATAAATAAATAAAGTGCCAACGAGGGAAGATTGGCGAACAAAAAATCCACCAACCATGAAGGTAGTATAGGAATGTTGGGTTGAATGGAGTACCCATTTGAACATCGGATGCAACTAATGCAATTCCCACCATTTCCTCAGACACATATCAGGCTATACTATTGCTTTGGCGTTACGATTGGTCGTGCATCTCTTCTTGGTGGATTTGGCTGCAGATATGTAGGGAACTTGAATTGCATTATATTAAATGGCCAGTGGTTGACAGCGGTTGATAGGTATTGCCAGGCGTTATTGAAATTCGTTTTTTTGTGGAATATTAAACTTTTGAATGCTGAAATTAGTATCACTCTGAGTTCGCTAATTTAGTTCGGATATTGAAAAAATGCCTTGTCTAAGACTTCAAAATTGGAATTTTGAAATTAAAGTAGATGAGAGCAGTATTTGAGGAGAAAATATTGTGATATTTCTTCAATAGATATACAAAAGATACGTTTGCCAGCTGGACCGCACGTGCCTATTTGGGTTTAGTAGGAGATACCCGCATCTCGATAACAGCAGTTGCAAACGATGGACGGAAGACACTCCTGAGGCAGGTACATAAAATAATGAGGTGCTAAAGTCTAAGCCAGTACCAGAGCATTTGGTGATCTCTCGCTTCCTATATTTAAATTCAAATAAACCAAAGTGAGTGTCAGATATCATCGACATTTTTTTATTCGTTTGAAAGGCCTATCGATGCCATTATACATAGTATATGAAATATAACATCGTTTAAATGTCCACCGCGGCTTCTCTGAGTGGAGCGCATCCGAAATGTCCAATTTTCCATGACTCTGGCGCATAAATCATTCTAAATTTGACCGATGGCATGGGTTATGTTGGCTTTGAAGGCCGCTGTGGTTTGTGGCTTATTCGCATAGACCTGCGACTTCAGAAAACCCCACAAGAAAAAGTCTAACGGGGTCAAATCGCACGATCTCGGTGGCCAGTTCACATCACCTACACGTGAGATGACCATGCCCTCGAATCGTAGGACGTAGCGCCGTCCTGTTGAAACCACATGTCGTTGGTGTCCATATGATCCAATTCAGGCCAAAAGAAGTTGGACCGATGACGCCGCCAGCCCAAAATCCTGACCAAACAGTGCCTTTTTCGAGATGCATTGGATCTCGTGTGGATTGGTATCGTCCCAAATTCGACAATTTTGTTTGTTGACCTACCCATTCATCCAGAAATGGGCCTCATCGCTGAAGATGATTTTTCGATGAAAATTAGGGTCAGTTTCCAACTGCTCCAGAGCCCATTCAGCGAACACACGTCGTTGTCTATGGTATGTTTACCTTCAGCACCTGGGTCAGTTGAATTTTGTACGGATGCAGGCCCTTGTCACGACGCAAAATTCGCCAAGTTGTGGTCTGCGAAAGGCCGAGTTCTTGTGAGCGACGCAAAATCGGCTGCCGCGGATTCTCCTGCACACTCTCACGGACAGCGGCGATGTTTTCGGCAGATCTTGCGCTTCGTTGACGTACGAGTGATGGTTGATCATTTACTGAACCAGTGGACTCAAATTTATCCACCACACTGCGAATAGTCCTCTCGGAAGGACGATTATGGCGACCGTAAAATGGGCAAAGCGCGCGGAAAGTTGCCCGAACAGAACACCCATTTTGATGAAACAATATGATATTGTTGAACGCTATATTCATCCATGGTGATTTGGCAAAACAGACTGAATAAATGGCAGCCAATTTGACAGATGTAGCTTCAACAATATGGCCGCTATCAACTGTCAAATTTCGGAAGTCCCTATTGGAAGACCCTCTACCTTTCCATTGCTTTGTTAGGTGTCATTGTACATGGTGTCATTAACCATGGCTGCTGTGGAAATCCACTATCTCCAAGTAGCCAAAAATTCCTTTTTCCTCCTGCATACTTTGTTTTGAAAAATTCTTGTATAGCTGAACGGTGCCCAAATGTAAGCATCGTGTGAGGTCCCTAGAAAGGGATATACTTTGTTGTAGTTATCTTAATTTAAGTTCCATCTATAAGTCGCACAATCCCGGGGAAAGATGCTACATTGTAGAATTCTGTTCTAATTGTGGCTTGCTCTTGCTCGTTTTTAAATATAACATATTCATGCGCTATTTCATTAAGGATTTCTGCCACTTCAATGATACAGCGATGAACTGATATTTGAGACATACAAGCCATAAAATCTTGTCCAACTGCCTTTCCTGTTGCAAAATATCGCAAAGCACAATCTCCAGCAATTAAAGGGAACAACCAACAGACACATAAAAGTATCTTAGGGCATTGTGCTAGCGCTATAGGTTCGCCTCTCCTCAGAGAAAACTATAAAAAAAAAACACATCTTGAAGTAAGAAAACTAACCAATCCAACCAATCTCCCGCCTTATAGTTTACTAAATAGAATGAGATCGATGGAGATAGATTCTGATTGAATCGATGTATGAAGTCGATTTTTGAAATTTACTAAAGTTCCAAGAACATTATTTCGATTGAAGTAAATTCACATCGCTGATCGTGAGACTTGTCGATTTATATGACTTCGGAATCCCAGTCACTATGATGACCTCTATCCATGGTTAACGATGTAGCAAAGGCCCTTTTTAAGGAATTATGAAAAGATTCTGTCTTCTCCAGAGACTAAGTAGTCCATTGACCATTCAAAGCCAAACAAGTACCTACATATCGGCTAAGATCTTAAACTTTTGGAGTCAGTCTTCCGCTATCCTATGTCTTGTAAAAACAGCGAGCAGACAATTCAACTTAACGTACTTTCTGGTGTCTTAAGCCGTTTTGAACAACACACACTGGCACTTACCTCATGCTCATGGGCCAGAACTCCACAAGACGATGGGGAAATTAATAGTTATATCACATAAAGTTAAAAAATACCCAATGTACGAGTACTGTGTTCCTTCTCACATCCCAACGTGCTTTGAATTACATCAAAGAAATGCGCGATCATATGATTTCTTTGATGGTCGTGGCTGTCACAATGATAAATACTGAAAGCTTCAAAGTTAAGCAGATATTGTGCTGAGAACAAGTACGAGGAGGGCGATTGGAGGAGATGATAATAAGTACAACGAGTTCCATGATCTTTCTCTAGACGCGGATTTATTCCAAAGGTCTAAAGTCCAACGACTATATTGGCACAAAAACATTACAAGTACAAAATAATAAGAATGTTCAATCCATACTGCTTTCTTATCCTGATCCCTATATACACGACTATTAGGAAGACCGATCCTGGTTGACCTTGCGAATTAGTAGAAACGTGCTCGGGATTGACAAGAATAGAAAGCTGCAGGGTATCAGGCAGAAACTATTCAGGATTCGAGAGTCAAATAAATAAATAAGTTAACATATGTCTCCCCACCCCCATAAGTACGAACCCATTTTAAAAGAAAATTGTATGGATTCTTATGCTGCTATGAAGAGCTTTTCTCTTCAAGTTACCTTGAGCACTGCTGCTTAACTGACCGCACCACCTACACAACTCGACTACTCACGTCCAACTGACCAGACATCTTTGCAAATTTTCATATTCCCTTCGGAATGCGTCATGACGAGTACTTCACCTTTTATTTTCAAAATTCCGATTTCTAAAGTTAAGCTACCACAATGAGTAACCACTTTTAAAGACAACACACCTGGCAACACCCTTTCCATCTGATTTGCACAAACTTTCACAGCATGCTCGCCAAGATATCAATCCAGCTGAATCTGCTGGCCGCACGGTTACTACCCCACCATTGCACAACGTGAATACCTCAAAACGCTGTTTGCCTCGCATCTGAAATATTCATTGGGGTCAGCAGGTGGAATTGTTTTGAGGATCCGACATCGTGGTTAATTTAGTAGCGTAGCATTCGCAAGGAATTGCAACGATAACAGCGGTTAAAAACAGTATTTGTCCCCAAAGCTATTTGCACCCATGCAATGAAGCATCCAGCACCACCGCAACCACTAGCAGAACCGCTGATACTTAGTTGCTTGTTCTCCATCCATTGTATTAGATTGTCCTCTGTTCCATCTCCAGTGAGCGTCTTGATTTTGCAGATTTTTATGCATGAGAGAACCCATCTTCAGCAATGCACAGCACTGCATAGCACGTTGCAACGTCATGTCGTTCTCCCCCAAAAAAATCGTTTAAGATCGACTTTATGGCCATTGGGGAGACACTTCCATCCTCTGTGTGTAAGTATCTACCTGAGAAGTATCTATAGGTATCTACCAAGCGCAGATATTTTATTTTCTTGTCGTCTTCGTCGACGATGTCGCTGTCGGCAGTCGGCATGCAAATTGCATGCGGAATGCATTTTGCCTAGCAGCTAACCGAACAGCAAATGATTCTAGAATCAGATGCACATTTACATATTCACACACAACGGGAGGCGGCCTCACCTGGAATAAGAAATGAAATAAAAGCTGAAGAATCTAAATTGCTGACAAATTTTTCGCAAATTTCTGTACGAATATGCCCTCGCGCGCACTTGAAGAACCACAACGCGAGCGGTGGTGGGAAGAGCGTTAATATTTTCATTTCGCGTTATTTGACTGCTACGACAGGAATCCCATTTCAAAGGATGTTAATATCAAGGTCAAGGATTATTTGCTTTTCTACTGAAATATTTACATTGGACATTCAAGCGAAGATGTCTTCGAATAAGAAGGACGCACTGTAATTGGTTTGCTTTGTAAAGTCAGATTATGTGGCTAACAGCTGTGTTTGTCAAAGGCAATTGGACCAAAATGGAAGACGTTTTCGAAGGACAATGGAGGTTTGCAGAACGGAATGGCATTGATTTACATTTTTACTGTCTTGTGAAGTTTGTTTTTAAATCATTCAGTAACTTTGTGTGTTTTTCAACTTTTTTAGACTCTTTGAAGGTTTTCAAATGTTTCAATTACCATACACAGATGGCGTTAAAGGACGTTGTAAAGAAGTTTATTTTTCGAAAGCTCTGTGATTTACTTAATGATAGTGAAGGACTCTTTTTTTTCGCTTCAACCAAATATACGTACGAGTATAGTAGATACTGAAGCACGCACATATTTTGGATACAATTCAAATATTTTACAACACCTCACCGAATTATAAGTAGGTTCTGGTTTGGGCAACGACGACGAAGGCATCAGGATGATAAGCTTGGAAGGAAACCAAAACTGAAATTAGCCAGTCCTAAGCTCGTTTCGATAGCAGTTGAAGTGCAGTCGAAAGATTGGCCACTGTTCTTGGTATCCTAAATACTGAAAGATAATTGTGATGCGCTGAAATCACTATCCCAAGTGGAACGAAAGAATACGAAGCTTATGTGCAGCTCAAGAGTGAGTTGTAACCTCGCACAGAAGAGTGTTATCGAATAGTTCACTTACAAGAAAATCAAGAAACTCCTCAAGAGGAAGATTAGTCACGAAAAAGAACTCATGGTTACAATTTTGAGGGCTCATCGAATCAACCACTGAAGCGTCTCATCTAAGTCAAGTTCTGCCTTGTCAAAGCAACAACGCTGACACTTAACTAAAATTAAAGGTTTTCTTCCATAATTCTGCTTCTATAATTATATGCTACCTGACAGTATGCTACTAGGGAACCCCAGTTACTACCATTCAACAGATTCTCAACGTCATTGATTTCAAGACGTTCAACTCCCAGATGTAATCATCTGATTTCCTTCGGAATTGGACAGGTGACAATAAAGTGTGCGGTATCTTCTGGTTGCATAGGCTACAAATTGACGAAAAGTCAGTGCGATGTGGCATGTAATTCAGCTTAAGTAGTGCTCCTCTCGCTCGCCAGATCTGTGAAATTTGAGAGATGCTGAGTTGATGTCATCATGTAGTTGATGTCATCATGTATAAGTCTTTTACAAATCAATCGTGCACTTGAGTTTTTTGCTGCTAATGTGTGGTTCCTTTTTAGTGCCTGACCGACATTATATATAATATACTCGTAAACTCCTGTGCAGATCTTCTCCACTCTGAATGATTTGATTCCATCATTCTAAAGCTTATACTAAATCCTTCCAGTTTCTGTAAAATTGCGAACGATTTCTCAACGCTCTTTTTGCCAGAATTTTGGTGACCCTCATCTCCTCTTCTCCACCTGGAAGGCGGAACAGTTTCTTTAGGAAAAACCTAAGCAATTTTTCGACTTCGTCATACGGTTTGCTTCTCCATAGTTGTGCTCCGTAACATATTACCGAACGCATAACAGCCTCGAACACTTTCACCTTTACATGAATGTCGACTTGATTCTCCATGTTGCATTTATGGCTTTTTTTGCTTCTCCAAGCTTAAGTTCGAAATGTCATTACATGGACATTCTTACTAGTTCAAGCGGTTCTCTACCGTACTTCCACTGCTCGATACTCGCGAAGCGTCCAGTTCCTTTTCGAAAAACCGCAGTTTACTCGTATATGGCAACATTCATCAACTTTGTAAATCATTAGTTGCAATGTATTAGGTGTCTCTGCTAGAATAACAATATCGTCCGCATAAAGCAGTACATTAACACTTATTTGCTTTACTTGTATGCCTGCTGGAAATACTCAGATATGGGGCTGAGGAGCCATCCCTGTTTGACTCTACCTCAAACCATGCTGACAGTCCTGTGCATGTCCTTTAAAATATTTATAAATTTTAGCGATATTCCAACGTTCGATACTCTAAAACCAGCCTGGAATTGGTTAAGTTTTTTATTCTCATTCACCCACTTAGCTAACCTTGCTGTCAACAAGCTTGTGAAGATTTTCATGATTGCGTTCATAAAGGATATGTCCCTATAATTTTTTGCCATGTTTGGGTCGCCCTTCTTAAATATTGGGAAGACAATCGATCTTTGAAACTCTGCTGATACTTTACCTACATCATAAATGGTGGTTGAAAGATATCAGCAATATTTGCAGAAAGGATTCTGTAGAGTATTGGAAGAATTCGTATGGGATTCCGTCTTCTCCCGGAGCTTTATTCCGTTTAGCTTTCCTCAATGCCTCAAAGAGCACATTCTCATCAAAAGGTGTATCTAGAGTCTCGTTGCAAATTCTTGGTAATGAAAAGCAATTAATGGTTCCTGTGGATTAAGCATTGATTTGAAATGAGGCATTAAACTGAAAATTTTTTTCTAACCTTAAAAGTATTTCCATTTAGACTCAGACTCAGCTAGCTTTCTAACTATTTCATTGAAATGCATTTGTTTTTTGCACTCACACAGGGCTTTGTAGAATGTGTTTGTGTCTATGTATAGGGCTTTCGCCGCTGCGGTGTTGTGCTTTTTATTAAAAGAAGCATCTTCTCTTAAGAGAAGCGATTGCAGCTAGAGTGAAGATATTGGACAGGACAAATTGATCCCATGCTGCCCAGTAGTTTCCCGAGATGGTCGAGCCATTCTAGAACCTACGATCGGAATTGATGCTGTTAAAGGACGAGAGCAAGATATCTTGGTGGTAACTATCTACCCTAAATCATATGTTAATCTCAAGGTTATCACAAGAACACAAAGACTGGCATGCACTGCAGCTACCATTGCCACGAGGACCACACCGACAGCAGGGATAGAGTTTATTCTCAACCTGCTTCCATTAGATATTTTTATACACTAATCTGCAGCCAGAAGTTCTTTGAGATTCAGCCAAATAAATGACTGGAAGCTAAGACCGACGGGACATACCCAGATTCTAAATAAATACTTAGGTGATGTAGTAACCACTGATTACACAATACAATACCTAGGCTTTGAAAGATAATTCTGTTGTTTCTTCCCGAGCATAATGTGGGTGGCAAGATACCAAACACTCGAACCAAAGCAATTTTTACTAACGGGTACAAGATGGACATTGGCATGAGTTAGTTAAATCAGTCAGACCATACCAGTGTTTTCCAGGCGGAGGTCCTAGCAGTGACAATTACTGCCCGTAAGACTGCGATGAAGGCAATACCATGCAATGCTATCACCTTTTTCATCAACAGCCAGGCGGCTTTAAAAGCCATTTTTGCTATGGAAGTAGAAATCGAAGTTTGTGAAGTGTTGTCACGAAGAGCTTAAAGTTTTTGGCACACAGCATGAAGTAAAACTATGCTAGGTCCCTAGACATGAGGGTATACCAGGGAATGATAAAGCTGACAAACGGCTAGAAGTTGCCCTGCGCTGGACCTAGTGCAAGCTGGTCACTCAGTAGAAGTCCCGACGTGTAAGCTTAAACACGAAGCAGGGATTTGCCATCTCATCATCAAACCCTTGAAAGACATATGGTAAAAGGATACCAGGACACCTGTGAGATACCTATCAAAGACATTTTTTTTTTTGCGTTGGGAGGTGGGAATCTTTCAAAGACGAAACTGAGCCCGTGCCCAGTAACAATAGTGTGGAATTTCCACCCACTAAACCCACATCCCCCAATACTCTTGGTCCTCGCGGCACTGCCGTGAAGCATTTCATCGCGAGGGGGGCTTAAGCCTTACATACTCGGCTCGTTATTGTTGCAAGCCGTCTGCGCGTCGTTTCGCTGTCGCTCCTGTCTTCGTTGTTCTTTCATGATGGTAGCCACTGTTTCGCTTACTGCTTCCCACACCCAGTCTGTACGCCAGCAAGTTACGTTCTTCGTGATATCGTGCACAGTGGTACATGATGTGTTCTGCATCCTCGACTGCTTCCATGCACGTTGGGCAATATGGGTTGTCTTCGTGACCAAATCTATTGAGGAAGGCTTTGAAACATCCTTGACCAGTAAGCATTTGAGTCAGATAGAAGTTCAGCTCTCCATGCTTCCTATTGATCTAAGGGTCTACATTGGGGATCAATCTATGCGTCCATCTGCCTTTTTCAGAAAAATTCCATCTCTCTTGGATTCTTCGAGAACTGTTCTTGGCGGTACTTCGGTGTTACTTCGACTCGTCGCTGTTGACACCATCTTCCTGTTGGGACGATATTTCCGTTCGGCTTCTTTAACGGGAAGGTCTATTGGCACCATTCCAGCAACTACACATGCCGCGTCGTAGGACGTTATTCGAAAGGCACTGCATACACTCAAGACATTGGTTCTGTAGACCACCTCAGTCTTCCTTCTCTACGATTTCATCTTCATGGCACTTGCCCATATTTGGGAGCCGTAAAGCGTCATCGACGTCGCAACGCTTGCTAAGAGCAGTCTCTTCTCCTGTTTAGGTCCTCCAATATTTGGCATGATCCTTGCCAGGGCAGTCGTTGTTCTTGCTGCCTTCTCAGCTGCGTATAGCAGATGTTGCTTAAAAGTCAACCTTGCATCTATAGTAACGCCAAGGCACTTCAGCTCTGGTTTGGAAACCCTTATAGTCTCCATAACTTATCTGCTGCTGATGAGCACTACTTCGGTCTTTTCCTCTGCTAGTTTTAGGTCCATGCTTACTAGCCAGTCCTGTGCCACCCCGATAGCTTCATTACAGTCATGCTTCAACTCCTTAAGTAATTTTGTTGTCGGCGACGCCAATTATTTTCGAGGACCTCGGGACTCGTAGCCTGAGGACGTCATCGTATATTAGATACCACAGTAGTGCAGCCTTGGGGGACACCGCATGTGACGTTATACTGCAGGTAGTCTGGTACTCTCTTCGCGGTATGTGCTCGCAGAATGTTACTCCAGTTTGCGGTGTTGAAAGCGTTTTTAACATCCAGCGTTATGATTGCGTAGTACTGTTTACATCCGCCCTTCCATCGTCTTCCTTCGATGGCTTCTTTCACTGTATTTAAGACTTCTTCGATGGCATCAATCATAAAACGTGCCTTACGGAAGCCATACTGCTCGCTTCATCGATCGCGCTTTCCAATCTGTCACTTATTATGCGCTCCAGTATTTTGCCCATGGTGTCCAGGATACATAGAGGCCTATACGATGAGGGATCCTGCGGTGGTTTATTACATTTTGGTAAGAGGACAAGTTTTTGCTTCTTCCACTGATAGGGGAATACTTCTTCCTTGAGGCAGGCATTATGTACGTCTGCAAAGGTGTGTGGGCGACAATTAATTGCTGCTTTTAATGCAAAAAAAGACACCTGAGCTTCAAGGTGGTTCGAAACCCGAAGGCAAGAGGAGTTGCTCCGCTAGCAAGGTATACTTTCCCCTCAAATGGGCATCACAATAAGTTTAGATTGACCTTAGTATGGAGCTGAAGGATCTATTCCCCTCACCAACACATCTAGTTAACCTAACCTAAAGCGACTGAAACGTTCTCCAATTCTATATTGACAGTTTCATGTGTTAAGAAAGGTCTAATTCTGAACCCTCGCAAATGTCAAATTATGACATTTTCTAGAGTATGCCTCCAACTTGACGTTCGCTTAGTCGTAGCTATGTAGTAGAGTAATGCAATAATTGAAATTATTTCAGAATACTATGCACCAAATATGAAAGTTATCGATTTCAATAGTCAAACTCAAAACCTCTTTGTTACTAGATGTCTCAGCCATAACTAATATCACAGGCTGCAACAATATAAATAAAATCCTTCCACCCTCCATACGAAAATTAGCAAGCCCACTTTCCTAATCGAGCCCAAGCATCAAACCATAAAAAAAAAATATCATATTCACCCCGAAACATAACACCTAGTCGCAGATTAACATCTCAATTTCGCCATATCCCCATATTTGTATACGAGTATCCCATAAGGATTTTGTTCATAACGACTAACGACTTCCTGGAAATTGATCCAAATTATCGATGACAAAATCCTTAGAGCAACAGCTAGGACACCCAAATCCCATTTGAAAATATGAAAGTGAACGTTAATCCGCACCGTCATCATGTGAAAATCGATGTCCTTTCGACAAGAAATCCTCATTAGCGAGATGTGGTGTGTAAGCATATGGATCGTTGTATTCCTACGAAGGACATATATTTTATTGCTTTTCACTGATTTTCCTTCGATATGTAGGCAAGCAGGACACTGACTATGTCCCACATGTGAACTATAATGTAACACAAAGAAATTGATTCCGTCGTGATGATTTATCGAAAATGTTGTCGGTCGCTATTCGTACGGGGGGAAGGATACTGTAATGCTTGTACTCGTTTCCTAATTTTTTTTCCATTCCTCACCGACTTTGACTAATTCCGTTCGACGACTGAAATTCGATCTGATGTCGCAGCTTGTCGGCGGTTTTCGTTGTGGTTAACTAGTATAACCCGCAGGACAAACTAACTTAGCGTAAGATGAAATTGGACCAAAATTTGTCAAGGATACTCGTATGTGTACGCATGTTTTGTGGTTAATTTCGTAGGAATTCCTATAGTTTTTTTTTTTTTTGCGGGTAAGGTGATTTATTTTAATTATATCCTGCGGCAGGATAATGATAATTACGCATATGGGGATTTTTGTTTGGCTGTCAACAAGCGTACAACGCCATACACACACACGTAGGCTGGAAACAATGTGAGCGGATGGAATGTGGCCCCGAAACTAATTGGAAATGAATTAGTTATGCCATTTGTCAGATGTTAACATATTTGTGAGAATATTCTGGCAACATGCATACATATATGAGATTCTTTTCTTCCTTTTTTTTTATCCTGCATGGGAGAGAATCACCTGCTTTTCTTGGGACAACAAAATGTATTCTCGTTTCATGGGGGGGGCATGGATTTGACATTATACACACACGCAATCGTCATATTGGAGCGTTCCATAAATTATGAACAGGACATGAATTGTGGCGCGGATTTCAAGACAAGGGTGAGCGGGCTGTCACAGGAGTCGTAGGATGTGAGCTCGGCTCCCCTTTAGTAAACATCATCACATGTGTGGTAGGGTAAGTGGGAGGTTAATGTTATGATACCTCGTTCGAAGCTGTTATTTATGATCTGAACGATGGTACCTTTCGAATGATGCGCCACCATCAGCATTGGCAAACACACTGCTGCAAAAGGACTACGACCTCCACGAATGGGTAGGTACAGTTTTAAGGGTTGAAGTGGTATGGTTGACAGAAAATCGTGTATCACGATATCTAAATGTTTATTATGCATATATCGAGTGCCGGATTGAATTTTCTTCAAAGTGGTTGAGTGCCTTCGAATAATAGGGTAACGTCGTGTTGGTATTGGTTATTTCTGGAGATGGCACTGCTTGTTGTTGGATAAAAGATTTGGGATGAGATGCAATATTTTGTGATATCGATTACAGACAGACACATTTGTCATTCGACCCCTCATGGTTAACAGTATGGGCACAGACTGAACGAAAATTTATGGAAAATTGCTTTTCAAGGGTAATAGAAAATGGAGCATTAAAATGGTCTTCCCAGAGGCTACAAACATTGTCTGAGTACATAAATAAAGGGACTAGCTATTTCTGTTGAAATTTGTCGTCTGAGTAGTTCAAATATTCTTTTTTCGATTATTTGAGGGACACCACTTAAGGGTTGTAAGTAAGTACGTACCCATACTTAACACGTGCTCAGGTGTACCTAGGTTTATGTTACAGCAAATCTAATATAGGCAGTGTGTTGATTGTAGTCAGTTCAACACTGATCGTGAATCGGTTTCTTTCTATATAGTTAAGGCGAACTGGTGGTGCTTCAAGATGGAATAGGTTTGAAAGAACTAGACCACGAAGCCTTCCCACAATGTCTGCTAGCTTAATAGCTATCAAACCCGTAACTTGTATTACCATATATCAACGATACCCGAGGTCACAATAGATGAACTATTCAATGCGTGCGAAAGGGTTGGCGGCAAAAAATGCCCGAGACCAGATGGAGTTCCCAATAAATCTCTAAAAGCAGCTATAAGATGTAATCCTGCAATCTCGTCGGATATGTCTTCTTGATATAATGGAAAGATACTAGAACGCCTAATATTCAGTAGATTACTACCGGTAACAGATGGTCTCTCAGACGAACAATATGCATTCCGTAAAGCTCGATCCACAATAGACGCTACTGGTGAGGTAATATTAATGGCCAAGCAATCGATACAGGGTTCCAGCTGGAACACGACGTGAAAAACGCGTTCAATACAGCAAAATGGAGCTATATAATGGATGCGTTAACAAATATGAATACCCCGGGATAGATCCTGCAAATAGTAGATAACTATTTCCACCAAAGATTGCTGTTATGGAAAACAAAATTAGGGACAAAGGAATACTCAATAACCTCTGGCGTTCCACAGGGCTCCGTCCTCGGTTCTATGGAATTTAAAGTACGATGTTCTATTGAGACTACGAATCCCCGATGGAGTAGAAATTATAGGCTTTGCCGACGAGATAGCTATAGTGGTTATGGCGAAACACTTAGACGAGCTAGAATTAAATGCTAACGAGACCATCGCATCTGTCAAACAATGGCTAGAGTCAAAGTGTTTGGCTTTGCGGTTAGCACCGAGTACAAATCGAGCTCAGATAGGCAGAAAGCTAGAGAAGAATGCTGAAAATTCAGATAACGACGGTCGTGTAAACCGGAATACCCGCTCCGCGAAGTAGTACCTGGGGGTGGTTCCGCGAGACGAGGATCTGAGCTAGCGGAGGTAAGGTTTAGTTAGTAAGAATCTGACACTATGCAACCTGGGGTGCGATACCTATGCAAGGTTTTCCCTCCGCTTACAAAAAAAAAAAACCGCAGTAATTTTGACGTTTGAGTCTCTTCTACATTGCTTACCCAGAGAAAATGATCGAAGGGTGTCAAGTCACATGATCGCGGCGGACAATTGATGAATGCTCGCCGTGAGATGACCCAGTCGCCAAATTTCTCCTTCACCACTTCAAGCGTTGTGTCGCTTGTATGGCATGGGGCGCCGTCTTGTTGGAACCACAGCTCGGATATATCGATGTTGTCGAGCTCTGGCCACAGAAAGTCGGTTATACTGAGGACCATTGACGGTAATGGTGTCTCCTTCCTCATTTTGAAAGAAATAAGGTCCGATAATGCCGTCGTGCCATAAACCGCACCAAACAGTCAATCTTTTTGGATGCATTGACGCTTAGTCGAACACTTGTGGATTGTGGTAGCTCCAATAACTGCAATTTTACTTGTTGACATAGCCACTGAGCCAAAAATGGGCCTCGTCCGAGAAGATGATTTTTTGGCCAAAATCCGGATCTCCGGCCAACATTTCCAGCGCCCAATTAGAGAAACTCACGGCGTTGTCTATAGTCGCCAGGCTTTAATTATTGTATCCGCACAATCTTATATGGATGTAGACCCAAATCCTACCGCAAAATAAGCCTGGTTGACTGTCTGGCAATGCCCAATTCAGCTGATCGGCGCCGAATCGACATTTCTGGGTCTTCATCGATACTGGCCGCTACGGCGGCTATGTTTTCTTCACTTCGCACCGATCTCTGTCTGGTTGGTGGCTTAAGGTCCAAAAGACTGTACTCACGCTCAAACTTTTTCATGGTTTGACGAATTGCCTGCGCACTTAATCCATGATGACCACCGACCTCACGACGAAATTCACGTTGCATCAAACGATGCATGATGAAATGGCAAACCCTACCGAATATTTTGACAGCTGGATGTCACTGGTAACTTTGGCAGCTATTGAAACATACAAGTAACAGTTGGAAAAACTGTCATTGCTATCTGGTCTGGTTTTCCCTGCCATCCTTCTTATGTATTTCATTTCAGCAGCTTGAAACTTACTTAAGTGCTTATCCAATAGAGATAAGCTCTCGGTCCGTTCTTAAGTATTTTATTTCTGCAGCTTTGAACTTAAGTGCTTATCCAATAGAGATAAGCTCTCGGTCCCATATAGAGCTATTGGCACGATTACTCCATTGTACAACTTCAGATTAGTTTGTGAGCTCATCTTCATTTATGATTTGGTTCATTACTTCCTTATTGATGTTTCCATAGCAGGTTACTATTGTCCCCAAGTATTCAAAGGCTTCCACTCTTTACAGAGCTTTTTCGTCGTCAGTTATTGTGAGATACTCGTCCGATCTGTCTCTTTAGAGACCCACATCACTTTAGTCTTTCGGCATTCACTGTTATATGTTCATGGTGGCTCTTAATGTAAAGATATGGTCCTGCGTTTGTCGTCCGCCGCCTGTTTTTGCTCCAAGTTTTTTCCATGACTCTTGCAGTCATAATTTATTACACTTTTTGTGGATTGTTATAGTGGGGTTTTCCTTGCATTCATTAGGGACAGTGTTTTTTTTACCTCTGGTCCTCCATATTTTATCAATTTTGGGGCTATTCTATCGGGTCCAGCCGGGTTTTCCAATTTTCATTGTCTTAATGGTGAATTCTACTTCTTCCTCTCTAATCTGCTCATCAACTAGTTCATCTTCCTCTTCTGGATGCGGTTCATAGGAGATTCCTTCCTCACCAGGGGTCACCTCATGTTCTTTAAACTTTTCACCATAGTGTATTCGCCATGTATCTAGGACTACCTTCTTTTCTCCCTTCTTGATTGTTTGTTTTTCATATTTCCTGTAAGGTTTTTTACTATTTTCAAAAATCCCTTTTTTCCTGTCGCAGGCCTTTTCTTCTACACTGTTATCAAAGTCTTCTCATGACTTCCGTTTGGAAAGGTCCCCCACCTCTACCGGATACCTAACTATATCGTGTGTCAGTGCTCTTGCCCCATAGCTGCTGAGAATGTACTCAAGAGTAGCCTTCGCTTCATTTACAAAATCTATGTATATATCCCATCATGTTTTGGGGCTACCGTGTTGCCTATTAAACAGTGCCCGGTGATGAATTACAGCTCTGATATCCAATCTATTCAGAGCAATCAAATTCTTAGAGCATTTCAGATCCAGCTCAGGCCAAATCTCTTTTGTCGCTAGATACTTGTCCCCCTAGAATTTGTTCTCTCAATAGCACCGAACGTGTAACGATCGGCATACCCAGTTAACTTTTATCTGGTAGAATGGGTATTGTTGTTCCATGTCTGCCAAATTCGTCAGCCTTACAATTCTCTGGAATGCCTCTGTGCCCGGGCACCCAACATAGATGAATATTGAACTGCTCCGCTATCTCTATAAGAGACGATTCCACCTAGAGCTGTTTTTGAATTTAGAGAGTACGATTTCAAGGACTTGATTGCTGCACAGCTGTCGGAAAAGACAAGATCAATGTTGTACGGATAAGCCGCAGTGTATGGAAATGAAAAAGGTTGACAAACTGATAAAAAAGAGGGGCAGCATTCCCGTAGGACGAACATTTTTCTACTTGAGAAGAGTTACAAAAAGGAGAAGAAAATGAATAGAACCAAGCTCTGAAAATAAGACTAGATTAAACAGAAATGAGCAGCGAACACTTATGCCTCAAAAAGCTCTTTAAACTGAAAGAACACATTAGGGAAGGTAGGCCCATAACCATAAGAAATCAAGCAAAATCCAACGTTCAGCTTGCCAGTGCATTATTGGAACACTGCTAATGCCACCTTCTGTAGCAATTGACACTTTATTTTATCTGACACCCCTCGACATTTTTGGTAGGCAAATGGCAGCTAGTTCAGCTATTCGCCTGAAAGCTACTTTACAGTGGTTGAGTAAAGTATGCGGCCACGCGTCCATTTTAAACATCTTTAAAATCCTCCCTGAAAATTTTGACTAGTTAAATTTTGATAAAAACTTCCAAGTTACCATCCCTTCCAGAGCATTCTAGCAGGATGATGGATTTACAGAAGATAAGTCGAAATATTTTTACACCGACGCACGGTGAAAACTTATGATGGGGTGGGTGTTGACATCTTCTCTAATAGGTTTAACCTAAACCTCTCCTTCCATCTTCATAATTATTTTCAGGTGGAAATAATGGTAATAAAAAAAAGATCTTGGCTATAGAAAAACGTGATATCAATCGTTAATCTTGTCTTGGTTGTTACGTTTGTTTAAGGCCTAGATAGTACCATACCATCTTAGATTTCATAGGAGCTCAGAGCTGTGGCTGTCAGACATGCATATTGATAACGCCTCGATTGATATAGTTCCTGTCATTGTTAAGTTGGGCACACCTTCGGAGTACCGAGTGCTTGGTTGTTGGCCTAAATATTCATGGCCCAGTACCCCAGTTGTCTTCTATCCATCTGAGTACTATTCTATGGTTTGGTCCTTGAGATATATAGTATGGATTTATTGGACCAGTCCTTTCTTCTCGTCACTAGTTATTTTTGTCTGGGTAGTCCACCGGATTCGAAGGGACTCACAAAACCGAGATACAGCCCGAAACTCGAAGGTAGTAAAGAAGATTCAGTATCCTAGGTACCTTCTTCCAAACTAGCTATGGGCCGCGTGCAGCTGCTGGTTTAATAAATGTCATTTGAGCCGTGAAAGACCGCCCTATTTATTGCCAAGCAAGAAAGTCGCCTAATTTTGGCAGAGGACAACTGAAACTGATGCTCACGGAAAACGTTCATTTCAACAAACATACTTTTCAGACTAGGGTTGATGTTTTTGAAAACCTACCTGGCTACGAGAAGGAGAAGCTTAAGCAAAATTGTAAAATTAGCGCTAAAGAACATGTTTTGTTCGGACTAAAATCCTTTAAAATAGTTTTGAGAAAATTCTGGGTAGATCCTGGAATGCCCATTACAAAAAATGTTCCAGGGCTCCGATTTCTTTCTTATCGTGTTTATTCGAGAGACATTTTTTACCAGTAAGTATCTAGGAAAATTTGTATCAATTTCTGTCAGAAAAAAAGATGCCAAGTGTGGCAGAAGTCTTTTCTTTAGAAAGGTATCCTAGCGATCTTGGCTGGGTTGAGATACCATTTCCTTGTTGCCTTCAGTCATTTTTGCATAATTTCATAATTTGACATTGGAATTTTGGCGATAGTATAAGAACGACCTAAAGATCCTTTTTACCCCTGCAATATTAACACACCTAACCTTTTATTACGTTTTTGGGATGACAGTCAGCACATTTGATTTACGGCCTCGAAAATCTCCTGAGCAATTCATTTGAAAGTCAAATTCCTCCACAGCCAATAAAAGGCTCCTATATCCTAGGAAATTTTAAGAAATCTTCTTCATATGAATGGAAGACAAATTTCTGTTACGTGTTCCGTTGAAACACACGCAATCGTCGCAAAAATTACAATCGAATATGCTAACGTGCATTAAGCGCGTCGTATACCGTCGACATTCAAATTCACATGGAAATGAGTTTCTAGCAATTCACGTAACAGATACCCTTCTTCAAATGCATAGTATTGTACTCGTATATTCCCCTCGCGAGTGATAAACCAAACAAGGATTCCCGAGGACTGGGAAGCGTTCGCTCCTTTACCACTTCACTTTGGGGGCAAACTGCTTCCTTACATTGCCAATGTAATTTATGAACACGTATTCTTCGTTTTCTCCCTCTATCATGCCATTGCTTATGCGTCTATGTATTCCCAGATTTAGGCAGATAATTGCAATTCCAGAGCCAATGTTGATGTTTGCCAACGTTCGTCGTCGAGTTTTTTCTCCTCAAAAGGATATGGCACGGAGTTATCACACGCTTCATGTTTCTATCTGTCTGCGACTAGACGATACTCCTGGTAGATATGAAAGTACACGATGTGAGGCTATTGTCTTACGCAACAGAGTATGAGTACCTATCCCGTATCTACTACTGGAGAACAAAGAGAAAATTTATGCATCTTTTGTACTTTGGCTTAATGTTGCACTGGGGAAATTAGCTGCACGCACAATTAACAGCGATATGAGGAAACGATGATATCCCTGCATACGTGCGGTATGGTACGAGTATACTGGATGGAATTATAATTACAAATTGATCATCATCAAAGTTATGAGTTATAAGGGGCATAGGGCGGGACAAACGTGTTATGTAAATGCGGTATAAATTACCCACAATTAGAGTGTAAATCGAAAATGATTATCTATTTCAATTTGGAAAGTTGATTGGTTTTGCATTGCACCCTGTAGGCGATACTCAGCACAAGTACCCTTCATAGGATCAATAAGAGTGTACTTAGAGCTCTGAGAGCGAGTGGATATTATAATCGATGGGATATTATTTAAACAGTGTGTGTGTACATCATTTGCATTACCTGTATATGGACAGGGAGAAGGGATTCAGCAAATAATGACTTTCGTCAATGTAAAGATATTGATTTAATTGGACGAGGACACAGTTAAGTTCAGCTTTGGTATCTATCGTAGCATATTGGCAGACACCATTCAGTCGACTTGTTTTGGCTACATTCGGTCCTTCTTGCACAATCAGTTTTATGTTAAGTACAAGCAATATAGCCCCACAAAATTTCGTCTTGTAGAATTGTATTTATATCTCAAAATCTACTCTTCCTTATCCTTCAAAATAAAACTGTCTCAAACACAAAAGAAAACTCGACAAATCACTATAGTCAACATCAAAAGGAAATCCCCTAAATTTCTTACTCACACACCACATCCAACGGCAACACAATACTAAAAAACTTGTCAAACAATTCTGATTAAGTGACAAACAACAATCAAAATCTAATCCAAACCAAATCAACGCTCCGACATTCAATCAACAACAACAAAGCTTTAGTTCCTTTTTAGTCCTCCACCCACAGAACAAAAAAAAAAAAAAGGACACATAAATGGTAAAAACTAATCTATCCGCAGGGCTCAGGACAGGATACAACAAAGGACTCACTCTCTATTGCTTACCTATATTCTCCATCTGTACAATCATGTTACAACAATCGTAGGCTCTATTCAAATAGAACTGTAGAAAAAGAAATGTCCCATTCCTGGACAGCTACTGAATTCCAAATGACAAATCGAGGCTATGTCACATTCACTCCTCCAACAAAAAATAAGAGAAATCCATCTAAGCCCTGAACGACTGTGGATCACGCCTGGATTCATGTGTGTCCATTTAATTTGTCAACAAAAGCAACGGCAGTAGCTGTGGTAACCTTCAAAGTGGCCCAAAGCTAAACAAAAATTCCGTGTAATTCTAGACAAACTGCAACCATCCACCATTTGTGGCTTTCGGTTACCTTTAAGTGGATTTCGATTGTATTAGTGTGTGCGAAAGTTGCGGCGTATGGGTTGTGTTGGAAATAGAAAAATGTCCTCTGCAGATGAATTGTACTCGTAATGCTGGAGCCATTAGGGATGTTGTGAGTTATCGGATAGTTGACAGGTTGATGTGTAGTTCTTTACAATTCGACAGATTACTTTTGGAACTACACAATTGATGCGGTTTGAGTTTGAGGATGAGGATGAGAGTGTAACTAATTTTCATTAAGATTCGATCAGGCAAATAAGTTATAAGTGCAATGCAACGCAATGTATCTAGGAAATAAAATGTTACTTAACTCCAAATGAATAGACCGCGATCCAAGATGGGGTTACAAACCCTTTGGGAGGTTATTGGTCCAAGTTGTTGCACGAGGGAATGAAGGTTTCAACTCTGGCATGTCTTTCTTGAATCCAGTTGTCAGGGAGAAAGACTCTAGACGGAATCAGTGATGAAGTCAACAGTTCTAGTCAGGTCGAACTACTTTGTTGTTAAGACTATAATTCACCAAGGTTCCTCGAAACTGAGTCACCGTTTTTAACAAGAGATCTTCGCCGATGAATTTTTAATGAACCATTGATTGCTCTAACATCACCGAAATAGGCTGCTGGCATCGGTTTACCTGGCCCCTATTAACCAAGCAACTGCCCATCAGGTTGGAGGTTGTGCCGCCAGGGTAACTTGCTTACCACGAAAAAGTCTCGGATAATAAAGCATCCGCTCATTCGATAACATGACCCAGAAGGAATGTACATACTTGAACTACGATTTGAGAGTGTGCTCTTGGGATGCTCCTCAAAAACTGTAAACTGTTCTCAGCAGTATAAGGCAAATATTACTACGAGTCAGGAAATATGCTAGATAGGAACAGGTATTGTGTGCAAATGATTACCCTCTGCTTCGTACCATGTCCTTCCCTTGTACCATTTAACCTTTCCTTCTAATCTGTTATCCTTTTATGTATAATAGGAGGATAAGTTTTTTAAAGAAGTTGCAGTTCGAATTCAGGATAACAAGGAATACCCAGGTAGTTAGGAGCCATTGGGATGGAATAACTAAACTCATTCTTTAAATTGCTTTAAAGTAGCAAGTAAGGAATCAAGGCAGAGAAGGTAGATTCCCTCATTGTCACACAGAAAATTATCCTATCCTACCTACATAATTTGTTTGCAAATTTGGGTTTTAAATTATTCTCATCCTGAAACATTTTTAAAGCTGAAAGATACATAGATATTTATTTCGTTTTAAAGTTACAAAGGTTTACCACCACACAATTTACACACTGTTATGCATTCACGAACGCATCCAGGCACGAAGTTTGACAGATGATCGCCATAATTTCTTGTCGTTCTGGTTTCCGTTGTTGTTGTTATTTCGTGTTTTATTTTTTATCTAAATTCTTCTAGCCATCCCTTCACTAAGTATCACCGAAATCCTCAAAAACGTAACAATGCTATTGATATAGGGTGGGCCATTTAAACTTTCGGAATATTTTTTACTTACTTACTTATGTCCTGTATCCTCTTGTGGGTCCTAGGGCCTCTACAACGCCTACGCGCCATCGTGTGCGATTTCTGGAAATGTGCCTCAGCTCTCCCCAACTCTTTCCCAGTTGTTGTGCTTCCTTCTCAACTGTTTTGCGCCACATACTCCTAGGACCGCCGCGTATCCTGCCATCTTGGGTAAGCGGGTTCCATTGCATCGCTTGGTTAGCTATGGACCTGTCACCCTTTCGGAGAGTGTGACCGATCCACTGCCACTTTCGTCGTCGTATGGTTGTGCCTATAGGTTCATGACCCGTTCTCTGATAAAACTGTTCGTTAGAGATACGGTTTGGCCAGAATATCCTTAAGATGAAGCGTAGACACCTATTGACAAACGATTGCAGCTTTCTCGTGATAGTGACGGTCACTCTCCAGGTACCACACCCATATAGCAGCACAGATTCATCGTTGGAACCGAACAGTCGTAGCTTGGTGTTTAAGCTAATTGGATTACTTCGCCAAACTATGGATAGCATCCCAAACGCAGATTTTGCTTTACCTATTCGGCTGGCTATATCCAGTTCGGTTCCACCATCGGTTGAGACAATACTCCCAAGGTATTGGAAACTCTCTACTCTCTCAACCGTTTGTCCAGCAATGCATATATGAGTTGATGAGTTTGGTCCTAGGCTGATCATTTTGGTAATAACTTAAAAAAATCATTTCTCGTTTATTTTGAACTTTGCGAAATTATTCTGATCACATTTTTGAATATGATATCACATAAATGGTCGCGGCCAGAGTGACAATGTGCTCGTTTTTCGGCATTTCCCATCACTTTTCGAAGTGTTTCGGGCTGAATAGCGGCCATTTCTTGTCGTATATTGTTTTTCAAGACTTTTAGGGTCCGTGGCTTGTTGACATAAACTTTGGACTTCAAATAACCCCACATGAAAAAGGCGGGAATCAAAATCACCATTTTTCGAAATTAGGCGTCCGAGGAACAAAGGACGCAAGCGATCCTGCATCGGGTGTATGAGCTGTGTTGCCGTCCTGTTGATGCCAAAAGTTGTCCATGGCGTTATAAGTCGGAATTGGCATTAAAAAAAAAAAAAATCGTTATCAGGGCCCGATAACGCTCTCGATTGACGGTTACGGCTGCTTCAGCATCGTCTTCGCATAAATTCCAAACCAAACAGTCAGGCGTTGGTTGTGCAGAGGTTCTTTGTGAAATAATTGAGGGTTTTCATTGGCGCAGAATCGACAATTTTGATTATTTACGGTCCGATTCAAGAAAAATGAGTCTCATCGTTCATGATAATTTTTTGCCAAAAATGATCGTCGATTTGAGCTATTTTTACCACAAAATTCGCATAATCCAAGCAACGCGGCTTGTCGGTCGATAAAAGTCGTTGCGTTAATTGAATTTTGTACGAGAATATATTCAAGTCAGCACGAATTATGCGTCGTAGAGGCATGCGAGGGATGCCCAACTGCATAGAACGGCGACGACTCGATGTTGTCGGTGATCTCTCAACACTGGCCTGTGCAGCCTGAATGAGAGCCTCATCAGATCGCTTGATGACTGGCATTACCAAGATTGCCGGTGGCGATAAATTGTTGGTGTAAACGTCTGATGGTGTGGCCTGAAGGCGCTTCCCTCACTCGATATTTTGCACGATATGCATGTTGCGTTTTCACATTTGAGAACATGTTTTGAATGTAAAACACGATAACGGCGCGTTGTGGTGGCGTGTAATATTCCATGGCACATATTCGCTTGGACTGACGCTTCGGGCTATTATAAGCCGATCTGGAAACAGATGTCAAAGTTATAGCGTTGCCAGATGCCGAAGGTTTCAATAGCCCATCCTGAATTATAATTTAATTCATCAATCAGTCATTTTCTTACAGACTAGGATAACAATCAGTGCATATTTACTTTTAGTAACTTGAAACAAATTACCTGTGTCGCTGAGATGCAACCTCGGAATAGAACACGTCAGAAGTCAGATGGAATGCGATGAGAAATGCTGAAGGACGAAGTCAGATGGAATGCGATGAGAAAGGCAGAGAAAAGAAGAAAATCAGACAAATGACAACAGTGCGGTGAACAGTTAAGCCCGATCCCACCCTGTGAATAAAATGCTGAGACGGCAGTACCGCAGCGTAGAGGGAAATAGAATTGATGCGTGTTTTTAGCGAATAAAAATCTCTCACTACTACTGTCTACTGTGTCAGTAGTGTCTTTGATGATTTTCACCTCCATCGATAAATACAAAATGCTAGCGGCAGATCCCAAAATTTGTTCAGATTCTCTGTTTGTTCAGAAATTCTAAAATCGAGACTTTGTTGCTATTACTGATCTAGGGAATTGGTAGTTTCATTATACATTCATCCATGAGTATCTAGAAAAGTCTATAAGCTGGTAACTATAAGGTATCGCACAGTTGTCACTCGCCATAGGCCCAGCCTAATCATTTTAGATCTTTTAATCATGGTGTACCATAATCTTTGAAATCGAATTGATGCTCCCAAAGTATGATGATTAGATAGATAGATAGCTTTATTATCTATCTACCTATAAAATAAGATCTATTCTATTATCTTATCGAATGTGGAAGTTTGTTAAATAACCGGCTTGAAGCAACACGATAAAAGTTACGAAATGCGGTTGCATAAAAAGCGGGTATAGATACTTGATTTAAAGAATTTCCACGTCAATTTGTCTGTAATTAAATTTCCAGATAGTAAAAAGAATATTTTAAGCACTTTATAACAGTATAAATGACAGACTGGAAGAATCTTCAAATCCTTGAACAAGGGAACTAGGATGTAAAAAAGATTTCCGGCAAATTTTCTTCAAAATATGTTTTTGAAGTAAAAAAAGAGGCTGGATTTTATTGAAGTAAGCTCTAATCTAGGATGAGAAATTCCATAATAGATCTTTAACAACAGTTGAATAGAGAAAATATTGCGCAGAATATAAGAGTTTCACGAAAATAATATCTCAAGATCTCTAGATGGCTGCTAAAACTTATCCTTGAATCAATAACAATACCCAAATGTTCATTTTCAACTTGAAAATATTTATCACTGCAGCTGAGACAACTACGAAAAGTACACGAGGACAATTTTGTATCGTAAGTGCAGTAAAAGAGTTTAAATTTGAGGCAGTCAGTTGAATGAAAGTAGACCACGGCCCCAAAACAGTTTTACGCTGACAAATTGGAATTATAGTTTTTGAACTAATAACCAGTTTATGCTCCGCAAACCTCCTAATTAATAAATATCCCATTTATATCTGAGATATGATTCAAAACACTGTCTGAGCCATAAGGAGAATCACCATCATCCTCAAATGCTGTTAGTAATCCTCTAAAAGGCAACCTAAACAATGATTGATATAAATCAAAAGAGTATTGGTCCCAGAAAAGAACTTTGAGGCACTCCTGGATTAAGAAACTTTACTTCACTTCTGGTATCATCAATCTTAACTCTTTGTGATCTATTACTCATATACGTATAGGATCTAAACCACTTACATAAAAAGCTTTTGATTCCACTGTTTTTAGCTGATGAATTCTGCTGTCATGGTGGCACACATATGTACATTGAGTGTCACTCAAAACTATGTATAGTCTGAAGCCCTTTAGAATCAGAAAAGTTATGGATACGTAACTCGCGCGAGAACTTCCGCCGTTTTCCCTGGGATAGAATACAATACAATGAAGGTTTAAAAATTGAAGAGAAAAGGATGCAAGTAATAGCAATAAACGTTCAGACAAAAGCCAAAAACAGACAAAAAAATAACTGCAATATATTATCCTCTAAAAAAACTTATTAAATCACTTGGAAACTCGCTTATCCTACTTATGTATGTATTTCGGTGGCACTACAGTCCGTGGTGGACCTGGCGTCAACCAACAAACAACACCAGCCAGACGCCTACAGTTGCGCGCGGCAAGTTGGTTGAGGTCCCCCTCCACCTACCGTGAGGTCATCCTCTACTGCGCCATCCATCCGCGGTGGATTCGAAGACTTTCCGGGCTGGAACGTTGGGTTCCATTCGCTCTACATGACCCAGTCATCTTAGTCGCTGTATGTGAACTCTTCTGGCTAAGTCAATGTCCTTGTATAGGCCGTATAGTTTAGCATTCTACCTTCTTCTCCATTCACCGTCTATGTAGGTGGGACTAAAGATCTCTCGAAAAACTTTTCTCTCAAAGTAACCAAGGGCATCCCCATCCGATTTTGATAAAGTTCATGCCTCTGCGCCATACATGATTGGTGTCTTTTAAAGAGTTACCTTAGAGATAGGGCTTTGTTACTCAATTGCCCGTTTAGCATAGACTTGAAACAGCAGCTCAAGGATAAAATGTGACTTTCACTCTGGAAGCAAACCAGCATACTGATCTACAGACCCTAAAAGTATTCCAGATATACCTGGAAAGGTCGATAATTCCGTACAATCTCGAAAGGTGGCGGTGCCAGCCGCAAATTGAAGTTTGTTTTATATGTAATGGTAAAATAAACCACACGCTAATGCCAAGGACTACAGAGCAATTAAGTCTATCTTCATTCTTATTGAAAACAATGGAACGGCTAATAGAATTGCATGTCAGAGATTAGATTTAGGAAAACTTTTTATCAAAATCACATAATGCATACATAAAAGGAAAATCAGTAGATACTGCTCTTCACAACGTGGTCTCTACCACAGAAAACACTCTTCAAGTGAAGGAATACAAGATGGGTGCATTCCTTGACATCGAAGGGACTTTTAATAATGTAAGTACCGAAGCTATAGTAGACAGTCTGCGCAGGGCCCAAGTACACTCGGGTATATGCAGGTCGATTGAACTAATACTTAGTACCCGCATAATCAATTCCACACTAGGGGACATAAGAGGAAGAAAGCGAGTCAAGCGGGGCATAGCACAAGGCGGAGTCTTTTCACCACTCCTATGGCTTCTAGTAGTCGACAAGATGTTGGATATACTTGAAAGGAATGGTTTCACATAGCGGCCTATGCCGATGATGTTGCCATCTTGGTATCCGGAAAGTTCCTCCCGGTACTCAGCGAGCCACTTCAATCAAACTAGTGAATAACTGTGTCAAGGGCAGGGGTCTGGAAGTGAATCCAGCGAAAACCGAGTTAGTGCTATTTAAGAGGAGAAGATCGAGACCAGAATAGAATTATCCTTGTATGAATGGTATCGAGCTGATATCCCATGTAACTGCAAAATATATCGGCGTAATTCTGGATTCCAAATTAAACTGGAAAGCTAACATTGACAATCGAATCAAGAAGGCATATGTTGCACTATATGCATGCAGGAGAGCCTTCGGAAAATCTTAAGGTTTTAAGCCTAAAGTGGTACACTGCTGTAGTAAGACCCATTTTGACCTATGGTTCGATTGTCTGGTGGAAAGCGCTCGTGAAGAAATACCAACTTGAAAGCATTACAAAAACGGGCAGGCTGTCTGGAGTTGACGGGATCGATGAGATCAACACTGACAGTAGCTCTGGAAACAATACTGAATCTTCGTCCACTTGACATATACTGCGAGAACACGGCAGCTAAACCTGCACTAAGACTAAGGGAAAGCGGATGAACTAGCCAGAGAAGGATCACTTATAAGCCCTTCGCGGGGCCTTTCAGAGGCTAGTGTACAGCTTACTACCCTATACAGGGAGATAGACATCCTCGTCCGTACGAGGGCGGTAGTAAAGGCAGTGCGTGGTGTAGTGGTAACATCATCACTTGTCACGCTGTTGGTTCATGGTTCAAATCCTGATGTCAAGAATCATCTATTTATTTCGCATGAAATAAATAAAAAAGTCGTTCAATTGCGAAAGCTAAGTCAACTCTACTGCGAACGCAATGCACTTGCAGTAGGGTGGTTATATTGCTTAAAATGCAACTTGATCGTGATGATGACATCAGCAGGAAGGAAAAAGATACTGTGAATCATGAGTAAGGACAATAAAAGCAAACAAATCAAAAATGCTCTCCAGTTATCTGGAAGCTACCTTTGGAGTTTAGAGAAACACTAAATCTTTCTTTCTTTCTCTCTCTGTCTACGAGTATCTACACAACACCCGTGCCCTTTAATAGTATAAGGATATTCATACCCTCTTTGGCGCGGGTAAATTATACAAAAAAAAAGATACTTCTTTTCAGAGCTGGGTGAGCTAGATAGCATTGAGCTAAGAAAACTCCTGAGATTCATACATTTATCTGGGTAGTTTAGCCTAGCGTTTTAAGATTGAAATTTTAAGGTTCGCAGGGCTCTAAATATTGCGCACAATGGAGTCTTAGTGGTCTAAGTGAGCTGTTGACAACCCTGTCAACAAGGCCACCCAATTGCCTAACCTAACCTAACCTTTATGTGGTAACATGAATTAGAGTGGTATGTCATTTAATTTGTGTTTGACAGCCAACAACTTCTGATATTTTTGCAAATATGGAGAAGAGTGAATTTCGTGTAGCGATAAAATGTTATTATTTGAAGAAGAAGAAAACAGCTGCGGAAACCAAAGCAAATTTGAATAAATATTAAGGAGACTCTGCACAGCCGCTTGAAATGATTTACAAATGGCTCCGAAGCACCCTGAACCCTGGACGTCCAATTGAGATCACCATATCAGAAATGGCTTGCAGTTTTACACAATTTCTTTGAAAATTTCGCTATATGGCCTAAATAAAAGTTTATAAGGCTAAAGGTGTAACGAAAGCATGGGCGTGGGAATCCATTTATCTTCAATCCACATCAAAGCATAATAATCAAACAATTTCCATTCAGAACCCGTGGCGAATCCCATCCGGGATCTTCGCTTTGCACCATAAGTACCAATTTTTATGTAATTTAGATAATTTTAAGAATTATGTAAATTCACTCAACGATAGGTAGTTGGTTACAGGCTCCACTCACCGGGAGCCATACCTTAATATGCCCACAATGTATCCACAAAATCATATTTCCGTTCTCATATTTATTTAAATTTTCCATAATTGAGCGAAGAAAAAAAAGAATCTTCCAATTCTGTCACATGCCGTGAGGCTAATCAGTTTTTTTCTTTTTTTTTTTTCATCCTCCCATCTTACAACCTAATTAGTGCGTTGAAAAATCCACCAGACAAATAGGTACCCCCTAGGCACACGCACACAGTGAATTTCCCATGGGATATCCACCTGCGGAATCAACTAGAGGTATAATTTTCTAATTTTCAAAAAGCCAGCCTCCACAGAAGTACTGGGGCGGTACCTACTCCCTCCATACATACACACACTCTACTCCGATGATGATACAAATTGTAGATCATCTCCAACGGATGATGTTGTGTAAGATGCTGGAGGTATGATAAAATACTTAAATTCCAGTGCGTAGTGACCATGACTCTTTGTGGTCATCATCAGCTGCACTATAGGACTCCACTATGAACGATTGCAACTATAATTCTCGATGCCAGCACCGAGATATGAATGACACATGATGGAGTAGATGAATATACCTGTTCCTAGGAGAGTATCCCCAGGCCCACCTAAGGAGCAGAGTAGATGGTGCACTAGTTTTTTTTTTGCTTTGTCCCCTGAACGGGTTTTCTTAGGACTGCACAAGCACATCAAGTCATCAATCATTTGTCAAATGACATCGTGTAAGGGGTAAGAGAAGAAAAAAAAAGAATCATTACCTTGAATGTGGGATCGAGAAATGATGCGACAATCGAGTCAAGATCCTCTGGAAATCCTTTAAAATGATTCGTCATACTTAGCTGTAATCTCCGGATGTTAATCAACTCTCCTTTGATATAAAAATCGGAAATTGAGCTTAAGTAAAAGAAATTTCAAAAATATATCGGAAATTCAACTTCCTTCCTGGGGATTATGTTAGGAAAAAAGGATTTTCTTGTTCGAAACAATTTGGAAAAGGTAAAGGTCACCTGGACAAGGGATGGATTTCAATTCTTTACGATGATTTATGTAATAACTGAGGTATGTAAGGCAACGTCTAGATGTGGTTTTTTGTTCTCTACTGTGATGGCTTGTAAGAGATGCGTAATGAAATCACATTTGAAAAGATTCAATAAGACTTTGACGGAGGAGTATGATTGATAGACAAGCTTCTCCAAACCTGGTTGGTAAGTATGGCAAAGTAACAAGGTAACAAGCAAAATCTCAAAAACCTCCACTTCTCAGCACTTCTTGACAAGGGATATAGGACCGTCAATATGTACCTGACATATTAATATAGGAGGCATTTGTAGATCTAAGTTCTGTACGCCTGAAGCGCATACTGGAGGAGAAAGATCTTATTTTGCTCTCCGATAAGGAGAAAGAAAAACTCTCGTGGGCCGTAGAAACCATAAAGAAAGATGCTTTGACGAGGCAAGAAATTGTCAACAAAGTGTCAGAAAATCATTGCAGCGTCCCGGGCAGCAGTTGTCACCGCCAAGACCTCCGCTTGAAAAACACTGCTATAGTTTGGAAGCCGAATTGACTTGTTCAAATTGAGTTTTCCAGAAAAAATCCCTGCACCTATTCCCACGTCCATCTTGGATCCATCAGTGTAGATGGAGATGGAGTTGTCATTTAGCGGGATATTAGTTTCCCATTTCTCTCGACTCGGAAATGAACTAGAAAACGGCTTATGAAAGTCTAACCCCATGTAATTTGTGCTAACATCTCCGCCCATGTATTCGCGTAAAGTCTGTGCATGCCCCGTCAGGCTTGACCTCCAACCTTCAGATTGGCTTAATTTTAGAGCACTTCTAGCTGCACAAATAGGTCTAAAGGTGATAGATTGAGTATGGTCTCTAATCCTGCAGTTGGTGTGGTTCTCATAGCTCCTGTGACACCAATGCACGCCATTCTTTATACTCTGGTGAGGTTTGTGCCCTTACTTGCGGCTGGCCACCATACTAGGCTGCCGTATGTCAATATAGGTCTCACAACAGCTGTGTAGAGCCAGAAAATGACTTTTGGTTTGGGCCCCCAAGTTTTTCCAAATATTGTGCTACAAGTATAGAGAGCTATCATAGCTTTCCTTGCTCTCTCCCTTGTGTTTAGTTCCCAGTTTAATTTCTGGTCTAGTATTAACCCTAGATATTTAGCTCTGTCAGAAATTCTAAGAGGAGTACCTTCAATGGATGGAATTTTGAATTCCGATATTATCCTCTTGTTCGTAAATAGTGTCAGCTCCGTTTTTAGTGGATTTATTGCGAGTTCACTTCTTTTAGTCCAGTTGCTGACTATCTTAAGGGCACCTTCCCTTTGGTCGCTTATGGTTGGAAGGAATTTACCCGTGGCCAGTATCGCCACATCGTCTGCGTATGCTACGGTCTTAACCCCACTGAATCTAAGTTTTATTAGTACTTCATTTAGCACAATAACCCAGAGTAGAGGAGAGAGAACACCTCCTTGCGGAGTGCCTCTACCAGCTGAGTTTATGTACCTATTTCTTAGCATGGAAACTATCCATCTGATTAGAGTGTCTTCAAAATTCAGGTTTTTTAAGGCACCTTCGACTGAATCTACCATGACATTATTAAAGGCACCTTCAATGTCTAAGAATGCAGCCAAGGTGTACTCTTTATCATTCAATGGTTTTTTAATAGTACTGACAACACTATGAGGTGCAGTTTCAACACTTGTACCTTTCGTATAAGCATGCTGTGCCGGAGATATGATACTGGGATTTGTACGATAAGAAGGAGCATATTGCCCACTAAATTTTTTTTTCCGTAACCAATTCAGACGGCGCTATTTCGTGTCTAGTACTGCTGGAAAATGAGCACCCAGTAGAGTTTCTAATGTCCTTTCATTGGAGTCAGTCAAATTGCCAGACGTGTCTTTTAGGAAAGAACCTTTCTGAGTCTTGCTGATTCAGCGGTACTTTCTATTTCGCTACAGAGGGCTTGCCAAGAATTGCGCTTAGAGTTCGGGGGGTGGTCCCTCTGACGCATTAAATGGCACGTACACAGATGAGACAATCAGTGGAGGAAAGCCTTTCCTTTCATATTTAACCACTGTATTGTCAAAATCGCTGTATACAGATATAAAGCAACGTTTTATTTGTTTTCTAGCTACGATACATGTTCTATATTTTTTATTCGGGTTTACCTCTGTCGTTTTATACAATACCAGATCTTTGGCATATAGACCCATAATTTTGCCTCTTGATACCCAGGGTTCTTGTATTTATAAGGGCGATGTCTATGTGTCTAACTTGCGCTGGCAGCTTTACTGTGGTGAAGATTCATTTGAACAATCTTAATCATTTAAATTTTTAACACCACCTACCTCTTTTTTTGCTTTAGTGCCAGCTGTCCCTGCGATCGGCCTAATTTTGCATCGGATTATACCGATACGGACCTTATAATTTATGGCTCGCAGTAATGGCATTGAACGGTGGTTGACCAGTAACACAACCTCCGTTCCTTCCTCCGTACGTTCACCTATCTATAAAACATCCCAGTTACGGCTAAGCATTTCCGTATTGAAATGCTGAAGGTTTTTCTCTAGTCTGTCTTTTGGGATGTATGGACCCGATATGAGTAGGCGCCCTTTGGGTCTGGTTAGATTAACTAACTCCTGCCGTTCGATTAATCGAAGTTCGGCGTTCGGCCATGGGGCTTCCCTTTTTCCAATGAATTCCTTTAGCCATGTGAGAGTAAACTCATCTTCACATGTCATCACTTTGAATCCCCTTACGGTGGTTAACTGTCCGAAATGTGGGATTGAACCTGCATCATTCACACCATCGAGAATTCTTATCTCTAAAAGTCTCCACTGATCATTAGTCAGCTTGCGCTCTGGGTTACCGAAGTCTACTATCGCAATCTGACTGTCAACATTAAGGCAAAACCCTGAAATGAAGTAAGAAGCTGGGATGCTTGGTGATTCTTCCTGGATACACCTTATTCCAAATTTCACACCAATCGATATGACTTCCCATTCATAAGGTGCCTACTACCCTTTCAATCCGACCTCACTCAAAACATTTCGATACCCCCCTTATTGCCAAAAGCCTGCAATTCAATACACGTACCTAACCTAGCACACACTAAGTGTCTCGAGGTATTTCATTTATTATTGCCAACGCAATTAATGCAAACCAGCTCCTTAATGGGAATATTTGATGAGGGCCCAAGGAATTTCGCCCTCAAATTCCCCACACCCGCAATTAAATTTCAAATTTCCACCGAAGCGGTTGTGAAACATCTTCAATTACAATAGTTTCACCTCAATAAATTGCTTTCGAAACTGCAAAACATTTTGCCGAGCATAGTTTTCAATTAAATATTTCAACACTTCATCTCCTTCTAGCTTCTGGCTCTTAAACGCACACACAGCCACATATAAGTTTTCTACTCGGGCGGCAGCACTTAAATCAATTCCATTAGTTCCAGGACCGATGCTTTTGGGAAAGCATATCAAATCGGATGGAAGTCGTCGTCGTTGGAGGTAGTGGTAATCGCCCCCACGTCGGTCGCTTGTCGTAAAACTATTTGACACAGTTCCAAAGTTGGAGACCAGAACCATTCCTGGTAACCTGAACAATTTCATAAATTTTAAATTCCAATTGGACGGACACGGATGGGATGGAATGCAGCAAATTTTAGGCAGCCACAAAATAACAATAGTGGGATGGGAGAAGGAAATATACTCTGTTAGGATCTATCCAGCCTTATAAGACTTGAAATTTTTCGAGTAGAAAATTTTGCCTAAAAAGCATCAATATTCGACTACACCCAGGCATTCATCGGAAGTGCGTGTGGCTGTGTGATGAAATTTGTTGGCAAGGATCCCCTTGAAAACAGGACAACCACCTATGAATTCGGGGAACCTCCTGGGGTGACACAAACAAATGTCAATTCATTTGGTAATAATGTTGTAATAGGTGCTTTAGTGTAGGCACATCCTTGGGGGCACCACATAAGTGATGTGCGTAGGCGAAATGAAATTCCAAAAGGACACATTCCATGACGATATTTTCAATTGAACTCCGATAGTCTCAATACTTGTTTTTTTTTCCCCCCCTCAGGTTGGATTGTACGATATCTCTTGTCACAGGACGAAAAATGAAGTAATACACTTGTGAATACATTGTGCAGGAGTAGAGAATGTACAGTGTACTTCTTCAGCCATTGGAACATTCAATTTGCTATTGAACATGGATAATAATTTAGAATCGATATGAACGAGTTGCAGCAGTAACATTACAAAAGGATGAATAATCCTTGCAATTGCACAATTGTTCATCGAATATTTGGTTCAATTGGCTGTTTTGCCTCACTCAGGAGAATAGACAGTGGTGGTGGGTTTGGGTTTGGGTTTGAGGTGCGAGAACAATGCTTATATCAATTGTAACCAAAGGCTGAATAGTGGAGTTAGATGATTTGGGGATTAACATCTATTGCCTATTTTGTTTTATGCCGCAGGGGGGGAATGGAATCCTTTTTGAAAATTTAAGATCTGCAATGTGTGCACATAGGTTGCTGGGAATCGTTTTAGACGATGATAGGTTCTTACCTATGAATTGAATCAGAAATGACTAATGGAGATGAGGATCTCGTCATTGTATGACAGTCATGTCAAACATGCGGCCCTCTGGGAACGATGCAGATGCATGCTCTTTCAACTATATTTTGCATGACATTTTGGCACATTTCGGGTATTATTTGAACAATTTCTGAAATAAAGAAGTCAGGGGGTCAACTGGGATGTAACCGATAGAACGGATAATTTGTTTTTTTTTGTTTGGGGTAATTTAATTTGTTCGTTTATGTTGGGCGTCATCGGTTTAAAAAATCACAAAAAGCGAAAAAAGAACAGGCTGTGATTGCAATCTGTTGTGGAGGAATGAAAAAAAAAGTAAGGCGAAGAGGTATTGATCCATACTACAGGTTTTGGGGTAATACGAAGGGACATTGAGTGAAGTTACAGAAATAATCTAAACGTCGAGTTAGCGGAAAGAATACGTGGAGTTTTCAGCACAGTCACCGCGTCAGAAGTGCGTGGAGAGATCACAGAAAAAGGGTATAGCGGACCAGACCAGGAAAATCTAGAATCAGAGGAGAACCAATCAGGGAAAGCTTCTCAGACGGAGGAACCAAACCAGTTGCAACGGGAACACATAGACGTCCGTCGTTCACTCGAAGCACGGAGGAAGAAGCCTACCGAAAGCATGATGGAGTATGTGTATTCCATGCAGAACCTAGCGAATGAGGGGACCGTCGATAAACCCTCACTTTTGGAGTACTCGTACATAATAAATGGTATTCCGGATTCCGTTCAAAACAAAACAATCTTGTATGAGGCGTCGACAATCGCGGAGTTGAAGCTGAAGCTCCAATGTTACAAAAGAATGTACCGACCGGCCTCAGCACCGAAGATTGATAATAGGAGTAACGCTAGGTCTACACCGCACCAAAGAGGGCCACCATTGCCAACAATAACGAGGATATGCCATAATTGTGGGACAACGTCTCACTTAGCTGCAAGTAACCCGAACAGCGCGAGGGGAATGCATTGTTTTCACTGCAATGGGTTTGGGCACATTTCTGCGAATTGCCCTGTCAAGAGGGAGCCGACATCTGGATCCGGACGAGCAAGTCAAATGAGACGGATTCACTCAGACGGGAGACACATCAAGGTTTTCATTGCAGGCAAACCGTATGACGCTTTCGTGGTCAACGGCAGTGATGTCTCAATTATCCATCAGTCGTTACAAAAGACAATCGAAGGAGCGGGATTAGAGAGACCAGGAATGACGTTAGTGGGATTCGGAAACAATTCGAAGAAGACATTAGGATCGTGTCTAGTAGCGGTGCAGTTGGATAATGAAACTCAATGGGTCCTGTTTCAGGTAGTACCAGACGGTCGGATTTCGGACAGAGTTCTTGTTTGAAAGGATTTCCTGAAGAATGTTAATCTGTTGCTCAACCACGGAATAACAGAGGTAATAAAGAACGTGGCCGTCGAGGACATGGAAGATCAGGGGACACCAATAAGTTTTGCAACATGTCACGATAGTGATCACCAATAATTGTTACAGCATTGCCTCTTGCGTCTTCTAAAATAAAGTTCTCCCAATGGTGCCGCTGGCCAAAATGGCGCTCCATACGGCAACTCTGTGAGGGTAAAAAGATCACTGGTGTATCAATTGGGAATCTTTAGTACCCCAATAGCGGATATTTTGTTTATTAACAAAGCCAGTTAAATCGAAATGAGCTGCAACACCTTTTCACTGCACTCCAGCTAGCGCTTATGGTCATTTTCCATTAGTTGTTGAGCACAAATGCAAATCTTTTTTGTTTATTTTAAATAAACTTGTCTGGGACATTCCAAATTCTAACAGAGGTGCCCGGACTTTCATCAATATTGTCTCGCGCTGCCATTCCATAGGTACGATACGACCTCGGCCGGTCTACACTTTACCTGCCAGAGTATAGTGAATTTCAAAGTTATTCATTATACGCTGAATCAACCGAAAAAAATTACGAAAATTCCTTTGTGTTTTCACAATTGAACGATTATAGATAAAATCTTTTGAATAACTTCAACACGTTGTTGAGGGGTTAGATGCTCCATAATATATTGCTATCAACTGCTCTTTACGACCGTTAAATGCGAACTGACAAAAGCGTTATATGTCCAGATCTCTGTGATCCGCACATACGGCAAAAATCCCGGCGTGTCTTTTTTTTTTTTTTTGTGTTAGGTATTTATCAGACATTGCACCCGGGAAAAACTTAAAAGTCTGCTATCCACGCGACTGAGCAAAGACATGTCCTCAAGTAACCTCGGCACAATACGTCCATACATTGCATAATGCCACGCCTATTTTTGAGGGAGTTTTCTTCAACCTGATATTGCTGTTCTGAAGCTATCTACTTAAGGTGGATCGATAAGCCTTATTTTGAAGATCTCAACAGAAGCCATTAACTTTGGCAACAAACAATTTCAGCCACGCCCACTTTCTTGTAGGAAGCAGCCATAGAATCAGCTATTAAGATAAAATAGCTTAAAAGTCGATAAAACCGGGGAAAACATCCCGGAGCAATCCTTAAAGCACTATCCTATTGCCTTCGCGTTTCGAAAATTGAAACCTTGATGAACCTACAGATGTCTTTGATAGGTATGCCACATACTTCTTCGATATCCTGGATATCCAAGGGTTTTATGTCAGGCAGAAGCCTGGGCAGTGACATATAAAGTGGGTTGTGTCCTCATTAAATTCATCGTTTTCGCAGCCCATCCTCACTTAGCGTTAGCTTTTTCATATGATGTCGCAGAGTATTATGTCCTGTAATCACTCCTACAAGAGTGGAAAGGGTTAGTCTGTCTTTGTAAGTTAGCCATAGTTTTCTCGATATTTTGCAGGTACTCAGGGAGTGTTTGCTTCCTCGAGAGCCATAATACGAGTAACTGCTTCGTGTTTAAGCTTACACGTCGAGACTTTTACTGAGTGATTAGCTTGCTCTACTTATTCGCAGATACTCGTACTGTGCGCCACACAATTGGTTAAGAGCTACAGTTTTATGCCATTTGCGAAGGGCAATTTTTCTTTTGACTGAGAAAAGCTTTCAAGACTAAAATAACTTTTTTTTAGTGTTCTGTACAAGAATGGTAAAAACGAAACACGAATGGATTCAACACGGTATCTGTCTGTCCATCTGTCCGTGTGTCGGTCACAATGTTGTTACTTTTGGACCGTTCGGTGGTCCAAAAATAGTTAAGAAACAAAATTGTTAAGAAATATTTTTACACCCCACCATGGGACATACTCGTACCAAATTAAAGCTGAAAGAGTCCAAAAGTAAAAAAAATTTAAAAACCAGGGCATTGGAGATGTCCTCCCATCTATCTTGGAAACTATTAAGGCGAATATTTTTATAAAAAATTGGGGCACGCAAATTAATGAGGAAGTAAGGCGAAAATAATACAAATCCTTTGACATAAAGGCCACCATACCTTTCTCCGCCTTCATATTCGATATCTGAAATAATTTAAAACCCAAATTTCATCAAAATCAGTTCGGTGGTTCTTGAGTTAGGCATATGGGAGTAAGGTTTGAAAATGTTTGAAACCCTCCTCATATCCAACTCCCACTGCAATTGATTTCGATGAATTGCAAGTGGAACAACTAACGCATTAGTCTAAATCTACGTAGCAAATTTAATCGAAATTCGTTCGGGAGTTTTTGAGTTAGTCAACTAACAAAAATGATTTAAGGGTTTTTAGAAAACCGCCCCTCACATTCCACTCACACTTGGGCAGATTTTGACACTTGTTAGACGAAACGACCTACGTAAAGGAACCCTCGTACATGAATATTAAATAAATTTCATCAAAATGCGTTAGTGGTTCTCAAACAAGCCGTGTAAAGACAAACATATGGGCAGACATGGAACAAAAGGTTTTCGCTTGAACCGAGCGTTTCAAGTTTCTCTTTTTCTATGAATTAACGGCGGAGAAAAATAACAGTACGGAACACTAACCTTGTAAACCTTTCTAGCCTTGCAAATTGTAATTGAAGACCTTGCCTGTTTTGTAAAAGTAAAAAGGTTTCATTTCCAGAACTTCATGGCTTTAGGCAGCGATAATTCTTTGTAATCGCTCGACGCTGGCAATTACTCATAAGTCTTTGGATAATGTCGATAAATATAGAAAATTAAATCAATAAGGTGAAGCATCAAGTCCGCTGTCAACCAATTTTCACACTTAGACAGGTCCTGGAAAAAACCCAAGAAGTGCAAATCGTTAATCACCATTTTTTCATCGATTTCAAAACAGCCCATAACAGCATCTAAAGAAATGAGCTATACAAGTCATGTCTGGTTTTGGCATCCCTGCCAAACTTATCCACTTGACCTTACTTTTGATATCAAACAAGGATTTAGAGAACGCAATGCGCTGTCATGTGATTTCTTTCCAACTCACGAGGCTTTTAAAAGTCTGTACAATTACCTGCACACGCCGACTATATTACCATTGGTAGAATACAGCGAGCTGTCGCCGGTGCGTTTGCCAGTATAGAAACAGAAGTGCCTAAAGTGGGTTTAGCGGTCCTGCTCTATGGCACAGAAGCATGCCGCATCGTTTGAACTCAAAATTTTTCGAGTAATTTTCGGTCCCATTTGCGTTGACGGGCTTTGAAGGAAGAAATTTAACAGCGAACTCTACGAGCTGTACAGCGACATCGACCTGGTCAAAAAAGTGCGCATCAGTCGTTTAAGAAAGCTAGGAGATATAGAGCGAATAGGCACCCAACCCTCCGGCCCGAAGAGTCCTTCTATCAAGCATCAACCAGACGACGGGCCATCAATAGAAGGTCTGTACAGTGAATGTTGGTGAAAAACTTAAATATGTGACAGTATAAAGTGCAAACAGTTCACTAGCTATTGCTTGCAGACCGCCAATCGTGTGTAAATTGCAGCCAAGGACTCCTAAACCTAGAACTCGATAAGGTTGATTTTTCCATTGAAAATCATCATGAGCGACCTATGCGTTAATAAACAAAATGATCGCTTCTGGGGCACTAAAAATCAACATGTAATGCACCAAGAGCCATTACTTCTTCTCAAAGTCACCGTTTGGTGCGGCGTTCACGAAGGATAGGTGATTGGCCCTTTCGAGGACAGCATCAGCAATACTGTTTTTGTGACTGGCAAGCGCCACAGAACCATGATCTTCGACTTCTTGCTGCCGCAGATTGATGGATTCCAGGTCATCTACTTAAAGAATATGGAGAATTGATCCAGAAAAGAAGGAACCACCTGTGTATTCCTAACAACTATCAGAAGATCTACCATTGTTGGATCTATTCAAGTTACTCGAATTAATCAGTGCAATTGGAATGCTCTAAATCTAGTATATCATCGGCTTAAGCTCCAAATTGGGGACCACAATAGATTTATAAAGATACTCCTATAACCAATCTACAATTCACAAATTGACGAATTGGGTTTGAAGAACATGTGGTTCCACCACAGACAGCACAAGCGGTAGTGGACGCTTAATCTCTCGTTTTGGCGATTTACACTGTCCCGAAAGATCGCTCGATTTGACCGCTCTAGACTTCTTTCTTTGGGTTTTTTTTTTTTCTGAGTCACGGGTCTATATGATCAAGCCACAAACCATGGCGACTCTAAAGGAAAACATTCGACAAGAAGTGGAGAATTTATCGCCAGAAGTTTTGATTTGTCAACGTTGAAACGTCAGTCAAGGTTTACATTTTTAACATAGTGAAGTTCACGAACGAGCAACGTTTGGGAATTATTAAAAATTACTACCGAAATTCTGAGTCGGTGGTCGCAACTTGAAGAGCTCTTTAATCCCCAATTTCATCGAAATTGCTTTGTCAATAAGCAAAATATGCATTATTTGACAGCAACAAACCCACATGTGCTTCAAGGACTCCTGCCGGAGGTGTGATTGGACCGTATTTTTTCGTTGATTAAAATGATCGCCGTGTTCCGGTCAATGGAGTTCGCTATGGTGCCATGTTGGAAGATGGACTTGGCATCAGTGATATGTGGTTCCCACAAGACAGTGCCACATGCCATACAGTTGTTCAAGCAATTGATCTATTGAAGGGGGAGTTCGGTAATCGTGTAATTGTCCGGTCGAGTGGCCAGCTCGCTCATGCGATTTAACGCCGATGGACTTCCTTTTATGGGGTTACGTTAAGTCGTTGCTTTATGCCAACAACGCTAGAGGACATCAGGAACAATATCGAACGCGAAATTGCCAACATTCCGGCCAACATGTGTGGAAGAGTGGTAGAAAATTGGCTCCAAAGAACCGCTCGTGCTAGCGGTGGTCATATAAACGAGATCGAATCCCATACCGAAACTTAACATGTGTACAACGCCTTGAATAAATTTCAGCCCAATATCTCAATTATTCTGTGTTTTATTTAAATACAAAATTGTTATGTCCTTATTGAAAAACCCTTTATTTGGCTTAAATTTGAAATTTGAGTTTGAAGCACATAGAGCAAGTACGTGCTCAAATACAAACGTTTAAATTTCTACTCCACCCATTTTAATCCATAGTCCCTTCATAATTAGGGATCACATTCTCAAAACATTTAAGACTTTAGGTGCGTATCAATTCTACATCCCATTCCCATATATCCTTTCAGTTTATCTGTATCACAACACAAAAAAAGAACAGTCCTTCATAATTACTGGCCTAATCTCTCAATTGTACACTTCTACATCTTCTACTTTCCCATCCCTTTTCACTTCCCATGGAATTCTCTGTTCCGGAAGTGCAAATGTATTTTCTAATCCATTAGACATGCTACCAGAGAGGCTGCGGCAAAAAATGTCATCAAAATCCCTTTCGATTCTCATTTCAGCCCATTCGACGACGACGACGACGACGACGAATCATAATCGTAATATCCGCGTCAAAAAATTCGGTTATGCTTGCACAGATAAAAACGGAAGCGCGTTTACTTTTTTTTTTTGTCATTTAATCGTTGTCCTTGTCGTCCTGGCAGAGAAAATTCAAACGTTCACATCATCGTCATCCCCTGAGTATCACAATAACACAGGGCTGTAACAACATCAACAACAACAACAACAACAGAAATCCATATTAGATCGGTAATTTGTTTTGGCATGATATCATGTCATGTGACATTTATCCTTAGGGGGGGGGTGACATAGCTTCCAGTCCCATAAGCGTGTATTTATGCCATATGAAGTCATAGGCTGTATGTTTCGTTTCTCCTGCGAAGGATTTCGTTTACGGCATCGATTCTAGTAGTCTGTTTCTGAGATACGTTGAGATCGTCGTCATAGCTTAAACCCAGTGCCTAGTGGGGTCTAATCAGTGCAATCGTGCGTAGGGTTACTCTGTGAGCTTATCATTTGTCTGTATGTGGTGAGATGTTGTCTCGGGCGTGAGATGTGGTAAAGAAGGTAGGAAATGTTTTCATATTTTCCACAAAAAAAAAAAAAAAAATATAAAGAAATGGGAGAATTTATCCCTACGGTTACTATGGGACTGGTTATTGTATCTGTGATTTTCTTCGATTTTTACTTCCTTTCCCGCATTCCTGACGGGTCGTTGTCGTTAAAGTGAAATGGGGGAGACAGTGTTTGTGTCAATGAGGTGCGATAAGAGGAAATTGCATGTGAGGAAGTTGACAGTAGGAGTTATGGATACCATCTTATCCCCCCCCCCTATAATGGCGGCGGTTAATTTTAATTCGAGGTTTATGTGGCGAATGGAAATATTTGTACGAAAGGTGAGCGAAACGTGAATTTATGAGGGGAAATTTAATTTTATTTAATTTAATTTTCCAAAGATTTGTAGGAACTCCTAGCATATCAGACGTCCATAGGAGCACATGATCCCAAGTATCTTCCAACTAATTGTTGTGAATGAAAAGAATGGCACGTGCTTATCTAAGCTTAAGGAGTGCTTGTGTATCTGGCAACATGCATACTGCATAGCTACGAGGGCAAGGTGAAAAGTTCTCGGCCTGACAATGAAAGACTGCGATTTTCAGTTAAAAAATGATTTTATTTTTCTATATAATCTCCCTTGACTTCAACATACATGGTCCAGCGTTTCTCCAACATCAATATTCCTTCTCGGAAGTGAGAGTTATTGATATTGCAGCAGGATGAAGCGTCACTATAGCAATCATTCAAGTTCCCCATCTCAACATTCACAAGGATACATGGCGGTCTCTTGATCATGAAATGGTAAATCAAATTGATCACATTGTGGACGCATGCCTCCAGCATTACGTCCAAGCTTTCCGAGCGATCAACTCGGATCACTACCTTGTTGCAGCCAAGGTACAAATGTGGATATCCCAAGCGCTATGACAAAGAAGAATTACTGCGAGTAGATATAACGACGGAAAGTTGCAATCGCAAGAGACCACCGGAATCTTCGCTGAAAGCGTAGAACTCCTATGCCGCCAGCATCAAGTGCCAAAGACTTTGCCAATATGCCATCAGAAACGCCGCAACTGATATGCTGGGTTTCACCTGACCTCCACCACGAAACCCCTGGTTTGACGAAGAATGCGGGCATGAAGCAAAAGAATAGACATACAAACTAGGGCTGGTCGCGAGCTCTACGAACAAAAGAAACGGAAAGAACATCGGCTTCTCCAAAAGAAGAATAAACAGCACGAGACATTCAACTCCAGGGACGATGTACAGAAGTTTTATCAAAATGTAAAAGAACGTGTCCGTGCCCATACAGATACCTGTAGAGATGAAGAAGGAAGCCTTGTAGTAGAGTCAAAGGTGGTGCTGGGAATATGTAACTGCGACGAAGACCACATTCCGCTATCAGGCAGAATGAAACATTCAACCTAGACGATGATAGCCAAAACTTCCATCCACCTGATCAGAATGAAGTGAGAAATCAATATCGAGCCTAATCGCCCTGGCTGCTTACATGCAGAGTTATTTAAGGCAGCTGAAGATGAGCTGGTACAGAGCTTACACCAACTCATTTCTACTATTTGGTCAGACGAGTGTATGCCTGATGATTGGAATCTAAGCACCCCTTAACTGCGCGTCCTAGATTTTATCTGCAATGTTGTGTGAACGCCTTTCGCTTTCGTCAATAACCTGATCGGCCCCTATCAGAGCATTTTTAGGCCAGAAAAGTCCACAAACGAAAAGGATTTAGACTAGGTGACGCGGTGTCATGTAATTTCTTTAACATCGTACTTGATAGGATTGTCGGAAAATCTCAAACCAACACCAGAGACACAGTATTTCAAAAGCCTGTGCAACTATTGTGTACGCCGACGATATTGACATTGGCAGAAATCATCGAGCTGTTAAAGGTGCATTCCATACGATTAGTATTGAGAAAGTGGAAGCCAAAATAGGTCAAGTATATGCTGTCAACAAGAAGGTACACCCAACATCGACGAATTAAACAGTACTTCAAAGTGAACAGTTATAACTTCGATGTTCTTAGGGACTTTGGCTCTGCTATCACATCAGAGAACAACATTAAAGCAGAAATCAAATGAAGAGTAACTATTGACAATCGCTGTTTCTTTGGGCTGAGAAGGCAATAGTGTAGTAATGGCCTCTCCCGAAGGACTAAGGAGGATCGATATAAGACCTTGATAATCCCGATCCTGCTCTATGGTGCTGCAGATGTAGATATCCTTGGTCGTTTCGAGAGAAAAATTCTTCGTCCGATATTCGGTCCCGTTTACATTGACGGGCTTTAAAGACGGAGATTCAACGAAGAACTGTATAAGCTGTACAGCTATATCGACCTAGTCAAAGAACAGTGCATTGGTCGGTTGAGATGGCTGAGACTTATGGAGCGAATGGGCATCATGGCTTCTGCCTGCAGAGTCTTCGAATCCAGCCCAGAGGGACAATGCAGTAGAGGAAGACCTCGCCTTAGGTGGCTCGAACAAGTAGAAAGGGACCACAACCAACTTGGAGTGTGCAACTAGAGGCAGTTAGCTAAGGACCGGGCTAACTGGAGAAGTTTGTTGGTTGAGGCTCAGGTTCATCCCAAACTGTAGCGTTACTTAAGTAAGTAAGTGTACTTTTCTCGAAATTAATTATGTCTTGTGGAGATGGGCTGACCAAGAATCATCGCTAAAGCAAGATGACACTCCCAAATCCTCAGATCTCATCAGAATCCTTTCAAAGATTGTTGAGTTATGCCAATGTCATAGTACAACTGAACTCGGATTAAAATTTTAGTCACAATTGTGACAACAACGTTTTATATCAAGGTTGGTTGGTTTAAGAGGGCGAGCTTATGGTCTTCACTTAGGCCTCCATTGGGCCCGTTGTGTTCCCCTCATTTATGTAACTGTAGGGAATAGTGCTGTGCTTTGGGAATTATGTGTTGAGAGGATTTAGGTATTGGGATCATGGGTAGTATCAACGGGAAACTATATCGTATAGTGATCGGGGAATCGTAGTGTTCGTCTGGCGAACTCCAATATATCCCCGATTCCTTTCTTACTTAGGTGTGTAATATCCGGAATCCTTGGAGAACCCAGAATTTTTAGTCTTAACCTCGCAGTAGCAGGGCAGTGGCAGAGGAAGTATTTTATATTTTCCTCCTCCTCCTCACAGTTGGCATAGATTTTTGTATCAGCTATCCCGAGTCTGAACGAATGTTTGTTGAGACTGATGTGCCCTGTTAAAAGTCCCACCATCAATCTCAATTGTGTTCTGCTTGAGTTAAGAGCTTTTTTTGTTGTGTTGTTACTCGATTTAGTTACAGATCTAGCCACTTTGCACGTGTCTAGATTCCAGTAGTTATTGAACTCCTGTCGTATCTTTTCATTGATTATTGTTTTAATAGTTGTCAGAGGGACCCCTATTATATTATCCGGGTTCAGTTCTGTGTTGCCCGCTCCTCTTCTTGCTACTTCGTCTGCCTTTTCGTTACCCGGTACACCTTCGTGCCCCTGTACCCATGTAAGACGGACTCTATTGCATCTGGCAAGCAAGTTCATATTAGTTTTGCACTCCCTTACTAGTCGTGATTTCGACATGGGGTTTGTAATCGCGCTAATTTCTACTTTTGCTGTCCGAGCAGATGTCGATTTGCCTCCATTCGCTGGTTTTATTTTACGCTTTATATCAAAACAAGCACCCAGTTTTATGAATCGTTTGTCCGAAAAACTCCGAACGGATAGACGTTTTCATTCGAGCACGAAAAATTTGTATGCCGTCTATCCATCTGTCCATTTGTTCTTCCTTTTGGCACTTAAATTTTGACCTAGGAACATGAAATTTAGGATAAGCTTTCTAAAATCCAAAGCAGTACAAATCTTTGAAATCCGCCCACAGACACGCCCACTTTTTACTAAATGACATTTTTCTCAATATTTTTGTTATAAACTGAACCATCTGTAAGCAATTAATTCACTACTGCTTTATTTACAGAAGCCCTAGCAACTCAACTTTTGACAAATTTGATGCACTGTCCGATTCCATCACTCCCTGTACCCTCATACTGAAATCGTCATTGCGGACGATTTCAATATACACAATTCGGTTTGGCATCAACATTCTGGTCAGGCAACATCTGAAGGAAGGTATGTTGAACTTTTTGCTGAGGTAAACAATTTCACTAAGCTTGTAAATGAGCCTACACGTATACCGTGCATTAAAAGTCATTCCGCCAACACTTTGGACTTGTTTCTTACTTCGCACTCTGATAAATATGCCATTGATGTTTTAGCGCCTCTATTCCGGTCTGACCATAATATCGTATCAGCTAAATTCTCGTACTCCGACCACTCAGTTAAAGAAAAGACTCCTAAAAGAAAAGTCTGACAATACGAGAAAGTCAACTGGAGCAACCTTAATAACTTCTTTAGGAGCTTTAACTGGTCGTTATGCTTCCTCGATAGCGAATGCCTTTGCTACTAAGACTATCCTCTTCGGTATGAATGACTTTATTTCTAACAGAATAAAGAGCATTAAACTTAAGGCAGACTCAGGTTGAAAGAAGAAAGTTTTCGGTCTTATAAAGCCAACAAGTCTAAGGAAAACCGAAGGAAGTTTAAACAAGCCAGAAAAGATTGTAATGCCCATATTCGACGTGTAAAATTCTTACTTGACCAAAAATTGAGAAAAAAAATTCTACAATGTCCCAAAGGTAGTAAACATATCCGGTCATTCGTCAAAAATATTAAAAATTCTGCCTCGTCTGCCATCCCCACACTCATTTACAATGAAATTCCAGCTGTCAGCTCCTGAGACAATGCCAATCTGCCTGCTGCTCACTTTGCAGTGAACTCCATGCTGCCAGATTGTATCTGAGAGCGTCAAATTTTCCATGGGACAAGTTCACTTTCCCACTTATATGTTGCAGAAGTACTCAAAGATCTTAACATACAGATGGTATCCCCCCGTAGTTTTTAGTAAGCTTTTCTGTCTATCCAACAACATTTGCCCAGCCCGTTTTTAAAAAAGGTGAATCTTCCTCCCTGTCCAATTATCGACCCAATGCTCTTACGTCCCTTCTTTCCAAGGTCATGGGAATGCTGATAAATCATCAGCTTGTGAAATATCTTGATCTACGTCAACTCCTCAATGACCGGCAGTATGGTTTTCGTAGCAACAACTGGTGATTTGATGGCATATCTCACCGAGAAGTGGCACCAGTCTCTTCATCACTTCGGCGAAATTAAGATGGTTGCGTTTGATATTTCAAAGGGATTTGACAGAGTTTGGCATCAGGCTCTTTTGTCGAAAATGCGTGCATATGGAGTCGATGAGTCTCTTCTGAAGTAGATTAGAAATTACCTTTCAAGTTGTCTTGGATAGCTTCAAGTTTGCAATTCACCAAATAAATGCTGGTGTACCCCAAGGCTCTGTTTTGTCTCCAACTCTCTTTATCATTTTTATAAATGATCTCTTGTCTTGCAACTTTCAATCCAATTGATTCCTTCGCTGACGACAGTAGCCTCAGTTTTTCATATTCATTCCCTAACTCACGTCCTTGCTCTTCGGCCGTAGAAGGGGAACGGCATCGTATGTTAAACACATTAAATTCCTACCTGGACAGCATAATAAAATGGTGTTCAACCAATATAGTGCAATTTAATGCTTTCGAAACACAATGCTGTCTTCTGTCTCTCAAGAGAAACCAAAACCTGCAACCATTATTGAATGGTACTTGCATCGCTGAAACCGAAAGACTCCATCTCCATCTTCTATGGAATGTCTAGGATTCCTTAACCGGTGCTAGTAATATTTTAGCCCGTCCAATCTGGCCTCAATTTAAAAGGCATTCAACCGCCCAAAAGCTGGATGGTCTGGTGCACCCAAGACCATTCTGCACAGAACGATCTGTACAGGGTACAGAATCGCGTGTTAACTTGATAGAGACATTGTGAACTCCATACATTCAATGTCAATACAATGTTGCATTCCTGCACTTCAAAATTTCACCCGCAATTAATACGCGTCATGCTTTGAATGCAGATCAGTTCACCCTTAAGCCCAAATACTGTCAAATGTAGGGATTCGTTTAGAAGCCGAACGACACGAATGTTGAATGATCTACTAGGCTCTGTATTTCCTCATCACTACAACCTTCAAACTAAAACCAACGTGCACAGACTTCTCCTCTGTTCCTCTTCCCTGGTTACCCAGTTTCTGCTATCTAGAATAGGACTGTACTTTTCCTACAGCTCGACAGACGAGGTCCAGTGAAGGCCTAAGTGAAGAACATAAGCAGTCAGGTATCTGCCTCTGGATCGTGTGGAAACTCTCATACAATTCCATGCACCGCAGTACTGGATAGTGAATGCTGGGTTGTGCGGAATATTAGTAACAAGGCCTACTGTTCCGATTGCGTAACTAATAACGCAATGCCTTGGTCTAAAAAAATAAATAAAAATCTAATTATATCAACTAACACTCAACATAGTACAGTTCTCACTTAATTAACAAATTCGGCAACGATGTTGTTCATCACCCCACACAAGGATCATTAGAATCCCTCTGCCAACACATTACTCACGGCCAACCCCCGAATTGTGTCAGCGCGACGAGCACAAAGTACCTATTTCTGGAAAATAAAAATAGCAGCGAATAAAAATTTCATTTCACCCCTGGTTGTTACGGTCAGCAAATGAGGTGTTAATGGTCACATGTGATACTAATGGCTAGACCTGATGATTCCACTTGTTTTTTTTTTTTTTTTGGTCCCCATTAACCTTCACTTTCTTTGCCGCCACCCCATACTCGTATACCCCGCCCTGGTATTGGGTTGGACCACATAAAAACCACGCAACACATGATACTAATGGTCTTTTGAGGATTCCCTTAATTGTCCCTGCAATGGCATGGACATGCAGGAAAAACTCTTAATTATTCCGAGAAATAGCGAAGCATTTTAGTTATGGTCATGTGGAGAAGAATCAGTGATGCATACGTGGGGGATGTCATTTCGTTGCGACGCCCTCCCCGGTTCACTAATAAATTTGCATAGGGGTTTTCCTTCGAATGCAACAGTGTTGTGTGGGTTATTTTAGATTGGAAACTTCATCTTCACGCCCTCGGGACAACTTATTTGCATGAGATGACCAATTTTGCTTATGGGATTGATTATGATCATGTTATGCTCCTTGCGGTTCATTGGATTGGAAAGATACACTATATACGTATGCTCTCTACGTATTTCTTGGGTCAGTTGCATTCCGCTTAGATAAATTAATTTTGATTTTCATTCCAGATCAGCGGATGCTGGTCCATGTGAAATAACACATGTCGTAGTCAGAGATGGCCACTTTCACGCTTTGAAACCGCAACTGATAACCAGAAGGTAACAAGATTTTGAATTATACATTCGTTAATAATCCTATCGACTGGATACAAGTATAGCTGAAAGGTTGGATGAAGAGATCTGATTGGGGATGAATGGTAGAAAATTCACATAATAAGTCGAGAAAAAGGGCAAAAATAAAGCTAGGGATCCCAGGATTGCAGTCCTTTTTGTGAAGCTCTTACTTACTTATGTCCTATATCCCCTTGTGGGTCCTAGGGCGTAAGCGTATTGAGGAGAATTAAAAAAAAAGAGCGGGAAGGATAGATAGCTGTTCACAGCCACTGCGGAGGGAATCATGGTGCTTATTTGAAGGCGACGTCTGCTCTCCTTATCGATATTGGACAATGATACGTGTGGTTTTTCTAAGGAAATCGCAGATATTGGCTATCCAATATCCGCGTTTATAGGGACGGTAGCCTACAGCTCGACTTTCGCACTCTTTGACACCTCCATGTAGTAAATTATGTTGACGGCTTACTTTCAGCTGATTTGTCCATTTGCTTCAGATCTTCATCGCCTACTATCCTGAACTCTCCTGTACTGCGAGAGTGGCCCTCTGGCCGGTCTATCTTGATCAGGTACTTGACCCTTGACCCTCTCCTCAGAACTCTGACAGTACTCCTGGGACCCATCTCAGTTGGTGGTTGTTTTTGCTGATTTCTCTTCCTAAGTCAATATCTGTTTGCCGGAGTTCCTTAATATAAGCCTCAGCTTGCCTTTTACTGGATTATACCTGTTCATGGAGATCGCTTCGATGGCAAAGACCAATCTGTCGTCAACTCAACATTTTGCTTCAAGAACCCCCTGATGATGTAGTTTCGTGATGGATATCTTCTCCACTAACTTCGCATGCGTGATTTGTTCAAACTGACTGTTAGCGCAGAGATCAACAAAACGTTAAAATTCCTTTAAACCTCTTTTTGATTTCAAGTTTAACATCAGACGCCTTTAGCAGAAATTTTGTATCTGTGTTATGAGTAAGTTGCCACGAGATATCGTCCGCATTTAATCTGTTTCTGATTCTCCATTATACTGCGGATAGTGGCTAAATTTGAGTTTTCATCAGAAGACTGACAGACGCCAACTCTAGTGTGGCTTTCCGAAAATGGAATTGAAAAAATGTTCGCTTCTCTTTCGACTATGGAACCATGAAAGCAATCCTCTTTAATACCTTCGCTTGACGAGTGACGTTCTCCAGGCAGACGAACTACGTTTAACACTTTTGGCGAATTTATACCACGATTCCTTTTAATCCATTAAATTCCCTTGATACATATATGCATTAACTTAACGTCGCGTCGTGGCATGCAAAATAAAATCCTAGTATTATACAATCTCGTGCAGACTTCCGAACTTTATTGCACAACAATATGCCCCCCAACGTACTGACATCCGAGATAATACTCGTACACCAGCCCTGGTAGCGCTGGTTGGCTGTTCACAACTTTCACGACGTTGTTTCAAATAAATCAATGTCTGGAAAATTTTAAAATTCAAGTCTACCTAGGATATACAAAACAGTGGAACTTTTAATGGAGTTCTTATGTTAACACCTCCTTATCTCCTAGGATCACACAAAGAAGAAAGAAAAAAAAAACAAAATTTCTTTCAACCATCTCAACCCCCATCCGCCCAAAGGAGATGCGTACGTTCGCAGTTAAATTCGCAAAAAAAAAAGTAGAAGCGAAGCATTTCTTCCTCCAAGGAACATAAAACAATCTGAGGACCACCACATTGCCACACTATCTGCTGTCCGATTGAGATGAACAGAAAAACCTTTCCCGGTAATTATCGAATGCCATTTGGGTGGGCCAACTGCGCCCGCCTTAGTCTCGGTTCATTCTCTCGACTCGACCCTCGTTCACATTCGTAAACACACACTCACACAGCCAATTCGTTCCGTTTTATGCGTTTTCTCATACTCGTACTTCAGCTATGGGGAGCAGATGAATGACCGACCGAACGGCCTATAAGTGAGGGTAAAAAGGAGCACACAGAGTACAAAAAACTTAGAAATCGTTCCGGTAACCTGTCTCGCTGGGAAAAATAATTACCGCTCTCTATCTAATGGAAGTCCTATGTGTGTAAGCCTACTAGTGAGCCAGAGAGCCTGCAAGATACATGGTGCTAAATGATGTAGTACGACGCTGGAAACACAAGCGAGAATGTTCCTGTGATCTGTCTTCGCATAAATCTTCTGATTCAGGTCTATACTATGAGAAGGTACGGATACGTCGCTATTCGCTCCTCATCCCATTTGTTCTGGTTAAGTGATTTCTTGAATCGACCCGATGAGGGGGAGGATTGTGGCTCCTGGTTTTGTTTAGATTCGGGTGAGTAGGGCTCTCACTGATGGCTGACGGTCGATGATGGTGATGGAAGGCGTCCCTTTGGTTTGGCATTTAAAGAAGCTGATCGATTGGGGTAATATAGTTTTCTATCTTTTGAAAATGAATTAGCTGAGTAAGTGTGCAACGGTCTCGTGGGGTTGGGGTTGAAAAGTTAGTAAATCTCTGGGGATATGGACGTGTATGGTGGATGGGGTAGTAGTATTAATTAGTGGAAGAGGAACGACATGTTGTATTACAGTGTGTAACATGATTAGGAAGTGATTGGTGTTACCCTGATGGACGCAAATGCTTTCAATTATTTATCGAGTTTTGGACGAGGGATTCGCTTCGAATTGAACATTTGTTTTAATGGGATACGAGGTTACAATCTGTGTGGATTAATAAATCAATGAAGCCTATTCGAAATGGATTCCGGGAAAGCCTAATGAATCGTTTACATGAATATCAAATACAGAGGCCAGTTGTATAGGCCTACTCTGACAACAGCCTAAATGGTTGAATGAATCTACTTCAAATCATATGATGGTACTTTTCTTATTAGCGGACTTCTGTAAACTGACCATACCATGTTGGTATTGTATTTAAATTTAATATCAAAGTCATTTTAGGCATGACATTAAAATGTTGGACATATTTGGTCAAAAAAGTTTCATAGCCACTTTAGCCTATATTTCGAAAACTCAAATTTTATCAAATCTTTCGAAGACAGAGTGATGTACAAAAGACTATCAGCCCTAATCAAACTTCTATCATCTCTCAACTCAACCATACGTACGAAAGTGTCTTAATATTGTTTTTGGCATCGCATTTGCCTTGGTTATTGAGGCTTTTTGTTAACCAATCTTTAAAAATTGCATTAAGAGCAGCTAACTGAGAGCGGGATGTGATTTGTATGTTTTAATTGCCATCATCCCGGGGCCATGTACGAGTATGTTGGACATACCACGCGCTAGTGCAAACCTTGTTATTTCACCTTTTCGGCTAACATACTTAAGGTAATCTTTAAATGAGAACCTCGTATCTATCATAATGCCTGGATATCTTATATGAGGATTAGATGTGATTTAATGGCCGCCGACTGTAATGGTGACATGTTCTACCTTTTTTCTACTGCTTATTAGGACCGCTTCAGTTTTATTCTCCGCCAGTGTTAGACCAACTGAGATAAGCCATTTTTGTATTATTCTTATTGTCGCATTACTTCTATGTTCCACCTCCTGCATCAGTTTACCAGTGACAATAATGGCGATGTCGTTAGCAAATCCTATTATTTTTGTTTAGCGTAGTATAGGAAGTCGCAGTATACCGTCGTTCAGAATGTTCCACAGTAGTGGGCCAAGGACTGAGCCCTGTGGTACTTCGCTGGTGATCTTGTGTTCCTTGGGGCCGAGGGCGGTATTGTATACTTCTGCGTTTGAAGTAGTCTACAACATCGTTATAATCACTTGTAGGGTGTGACTCCAGTTTGCGTATTGAAGGCGTTTTTTATGTCGAGGGTTATGACTAAGCATCTTCATCTCCATCTTCTACCTTGTATAGCCTCTTGTGCTGTTTTAACTACCACGTTAATAGCGTCTGTTGTTGGGCGCGCTTTCCGATAACCGCATTGGTGCTGTGAAAGTCACCCACATTCTAGACTATTGCAAATGATTCGCTTCAAGATTTTGCCAGCCGTAACATACAGAGCGGACGGTATGATGATGGTTCATCTGGTCGTTTGTTACCTTTGGGAAGAAACACTAGATTTTGTTATTTCTTCTGGTCCGGGAAGTCTCCTTCCTTCGAGTTGTAGATGTTAATGAACATGTCTGGGCTTGTTTTTATTGCTGTCTTGAGTGCTATATTTGGGTTACCATCTGGTCCACGTGCTTTTTTATCTCTTGGCAGGTGGAAATCTGCGGCTGTCACTTCTTTACTTTTTTCAGGATGATTTAGTAGGTTCTACCCCAAAGGATTTTTGTCAGCTTTATCACACAATTCGGCGAAATATTTCCGTTTACTCTTGACTGGCTGTTCTTAGTTTCTTTCGAGCCTGTAGTCTTCTTGTAGTTCGCTGGCAGCGGTCCTCGCTCTAGATCACATATACACCCTTCTCACTCCATCGTTCTTGGTACGTAGCTGTGCGATTTCTTCGTTCCACCAGTAAACTGGGGGATGCTTGATCCTTGACTTTTCTTCTCATCATTGAGGCGTCATATGCTCGTGTCAGCTGTATTGAGTTGCTGCCCGCACGACCCGTAAGTACTGTACCGTAAGCATGTGAACGCTTCCACATCGAAAGAGACTGATTTCAGACTTTTTTCTGGATTTACCTCGCTAGAGCTGTTTGTCTTCTTGCTTCCGGAGATATTTCACATTTTATCGCCTGATGGCCGCTATAAGTGTAATGGTCTCTGGTTTCCCACTTTGTTCTTCCTACCAAGCAGCTACTTGCGTACGTGATATCGATAATGAAAGCGGCATTTCGTCTGAAAAAAGTGGGTTTATTTCTAGTACCACATCTAGGGCTGTGAAAGCCTTCAGTAGGGCTTTTTCTCATCTGTTCGTTTCTCTGCATCCCCATTCAGCGGACCATGCATTAAAGTCACCGGCAATGATCATAGGTTTTCGAACTAAGGCATAATTTACAATGCTCTTCGAACTCTGCTATCGATAGACTTGACAGTGCATAGCAGCTACTCGTATAAATATGTAACAGTCTCTTAGCCACTACCGCTGGCAGGCTCACTGTCTCAATTATGTCCCCAGGTAAACTTTTCGCTGAGACTTGGCATCATCGTTGTGATTTCGTCCACATCATTGACTTCTATGAGTACCTCGTGCGTTAGGGTTTCACTTTCGTTCGTCTACCAAGGGCCTTTTCTACGAATGCATGAAGCTTGATCGTTAACATTGTTGGGAGGCTCCTTAATTTTAGGAATAGATCTCCTTTGACCGTCTTCCTGAATTATTTGGCCGAGCTCTTTCAAATCAGTGTTGTCCCTTATCTTGAGCAACATTTCTGCATAAGAGAGACTATCAGTTGCTTTAGTCACTAAAGCATCTGGGCGCGCTCTCAGTCTGCTTCATCTTGACTTTCGTCGGGTTTGTATTTTCCTGTCAGAACCACAGCCTTTTTCGTCTTCGCGGCTGGAAGCTGCTGACTCGTGGTTTTGTTTTCTCGCCTGCGTGTGGGCGTTTGCAGTCGTACCTCAAAGCTATCTACCGCAGGCTTAGACGCCTCCATGGTCTTTAGGATCGCTGCTCGATAGTCTAAAGATTGTATCTGTATGATTTAAGCAGTCCTATACAACCTTTCCCCATGTAACTGCTCTTGTCGTTCGGTTTCAGAGTCCATTGTGGTACGAGTACAAATAGAACTCCAGTTTACGGATTTCATAATGCACGTTGTTCTTTTCCATGATGAATCCAGCAAGTTCGGCTATTTGTTTGCCCAATAACGTCATCCCATCACACTCGCCCATCTCTTCATTGAAACGTGGGGTGCTTTAATCTTCGGCTAAGGCTACGGTAGGAGCATTCGCACGAACTATTTGGGGCGATATTGTCGCTGCCTTTTCCTTTTCAAGAGGAGTTTTTATTGTGGATCGAGTCAGAAGCGCTCCCCGTTGAAATGGATTATCTATGGTTGGGGTTTTTTATTCCCCATTTTCTTGGATTGTTTCTGTTTCTTTTTGTAACGTTTTTGTTACACCATATAGGCCTCAGCAAGATTCGCATCACAACTTGCCTTAGGGATAGGACACTTATTTACCGGCGACGTCTACTCTGCCCACAGACACTTCACAGTGACTTTTTCCCCTCACACCCTTCATTCTGCCCCTGTTAGTCGGGAACTGCTTGTTGGTTACTCGCAGATATCCTACATATCTGAAGGACGTTCAGCTATCCGCCACCTACTGATCCCCCTGCTTCCAACGCTTCATATGTGGGGATCTGTAGCTGGTTCTGTGAACAGTCCTAACGAATCTCAACCCTGCTTCTTCTCCAATACACTCCAAACACGTTCATATGTCCACTTTTCTTTACCGCTATTAAGGCTTGCCTAAAAGATAAAAGCCAGTGTGTCATGCAATCTATTTTAAGGATTTCAAAAACCTCCCGCGCTATTGCTTACTCCTTTTGCAAACTATTCATTCAATCAACAATCTTGGAACGTCCGTAACATCACATACTCGTACTATGGTGATGACTATGGCCACTATCATGACTATCCTTCATAATGCATTTGCATATCGTAAAACTTCCTGAAACTTTGCTATGCTTTTCTCTTCAACACATAAAATTTCTTGGCCAGGATTTATGGGTGTAGTTTGAACTTTCAACGCTACGGGCTAAAAGTTTTCATTATTTTAGAATTTTTTTTTTTTTTTTATTCGCCTTTTCACTCAGTTTCTGACTATCGTCACCATTCCATGGCAGCAGAGGATGTAGATATCAAAAGAAGAAGCAAAAAAAAAAAAAAACTTTAAATTAATCGAAGTTTGAAAATGTTTAAATCATCGTTACTCAGAATAACTCAAGGATTAATCGGTTGTCTTTGAAGGCAAATTATGAAAAATTTTCTACTCGCTTCGTGTGGTGCGGTGTAATAGAGTGGAGCCAAGGATCTGATGGTGAAAGGTTGAGTGCGTTTTTAATTTGAAATTTACTGCGGTTAAATAAAAACTTTGCAGTTCCCTTTGTGCGGCAGGATAAGAAGGTCGAAAGTCCTTCTTTTTTTTTAAGGTTTTACGAGTAGTTAGATTAGTTTAGATAGAAATTAGGTGAGTTTACAAAATAAATTTGTGGGACTTTTGAAGTTCCGAAATGTTTTATCGATCCACCTGATATAACCGTATATCCTTCAAATTACTCCTAATTACTTATTCCAATCATACAACACCATTGTACACAATTTAAAAGGATATCCGCCCATCAATCATCAAGCATCCTCTATTGCAAACATTTCAATACTCATTAGGACATCGTTAATGAATGCATTCCAGATATAAGCGATCATCATTAATTGAAAAGTCAAATTGAAACTGTCCTTACAAATTTCTGTTCAGTCGTCGGTAAGGATTCGTACTATTTTTCCTATTTGTTGTTCTCTGCTTCTCATACTCAATCACACTGACACACATACGAGTATGTACCTACCTACGTTCGAGCTATTCAATTTCAATTGAATGTACTTCGTCCTTGTTCTTGTTCATGTCCTTCTTTCTTCCGAACGGATATATGGTGAATTGCAGATGTCATTTGTTTGCGTTCTCTTTAAAAGGAGTGACTGATTGATTTTTTTTCTTTCCATGCTCCTACTGTATGTCCTTTTGCTTGGTTTTTTTTTTATTCTACTGCAATTTTCAATTCCTTTTTGATTTCCTCTTTCAATTGAGAGGGAATCCTCCTGCTGGTTTGGTTTGCATTCCCATCGGGCATTTCAGCTCTTGGTTCCGTTTCGAAGGATATTTTTTTCACTTTTCCGTTGGTGATTTTTTTTTTTTTTTTGCATTTTTCTACCATCGACATCCGATCGGACATTGTGTCAGGACGAACATAGCTAGCAGATCGGAAACAATTAATCATCGGGAATGCGGAACAATAAATTCATACACCTTAGCCCTGGAGGTGAAAACTCAGTGTCCTGCAGGGCGGTAGGACGACCGACAACGAAGAGAATGCAAGAAAATAATAAGAATATCGAATCAAGAGAATCCATTGAAGACTGACTGCAATAATTGCGCCCTCAGACTTGTGAAATGTGATAAATGCGGTGAACAATTACACGTATCCTGCCGACTATGGGCAACAAGGTAAAGTGAGATTTTATTGCCGTCGTCTTCCGGTTGTCCATTACACGGTGGTATACGAGTATGGTGTGGCTTCCTTTCATGTTGTCGTCGCTTCTTATGTAGGTATCTATGCATCTTTTATGGATTGGAAGATAGTTGCATGCTGTGATACTCCCTTTCGGGCAGATGTGTGCGGTTTGATTTGGTTATGGTTCTTGGTTCGTCCTTTTTTATTCCGGTGGAGGTATTGTTATCCAATTTTTGCGACAATTCCTTGTTGCTGCTCCCGGGCATAAGGGATTGAGAATGTGAAAATTTCGCAATGTCCTTTTGTCGAAGAAGGAAAGTTGGGCATTTGTGTGCGGAAGGACATACAAACAAGAGTCAGTTGCATTATTCATTTTTTTTTCTGGGGGAAAAACATCTGCAATTGGATTGTTGTTTGGGTTTTTTTTTTATTATTATTTGTCTCTGCTCGACTTTTTGTCCTGTTTGTTTGGATATCTTTAGCGGAACGGCAATAAGGATTTAGAAATACATTATCCTTTTTGATGTTTTTTTTTTGACAAATAAACGGAAAGGAAATTGTTTGTTAATGAAAGTGAGCCCGTTTTGTGGAATGTTGCGCAATAGATAATGAAAGGAAAACAAAATAAACAGGATTACAAGCTATTTAGTAAAGGATAACAAGGATGTAGTGAGAATGGGATTCGGTTCTGCTTAAATTGGTAGTGAATTGATGTGTCTTTCTATTGCAATTTGTCTCGAAAAGGTGTAAAAGAAAATAAACAATGCAATGCGGAAGTTGTTATTTGTAGGAAATGTTAAAGAATGGGAAAGAAATGTTGTCCTTAAATTTGTTGCACTCGGTCGGTTAAAGTTACTACTTAACTTGACTGTGGCGAAAACATGTCAAACAACAAATTGATACAACTACTCCAGGTGGTACACCCAACATGCTCCCACCCCTCGCTTCTTAATGAGATGATACAGAATCTGCAAGGATGCTTGCTTCGGAAGATTCCTTCGGCTCTATCTCCGATACGCTCGGCAGATTCGGCTGGACTGATGGAGAAAGTGGCGGTTAGGTTTTAGTCGGTACATCTAATCTCCATCATGATGGACAGGCGACAGATCGAAGGACTGCTGGAGAAAGATTGACTCGGGAAGTCAACAAGGCTGAACGCGCTTCTGAAACGGTGCACTCCGATGGGTTCCTGACCAAGAGTCACCGGAAGAGGAAAAGAAGGAGGGCGGCTATCGTGCGGCGCAAAGATGCTGTTAACTCAGCTGAAGGCGCAGGCTATAAAAGCGCCTTTCGGTCAGTAGAAGGTGCGTCAAATGGAACCGATCAGTTTTTTGAACCCAAGGCTGCCTTCTCATCCTTTGGGTTGAATCAACCGAAATGGAAGAAGCGGACCTCTTGATAGAACGGTGTGCGCATTGAACGTGCAAGGTGCCGATAAGAAAGTTCAAACCGGTGGCGTTATCCGAACAACAGAACAGAACAAAGCAGCTCGAATCGAAGGAGCGGAAGGTCCTTTTTGTCGAAGAAGGAAAGTTGGGCCTTCCTTTAATGAAGTTGCTGCTTCCTCTCTAACGATTCACATCAGAAAGGCTGGCAATGACCACAGATGACCACGGTAGCTAATACTTGCATTCAACTGGAGGACAGTGCGTTAAAGAGTGGAACTTTTGTGGTGAAGTGTTCCTCGTAGCAAACCCTTAAATCGATCAGTTAGGCGGTGCCGAAAATTGCACTCGTGGAGATTACTTCATTTCCGGTCTACGAGAATGCGCGCCTTTTGCTGGATCCCAGGGAAACCTAGGAAAACGGTCGAAGTGCTGGTGCATCTCCGTACCCAGAATTGTGGCCTCGACACGAGCGAATGGATTGTTCACTCCCACAGTGACAGCAAGAATCGGAAAAAGCGAGGAAGTGTCTTCTCTTGTTGTGGGGTCTAATGAACGGATAAACCAGTGCATGTCTTTGATGTTCACTCAAATAAACTTCCATCATTCTAAGGCTGCTACCGTTCATCTAAGTAGAAGACTTTTCATCGTGCATATAAACACATACATATAACATCCATCCGGGAGCCGTGGGGGGTGTTCATGGTGTTTATGATGCTTATGGTGTTAAGATGCTCTGTGACGAGCGGTCTGAAATACCTAGAGCTTGTCTAATTGTGCTGGACTTCCTCTCAGACACTTTGAACTGACGTGTCTAGTGACGAAGAGTCCATGCAGATCACCAGTCCAAAGGTGGAGCCCAGAACTGCAGAAACTAAGAAAAGAAACCAAAAAGCTTGGAGGGGGACTAGAATCTTTTCAGATCAAAGCAAAAGGAATATAAAAAATTAATTCGGACGTCGAAAAGTGCTTCCTATACATATTTTTGTGAAAAGATCGAAACACTTGGTGCAGCCAGTAGATTGACCAAAGTTCTGAAAAGGGGCAAACCGACTAAACTGACATAACTTAGGAAATCTATCTTCACTGAGATGAAGGCGGAGACTTTCAATCTTATACTGGAAGCTCACTTTCCGGGAAATCAGATAACGACTAGGTCACAGCTCGGCCCGCTCACTCAGGCTCAGCTGGATCTAAGTCAGAAAACTTGGCGCATCTGGTATATTGCATCAGGTGTGGTAACGATACTCGGAAGGAGATTCCGGGCTCTTCAACCAGCAGTTCGCCTTCAGAAAGAAGTGACGCACGTTACATGCAATTGCGCGTGAAGAAATCGCGGGACGAAGATGGCGAGAAGGGACAAAGCACTACTGCGCCGTCGTAATATTTAACGTCAAAAACAAGTTCAACTCAGTTAGCTGAAACTGCATAGTAAGGGCGTCAGAGCAACCTACAGGTACCGAGCTACCTGATGAGATTTTTGCCAGCTACTTCAAAGACAGGACACTCCACTACGACACAAAAGAGGGGCTAAAGAAGTACAAAATCACGGGAAGAGTTTCTCATGGGTCAGTGTTTGACCAGTCCTATGGAAAGTAATGTAAGTTGGGATCCTGAGAATATTACAGTAGTTGTTGTGATAAAAACGCTGGAATAAGTGTTCAAAAAATCACAATCTGAGATGTCAGATCATGGCTGCAGACATTAGGCCTAGAACTGGCAGACCACAAGACCGAGGCAATATTAATAAGCAGCAGGGAAAGAGTAGAGCACATCACTACACAGGCCGGTGAGCATACCATTGAGTCGAAGATACCTGGGAATGCTGCTGGACCACAGGCTTAATTTCAAGCTCATGATATACTCAGGTGAGAAACCCTACCGGGCCGAAGTGGCATTATCCAGATTAATGCCAAATATTGAACGACCCAGGCAGCTCTTTAGCATTCGTGACCAAGTTGATACATATGCATGTGTCTCCTATATGGGCAGCAGCGACAGATGTGAGATCTTACATGAGATGCATGAACTCGGCGCACAGAATCATATCGCTAAGAGTATGCTGCGCTTTCAGAACCGTGTCAGCGGAAGTGTAATTTCGGGCAGAATGTCTATCGACCTAGAAGCAAACAAATCAGCAGCACAACGCGGGACCGAACCAGAAGAGAGGAGAACCACCATCGACGCCATACAGGCGGAGTGGCAACACAGATGGAACACTTCAACCAAAGGAAGATGGACATACACACTGATACCCAACATAGAGAAGTGGACTAACAAATGACACAGAGCGATGAACCTGACACAATTTATGTCGGGCCGTGAATGCGTCCAAGAGTACCTTTGCAAATATAAGCACGTAGATGACCCATACCCATATGAGGAATACGTTCTGATGGAAAACATGCTAGAAAGGAAAATAGGTGGAGAGGTGTCACCCAGAGAGCTGATAACTTTCAGGGGCATAATACGCAACGACTGACAGACCAAAAACAGGCCATTCGGTAAAGAATATTGATGCTGTGTGCTAGGATGTGGGAGAGTGTCTAGAAACATCAACGAGACAGTGCGGCATCTATGCTGAAAGCGTGATTGTGCCTTACTTTTTTCCGAAGACGCTGCTGGCAAAGGGATAACTGTCAATGGCGAGCACTACAGAACCATGTTACTTGACTTTTTTAATACCCGAATTGGATGAGTAGGGATTGAAGCAAATGTGGTTTCAATAAGATGATGACACTGCAGACGCGGAAGTATTGAGAAAAGTCATTGGGTCATTATTTTGCGCAATCTTACTTTACACTGCAACGGTTCAAAAACTAACGATGGGGTGGGTGGTCTTCTCTGATAGGCTTAATCTAATCGGGAGTAGTCAATCGGTAAACCCAAACTCAAACTAAAGCTCAATGCTATTGAGAGGACAAATTTTAGGTGGAAAAGTGGTACAACATACAACAGATTTGGCCTTAGCTGGATCTGAAATGCTCTAAGAATTTGATTTTTTCTCAATGGATTGCATATCAGCGCTGTAACCGTATAAACTTGGCGTGTTGTCGAATGATTTCTGAAGAAGCTGTAGGGACAAGGAGGAGTAGGGGACTATTATTCACTTTTTTTGCACCTGCCCAGCTCCACTAGGAGCCTTCGGCTTCAACGACCTAAACTATGTAACAAAGACAGACATTAAAAAACTCCTACGCTTCATCATAGGCTCCAAATGGTTCAAGAACTAGGCAAGTGACCGTTTCCCCAAATCCATGTGGTATCACAATGGACCTATTATTGATCTAAGTGTGTCGGTTTTCAAACTGGGAGCTACTTTTACCTAGCCTAACTTAAGATTTAGTCCATGATTCTGATGTTTCAGGCTAACTTCTCACAGCAATAAAACAAGTATTTTCCATATAATATAGTGTATGTCAAATTTGGAGTATGTAGCTTGCTTCGCTCGCGGCAGATGTTTTAAAATTGATGGTATGTCTTTGAGGGCAACCGATCATTACACTCGCTCTACCTCAAAGTACCTGACTCTCAATAATCGTAATCTTTTGTGTAAACATCAAGAAAGTATCAAAATAAGGAATAATTGCGCAAAGCACTTTAACTTTATCAATGCTACCAGTGCTACGAGTATTTTATCGAATTATCATTCCACCGATATCTTTATAGCTCCTTCACAAAGTACAGGGTTTTTTTGTTTTTTTTTTGGATTGCGCCAGGGATGTGCAATCTTCATAGATACTAGTAGCCTGAGTGCTACTAGCATGCACGATTCGCAAACCTGAGTACTCGATGCCAGGAATACGCCTAAGTACTAAACACACACCCTACACACTTCAACCACTTTCCCCGCGGGACTGCCGTTAGGTATTACTTCGCGGGGCTGGTTAGCAATTCATGCTATGCTTCTTGTATTGCTGCTTCTGATGCTTCTGTTGCTTCTGCTGCTCTTCTTAGCTTTCCTATTCTCCGCAACTCTTTTTGTAGAGTTGTTACGAAAGAACATATTGCCATCCAGTTTTCTTCCAACCGTAACATATGGTCGAGGAATAATGACGGACTTGGCAGAGTAATTCTCCATGCCGTGAAACGTGTGCAGTAAAACACTGCGTGCTCCGTATCCTCATCTTCAGCTGGGCATTCCGGGCAGGATGGTGAGTTGTCGTGCCCAAATCGGTGTAGATATTTGCGGTAGCCACCATGGCCAGACAGGAACTGCGTTTGATGGTAGTTGCAGTCTCCATGCTTTCGACTTATCCAGTCTTGGATTGTCGGTATAAGTTTGTATGTCCATCTGCCTTTTGTTGTATTAGCCCAACGAGCTTGCCACATAGCTGCTGACGCTGCCCTTTCTTCAATTTTTATCACCTTGATACCAGTGGCGTCGTGGTGACTCAATGCTCTTCTGTTATATATCCTCAGCATTTCATCTGCGAGAATATCGATGGGGACCATTCCAGCTATGACAAATGCAGCTTCGTCAGAGATGGTTCGAAAGCCGCTGATTGTCCGTAGCGCACAGAGTCTGTATGATGACGATAGTTTCCTTTTGGTCTCCTTCGCCTTCAGTGCCTCCGCCCAGACTGGGGCGGCATATAACAGAACTGAGGTGATAACTCTAGAGAGTAGAATCCTTCGAGCGTATCCAGGTCCACCGATGTTAGGCATGATACGCGAGAGAGCTCCCTGCATTTGCGATGCTTTTTTGGTAACAAAATCAACATGCGTTTTAAACCGTAGCCTGTTGTCCAGCATTACTCCAAGGTATTTAACTGCCTCTTTGACCTGATGGTTTGGTTACCAACCTGAAAGTTGGCAAATTCGACAGTTTTCCGGCTGGTTATAAGAACAGCTTCTGTTTTATGGTCAGCTAGTTCTAGTCGCAAAGTACAGGGTGCGCCATCTTTTATGTCGGTATGTAAACATTGAATAACTTTGACATTTATCAACCGATTGGCTAGAGTAGACATGTTTTTGGAACGTCAATTCAGTACAATTTTAACCATGAATCGCTTCACACCGAAATAGTGACGCTGTACATTGAAAATAGTCATTCAGTTGTGTTAACTCAACGTGCATATCGTTGAAAATATCGTGGCTAACAAGCACCATCTAACAACACTATTCATCGAATTTTGTTGAGCACGGGACAGTTTGAGATCGTCGACATGCCGTTCGCCAACGCTCAAGACGTTCCAATGAACCTGCTGAAGCGGTAAGAGAGAGTATTGCCGAGAACCCACATGTGTCATATCGTCACCGCGCTCAGCATTTTGGGGTCAGTGGAACCACCTTGCGGCACATTTTGAAGGATGATTTGCATTTATTTTCGTATAAAGTGCAATTGACTCAAAGAATATTGCCGACAGACCGTCCACGTCGCTTGGAATACGGCCAAACAGTCGCTCGAATGGTTGACACTGAACCTGATTTTTGGAAGCAAATTTTGATGACCGACGAGGCCTATTTCGCACTCTCTGGCGCCATTAACAAGCAAAATTGCCGCATTTGGGGAACGGGAAATCCACACGAAATCCATGAAACACCATTGCATGACCAAAAAGTGACTATTTGGGCCGGCGTTTGCGTCAAAACCATCATTGGGCCATTTTTCTTCAGAGAAGGCGAAACAATCGATGGGAATCGATGTCGGTGGATGTTGTCTCATTATGTTTGCACAAATGTTTGAAAAAAGTTTGGAAGTCCACACTGCAAATCAAACAATGCAGTTGCTACAACGAAAATTCCCTGGACGTGTGCTGTCAAAAAATCGAGACATTGACTGTCCACCCAGATCTCCAGATTTGACCCCTCCGGACTTCTTTTTGTGTGGTTATTTGAAAAGCAAAGTGTGCGTTAGCAAGCCTCAGACTACTGACGAGCTCAAGGCAAACATTCGTGCCAAAATCATCGCTATACCGCCCGAGATGCTCGAAAAAGTGATGGAAAACGCAGCAAAAAGGGGCAATGATTGATGTTGTATTCAAAAACTAGTCCAAATAAATTGTAAAGGACCAAAGTTATTCAATTTTCACATGCCGACATAAAAGATGGCGCACCCTGTAGATACTTGAACCTGGATGCAATCAAGGTAACCGCTTTTCTAAGACTACTTCTTAGTGGGGCTAAACTACTTATTCAGGAGCTACACTGCGTTATCGTCAGGCTTGCAACCACTTTATAAAAGTTGGCACTTTACTTGCCCTCCAAATAAAACTAAAAAATTATGTCTTCGGATACTTCTATACTCCAAATAATATATTTCCCTGAAGAATATTGATGCTTTCGCGCGCAACTGTTTGAAAGATGCCAAATCCACTTTACTCCCTTCTTCCTTCATCGGCCATTGACCTCTTCTACCGAAATAATTGAATATCTTCACCCCCTTCCCCTAATTATATTTATCGGCATTTTGCCTTCTAATCTCCCCTTCCAATACAGTTCGGCCATTTATCTAATAAGGGACTTTTTCCTTTCCATCAAATTTCTTTCTAAATGAATCTATCGATCGTAAATAGCATTCCAAGCAGCCGCTTATCCTCGACCATATGCACTCTCATATCCTGGCCGAAAAAAAAAAACTGTCATAATTCATTAAGCCCCCTGTCTGCAGTTGCAGCCGATAGCAGACAATATTGATAATTACAATCCATGGGACGAAGGATTACTTACCCAAGGGGCTACAGCCGCCACCACCGACTGTTTCGCAGTTTTAATGGAACATTTACGGTACCACATGGGTCCATCCCCCTAATAGTGCAAAGGTACTTTGGCCAGGGCACGCAAACTTTCTGCCAGGGCACATACAAAACAGGAGATGGCGGTTTCTCTATTACTGCAAAACAAATAACCATAATTCATTCTCCACAACACACAATATCCCACAGGAATGTCGTCCTTTTGCGTAGGAAAACAACAAAAAAAAAAAAAAATCTAGAAATTCGAAGTACGCGGAGGGTAAGGAGGTTAGGAAGATTTTCATTACACAAACACTAAGCCGTGAAGAGAAGAAGCTGACATGCCACATGATCTCACAAATAATACTTTATACCGGTCACAGCTTCTAAGGATTTCAGGAAACTTATTAAATATTGCATGTTCCGTTCGCTTTCATCCCCTGTTTTGGGGTGGTATGGTGCGTTGTCCTTCCTATCGCGGATATGCCAATCTTAAGGCATAAAGAAGGAAATTAGAAAAGACTGCCAACATCCACCACTGGTCGTGCTATTGTCCTTGGAATTCCTTGCGGTAAGACGGGTAGGATTTTTTTTTTTAAATTTCTATTCATTGAGCATTTTTGCCTGCGGTGTTGAGTTTTTACAACTTGAAATTCAAAAGGATTTCCAAAGGATATATGTATGTTCTATGGAATTACGTTTTTAATCAGACTTTACGATGATGTATTGCATGTGCAAAGTGAATTTGAAGAGTAATTGTGGTTTACTTAAAGGGTGTGTGGATGAAGAATTAGAAATATCGAGTACAGGATGATTGTTTGCTTTCAAACAGAGGGGAATATATGAATGCTTTCAACTTTAATCTGACGTAGAATACATTCTAATGAATCGCAGAATACTTTCGGCTGATTTATCTACAAAGCTTTTGCCGATTGTTAAATTCTCGCTTCAATCAGATAACCTCGAAGCGTAATCTCTACATGAGGACGTCTTAACATTTTGACATTCAACTCTTCAACTGCCAACCGGGCCAAGTGTTACTGGTCGATCGACAGATGAATCGTTGACGTGCCGCTTTCCCTTTTTTTATTCGTTCATTCTCTACCTGCATCGTCAATCGGCTTTATGAGATAAACCCTTTCATTAGGGGGGAACTGATTAAATGTTTCGAGCATTAAATCGAAATGATATGTTCAGTCAAAGTGGTAAGACAGAGATGAAACGGACCCAACCTGATATTTGGGACCACACAATAAAACTGACGCGCACCGTCGACTTTTAATGGCCTTGGATTGGTTCTTCTTTGGTCTGGGGTCCAAACGTAGCGAACACCAGCAGCAGCCATACATCGATGATGGTTTCTCTCTCCACTCAACGAGAGATGATGAGACATGAAAATTCAATTTGTGTAATTTATTCGATCCGAGGGATTGATTAGTCCTCGATGTGGAGATGAATATCTATACCTGCGTTGATACGTAGGTACTCCCGCTCACAAGATCGATCTGAATCTGGTGGCTTTGTTACCTTTCCAACGAAAGGAATTCATTGCTAATTGACGGGCGCATTGGAGAAACACCGAAATACTTTTAAGACGCTAGTTGTTGATTCAAAGGAATCCATTGATGGCAGTCATTAGCGAGGATATGGGAAAATAATTTTCGAATCCTTTCACTGGCATTACTTCCAATGCAATGTGATCGTTCATCATAATCTCCCTGTCACTTGTACTAACAAAAATGACAAATGACTGTACACTTGTGTCACAGTGGATTGTGGCATTATGGTATGTGCAGTGCCTGCAAGGATAGCTATGCAATTGGCGTCTGTGATTCTGCCTGTGTGTATGCAATGTGCATGCATGAGTTGGCAGATCTGTCGAATACGCGCGTTAACACGATGACAAGTTGATAACCCGCCTGTAGACATTTTGGAGTCAAACAGTAGTTGAGAAAATATACGAGTACATCGTCGTGCATGTTACTGACAAAGGATGGGCTGTGGGTTGGTGGGTTGTGTTGATTTAATCCTGAGAAACATTGTATGCTGTGACTTAGACGCGATGCAGCCACGGATAACAGGAATCAAAACTTTTCGAGGACATGTTGTTTTTGGGTTGCAATTTACGAAAGTCTGCGATACACTGAAGAGAAAGTATGAAATATTGGAAGTTTAACGAAGTGCAATTTTTGGTGTGAATAGGTGTCAAAACTTTTGATGAAATTTTGATGGGGTTTTCCTTATAAATTCTCAACGACACGTCCTTTAAGGCTTTTACGGTAGAAAATAAGAAACAGTTGTAATGAACTATGAGAAAAGAAGATTTTATTTTAGCTTGGCAACAACAAAAGCTTTTAAACTTACTTATTCCGGATACTCGTATTGTTTTCCAGATGAAGTCAGAAGCTAGAGGATAATCAGCCGCATATTCCTGCTTTCCTTTCCTTTTTTTTATCTACTTTCCCTAGGTTGGAGTTAAATATCTGAATCTATAGATATCACTGTATGTAACTAAGCACTTGACGTTTTGCAAAGTGCTAACAGCAAGGACTTTGTCCACCAAATCCTATGCAAGAAACGCCAAAAAATCTGCGTTTAGTATTGGTAGGGATAAGATTTCTCTTTTAAGTTCAACCCGGATACCTCAGTCGTGACTAGACTTGAAATCACTAGCTTGACGCATCCATTATATTGACAAAGCATGACATTTAGAAAAATTGCACACGGCCAGACAGTCGTCAAGATATTTACACACAGGTGTGCAGATTTTTCAAGGTTAAAACAGAAGAATAAGAGTAACGGGAGGACTTATAGTGATTGTGGAGGATTACGCGCGCCAAAGGGGATATGAATACCCTTATGCTATTACAGGGTACGGGCTTTGTGTAGACAGAGAGAGAGAAAGAATGAAAGATTTGGTGTAGTGGTTTGAAACTCAGTTGGTATTAAGTTCCTGTAAACTCCAAGGGTAGCGTCCAGATAACTGGAGAGCACTTTTGTTTTGCTTTTATTATCATTGCTTATGATTCACAGTATTTTTTTCCGTCCTCCTGATGTCATCATCACGATCAAGTTTTCAGCCATTTGGTCTAAATGCCTCTGTATACAGGTACAGGCAGCCACCCTAGCCTAAAATAATCTTGAGTCAGGCCGAAGAATTTTTTTCGATTGATTTTTGATCTCATTTGTATCGACGGGTTATGAAACAGAAGATGCAACGACGAACTGTACAGATTTTACCGCGATATCGCATTGCTTAAAGCGGGTAGAATCCATCACCTATGTTGGCTACATGTATAGAATGAACTTCAATGCTCCTCATCTAAGGTGGTAGATACATTGTTCTACTTTCTAGAACGAGGGGTTCATATAGAGTCGCGTCAGCCAGCCAATTAACCTAAGGTGGTAAGCACAAGTGGAAAGGGACCTCAACCAACTTATTGTACACAACTAAAGCCGGCTAGCAAATGGTTTATCAAGTCGTCCAGAGCATTTCTAGAATGGTTTGTGGGTTGAGGCCCAAGTCCACACCGATCCGTGTCGCTATCTGTAGGAAGTGCAAGTCATCTCTTAGATACTCTCGTCTCTCAGGCGCCCGAATATGAATTCTACTTAGCTTAGATTAACGCGCGATTCTGTACCCTGTCTAGAATGTGCAGAACGGTCTTGTGTGCACCAGACCAGATATGGGCGTTATATTCCAGCTTAGGGCGGATGAATGCCTTATAAATTGTGGCCAGATCAGACGGGGTAAAATATTTCTTGCACCGTTTAAGGAATCCTAGACATTTTGCAGCATTTTTGGGGATCTCGAATATGTGATCGTTCCATCGAAGATGGTTATTAATACACCTACCGAGAATGGCAAGCCTTTTTGTTTCAATGATGCAAGTACCATCCACAGTTAATGGGTGAGGGTTTTGATTTTGCTTGAGAGACAGAAGAAAGCATTGTGTTTTGGAAACATTAAATTCCAATCTGTTGGTTGAACCCCATTCGATTATGCTGCCCGGGTCGGAATTTAATGTGTTTAACATACTTTGTCGTTCCTCTTCTACGGTCGAAGAGCAAGAACGTGAGTTAGGGAACGAATATGAGACACTGAGTATACTGTCATCAGCGAATGAATGGATTGGATTAGAAGTTGCATGCAAGAGATCATTTATAAAAATAAGAAAGAAAATCGGAGACAGAATAGAGCCTTTGGGGAACACCAACATTTATATGGTAAATTGCTGACTTGAAGCCATCCAAGACAACTTGTATTGTTGCCCCGAAAGATAATTCCTAATCCATTGAAGAAGAAACATATGCACGCATTTTCAACAAAATTGCTTGATGCCAAACTCTGTCAAATGTCTTTGATTGGTTCCACTTTTCGGTGAGATATGCTATCAAATTACCAGTGGACCATACTGTCAGTCATTGAGGAGTTTTCGTGAATTGAAATATTTCATACGATGCCTATTTCTCAACGAGGAGCGTAAGTGGAATGGATCGGTAATTAGACAGGCAGGAAGATTCGCCTTTTTTAGGGACGGGCTGGACAAATGCTGTTGTTCAACTACTCAGAAAGAGTCCAGAATAACCAAGCAATAGTTTTGCCAACGTGGAAGAACATCTCTTCAGAACTATGAGGGAGATACCATCTGGACCAGCGGATTTGTGTATGTTAAGACCTTTGAGTAGTCGTGCGACTGTACTAGTGTGAAAGAGGACTTGTCCCATAGAAATTCGACGCCCTTGAGTACGGGCGGAGACAAACCATTAGATTGGCTTTGTCTAAAGAACTGAATAGTTTGCCGCAGAGTTTAATATTGTGAATGGAATAAGGGCTACATGACTATGCTGACCATGGAATGGTCAGTTACTGCGCAATTCATTTAAAATAACTTGTCTTGGTCCTGGCAACTTGTGTACTAGGGAACCTGTTGTATGGACTTTGCCCGTCTATTGTAATTAACAACTTTTTTATTAACTGGCATCTGGTTGATGACTAAAGTCATGATTAGTTCAACAATTTCGATGAAAGCTCACTGATAGGTGTGAACCAACAAGCACTCATTACTTAGTTGGTCCTGATGCGATCCACAAGGCGGCCTGTTTGTCCCACGCTATCGAAGCCACATGCTATTGTTTCGAGGGAGAAATCGTTTCCGTTCCTTCGTTTCCCCCTTAACAGGGGTGCAGGTGAAATAACGAACTAGGCTTTTGCTTTACGGCGGAGTTCAATGTTGTCTAGTCACCCCGTTAGCATTGACTGTCATTTTCCCATTGATATCCATGTCGGCAATATGCAGATCTCCGTTGTTTCTCCGGTTGTATCAGGGGAGAGATCCGTTACGTTCATTGAGATGCTGCTCTCCGTTTTAGTCCCAGATTCTGATGCTGACGTACTCGTAGTCTCTACATGTAAAGTCCGGCTCGCGCCTCTGCGACAGTCGACAATTCTTGTCTACCTTCATACCTAACTATCAACGACTACGCTGTCGATGCTCAATAAAGTGCTTCCGAAATGACTGGAGATAGAGGTGCATTCACTATGAAAGAGTTTCTTCTCGGAAATATTGGTCACTTTTCGAACCTCAGATTCCGACAACTTTTTGTTGAATTCCAATAGTTCTCTTCAACTAAAGATAAAGTCTTCGTCCTTAGCTGCCTTACGAAGATCATAATGCCGATCTATAAGAACATCGAATCAATCAGTTTTTCGAACCATGGTAAGGTTAGGTATCTACCTGATGGGTTGGCAAGAAGAACAGATCCCTCTGCACTACACTCAGGTCAATATAGACCCATTGTGATGCCCATTTAGGGGGAAAGTATCCCTTGGTCTCGGAGCAATCCCTAAAGCACACTCCTATTGCCTTTGGGTTCCGAAGCACCTAGAAGACTTGATAAACCTACAAATGTCTTTGATAGGTATGTCACATAGTTCTTAGATATCATGGAAGAGGTGTCTTCCAAGGGTCTTATGTCTGAGATGGCAGAGGCCTGGGCAGTGACATAGAAAGAGGGTTGTATCCTCATTGATTTCCTCGACTCCGTAGCTCGTACAGAGCTTACTTAGAACATATGCTTTTGCATATCGCAGAATATTATGCCCTGTAATCACTCCTACAAGAGTGGAAAGGGTCATTCTGTCTTTCTGCAACATTGCATTAGATCTGGCCTTGTTGTATGTTGGTCATAGTTTTTTCGGCTCTTGCAGGTGCTCAGGGAGCGCCAACTGTTGATTGATTCCTCGACAGACCTGCTTCGTGTTTAAGCTTACACGTCGAGACTTTTACTGAGTGATCTCAGGTTGCTCTAGATCCAGTACAGAACCTCTTTTAGCTAGTTCGTCAACTTTCTCATTCCCTGATATGTCCTCATGTCAAGGGACCTAGCGTAGTTTTACCTCTTGCTTCATGTAAGCCAAGAATTTCAAGCTCTTCGCGACAACACTTGATTTCACCTTCATAGCAGAAATGAAGCGGCTGGCTGTCGATGAAACGGTGATATCATCCCGTGGTATTATCTTCTTCGCAGTATGGCAGGTAGCTATTGTCACTGCTATGACCTCCGCCTGGTCCGGGCGTCTGACTGATTTAACTAGGCTCAGTTTGTCAGAAAAGATGCCCGCACCCACGACAATATCTAGCTTGGACCCGTCAGTATAGATGGCTTTGGTTTGAGTGCTTGGTATTGTGCCACATACCCATTCGTCCCTGGTCGGGAATGAACAGGAGCATTGTCTTTCAAAGTCTATGTAGGATACTGTGTAGTCAGTAGTTACTACATCACCTAGGTATTTATTTAGGATCTGGGTATGCCCTTTAGTGCTTGGCGTCAAGTCAATGGATCTATAGAAAACCCAATTGTATGCTCTTTTCGAGTTTATAAATTACAGATAGACTTTCCGAAAAACTACTGGAACAATGTCCATCTCACGATCCATAGGCAGACCAAAAAGCAAAAGGAGGCTGTCATGGTCTAGTATGGAGATTATTGCTCTTTAAAGGATCTGTGCACTGCTTTTTATCAAACCCCATACCTAATGTAGAATTGTTTTAAGAATCTTAGACCTCTCTCAAGCCTTGAAATAGAAGGACCGTTTTCATACTACATATCTTGTTTTATAGAAGTAAAATTCTGTTTGCAATCAGTTAATAGAATCAATTCTTTCAGTGCACGTGGACATCCTAATCCATGGCAAATCGAAATGCGAAATTGTCCATGTCAAATGGTCTCGCAATGGTTGTCATCCATAAATGGCGTATTGTGTGTTATGTCCCTAGTGTTACACGAAACAATTTCCTGATTTGCTGCAGGTTCAGTTGGATAAACACAAAGATTCCGGAACGCGATTTATCCAACAAACTTCCAGCAGTAGCATCCTCAACCACCCCTCGACGACGACAATGATGATTGCTTACCTCACACAATCATCCATCACATCGAGTGGTGGTGATGGTGGTGCTGGAATCATAAGCGATATGGATGCGTGGAATATGCTCATGGATGGCGGCAATGCGCACGGAAAGCATGGTAAATGGTCATGGTTTTTATTTTCGACACCAAAAAGATTGGTCAGAGCTGATGACAATGACAGCAAAGCGGCCCCGACGACAACAATACTTTCCAGCGATTTGTGATGAATGTTTGCACGCTCGGAATGCTTCACTAAATCCATGATGGATGATGGTTTTATGTTGATGTTTGGTGTTTCACAAAGAGGCTAACGTGTTTGGCCTGGGCAAAACGCGCTGCAAAGAATGCACATTGAAGGCCGCAAGGAAAGTATGAGAAACATATACCGTGCTGAAATTTAATTGAAAGTGTGCGCCGCGGCGGCAGCTTAGAAGGGTGTTATTCTGCAATAAGGTGAAGTGCCTGAGGGTACATCTGATGCCCTCGTTTCCGTTTATGATTTCATTTACTCTACAAGGAGCACATCGATGTAAAACGCGTATGCACTTCTCCGACAATTGGAGGCTATAAACGAAATGGCCTGCTTACATTTTATAGCATGTTCTTTTAAGTAGCTATAAAAGTTAAAAAAAAAAATCATTTCATTGAACACATGTGCAGAGCTTAAGGTCACACGCGGTTACAAGGGATGGGAATACAATAAGGGCTCAGGTCATGACTGGAAAATTGAAATGGCTTGGAAGATAAATAGGCAGTAAGACTTTGTGGTTCATAAAAAAGTTAATAAAGACAGAGGAAGATACAGGCTGTTGAGTAAAATTTGAGTCCTTAAAAATTCAATAAAAGCGGGAGAATCTTTCGGAATAAAGTTGGAGATATATGTAAGTGTTGTGGCTTAATTATGAGAACTGTATAGCACAGATCTGGCCTTATAGGCTTAGTTTAGCTTTTAACTGTTGACCACGTCATTTAGATTTAGCAGTTACAGAAAAACATTTGCAGAAACGAAGGATTCAATACAGATACGAGTATAGCGTGATCGTGCTTTATGAAGGTTTGAACTTTCCAATAAAATTTAAGTTTTTCCAAAAACCACATTGAAAAAGGTTTTCTGCTTGGTAGTAGCGAAAATCATATCTGAGTGCATCGAGAATTGAAAATTTCCATAAAGAAAAATAGTACAGACATTTCAGAAACTAAATGGACGCGAGTCTACACGCTAGACGGAACCATCTCCAACGCCGCTACCATTGATGCAAGTACGAGTACTCCTCAAGGCTTCGTTCTTTTCTCATGCCAATTTTCTTATGTACTTCTATTAAAGATTTTTTAACTACACAGCTTAGCAGTTAACAGTATTCTGGGCCAAGGGACTCCAATAAAAATCACCGTAGAAATACAATGAGGTCACTGTGGTCACATACTCTTCTATGGTGGAACAGATAAGTAACTCCACAATAAAGACAATACGGCAATGGCTGAGCTCGGCTGGCTTCACGCTGGCGGAACACAAAACGGAGGTGGTTCTTATAAGCAGCAGCAGAAGACTGAAACAATCATCATCACTGCGGGTGGCCGCATAATAACATCGAAACCCCACATAAAATATCTCGGAGTCATACTAGGTGCGAGGCTCTCCTTCAAGGAACATCTCAAGTACCTGAGTCATAAGGCAGCGAACACTAGAGCTGCCCTCGCGCGAATCATGCCTAATAAAGGGGGCCCAAAAGCGTGGATTGCATCGAAAACGCCGAATTACGTGTTTTCCAATGTCTACGGTGAAGAGACATGAAGAGACACCAACATAATTGGTGAAATGTTTTAAAGCCAAGAGGCTTGGGATTTGAAAATGCAAAGGTTATCATGAGCACATTGAAATCACTTGAACGTGAGAGAAAAGTGTCCAACCATATTAACACAAATCCGAATGACAGCTAAATCAGATAACCACCCTGCGATGAAAAGCCAATAAGGCCTTACCGCAGGGAAAAAGGGTGAGAAGGGTTTAGTGGTTAAAAGTTACTGGGCTCTGCTATAAATTCTGACAATGACTCTTCAGCAAAAATCAAACGACGAATAAATCTTGCCAATCGCTGATTATTTGGACTAAGATATCAATTGAGTAGTAAGGCCCTATACCGAGCAACTGAGGAAACTCTATACAAGACCTTAATCATCCCAGTCCTGCTTTATGGCGCTGAATCATGGACACTGTAGAAAACGGATCAAGATATCCTCGGTCGTTTCGAGATTGCAATTTTTCGTAAGAAATTTCGTTCCGTTTGCATTGACGGGCCTTGAAGGATAAGATTCAACGAAGAAACACATGAGCAGTACAGCGACATTGACCTATTCAAAAAACTGCGCATCAGTCGCCTAAGATGGCTAGGACATGTAGAGCGATTGAACACCAATACTCTAATCCACAGAGTCTTCAAATCGAACCCGGAGGGACGACGCAGTAGAGGAAGACCTTGTCTTAGGCAGCTCGCAAAAGAAGATGAGGACCTTAACCGACTTAGAGTGCGTAATTGGAGGCAGTTAACTAAGGGCCAGGCTAACTGGAGAGGCTTGTTACTTGAGGCCCACCTAAGAAAGTAATTGGAAAACCCATTTCCTGTCATATTACAGTGGGTGAGAGACAGTGCGGTCAGCGTATTAGAGTCTTCTATGATACAACCCACATCATTAATTGTAAAGATGAATATCAAAGGACCAAGGTGGCTGCCTTTAGGGTCTCCGGACATGGCTAGAATGGGGTCAGACACAGAAGATCTAAAAACGGTTTTGTACTGCCGTTGTTCCATGTAAGATTTGATCCACGTTATAGACCCAATTGAAAGTGAATAGCTTTAAGTTTGAAAAGAGTGATTCAGTGTGAAATTTTGTGGAAAGCCTAAAGGCCCTAGTGGCAATAACATCACCACGATCCAATGCGCAAATATAAGTTACGTCGTTGTTCAAATTGAACAAGCCGACAGCAACCGATTTTCTGACTCCAGAATTCCGGTGATCTTATATTGGCAATACAAATTTGCCTGCACTTTGAGGTAACAGAACAGAAAAGTACTATTAACATCTAACCCGATTAATCAGTTTACTATTAGCCGAAGCGCAACCGCTCTAGGCTCTGAGGATGTAGCCAAGCATCCGATAGATCCATGAAACATAACTTAATCCATTTTAGGTGCTTTTTATGGGGCAAATGATTTGATTACTCAAGCTGGCTTTAGAAGCACACTGTTTGACCACAATAACTGTCAAAATATCAGCTGGGTATCGACTGATCGACAACGTACATCTAACCAGATTGATCACTTTACCATTAGCCGACGCGTTAGAAATTGCATCCAAGATGTCCTTAACAAACATGGAGCTGACATTAGAATAGAGAGGGATCACCATCTAGTAGCTACTATAGCTACTCGTACTACATCTGTCAATAGCAACCGATCCAACTTGCTAAAGATACCCAGGCTCCCGGATCCCCAAGTACGCCAACAGATGAGGGACAACCTTGTAACAAATGCAGAAACGAAGCTTCGCTCCTGAGAGCATCGACGATCACTGGAAAGCTGTGGAATATATTTTTACGTCTGGGGCAGACACCATTGTCGGGAGAGGACGAAAAATCAAAGCACATGGCTGACACAGCAGGCACCCGAAGACTGATAGATGAACGCATTGAACTCAATGCGCGGATCACAGTAGCCAAAGTAGTAGAACATCCCGAAACAGAAGTTCAGTACCGCATGAAGAGAAAAGAAGTACAGCGTAGTATAAGACGAGATAAGCGTGACTACATCAGCTCACTAGCCACAAAGGCTGAAGAAGTAGCGAATAGATGCGACGGCAGGACCGTCTACAGTATAACTAAAGAAGTCGCTGGTGGTCAAATTTCCAAGGATGAGGAACAGCTGGCCAGATGGCGGGAAAAATTTGCAGAAGTGCTTAGCTATAATGATTTGGACTCAAACTCAGGTGAACCTTTCGTAGAAACAAATTCCCCTATTCGCACCTTCCCCCAGTAACACTGAAATAACGTTGGCTATAACGTCCCTGAAGAAAAACAAGGCTGTTGGCATAGATGACTTCCCGGCGGAACTTTTCCAAGCCGCAAACAACATTTCGGCGGAAATACTACTGACATTAATAAGGAAAGCGTAGGAAACCAAGGCCTTCCCCGAAGATTAGAAGAGGGAAATGATTGTTAAGCTGCCCAAGAAGGGAAACCTGACGAAATGTGGAAACTGGAGAGGGATGTGCGTTCTTCCGGCTGCGGCCAAACTAGTAGCTAGAATAATTCTGCATTAAGTGAGAGAATATCTTTGTTCAACGCTTGATAATGAACTGGCAGTCTTTCGAGCTGGATCCTCCTGCATCGACCACATCAACACCTTGCGGATCATCATTGAAGAATGCGTGGAGTACAGATCTAAGCTAGAAGGCCTTCTGCAGCTTGAATCGAGTGCTATTTTGAGGTATACTAGAAAAACTCGTCGATATTATAAGGGATGCCGATCATGGTAGTAAATGTCATATCTTACACAACAGTAAGGTGTCGCAGGAATTTGAAGTCCGCAGTGGAGTACGACAAGGATGTATTCCTTCGCCACTGTTATTCCTTGCAGAAATCAATGATTATCCTCTGTCTGGAGGAATCATGTGGCTGAGATGGACTATGATATCATTATCATATTACATCTTGACTGTGCTGATAACGTTTGCCTGCTCTCACACTGGATAATGGACCTGCATCAGATGGCCCATAATTTGGAGTCGGGGGCGAACAATGTAGGGCTCAAAATAAACACGGCAAAAACAAAAGCCCTAGGCACTTTAATTTCTCAGCAAGACACCAGTGCGGCTCAACTCAATATTGCCAGACTACAAGTCGAGAAAGTAAGCAGCTTTCTATATTTAGGAAGTATAGTCTCAGAAGATGGTGGCACCGAATCAAAGGCTGCATTCGGTATGCTGTCTAAAATCTGGAATAGCAATATTTTCAATACAAAAACCAAACTGAGACTGTTCCGATCAGACGTGGAGATAGTGCTACTGGGTGTAGTACTTGGTAAGTGACCAATACCGTCACAAGGAATCTGCAAACCTTCATAAATAGATATCTCGCAACATCCTAAGGATATTCTGGTCTAATCGTATATCTAATGACCAACTACACGTGGGCTAGAAGCCAATAGATATCAAAATACGGAGGAGAAAGTGGCAGTGGATTAGTCGCACCTTACGACGCGAAGACAGATGAAATCCACTTACTCAATCAAGCAGACGTCAGACATGGAGACGGACAGTCGAGGAGGAATCCAGATCATTGGGGATGACTTGGAGGGAGGTCAAGCGCGTTGCAGAACTAGAATACTATAGCCCTATGCCCCACGAGAGGTCAGAGGCCATAAGAAAGAAAGAAGAAATTGCCGAAGTTATATTGAGGCTAAGAAGTTGTCGTACCTGTTCATCATCTGCTTTCCGAATGACTTACTCCGGCTATCTGAAAGATGAGGATTGTTAAGAGCGGATTCTTTTATGAAATATAAGACTTAAGTGACACCGAGAGTACTCTATCACGTCTGCCAAGTGAATCAGCACAGCAATAGAACCCTTAAACACTTTTCAAACTAAATAATCATCGGGGTGGAATACACGCTCGGTACATCAAAACAATAAGCTAGCAGACAACAAAACAGGTGTACGAGTACTCAACCCTAAACGATAAGTGCGAATCATTTAATTTTTCTTAATTACAAGCCTTACTATTTCCATATTTCCCTCTCGCAGGTGTATTCGATTCTATTAATATAAACGGGTGAAAATGATACCAAAAAGGGTGAACAGTTTCATCGATCAAATAACTCGGTTGGTATCCCTCTCTGCATCTGGTGAAACAAAAAAGGGTTCAACATGTAATTAACTGAAGAGAGTATAAAAATCGATTTATTTCTGAAATAAAATATCCCTCAAGGACTGCATGGTCTATTTGACCGTAAATATCCAAAGAGTCAAGAGAAAGGAAAAACAAGAAATGAAATGCAAACGATACACAAGAAGGAGGAGGAACCCAAAACAATTTATAACCATTGAATGATATCCTGTCTAAATATTTATCGTATTGGAATTGAATTTTAGTCCTTTTTTTACCACTATTCCATCGACTGGACTCTGTATCCTTTGGTAGAGTGGAAATACAAAAAAAAAAGCTACAAAGTCACTAATTCAATACAAAAAGGTAGGCACAATACTCTAAAAGACAAACTTGAATGGTAGGTTACGAGTACAGTGTCTGATAATAGTATGTAGATGCTTGAAAAGTTCACCATCATAGGTCAAGGTACCTAATCCTTTAAGGATTCTTATTTTTTTAGTTTAAACATCGACTGGTAGTTCTTCGGATACATATTTCCAAAACTTTCTCTGCGAGGAATACTTTTTAATAATTAATTGAAGTTCATACTCTTGTCCCAGACTGTCTGGAATACAGTCCTCCCGGAGGGCAGTCAAAATATTTTTTCTATTGACTTGTTTATTATTTTCTAAAGAAAACTTTTTCCACAGAAATAGATAGAATCGTCCTTTTGTTGGTCCTCTACCACGTGTGTTAGAGAGGACAAACCTTTTGTTTGTTTAAAATTGACTTGATAATATGTGAACTTTTAAATATTTTGTTTACATTCGAAATTCGAAAGGAGCAAACAAAACTGGGAATGCAAATTTAAATATTTCCACAAGCAAATCGGAAACTCTACACTGGCAGCCGGAAATCATGGGAAATGTGTCACCAGAATCCTTTTTGTAACGCTTTTTGGAAAATATGAGACTTTACAAACAGGAAACATTAAATTAGGTTAACAAATTGTTTTGTTGTTCTCAGTTTATTTATTCGAATTGGGAGAAATTCATGAGGGTTTGGGTGGGTTGATAATGGATTCAGGGGAAGGGGGAACGGTGGCAATTCGTTTTAGGAAAATAGGTTTGGTCGTGTATTGTAGCTGCTCTTCTTCTTCTTCATTCCCCATTTGCTGTTAGGCGTAGGCGGGAAACATCGGAATATCCATTCCTTCCGGTACCGGTCTCGGCAAGGATCTTGCCTCTCTTTGTTCCTACAACCTGGGTCCGGTCTCCCCAACTTGGTACAGTTCTTTCAACCTTCATTTATTATTTTGTTTAGCTTTTCTTGATTAGTCATGGGCTGCGCGTGCCCAAACCAATTTAGTTGTCTTCCTCTTTATCTCTTTTTCTGATCAACTTCTGCTCTCATTTCTTAGTTTTCCCTGCGATCCTTCTTAAGTGTTTCATTTCTGCAGCTTGAAACTTACATAAGTGCTTAACCAATAGAGGTAAGCTCTCGGTCCCATATAGAACTATTGGCACGATTACTGCATTGTACAACTTCAGTTTGGTTTGTGAGCTTACCTCCCACTTGTTTGGCTAAATATTTAAACGCTTTCATTCTTCCTAGAGCCTTTCCGTCGCACGTTATTATAAGATTCTCCTCCGATCTGTCATCTTTAGAGACCCACATCAGTTTAGTCTTATCTACATTCACCGTCATACCTTTACTTTTGAATTCGGCAAACCATTCGTCAACCGCCTGCTGTAGTCAAACTGGGCTGTTTGTTTCTTCATATAAAAGGTCTTTCAATAGGGACATAACAATTTTGTATTTTAATACAAACGCACCCTTAAACTTCTTTTATGATCTGTCAATGTCAAAACTTCAGTCAAGGTTTACGTTCTTATCATCATATATCCAGACAGGCTGTGCGTGCTATAGTGAATAAGGTCGAGTCAACATATTCACTATTGAATGTTCCTGTGCCAGTGAGACAACGTACCGTGAGTGCTTCAGTTCAAAATGAGCCAAATCAGTGGATTCCATGCGGTTCCCATAATTGGGAATCTCTCAGTCCACATTGTGGCGAATTTTGAATAAAGACACCCTTACACCCTTACAAGATCAAATTAACTCAAGAACTAATGGCTCTTGATCATTTGAACCGCCGAAACTTCTCCGATTGGGCTCTGCAAAAGTTTGAAGAATTTCGTCGAAAAATCATCCTCAAGAGACGAATGGCTTCAAGAGACTCCATTGCATCCATAAAAAGTGAATGTGTGGTGTGGATTTCATGGCGGAGATGTGCATGGACCGTATTTTTCCGTTAATGAAAATGATCACCATGTTACGGGATCGAGTTCTCTATCGTACAATGTTGGAAGACTATTTTTGGCCAGAAGTGGATGGAATTGACATCAGTGATATGTTGTTCCAACAAGATGGTGGTACATGCACACACAGCTGGTCAAACAATAGATACGAGTATATTGCAGGAGAAGTTCGGTAATCGTGTAATCTCGAGAAATGGTTCGGTCGAATGGCCAGCTCACTCATGCGATTTAACACCGATGGATTTCTTTTTATGGGGTTACGTTAAGTCATTGGTTTATACCAACAAACCAATAACTTTAGAGGAGCTCAGGAACAATATCGAACGCGAAATTGCCAACGTTCCGGCCGATATGAGTGGAAGAGTGGTGGAAAATTGCCTCCAAAGAATCGATCGCTGCAAACGTGCTCGCCGTCGTCATATGAACGAGGTTGAATTCTGTACTTAAATCAAACATGTGTACTACCCCTGGAATAAATTTCAGCCCGATATCTCAATTATTCTGTGTTTTATTTAAATACAAAATTGTTATATCCTTATTGAAAAACCCTTTAGCAAGAATTGCAAATAGATGGTTTGTAATCTCCAGATTTCGATTTTGATCCTATTAGTCCGAGTTCTACATGACTTGGCTGCTTCATCGAGGAATATATTATACTTTAATGGGCTGAGACTGTCCACTTGCTTCAGTCCTTTTCCTATCTTGAACGCTCCTGAACTTTCCCCCCTATTCTTACTCTGGCGGTGGGATTATAGTAAATGTTTCTAATGGCATTTATAAGTCTCTAATCTACTTCCTTTGTCTCCCACACACGCTTTCTTGGACCACTATCGTACGCGGCTTTTAAGTCCACGAACGCCATAAAGCCTTGCCCTTAGCTATCCACTTCTCCATGATGTAACGATATAGTCCTGTGTTTGCCGCTCGCCTCCTGTTCTTCCACCAATTTTTCTTCTATGGCTCTTTTCTGAGCCGCTTTTCTAGCACTTTCGTATACAGCTTATACACTGTTGAGAAGTGATTAATCTATCTGCAGTTATGCAGTCATAACTATTACCCTTTTTGTGAATCGGTATAGTCAGCCATTCATTAGGGATCTTGTTCTCTTCCCATGCCTTTTGGAACAACTCGGCTATTGTTTTCCTTACCTCTGGTCCTCCATATTTTATAAATTCTGAAGCGATTCTGCTGGGTTCAGCGGCTTTCCCAATTTGCATTGTCCTAATGGTGTATTCCACTTCTTCTTCCCTAATCTGCCCATCAATTACGAGTAGTTGATCTTTCTCTTCTGGATATGATCCATAGGAGATTTCTTCCTCGTACGGAGTCACCTCATCTTTTTTAAATTTGTCCTTACAGTCCACCAAGCAGTTTTCTTCTTTCTTGTGTCTACTTTAGCCTTTCCACAGATTCCTACAGATCGCCAACGTCAAAAGATCCCGGTAGTCGTCGTGATATTTCATCAACATAGTCTCTTCGTCAGTTCCAAGCCGTGTTATATTAAATAATGGCGGACCGTTGCATGCTCCAAAAGGAATCGTTTGGTATACCGATGGATCAAAAATGAATTCAGAAGTTAGCGCCGGTGTGTATGGACCCAATCACAAGATTACAAAATCACTTGGAAAGAGTCCTAGTGTTTTCCAGGCCGAGCTTTACGCTATTGAGACCTTTGCAAATATAAACTTGCAATCAGGAATCAAAGGTGCCGCTATACACATACTCACCGACAGTCAAGCGGTGCTTAAAGCACTGATCTCCCACCTGATCAGTTCAAAATCAGTTCTAAGCTGCTTCAACAGTTTACAAAATTTGGCCCGATACAATAAAGTGAAATTGTAGTGGCTATCAAGCTCTTCCAATAAAAGGCAGTTGATATCCTAAAATATATCAGAAACGACATAAGAAGGCTTGTGAGCTTCCTTACTGGTCACTGCCAATTACTCACCACCTATATAAAATAAGAATTTCAGAGGATATTATCTGCCGCCTCTGCCTAGAAGAGGACGAAACTGCAGACCACGTACTACTCGTATGTGAGTGTGTAGCTCTGTGTAGAAGTATTAGAAGCTTCTTTCATATGGAGATAATATCTCCATTAGACCTAAGGAACTCCTCCGCAGCCGTAATTATAGCATTCATAAGGAAAGTTAAAATTCTGCTGCCTTAAAAAATGGTCTCTGGCACAATCTCTGGTTGCAGTGCCTACACCCCATTTAGGCGTGGCCACCCTCTCCTGTTAATCTCTGTCGTAGCGCTTCATAAGTGCGGTGCGAACAAAGGTCAGATTTTCAAGACCCTGCAGCAGCTAGGTATTAGCCTAATGTTTGCTTATCGGTTTATAAAATTCTTCGGGGATATGGGCGACATTAAAGGCCGCCTGTGATCTCCTCCTCCTCGCACGGTACGAACGTTACAAGTCATCAAAACCTTTAAGGCTCAAAAAGGTCCCTAAAAGCAGAAAACATTGGTATGCGAGATGAATGTAACACAAAAGTCAAAGATTCACATATCAAGATAGGCTTCGGGCTGGGGATCTTCAAACGCCATACTGGAAAAATACTGACTGTGGCTTTTACAAAAATTGGGTCGAAAAATCAAAGCGACTCTCGGTGGAATACGCTGCTGTTCTGTACAGAAAAATTCTGTTTACCGATGAGAAAATCTTCGCGGTGCAGAAGTAATTATACAAATAAAGTGATAGAGTATATGCACTGTTATCTAAGGAAGTGTTCGAGCCAGTCTCAAGGGTCCGTAAAGGACAGAATGAAATTTGTTGCTGCCTTAAAAGCCTTTAGGTGCGTTGAAGGCATGATCTGTAAAGGTCCGTATCTATTTGCACCCTATTTCAGGTTACCCATACGTCACAAGTGAGTCATTGTCATTACCTTTCCTCCAAAAAGTCAGCGCCTTCATTTCAATCTAATCTTTTTAGCTATAAAGCGCTGTAAGCCAATCAATCAAAAACCATTCCTCAAACCATATCATGGCAAGACTCCATCATTCACCTTAATACGGATAAGAGGTCATTTAGTCACACCAACGTTCATTAGATCCGCTCTTTAGATATACGACCTACAAACAAAAAAAAAAAAAAAAACGCGTGACTAACAACATATGTCCAGCCCCTTTGAAGTTTTCCTTAAAAAAGAGGCGAAAAAATATATAAATATCCGAAAAAAAAAAAACGGAACCAACAATAATTCATTACCAATTCAACACACCCGGTGCTCGGGTGCCACCGCCTCTATCCACTTCACCACTTTCGATAACCAAATGGTCTTTCAGTTCAGCCCTTGCCTGCCGTAGAGTCCTTCATAGTGACTGACAAACGAGAGCACCCTTAGGTGCGATTTATGTCTAAGGACCGGAACCGCACGATGATGAATGCCCGGTCGGCCGGTTGGTCGCCTCGATTTTTGGTCTAAAAATAATAATGTCAGGTGTTTAACCAAAATATGGTTGTTGCGTGCCTACCCCTAATTACCAGCGCCACCAGTCATACTTCAAATTTGACAGACACACACCGATAGGGGGCTCTTTGTCGCAGCATGGATTGAGCCGTGGTACTATAAAAAGTAAACAAAAAAATACGGATCCAATCGATACACATAAATAATCGGACATTCGAACCGCACATAAATTGTTGTAATAAATTCTCAGCAAAACGCTGTATCACACGTTTGTGTTTGTTTTCAAGTGGCGAGGGTTGTAATGGCAACCCCTAAGCAAATGCAATCCAAACTGACTGCTGCAGAGAAAAGTAATTTTTCTTTCGTGCACCGGTTTGTGTAGCCACTTAGAGATAGCAAAGGACGCCTGCACACGTGCCATATATCGCAGTTAGTTGCAATTAGAGGGTTGCAAGGACACTGATATGGCCCAAGGACTGGTTGCATCAGGTGACGTGGCATTCATAAAATTCCCGAAAGTGCATCATTAACAAAATTGCAAGTTCACTACAAACGGAAAGGATATGAGTGTGAATTAATTTTATTAAGGATGGCATACGAGTACATAGGCAACGCCCATTCCTTTGATGGCAATTCATGATTAATGCACAACATGATGCAAGCGTTTCTAATCGATGGAAAAGGATCGAAATTGTTAACTGACATGAAAGTTAGCATATCCTTTAAGTCGAAATAAGAGGCAGACATTTTGTGGTAGCAGAGTTTGGGGATGTCTCGACAGAATCTTAATTATGCACACATGTGGGACGCTTTTGTCAGACGAAATAAAAGACATTTATTAATATTTTCAGAGGTCACCATCGGACACAAAAGGACGATGAGATATTATTTTGGAAATGGAATTACACTGCCTCTATTGAAACAAAGCTTTTTCTGAAAAGAGACATGTGTAGACGGGCCACAAATTTCTGAGAATACAAAGGTTGTGGGTCCTTACGTTAAGCACAAACAAGTTAATTAGGTAACAGAATGTACGAGTACGAGTACGTAGACATTTAGTCAAAGTATGTACTTGCTGTCTGGTGTTGGTCTTGTAAGAGGACTTCCATGTTAGCGGTCACTTAGGTTCTTGTTTTATTGTGGAATGTCGAAGGCTTCTGGAAATATATCTCCTGGCTGTGAATTCCAAAGTTTACTTGTCTTGTCGCAGAAGGAAAGGGAGGACCGTGCGGTTGATAGGTCTGTATAGAGATGATGGTGACTTGCCTGAAAATGTAGCATTTCTGCATTGATCTACCGTGATACGAGTAGTATCTATAGTGTAGGTATACGTCTGCTACCGGTCTTTGATGAGTTAACGGAAAGAGAAAGTTTTGGGCCGAATTCCAAACGTGGTACGAGTAACAATACTCAAGTCTGGGTCTACCTTGAGCAGCTGTTGCGCTCTAAACAGCTGGCTAAACTTCACGCCGATTTGGATATATGGTCGTACCATGTTACACGAGAGTTGACTGTGACGCCAAGAGGATGCGTAGTTTCCTTGGGATAGAGCAAGATGATATTAGGGAACAGTTATCCTACTGTTGACTGTCGTTTATATGGAGTAGAAATAGAGTTGGTCAAAATATTTAACCTTGAGGTACATCAGAGTTGATAGTAGATAGGTAGAAGTGGCTGTAATAGCATCCCATGTTGAAACCTAATTAGCGCTTTAGCGCCGGCCGTTTTAATGCTACAACTGACGTGGCCTATTGGCATTGTTTGGATGATAAAAACTACTGAAATGAAGGGATTAGCGTAAACCTTCTTTAAAACTACCCTGTGGCATTAAAAAAGCTGATAACTTTCCCAATGCTTTTCTCTGCAACCACCTTTAGGTTGTCAAAGAAAGGTTTGCCTAGTGTGCGCCCTACCTAGAGCGGGATATTTGTAGAGGAAGTCGTAAATAATTTCTATCTCGTTTGCAGTATTTCAGCTACGACAATGTTCATTGTATGTAATGCCTAGTCTGACCGCGTGAACTCCAATGGGCCAGTGGCCTATACTAATCGTCACAATTCTAGCAATATCTGCCCGGTTTCTATTTTGTAGATCTCGTGTTTTCTGTCAGTTGAAGTTGGGCCACATCTGCCTTGATATGACATAATTCTGAAACTCATGCTATCGGTTATTGGTCTTTGAAAGGAAATGCGGGAGGTTACTGCCCTTGAGAGCTCCCAGCGGTAAGTGAAAGGAATCTGCCAAGAGCAGTTCCCCGCCTCGCTAGCTTATCAGCTTGGTCATTTCCTTCAGTACATTGATAGCAGCCTGGATCTCCATAAGAATAGCTATGGTTCTGAAGGGTGTACTGATGTTTTTCGATAATAAAACCTATAGTCACCTTTAGGCAAAAGTTGCGACGGGAAGGGTTTGCCCGTTGCTCTATGTAAACGGTGGGATATCTGTTTCTTTTTTTTTTGTCGGGTCTGAAAACGCTGCATTTTAGCATTCAGACGCAACTAGTCCACTGTACTACCAAGAAACTAATCATGCTTTACCCATTTTAATAGAATTTTCTAGTCTTCCGGAGAAAGTCGAGTAAACGCTTCAGTGATGAGGAGCTAATGGTATTAGCAATCACCACAAAGTTAGACAATCACAGAGCAAGCATTCCGCAATATCGTCGCTCTCTCCACAAGCGTCGCAAACTGTTGTATCACTTAAACCTACCACACTGAGGTATTTAGCAAAGGCAAAGTGCCCCACGAGAAGGCCGATAAGTCGTCTGCAGTTCTTTCTGCTGAGGGACAGCAATAATGTCGCAGATTTCTAACAAACGTCAGGGAGCTTTCGTTTAGTCTGCCTGCATTCTGGGGAACCGTGCCAAACACGATTATGTTCATAAGAAACACAATCGTCAATGGAGGCCCTGAATGAAAATTCTCATTCCTCACGATTCCGGTGTGGCCTGGAACCCAGGCAAGAATCACAGAGTTCAGCCTTGCGACCGAATTTAGAGAGTTCTTGCATTCTAGAACTACCTTAGAAGTAGTTACAGGTTTGAACAAGGCCTTAAGCACAGCCTGACTGTCACTACAGACCTTCAACCTACATATCCTTACAGCATAGTTTATTTAAGATTATATTTTATTTTAGATTAGATTTAGATTTTAGATTTAAAGACTCAAGAGGTGGTAGATTGAGCAGTGCATCTAGAGCAGAGCCAGGTCTACTCGGGAAAGCTCCCGTGCAGCCGAGACACAAAAGCCTCTTCCACCAAACTAGTGATTCATATGCTAGGAAAGTTCTTATCATAGACGTACTCATATAGTTAAAGACATACTTTTTCGGTGATAAGCCCCATGCCTTGCCGAAAGCACCCTTACATTGCCAGAAAACTGAAAACGCTTTGGCTGTCTTCGATTCCACATATTTTGACCAAAGGAGCTTTTTATCAAAGATTTATCCTAAATATTTGGCTTCATTGGAGATCGGAATAATGACACTGGCTTAGTCAGACCAGTCAAGATCATCCTTCTTGCAAAAAGAATAACTTCGATTTTGGGAGGATTAACCGAAAGCCCATTCCTAGTGCGCCATTCGTCGATCATATCCACAGTATGGCAACATCATCCGCATATGGCTGAGCGTAGATGTTAGAACCATTGAGAGTATTCAACTATGCACTAAAGCAGTTGAGGCAGAACTCCACCTTGCGGATAGCCCCTCTGTCATTACATATCGGCCACAGTCCGCATCCACGACAAAAGTTCTGTTTATTAGCATTGATTTAATTCTTTTAATGTTTCTCTACATCGTGTTGTGTAGCAGAGTTATACATGTAGTCAAAGGTTGAATTTTTTTGGTTGCAGCATGGCTGGATATATTCCATCTGTACCCGGCGACTTGTAGCCATCAAGAGATACTACTGCATACCTGATAGCCTCTCCGTTACCAAACCTAATGCAATATATCTACGAGTTTGCTGACTTAGATCATGCTCAGCTTGGGTGAGCGGGTCGAGCTGTGACCTAATTGTTATCTAATTTCCCGGGAAGTGAGTTTCCAGCAAAAAACTAAAAGTCTCAGTTTTCGTTTCAGAGAAGGTACCATCAAATTTCCTAAATAATTCCACTTTGGTCGGTTTGCTTGGTTGCACCAACTTCACAACGTCCGAATGAACTTTTCAACGTCCGAATGAACTTCTTATATTTTGCTTTGGCATGAAGAGATTCCAATCCCCCTCCAAGTTAGTCTCAAGTGAGTGGGGTAGAGGTGAAGGTAGAGGTGAAGTCTTTCTTCTGTCTCATTCTGAGTTCAGGTGACATTTTGACAGATTTGTCTAGCTCTGTTCTAAGGCGCATCCAGTTGGTTCTCCGCGGATTCCTTTTTTCCTGTATTGTTATGGCTTCTGTAGTATCTTATAAGGATACCTCCGGCAGAACTCTCTAGTTAGTAATCGTCTTGAGGTACCGATTAGATAAAGTCAAGTCTTTCTTCTCCCATCCTTCTTGCGGTATATAAAAGTTGGCTGAGGCCAATATTGTTACTGGCCATACCTGACGATAGTATTAAGTCCAGCAGATGGGTTCCTCGAATGTTGCATTTGCTTCTGCCCCAGATCGTGTTCTGAACATTAGCATCGCAACATATGACTAATCCCATCTCCCGAGTTTTACAGTGCTCTATGAGTTTGGCAACGGCCATCGGTGGTGGAGGTATTACCGAATCATAGAGAAAGCAAGCTAACGCAACAACGAAAGTTTTCCAACTGTCGTTCATTTCGTTGCTTATAGTTGCAGCAACCAAATCTTGGCAACTAAACTATTCAAGCTTGGTCACTGAGAGGAAGTCCAGCACAATTAGACAACCTCTAGGTCTTTCTGCACCCATGGCTTCTGGATGGATGTTGATAAATGTTGTTCTCTGTAACCTGGCCGTCAAACCCTCTAAAAACTCTGCTAATTGCATTAATGTGCCGGCCTTAGGAGCACTTGTGGGTAGTTTCAAAATTTTTCGGCAGTAAAGGCTCCCCTTTTAAGCACATATATAAGTGCATAGCTTCTTCTTTTCCTTACGGCGAAGTTATGATCCGGAGTAGAAGGATCACAGCCCTCCCACTTAACTGCATCTCTACTGGTCCGCCTGTGGGGTTTGCCGGTTTGACCACAGGAAGTACCGGCAAGCTTCCCGATTTCAGATCACTTCGTCACTGAGGCCAATTAAATGCTGGTGTTTTCGCATTTGTGTGATCCAGTTGTTTTTTGGTCTGCCTTTTTTACGCGATAGGAACGTTGATTGATATGGCGTTCGAAGGATCCCTCCTTTGAACATGAAAATACCAACTGAACCGGTCGTGCTACCCCAATCCTTGCTTGTGATGGGTTCTTTTCCATGTAGGCTTCCACGAATCTTCGAACTTCTTATTCTATCAAGCTTGTTACTCCTGCTGTCATGCGAAGGATCTTCATCTCAGTTGCCGTTAATTGGCCTCATACTTTTTGTACATTGTCCAGCACCGGACGTACAACTGCGGTGCAGAGCCTTCCTTTCAGCTTAGGGGGCATTTTTCGATCACAGGAGATAGGGGAGTTTTCCCGCCACTTCATCCACCCTACGCTTACGCGATGATTGATATCATCATCACAAGTTGCTTCGCTATTGATCATTGATCCCAGATATTTGAACTTTTCACACTTGGGGAGCACTTTTCCATTCAAGTAAATGTCGGGAATAGGCCGGTGTGGATCAAAGAACGGGCAGCACAGATACTCTGTCCTTTTTGAACTAATACGGTACTCATTTCCATCCAAAACATCCACCCATACATCAAGTGGTCGTTGCAAGGCCATTTGATCTTCATTTATGATAGCTCCATCGTCAGCAAAGAATAACTGATGCACTTTGGGGTCCGTCACTTTTACTTCAACCAGATAATATAGGACTGCAATAAATAGCAAAGGACTGAGGACGCTTCCTTGGTGTACAACGACTTTGATTGGGAACTCTTCGGTGACTCCTGCGGGACATCTTACTCTTGTCCTTGCTCCCTCATACATGTCTACGATCATGCGCTTGTAGGTTTCTGGAACCCCTCGTTGTCTTAGCGCCACACATAAGAGAACTCTTGGTTGTCTATCAAAGGCTTTTTCAAAATCAACCAACACCATATGCAAGCCCTTTAAGGAATCACGATGTTTTTCCATTATGATCCTTATACTTTGGATTACATCTGTTGTTGATTTACCTGAGACAAACCCGCACTGGTCATCAGATGGCCTTATTATTTTCCGCAGTCGGCCATCTAATACCCGCTCAACGATCTTCATGGTGTGTGACATCAGCTTCACAGAACGGTAGTTATCGCAATTTCGCGTATCGCCCTTTCCTTTGTGCAAAGGAAGAAGGTAAATTTCCCTCCACTGTTTAGGCACTGGATCACCGCTCATAAGTTTGAAGATAAGAATCATGAGCCATACCAAGAAGAAGTCTTTCATACCAAGAAGAAGTCTTTCATAATACTGCCGCCATCTGTGGGGAATTTTGTCGTCTGCCACAAGAAGATGGCCTTGACCATTGTTAATGAACTTTGGGGAACGAATCTCCTGAGCATTTCTTCTTCTCTGGGCGGCTATTTTGAAGATAGTTGTTCCCTTGTTTAAGTTGTTCTGTCGAAGCTCCTGGATAGTCTGCTTCCTATCAGACGCCGAAGACGATATTTCATTCAATTCCCGATAGAGGCCTTCCATACTTTTTGCTTGGAATTGGGCGCACTTCTTCTTCGACAGACCTTTGCAACATCTATATATCACATATAAAGCTACATAGCTATGTAATCGAAGTCTACATGCAAAAAGTATAATTATTTTCAAATAAATCCCGTGACATTTGGTTAAAAAAAAAAAAATTTCAGCAGTCTAGATTGCAAACAATGTTCCCCTCCCCTGAATTTCCCCACGAGGACTCCTTGTTTATTTTGCTAATCAAAAATTCTCCCCAAGCCGTTGGTATAAATTTTCTTTTTAACTCTCCGTCATAACGCGATTTACCCCACACCACGATAATAAAAAAAAATCCTACTCCAATCCTTTAGGAATCAACGAGTGTTCTCTGTGTTTTTTCTGATAGTGTCATGTTCTAAAACATCCGATTAATTCGCAGATGCGAATGCATCCCAATGGCCTGATTTACCAAACTCTTATGCACATCGCAATTGCCTGAAGGACTCTCGTGTTTCTAAAAATCAAACTGCACACACATGATGCCACAGAGACAAATGTGCAAATGTGGACCAAGCAGCGAATATCCCTGCAAATAAAAATTTCTCGGAGAAAAAAAAGGCATTCAAAAACTATTTTCAAAACATAAAGCAATAAAATGTTAGCAGGATCAAAAGCTTTACTGAGCAAAATACCCCGTTCGTTTGTTGTCCCCCAAAAACAACATACAAATAGCTTAACAAGGAAAAAAAGGCAAAAATCCTTTAAAAAAAAAAAAAAAAATTTTATTTGAGTGGCATTGTGGGACTATTCGCTTGCAAACATGTCCATTCGTTCGTCCATCGCAGCCAGCCAGCTCAAGTGTGTGCACAGCGGCGCAAAAGGCTCAATTGCATTTTGTTCGGTTCGGAGGGAGGATGGAAATCCTACCCCAAGCCACCATCAAAATAAACAAGGACAAATCTCAGTTGAATGCATACACACATTTATATTTAGTTTGTCGTTGCTGTTTGTGTCATGGAACAGGCAACTCTGGTGAAAACACGAATATTTGAATCCTTTTTTCCATGTGTCCATAATCCGATGAAAATGTCCCATACATATTCAAACCACCCCACACCATTGGTCCCACTACCGTCATTGAGAGACAGAAAGATATCCTATCCTGGTAAATGCACGACAGCAAATGTGATGTGGAGTAAGGACCGGACAAATTCTGGTATTGTTACCCGTTTTTATTCCGATTTAAGTCCTTGCACATTAGTTGCAACAGTATCCGAAATACAAACCGGATACAAATATAATCCGTTTTAACGGGTGTTGTAATGGTAATTTACCTGTTGTTTGTTTTTCTCTTTGCTTGTAGTAGAGCGGTGAGTGCAGAAAAGATTGTATCGAATTTGGTTGGAATCTCTTTTTTCAGGATAAACTTCAGGAAGGGTTCTATGAAAGAAGCAGGTATCTGTTCCAAGATAGTTGGACGACTAGCCACTATGGACTTCGCATTGGATCGCTTACCAATATGGTATTTGATGAGCCTGTACTCCGACGTTTTAAGACATTTTTTTCAAAATACCTTTTCTTCCTTTTCCGTCAAATGTTTTTGAGGATTGTATGTGCCATAAAAGAGCTCAGTGTTTAACTGAATATTTGATAAAACTTTAGACAAGGGAGGGAGAGAAATGAACAGAATCCATTGTCATAACATCGATGTCTTATTTCTGAGAAATTAGGAAGCTCTTCCGGTGTTGAAATTCTGTAAAATACTCCTCTCTGGAGAAAGTAAGTCTTACCCATATGGTAAGCTCATAGGGCTGTTCTGTGAATCTGGTCACGGAGTATCCAGGGTATTTTTCGAGAACCTAGCTGCAGGCAACCGGCGGGTCCACGTGTTGTGGATGGTGGAATGGCATTTAGATACATATAAAGGTTAGCTGTGAATAAGTATTTTTTTTTTTCCAAAAAGTTCACAAAATTTATTACATAATGAGAAACTTTAATCAATAAACTTTTTCTTTTTAAAAAAAATAACAAATAACTATAAAAATACTTTTAAAGACAGGGATTACGTATTTAAATTTTAATCATCTATTTTTAAAGAGTAACTTATTTAGACTTTAGGTTAAGAATACTATATACCTTTTATTTAATTTTACGTACAAATCGTTGCAAAAATTCTTTGGAGTTTTATCTTTCTTTTAATTCGAAAAAAAATCTAGTAATGAACATTTCTTTAATAGTATTTGTATTCTTTTAAAAAGGAACTCGAAGCTAACTTAGCGCTTAAACTATTATAATATTTTTATTTTATAATTTAAGAAATTAATAAATAAAATAAAAATTAAATCTTTAATCGCTATACACGAATTGGTGTACCAAATATCGGAGCTCGACGTGGTGTTGGCGATGGATTATTATTCACAGAACGTCTTGGTGGTCCTTGCTGACAATCGGAATAGGAACGATCTAAAATAAAAAGGACACTCTCTAAACTTAATACCTTGCGATTCATTTATACCTTTCACGAAATATACCCGAACCACTGTTGGTCATTGTTGTGTTACCATTGCCATTACCATTTCCAATTCCAGACGTTGTCGCTGGTGAGTGTGTTGGTGTCAGGGATTGATTTCCATTTGCCGCCGTTGCCATCTTATAGTAACGATTCTGGTTGGGATCATAGAGTTCATTGTGATTGAGACGGTTAACTGATTTGATTGATGCACAGCGTTCTTCTTCGTTGCGAATTTTGAGGACACGTTCCTGAACACTGTAGCGGGATCCATTTAAGGCATTCACTTGATTCAGATTGGTAATATAATTCATGTTTTTCGAGCGAAAACTACCACCAGGCGAATGCAGCAGAGTACCTCGAGATGAACTGACAGGGGTCTCGGTTGAATCACGTGGACTGGTGTGACTCACATCACGATAACTGGACGGACGGTGAGTAGAGGGCGGAGTATCAAGACCACTATCGTTGGCTGTGTAATCTAGATCGGTTGTTTGAACTGAATGCCTAACATCAGTTGTTGAAGCCCTCGGCTTCCGGTACAACCAATCTCGATCCAACTCATTACCATTCTCATTGTTATTTCTAAACATCCTCGGGCGTCTTAGTTGCACTTCCTCATCCTCTTCGTCTACCACCTGATTGCTTCCAAAACTGCTGATAAAGATCCGCCGCGGTGACCCATACAGGCCAATCGAGAAGGAGCTATTCTGACTCGCATAACCATTCGAGTACCGACTAAGATTCAAATTATTCGAATAGGGAATCTTCTGTGGCGTTGAATGGTTGGTTGACATTCCACTGTTGTGGTTCAGGAATGGAGTCGGATAAGAGAAACGGATTCATTGAATTACCATTCAACTTGTACTGCCGACCATTTGTCATTAACCAGTCATCTAGGGCGCTAGAGTAAGTACCACCCAAGCCAAAGTGATGTGCCTGCAGTGAGGCATGTGAAACTGGAGCCGCAAGTGATGCACGCGATCTTGGACTTTGCGTGATCTTAAGTGCGCGACGACGTTCCTTCGATGTTAATGTGCATTCCTCGAGTAATTCAAACCAATCTTCTAGGCCTTCATCGCAACGTAGCAGGACACGACCCTCACGACCGAGAAGCAAACCAATTGCACTGTACGAACGACGATTGAGCCATTCTACTTTTTCAACGTCGACGAGCGTGACGTTAAAAATAAATTGTCCCATGTCAGAGGCTCGCTCATTGGTTGATCCAGATGCACGCTTGAAACACGCACGCCACAATAGGCCACGTTTAATGGGTCCTGTCATCGATGCGACTGGGATACGACCTGCAAGTAGTGATTGCTCATTTCGTATTCCATAAAATTTTGTGTAATCGTAAATAATGCTCGGATTCGAAAGGTAAAATTGTTTTCTTGTAATTGAACTTTGTAGTCAAATTTCCACCATAATAATATTTTTCATTGGACGCGCGGTTTTGCAGATATACGAAGTTAAAAACGAAGTCTTGAATGGAATGATTCATAGAAATGAGTCACCTGCACGTTCTACTAGAGAATCCGCTAAATTACATCAGCTTTATGTTCATATGGAAATGGGGCGAACATATTTATAACGAAAATCCTGGTATAAACGGAACAGAAATGGATTCAACACTGTGTCTATCTGCCTATTCGTCTTACTGTGTGTTTTTCATTATTTTATTATTTCATTATTACATTTACATTTTACATTTATTTATTTATTTAAACCTGCAAAGCTATGTGGCTTATCTGCAGGAGATTATTTTCAAAACTATTTAGTATGCAATTTACAAGATATATGTGTATTCGCAGTGGAAAAATTAAGTTAAAATATTTCTTAGGTTATTCGGGAGATTGTTAAGGATGTTCGGCATAGTGTACATTAATTGCCTTTTGCGATACACATTGTTAAAAAAAGGCAATTGGTATAGCCCATCTGCTCGTTTCCTAGTGTTAAAGTTATGGCTAATTGGTTTCCGGAAACGCTGGTCATCGTAGTACTCCAACGCTGCAGTCAACTCAAAGATTTGTTTTACATTCAAGACTTTCACTCTACCTTCTGCTGTGTATCTTGTTGAGAGTAGTTTAATTGCTAGATTTTGTAGACTCTGGATTTTGTCGATGTGAGTTTGTGCTGCCCCTCTCCACGCCAATATACCGTACCTCAAACGTGACTCAATTAGGGCGTAGTAAACTTGTTTTTGTATGCATATTGAGGACTTATACTTTAAGCATGCCAGTGCGAATAATGATCCCTTCAATGCTTTTGTCAAATTATTGATATGCACATCCCAAAGAAAATGACTATCTACAGTTATGCCCAGGTACTTGTAAGTGTCCACTACTTCTATAGTCTCGCAGTTGTCTGGATCCGTGCAGTTAAAAGTTTGAATTTTGATTTCAAATGCAGCATGGTGTACACTTCGTATGTGCATAAGTTTAGTTTTCGATCCAATTATTACAAGTCCATTATCATGGCACCACTTTGTTGCTTCATGGAACTCTGCCTGCATAATCTTCTCAGCCTCTACGACAGACCTGTGACATACCATAATCGCTGTGTCATCTGCGTATGCAAAGACGAAACTATTTTTTAGGCATTTCAACAGTTCATTGGTGTATAAAATGAAGAGCAGTGGGCCGAGTTTTGAACCTTGCGGAACGCCATACTGAACTAATTGTACCGTGCTGGAGGTGTTTTTCATTCGCACGCGAAAAGTTCTCTCGGTTAAGTAATTTCTCCACCAATCTGTTAGTTTTCCTCTTATTCCCACTCTTTCCAAGGCATCGATAAGTAAGTTTGTCGTGGTTAAGAGTGTCAAATGCTTTGCTCAAACCAAGGAAGAGCACTAATGCATGGTGACTTTTGTTAAGGCTACTGTTGATTAAATTGGCAAAATCGCCGATAAGTTGATTTGTACTTTTTCCCTTTTGGAACCCGTATTGATTTTTGCTGATTAGTTTGTGTTTATCGATGAAACTACGCATCTTCTCTACCACAATTTACTCTGAGATCTTCTCTATTGTGGGTAATATTGCTATAGGTCGATAGTTGGCTGTTTCATTCTTAGGACCTCCCTTGTAAATGGGCCGGACTATATCTTGCTTAAGCTTCTTTTGGACTGTCGATGTGTTAAGATATATAATTATGGGAGCAAAGATATCCACGTGTGTCTTTAAATCACTTCCTCTAATACGATCAGTACCAGGACTCTTTCGGATGTTCAATGTATGTATTTACAAACAAACAATCCCGAACAAGCAGCGGATATTGAATAGGTAATATATTTCAAACTTGTTTCCTTTGTTGAAGAGATTGCCCTTTCTGATTATTTATGGAAAATAATTTCTTTTAAATGGCTGCCATGGCTGGGTTGGCAGTAGTCCATCCTGTCAACACAAATTGGCATTTTCGATGGCCCGGGGCTCTATATCATGAATAGCTTATTTCTGGATTATCAGCATAACATCGATCTATAATGGCACCCCACACAAAAAGAAAGTCCAACGGCGAAATCGCAGCTCCGCGGAGGCCAAGCAACATTACCAAAACAGCTACTTACACGATTATAGAACTTAGTGCGCTAAAGATCGATTGTTTGACGGGTTGTATGGCAAGTACCGTCTGCTTGCTGGAACCAGAGATCATTCAAGTTTATTTCCGAGAGCGAAACATTTACCAGCGATCTCAGACTCGGTATGCAGATGAAGCGAGAATTCGGTTGAAAAAAGCGATTAAGTGTAGCAAGCAAGCGAGCGTCTTTGTGAAGAACTCAACAACGACGTCTGGGGTAAAGCGTACAAAATTGTATCAATGAGGCTAAAAGGACATCGTTTGCAATCGCCAACGTGTCCGGTACTGTTCAGAAAAATAGTTGTAATACTATTTCCTCGCCAGAAAGCAGGGAGTTGGCTAGTCAAAACGAGACATGTAAGAAGGTAAGTGATAGAAAGGCTCCGGAACTGGACGTTATTCCAAATAGTGCCAAAAAATTCGCTATTAAAACTCGACCCGATTTATTTGCTGAAATGTTTAACATGTGTCTCCACGAAGACGTTTTCCCTAAGCCTTGGAAGCGCCAACGACTAGTCCTACTGCAAGGGGAGTCCGAACGGAAAATGAAAGGGGAGTCCAAACGAACCTTCGTCCTTTCGTCGTCTTTGTTTGCTCGACACGGTCGGAAAAATCTTTGAGCAGATAATTTACAGTAACTTAAACAGCAGGAGGTCTTTCGGAACATCAATATGGTTTCCGTAAGGTAAGCTCCGTAATAGATGCGATAAACGCGATAATAACTAGAGCCCGAACCGCTACAGAAGCTGGCGCTGGAAAAGCAGCACCAATAAATACTGCGCCATTACGAGTATAACCTTGGACGTAAAAAACTCATTTAACTTAGCGAATTGGGAACGCATTATGAGCTGTCTTTATCGGATACAAATACCGGATTATCTCTGCAAAATATTAACAAGCTATTTTGCGAACAGAGTCCGCCTAAGACATACGAAGTAACTGGCGTCCCACAAGGTTCGGTCCTTGACGAAAACTGGACCATAGAGACTTAGGCATAGAGCCCCAACGTAACGCAAAAGGCATAGAAGAGAACATAACCTAAAAGGCTAACCAGTCCCGCACAGTTAATACCTAATGGCAGTACCGCGGGGAGAGTGGTTCGAAGTGTGCAGGGTGTGGTTGAGTACGTAGGCGCATTCCCGGCCTCGACCATTCAGGTAATGGTATCTATGAAGATTGCCCTTTGGCGCAACCATAAAAAAAAAAAAAATAAATATTATAAATAAAAGCATGGTGAACCCCAAAATGATTACCAACCCAGTGAAATTGCTAAATCCGCTCTCAACGGTTCGATTAATAAAAATTTAGGCTGCATTCTACTGTACCTAGTCTGTATAATTTTAATTATGAATATTCACATCCAGCAGCGACATTCCATCCCACTGCTATACCACAGCACGTTTGATTCATTAAGCCGACAATAATTGGAAATTTATTCAAAATTTTCAGAAATCGAAATACGAGTAAATGTCCAGCGGTTTTTATTCCCAAAACAACATCATTAATATCCCAAAACAAATCGCTAATATTTCCCCCTAAAGTTATTGCAACTATGGGCCATTTTCAATAACAAATGTGACACAAAATTAATAACCATATGTCCAGTGGCACCACAAAATGCCAGCACAGCATCTGCGACAATGGATATCATTTCCCAGAAACCCACAATCTAAATCCACGTCCCATGTCGGAATGTCCGTCGGTGGTCATCATTGGCAAATAAAATAAAATAGCCGCAAACAAATTAGCACCAAACCTGGGAACTTGCAAGCCTCTGATTTTTCCCAATCACATTGATTCGTATTGTTGGTCGAATAAATTCTGATAAGTGTTCCACGAGGAGAGGGCTTAGTCATCTCAAAGCACCAATACTACTACCACTTTGTATCTGTATCTATATACTCGTAGCGTTGTCAGATTGAATTCCTAGAATTGTCAAAGATGACGAGGCGAGGTAACGCGATGATGATGATGATGATGATGATACCGACGAAGGTGGCGGTGATAGGTAACCTTCGAGTCTGTCTACACCGACGTAATTGCGCTAATTTAGCCATAACCGTCAAATCGGATCAATAAATTCGACTTGAATGGTAGCAGCTATAGTCGGTATGGACTTGATATAAGCACTCTAGCTGTCAGAGGTGAGGTGCAGGTTATATCACCATCAGTTAACTGGTTTGTTGGTCGTAAAATTTTACAACTTCTTGCTGATGGATGCACAGCAGAGAGATCCCCCCACACCCAAAGATTCCATGCACACACGGTGTTTAGCTAATTTGACTTCAAGAAAAAATTGTGGTTTTACTATAATGTCGACAAAGAGACTCCGGGCTTCCACTTCGGAGCGCGAAGCGATAAATGTGCCATCAACAATTAAGATTTGTGTAGGTGCATTCCCCATCATTCCATTGGGAGTTGATGGCTTGAGCAAAATTTATGATGAACGTTCTTTTTATTTTCCTCTTATTCTCGGATTTTTTTACGATGATGCTTCGTTTGCTTCTTTATGCACTTTTGGAACCGGTACTGCTCGCGTTGAGACAAAGTGTACCAGTACTTCAAGTAGATATGGAAACCTTACAAAATTTATTGATTGAATAGTTTTGTTGATGTCGTTTTAAAGTTGTTTGATGATGATGACAACGACGACGACGAGAATGGTGATGATGATGGCCGGAGAATTTTTCAATTCAGTACTGTGTGTCGCCACTTTGGGACAACACTTAAGCAAAATATAGACATTTAAGGTACAATCCGATGTGGAGATGCATAGTCGTCAAATCGAATTGCAATTCGACAATAAAAAGAGCAGAGATGACGTCTGAATAGTGGCTTGTAAGGCTAATGTTGTCGTAAATAAATCAAATTGTTGACAGTCTTTATATTCCTATTCCCAAGAGGGAGGATGCCCTGAGAGTGGTGTGGATCATAAAAAACCGGACAGTTAAAATGAGGTATTTCAAAAAAAAAAAAAAAAAAACATTGTCGATAAGAGATGGAACGTTGTTGTTGATGGCACTTGTTATCGATGGTGTATATTGTAAATGGTCTTAATGGATTGTCTCGCATCTATTGTTTCCTTTTATAGATGCAGATTATGTATCCGACTATTATGGTTCCTTTAAAATGTATGCTGGTGGTATACTGATTTACCGGCTTTTTTTTAATTGAGGACTTCTAAGGATCTTCGGATTGAAGGTTGTAACTGCCCTATCACGCAAAAATGTGTTAGTTACGAAGGAAGAAACTACAAGCAACATACCTCAATTAAGGTCCATTTGGCTTGCAGGAAGTCAAGTAAATAGATATAAATATATTGGCGCTAACATCCCCTACAGGGCCTGGCTTAATGCTTAAAAGCAGGCTCATCCATGCTAAGTTGGGCTCCTGTCTGACAAAAAGTTCGGTTTGCAGAGGTACCCCATAGGGCGGAGTATTATCGCCACATGGTAGTAAATAAATTACTTAAAATTAGAGAAAGAGGGGTACAGTGTTATAGCCTATGTTGACGACATTGCGATAGTCATATCGGGAAAGTTTCCTTATATAATAATGGAATCAGCTCTTAATAAGCTCGTAAAGGGGACTGACAAAGTTGGTATTTCAGTTAACGCCAAAAAGACCGAACTGGTTTTGTTCACAAGAAGGGTGTCCCAAAATTAATGCAAAAAGTAATTTTGATAGTAAACACAGATCGTTTTGCATAAATGTTGCGGAATGTCGTTAATACAGCGCTCAATGTGCTAGTTCAACTCGATTGTTTGGGGTTGGTTTCAAAATACCCCAAAGAAAAAAAGTCCAACAGCGTTAAAGCGCATGATCCGGACGGCCAATTCTGATCATGAAAACGGGAAATTACACTACCAGGAAATGACTCAGCCAGTAATTGAATTATTTCGCGGGCTGTATAGCATGTGGCACCATCTAGTTGATACCATATGTCGTCCACATCCATATCTTGTAATTTAGGTACAAAAAGCTGGATTATCATGTCCCGATAGCGAGCACTATTGACTATTATTGCCTGACCAGCTGCATTTTCAAAGAGAAACCAAACCAAACAGTGGGTGCATTTGTTTCTCATTAACCACTCGTGGGTTTTCTGAACCCCAAATTCGACAATTTTGACGATTAACAAAGCCATCAAGATGAAAATGAGCCTCAATGCTGAAGACGATTTTGTTTGAAAAATCAGCATCCACTTGTTGTTCCATTCAAAGAACTCTCTTCGCTGTGCGTGGTCAGTAGGCTTCATTTCTTAAGTCAATTGCGCTTTGTATGCATGAAGATGCAAATCTTTCGTTAGAAATGTCCAGTTCTAGACCACAGTGCCGAATTGATGTTCCAGGACTCTCAACAACACTCTCACGAACTACTTCGATGTTTTGTGTTGAACGACTTTGTTGAAGAACGGCCAGGGTGTTTAAGATTACTGAATTTTTGAATCAATCTCTTTATAGTTGATAAAGTTAAATCACTATTCCGACCATATTTTGTACGAAAATTGCGAACTATATTATTTTTAAAATATTGCTCAACAATGAAAACGCGTGTTCTTTCTTGTAGTACTCCATTTTTAATAACTCTGAACTGTCAGCTGTCATGCTTTTTTTGTTTTTTTTTTTTTTTTTCGTTGGCAACACTTCACCGCACAAATGGCGCAAAATTCAAATCTTGCGTGCATTTTGGGACACCATTTAGAACTTGAATTCTTAACTAATGTTAGATGATGTCCACCTTGTGGGCTGGTCTGTGACACTTGGTAAAACGCAAATCGTTCTGAAGCGAAATGTTCGTTTGCCCAAGCAACATTTGAGTATTAATTCTTAATAGGATTGTGCAATGATTTTAACGTTCTTAGGCACAAACAAGAACGCAGAAAGTGGTTTTGTCCCGTAGTAGGATAGATATTTACTGATGTAATATTTACACATGAATGTCCTGAAATGTTGACTCTATGCTTCATGCTTCAGCGAAGTACAGCGTCAACATCGTGTTCTGGCAGTAAGATCGAAAGGACGACATTCATATATCAAGCATGTACCGGGTTCGATTTTTTTAGTTCAAAACCAAGACCTGTTATATAAGGATAAACGAACATGGCTCAAAAAGAATTTTTTTTTTCCAAAAATAACAAACTAGCAAGCGGATTCTTGGGAATTTGTTGGAGAGGATAGTGGACATGCAACAAACAATGCAAATAAACAGTGAAAATTAAATAATACACTTTTTAAAATAGTTCTGGATGAACTTAAGTCTAGCAATTTTAAATAGCGCGAGATATATGCTCCTTCAACCCATAGTTTGATTGACGCAAAGTGCGAAACAGAAACTTTCTTTGCCTTAATGACCTCTCGCATGCCTATATTTTAATTAAAGCCAACAAGCATGGCCTTTTTAAATGATAACAAAGGGGGTTTCTCTCAAACATAACATCATGGATCTTCCTAATAGTCGTAAGCTTACCTAAACCAAGTAGTTGGCATCTAGCTTCATATTCCGGCGAAAAATTCCAGCGCATTTTGAAGAAAACAAAATTAGAAAAACGTATCTGAAAATATATTCCACCCTATCAATACGAGTATGCACTTGATAATAAGGACACTACACGATGTCGCAGTATTCAAAAAGGGATCGACCGAGAGCCATGAGTAGGGTTAACAAGGAGTGAGGATTAGAGAATTTGGTATTTCTTTTGATCAAACCAACCATGGAATTTGCTTTGGACGTTATGAAATCTTAATGATCACAAAAAGTCAATGCCTGATCAGAACAACACCGAGATGTTTAACCTAATTTATCAGAATACTCAAGAATCGATTGAGTATCGGTAAATAATTGTGTTGGAGGATCTGCTAAATGTTGTGACGTTACATTTCACTATGTTAAGATGAAGGCAATTAACTTCACACCAAAATGAAAGCACATCAATATCACATTGAAGCTTTATGCAATCGTTTATGCTTGAAATACTTCGAAATACTTTCAAGTCGTTTGCATACAGAAGGCATTGACTGTACCAAAGAACAGATGTTATGTCGTTGATAAATATATTAAAATAGAAAGTAGAGGCCCTATGTGACTGTCTTGAGGTATGCCTGAACAACAGTGGAATAGTATTAAATGAATGGCATCAAGTTACTTACTCTCGACATCCATGAGATAATTTCTATGAAGAAATCTACTGAGCAGGCTGAGCATACTCAACCATGGTTACTGAGTTCTTATACTCTCGACTGGTTGCCCAGCAAATTTAAGATTTTTATTGCTTTTGTAGCATTTATATTAATTCTTACAACTTAAAGTCATTTGGTGGATATCAACGCTAATTTCAACGCTTATTTACTAAAAAGAGATTCTCGTGCGCACCAAATGAAGGACTTCGTGTCCTCTTGTGGTCTTGTGGTCTTACTATATTCAATGACTCAGTTCCTACATGTTTTCGTCCGAATGCTCCGCCCAGTCTTCTCGATTTTATTATTGTATCTGATCCTTCATCGGTTCTGCATTACGATCAGCTATCTCTTGAAGGTCAATCTCCGAACATGATCTTCTGTTTTGCACGTATAATATTAGTTTTTCAAATAATATTGCCCCGACGTCATTTCATTTTAAGGACTTTCGTGCTATTGATTTAGATTCGCTACATGCTGCAGCATCCTTGATTCATTGGGAGCACTGTAGGCTTAAGTCTGATCCCAACGACAAACTGAAATGTTTTCAATTATTTTTGGCTTATTTATATGATACATATGTACCAATAAAAACTGTTTCCATTCGGAATACTGTATGTCCTTGGTTTATTTCGGCAGTACTTAGTGCGCTTAAAAGCAGGAACAAGCTATATAGTAAATGGAAAGAAAATAGGTCCCAGCTTAATTGGGCTGCACATAAAGTGGCACGCAATAAGGTGACATGCATTGTTCGTCAGTCTAAGCGGAATTACTACTCCTCTAAGTTGAGCACCTCCCTACCTCCAAAAATGCTATGGAAAAACCTTCGCGATATTGGTATCGGCAATAATGGCAGTAGAAATTGTTCCTTAGATCCTGATGAACTCAACAATTACTTTCTGGCTAATAATGCAAAGTCCAGCCGTCTGGAGTTTGATTTGAGCTCTGATACTAATGCGCAATATCAAGCTGAATTCGAAGCGGTCTCGGAGGACGAAGTTCTAAGTATTCTTGCATCAATTAAGTCGAATGCTACGGGTGATGATGGAGTGCCTTTACGTTTTGTGAAATAGTTTTGCCACATATCTTAAGTCATCTTACTCATATAATTAACTTCTGTATTATGACATCAATTTTTCCACAAGCTTGGAAGTATGCAAGAGTGATACCAGTTGCAAAAAAGTCGAATGCTGCCATTGCCAGCGACTACAGGCCCATCAGCATTTTGCCGTGTCTGTCAAAAGTTTTTGAAAGGGTACTGGCAAAGCAAATACAAAATCATCTCTCCGTTAATTCCCTATTAAGTCCGTTTCAATCGGGTTTTAGAACAAGACATAGCTGCTCATCTGCAATGGTCAATATCTTGGATGATGTACGCCTAGAATTTAATAAGGGTTTCGTAACTTTGATATGCCAGTTAGACTTTTCTAAGGCTTTCGATAAAGTCAATCATAGTATCCTCTGCTGGAAACTTAAACACTTTTTTGGTTTTGGTGAAAGAGCTGTAAGTCTATTGAAAAGTTTCTTGTCAAACAGGTAGCAAAGAGTAGTTATCGAAGAAAAATGCTCCACACTAAAACCCCTTACTCAAGGTGTACCCCAGGGTTCTATCCTTGGACCAATTTTGTTGTGCATTTTTATTAACGACCTGCCCTTGGTATGCAAATATGTCTCAGTATATTTATACGCTGATGATGTTCAACTCTGTCTATCCCAACACTTGAATAGAATAGATGAAGTAGTTTCACATATCAATGAGGATTTGGCTGCCATCAATTACTGGTCTGAAAAAAATGGTTTGTTTTTTAACACAGCAAAATCCCAGGTTATACCTATCTCAAAAAGGCTCTTCGATTTGAGTTTCGTCCCTGACGTACGGCTATCCAACAACAAGCTGCAGCTGGTAGAATCAGTCACCACCCTTGGCTTTATAATTACCTGCAACTTGTCTTGTTACAACCACGTCAACCTTGTAATAGGCCATATCTACGGGTGTCTGCGAAAACCTTGGCTCACTGCCAGCTTTACTCCGATTGAAACTCGTCGAAAACTTGTTCGTACACTAATCATCCCAATAATAACGTACGCTGAGGTCGTATACTGTAGCCTTGACTCGCTATCACAACATAAGCTTCAGGTTGCTTTTAATGATGCAGTGCGATATGTTCATCGTCTTCGAAGGTATGATAGAATCTCAGTTCTCTCTAGGAACCTGCTAGGTTGTACATTACAGCAGTATTTAAATGCCAGAGCTTGTATATTCCTTCACAAAATTCGCTCTTCGTTAAGAGTCCTTTTATATGGAGCTGTCAGTCAAGCTCACAGAAAGTCTACCGACATAAGTGGGCCTTGGTGAGGACACATTCGGACTACAATAGATTCTTTATATCTACTCTCGCAACCATTTACTCCTTTAAGTGGAGCCACTGATTAGTTCATATCGTTTAGATCGTTATATACGCCTAGAGTAGCCGACGTTACTATTTCCACTTTAAAACGACCAACAGGTGTACCGTCAAGTGTTAAGGCTTTGTTACCTTTGAGTGATTTGATCACGAACATGTTTTCTTTTTCACTGGAAGTTACGGTGCGAATTCGATCAGTGTCATATGATTGATTTAAAATCATAGTATTCCTTCCATCGTTAGGCTAGTCTATGTCCGAAGCAAGCAAAGAACCATCTCTAAGCCTTTTTATAAAGGGATCTGCTTTCACACCTATACACTGCTTCTTCTGCATCTATAGCTGCAGAGGTAAAAACACCTTTTACAGCTGTCGAATGCTCTTAGAAGGTTGCTGTTCACTTTTGCGTCCCTTAAAAGGTGACGTGCTGAAGGATCCCTTACTCTGAGCGTTAAGCTAGCGTAATATAGTGACCAAATTTTTTTTTTTTTTTTTTTTTGGTTGCGCCTGGAGGTGCAGGAATCTTCAAAAGATACCAATGGCCCGTAGCATTGGTTATGCCCGATTCATATATCTGACCTGATTATTCATAAGTATCGGCCAGTATATGCCTACGGGCTAAACCTCACCCCCCAGAGAGGCACTATGAGAACCGGCCGCTCGTGCTCATAGTAGTAGGAAATTCGTTCCTCTCATTTTTTCGTTTTGTGGTGACTACGACTAAGTTGCCTTAACAAGTAGTTTACGCTTCTGTAGTGTTAATCGCGTTAGGTAGGTAGCTTTCCTGCGAAGGCACCTACTAATACCGTCATTACATGCGGTTTTCCCTTACTGCGCCAGATCGTACGGTCTTGTTCTTTGTAGTCGGCGCTCGAGGTTTGTCACGTCCAGAGTACGGATTATTTCATTATTGCAATGATCATGAAGGCGAGTACGAAGTTTGTGAGCAAAGTTTGTTACTTCATCCCTCACGGTAGCAATTCCTAGATCTCTGTGAATATCACTATTCCTTATATACCATGGAGCATTCACAATTGCTCTTAGTGTTTTGTTTTGGAATGTTTGCAGAACAGTCATATTGCTTGGCTTGGTACAACCCCAAAGTTGTATACCGTATGTCCAAGATGGTTTTAGCACTTGCTTGTACAGAAGCAGTTTGTTGTATACGCTTAACTTCGAGTATCTCCCGAGTAGCCAGTACATTTCTCTAAGTCTGATTTCGAGCTTGTCGCGCTTCTTTTTAACATGTGGCTTCCACTTAAGTTTTGCGTCTAGTGTCATTCCTAGATATTTTGCCTCGTTTGCGTACGGTATTTGTACCGAGTTAATGGAAATAGGTAAATTGTTTATCTTTTTGTACGTAAAATTGACATGCGTTGACTTGGTCTCGTTAAGGACGATTCTCCAGGTCTTTGTCCACTCGCATACTTTGTTTAAAGCTCGTTGGAGTTTTCCAGTTGATGATTCGACTGACTCATCTGTATCATCTGCGAACGTTGCTACGACAGTCCCTTCATCTAGTTGTATATCTCTTGTGTAGAGGAGGAACAGGATTGGGGCGAGAACGCTTCCTTGCGGAACACCGGTATGGATTTCTTTGAATTTCGAATATTCTACCCCATGTTTAACACGAAAGAGTCTGTTATTAAGGTAAGATTCCAATATTCTGTAGAATTTATCTGGTAAGATTACCCTTAGCTTATATCTCAGGCCTTCGTGCCATACCTTGTCTAACGCTTGCGATACGTCGAGAAAAGCGGTACAGCATATATTTTTCCCTTCTAGAGCTTTTTCAATTTCATTTGTAATTCGATACACCTGATCGATTGTGGAATGTTTAACCCGAAACCCGAATTGAGATGGTCCGGGATCAATCGCCTTTCTTCAATTATTGGGTGCAATCTTTTTAGCAGAAGTTTCTCAAAGACTTTAGATATTATCGGCAGAAGCGAAATGGGTCTATATGATTTCTTGTCGTTTGCACATTTCCCCGGTTTCGGAACCATTATTACTCCGGCGACTTTCCATTGCCTTGAAACATATAGAAGTCTCAATGAAGCATTTATAATGTAGAGTAACTTAACTAACGCTCATATCCTGGAGCCTTGTTATTTTTCAGTTTTCTTATTGTCATACGAAGTTCAGACAGGGATACAGTTTTTAATTTAAAGTTGTCGGGTGCCGTATTTGCATTCGGATCTTCGATCAATGGTTGTCCATCGAATGGCTTGAACGATTCCTCTAAATGTTCGGCAAATAATTCCGCTTTCTCTTTGTCTCCTTTTGCCCATTCGCCGTTAGCGTTTCTTATTGGTGGCGAGTGCATTACAGGTTTCCTTATGGACTTCAAGGCTTTCTATAGAGAGTAGTTTGAACACTTATCAGCGGTCAAGCTCTCGAGGTAAGTAGAAGTCTCGTGACCACATACCATTCCTATTTCGACTTCTCACCTTTACCGTATGTCCGAGAGAGAATTTCTAAAACGTCGACTGATCATCAAATAATTAATTTTGTTGGACGTCCAGTGCGTAAAAGTTGACACCTGACTTTGTGGCGGGTTTTATGCTCAAACAGAAATTCAAAAATATTTCACCCCTATCAATACGGTCAACGAGTAAGTATACTTCTGTGGGGTTTATCGTGTATTACGCTCTTGAAATGGGTACTCTTTTTTTCCTTCGCTTAGCCCAAGCTATGCATATCATAATATGAACTCTCGCTCAAGTTGAAAGAACCGCCAGCATTATGGGGACCGTCTTGTCAAGAGTCAAGGAGAATTTACACATTCCAGAATACCATCAATCCGGATACGTGTCATCACTTCTTATCCAAAGGGTTGTATCGAGTTCGAAAGCATACCTATTGCTCTTTTGTTTAAGACTATGCCTACTCTTGGTTGTTGGGCTACTTACATAAACATCGACTTTAAATAGGAAGCATCTAAAATTACACAAAACTGTCAAAATCATGTATGGACCTCCATGGCTAATTACCCCATCCACAGACCTCTCAAACTGAGGCAACATTCAGTTATTGGAAGGATTAGTCAGATATTGAATCTATTTCTTTTTTATGGAGCAATTACCCTGTTAATTGCCCTTGAAATCATCAGCTCTGTACCATCTGTACCTGCGTGCCGTTAGTGAGAAATATTCCATACAAAGGATTAAGTTTATCTATTTTAAAAGCGTAAACAAAAATCCTATTCTTCATCGCAGATGTGCGCCCTTGGGATGAATCAAAGCACAATCCTTAGTTCGGTCAAATGGTAATAAATTAAAAATCGTAGCACACACTATTTATCTATCTGCTGCATTTTGAATAAACAAAATCCACCTCAGCCCACTTCAGTTTTCTTTATTAATAGTCCACCGTTCTATTCGAATCCCTATGCCAGTCGAAGATAAAGAAGCTCTCCATGTTCAACAACCCCACTCTACCCATCTGGATTACCAATGCGGCCCGGCATATAATTCTAGATACAATTTCCATTTCGTGTTCATGTCTGATCACCCGTCGAATAGTGAGTGGCCCCCATAGATACATACGTAGTATCTTTCTGCTGCTGCTGCTGCTGCATCCTCCTGTGCACATCATTCATAAAGTTAAGATACAAAAAAAAAAAAAAGATTTATTTTTTTTTTTATAGATTTTTATGGGATGTATGCATCGACGACGGTGAGTTCGTTTCCATTTACTAGATACACAAACAGAAAAAGGAGATTTCCTTCAATCAATCGTAATCTCAGAGGCTTAATTCAACTGACGGCTGCTTTAGATGGTTCGTTGGGGTGGAAGGGGAGCATATTCTTCCTGCATCCGCAGGCTAAGTGCACTACTTAATATCAGAGCGTAGTGCTGCTGCGCATCCATTGGATATTATGACAGGAGTTGAGACAACCTTGGGGCAAGTGTGTTCGCGTAGGAACATATATTTATCATCTTTTTCTCCTCCTCCATGTGGTTGGTGTTGATCTAGCTCTAGCTGCTTTCTTGAGCTCTGGAAATATATCGAAATGTGGAAGTAATTTGAAATCCATTCTGACGCTAATCCGAAGATGCAACTGTTTTGTAATTTTTCTCTGCAGTCAATTGCATGTTTGAAGTCTTAAATGGTTAATTATGTTTTTTTTTTGTTGTTCTTTCGACGATGCGGCACGGTTCGAGACAGTGAGTGAGTAGTTGAGTTGATGGATCTATATGAATGGTGTGATGTGAAACTAGAAGGGATTAGAGGCGATGTTTCCATGTTCATTGTCGCATTAAGGCAGATAAATCGAAGCCATAGAGAGAGAAAGCAGATTAATGGACTTAGTTTTGATGGTTATGGTGTTTGTTAACAAATGATGATAAAAATAGAAAATTTATTAGCCCGGTAGTGAGTGGAGTGCGACAGATGTAAGGGCATATGATGTGTCACCTACAGAGTGGACGGAACTGATTGAATCTATCTTCCTAGCTACTTGTGGGGGATTCCTTGAAAGTGGATTTGCTATTTAGTAAAATTCTTAAGCTTATCAATCGGACAATCTGTGGATTATTCTACTGACAACCATTATTGACAGCTCTACTAACTTAGAGTAGGTGTAATTCTGCACGACAAAGGTGTTGCAATTCTTGATTCTCTTGGCGCCTCGAGGAGGGAGTTACTCGAGGAAGGAATTACTACAATAGTGAAGAACCAACATTTCTGAAGCGCTCCACTTCAAAAACACTCTAAAAATCGTTTGCATCACCGCTTTGCCTCTCCAGCCTTCACTATATTTAGTGAAGAAAGAAGATAATAGCAGAGCGGCTGCACAGCGCATAGGTTCGCGTTAAGCTGGACTTGAGTAATCTTCCTGAATCTGGATGAATTTTGAAGAATTAGGTTAGGTGGAACTGGCTTCAAAAGAAGACTCCTCCTGGCGAATATTGACGTCAGAAGCATTCTCCGCTTCATAAGAAGCTTCGGCTGGTTCAACTAGCCCTTAAATAGTCAGAATAGCAATAGATCCCGTGGTATCACAATGGATTTCCTTTGGTCTAATTGTATCTGTACACAGGTAAAGACAGCCACCCTAACCTAACCTACCCTATGAACCAGTGATGAGAAGTCTGATGATTGCAGAGTACATCCACACAGTGACGTACGGTTGCAGTCCCCTTATTTTCTGAAGGTTTTTCAACGTTTTGTCTCTAAGAGAACTTGGAGTCTAAAATAGTTTCGATGTATTTCGCCACTGTCGAGAGTCTTATTGTGGTTCCCTCAAACTGTGGTAGCGGAAAGTTTGGAATTTTGTTCTTTCTGGAGACTTTGAGGGGTTTATTCTCAGACCATTATGGTTCGCTCATTCCGATAACTATTTCAGAGTTTACTCCGTTTGTTCACGGATAGTTGGCATGAATTTATCTGAAATCAGAATGACTTTGTCGTCCGCATAGGCTACAGTTCTTATTCCTTTTTCTGTAAAGTCTTTGAGGATCTTACCCTGAGGTGCTCCTCCAGTGGTTGGTTATCTCCCTCATATAACCAGTTCCGTTGACCGAATTGATAATTCTGAAGTTAAGGATGTCATCTATCCACTTTGTAACGTAGTTGGATACTTATAGTTCTTCCAGAACTCTTTTTATAACACCTGTTTTCACTTTATTGAAGGCTCCTTCTCCAATAAGTGGTCTATCACTCGAACAACCTCACGTAGTGCGCTATCTACTTGGCGTTGATCATTCGTCGAATATGCAGGTCCAGGTGTCTTTCAAAGAAACGACGAAAGACCCTATAACGTTTTGCGGTTGAGTGACTTGATTTCCCTGCTCTAGGAATGAAAAGCACTCTAACCTCTTTCCATTGTGTTGGTGTGTAACTTTTTTAGTAGGCAGAGACTGTCCGATCTAGTAGATTTGTAGGATTGAAAGGATACTATGGCCCACGTCACTTTGTCCTCTCTAGTTGTCTCTGATACCGCATTCAATGCCTTATGATCCATCAGGATTGCCTCCACTTGGGGAGTATTTCCAATCCCTGAACACTTAGACTCAATTTTCTATTCATTGTACTACCAGGCAGAACTCCTTTTGGTGTATTTGTTGGAGAAACTTTATTCGTTTCTCTTTTACGCTCGGGTGGCTGTAGTTGCTGTTCCCCGTCCGAGCTTGAACATGATCCAAGAATTTCTGACTGAATTCTGTTTATGAACGTTGGGATCTTTATCCAGAGATTCACAGAAGGTTTACTATGAGCAGCTTTTTGCCTTTCCAGTCCTCCTCTTTTCTTCTAGTTCCTCTTCTCTGTAGTTCACCAAACGTCGCTGGTTTTCTTTCGAGGTCGACTGATAGTCATAAAAATCGCATTCAAGTTAACACAACCATTTTGTTCTGTTTTTACTTTAAATACAATGCTGTGTGAGATCCTTATGAGTTAGCCCACATATTTCGTAACAGGCTGACAGAGCGGTGTCGGGAACAAAGTTGAAGCATAGTTACTGCACAAACTTCTTCCAAGAGAAACTTTACTTTTTCACCGTTGAGCATCCCTGCTGCTATCTAACAACAAGTTTCACCGAAGACGTAACCCTCAGCAGCCGTTTATCTTTGCATTGCTACCTGTTATAGCTGATTTCCATAAACATTTTTCACATCTTGTGTGGCATTCTTGTTAATCGCTGCAGTCGTCTATCAATTTCACAGCAATTATATTCAAATTACCTTGCGATAATTTAAACGATCGACTTAATTTCTCCAGAGGGGCCTTCAAACAAAGCAAACCGATACCAGTTCACTATTATGAGTGACCCCCTCCCCCGTCCAGGGAAACACCTTTGAAACGCACAATATCACGTTAAGCAGTCAATTTCATTAACGTTTTCATTTTCCATATCAAAAGGCATTCCATCTAACATGAATGGAAGTTGGAAGCAAATTTCAACTACAAGAGACGGGGGGAAAAAATCTTGTAATCTCGCATTTATCACAGATTACCGCCAGACGAATCGACCAAAAGGCAAAAATATCACTTTACACCGGCAGCGGTGGTGGAGCTGCTGTTTTATCCGAACTCTTTTGTATGTATCTACTCTACTGGCAGCTCCCATTGGACGCATAATCATTAGATACCTGTCCACTTTATTGGTAATCTTAGAAATTAGTGCGACGATAAAAGTTAATCGCACTCCAAACTCAAGTGGCCGGACAGGAGGAGTCGCTTCGACTGGAAATTTTAATCCATTTTCCGATTTGCATATTCGATTCGTTTAATTAGTTGCGCCCCGAAAACTGGAAATCTTTGTTCGTTTTTACCCAAAATCTGTGTCAAAAGGTGAGACTAATAAATTTTCCAGATTTGTTTCGTGATTAAATGCCAGTGGTTTTGGGATTGGGTTGGTGGTTGTGCGTGAGATACAAAGTGAGATACGCGTACACTGCGGTCAAACGATTTAGTTCATTGACCAAACGATGGGGATGCCAGCCAGAGGAGAAGGTGCTAAGGATTAATGTTGGACAGTGTTCGTCTTTATCAGTAGATTACTGGTGGGGGATTTTTAAATGGACTTGTTGTGTTGACGTTATCATTTTAAGGGTTATCAATTGAAGAAGGTACGAGTATTAACAGGGCAGAACGCATGCACACCGATTGCAGCTGCTGGAGGTTGAACTGTTAAAGGATGGTGCGTACGGGTTTGTGGGGTACAGTACTTAATATTCTACATGCCGGCGAATAAAAACCTGTTGTTATAACATGGTGCTGGATCGGCCGAAAGGCTTTGAATTCTTTCTTTTTTTTGTCTGCGATCCGCAGCAAGAAATATAGCTGCATGCATACTCGAAAGCCGAGAACAACTTAATCGAATAAACCTATTTCGTCGGTCCAAATATACTCGTAGGTCCATTTTTCAGATTTGTTAACTTTCCAAGTACCCAAGAATGTGAAAAGTCTAGGGTCTTCCAATAGGGACTTGCGAACGTTGACAGTTGATAGCGGTCATATTGTTGAAGCTACATCTGTCAAATTGACTGTCATTTATTCAGTCTGTTTTGCCAAATCACAATGGGTGGTTATACGAGTAGTGTTCAACAACACGTGCAAATAATAAAATTATTTTATCAAAATGGGTGTTCTGTTCGGGCAACTTTCCGGGCGCTTCGCTCATTTTAGCGTCGCCATACGAGTAATCGTCCTTCCGAGAGGACTATTTGCAATGTGGTAGATGAATTTTAGTCCACTGGTTCAGTAAACGATCAACCAACATCCGTACGTCAACGAAACGCAAGATCTGCCGAAAACATCGCCGCTGTCCATGAGAGTGTGCAGGAGAATAAAAGGCAGTCGATTTCGCATCGCTCACAAGAACTCGGCTTTCGCAGACTACAACTTGGCGAATTTTGCGTCATGATTTGGGCCTGCACCGGTACAAAATTCAACTGACCCAGGAGCTGAAGGCAAACGACCATAGACAACGACTTGTGTTCGCTGAATGGGCTCTGGAGCAGTTGGAAACTGACCCTAATTTTCATCGAAAAATCATCTTCAGCGATGAGGCCCATTTCTGGATGAATGGGTACACGTCAACAAACAGAATTGTCGAATTTTGGACGATCGTCCAATGCATCCCGAAAAGTCACTGTTTGGTGTGGATTTGGGCTGGCGGGGTCATCGGTCCATATTTCTTTGAGAACAACGTTGGCCAGACCATCACCGTCAACGGCGAGCGCTATAGGTCGATGATTACCAACTTCTTTTGGCCTAAATTGGATCATATGGACACCAACGACATGTGGTTTCAACAGGACGGCGCTACGTGACACACAGCTTACACCACATTGGAAATTCTGCACGAGCGATTCGAGGGCATGGTCATCTCATATGTAGGTGATGTGAACTGGCTACCGAGATCGTGCGATTTGACCCCGTTAGACTTTTTCTTGTGGGGTTGTCTGAAGTCGCAGGACAATGCAAATAAGCCACAAACAAAATAAGCGGCCCTCAAAGCCAACATAACCCATGCCATCGGTCAAATTCAGCCTGATTTATGCGCCAGAGTCATGTAAAATTGTACATTTCGGATGCGCGCCACCCATAGAAGCCGCGGCGGACATTTGAATGTTGTTATACTCCGTACATAATGGCATCGATAGGCCTTTCAAGCGAATAAAAAATGTCGATGATATCTCACACACACTTTGTTTCATTTAAATTTAAAGATGGAAAACGCTTAATGACAGACCCATTACAAAATAGACCTGCCTTGCAGAATGGAAGAGTCTCTGAGGCTTCGAGGCTCAGAAAAATCCTTCCACCAACACCTCGATACCCAGCTTTTTGAAAATATCCAAAGCGGTTTAATTTTACTTCACTACGAATACTAGAAAATAGAGTACTCGTATCTGTGAATGAAAAATAGAATGAAGTGAAAAATACGCAATCGGCTCTATAGTTGTATGTAGTATGTACATGCCGGTCACAACTGTGTGCAACTTCAGCTCAAACGAATAATATATTTTGCAGAGTTGGGCAAATTGTACCCTCCCCATGGGTTAGCGCCTTGCCGCGACACGAGGGTCTGAGAAGTCCAAAAGGTATTTGAGCGGCGTAAGCAACTGGAGTCTGATTACGAAGATACCCCTAGTGATTACACTTACTCAGATGTCTTCTGCACGAAACCAAGAACAATCCCACCTTTCAGTCAAGGTGTGGGCAGTAAACACCTAAAGAAATCCCTCTTTTAAAGCCAGAGTGTTGAGGTACCCGTGTTCGACTACATAACTACTGGAACTCCGGTGCCAATATCGGCTCTGCTGGAGCTGACCTACTTTCTGAATTACTCGTGGGACCGCATGAGCAAACAAAACCAAAAACACAATAACTAAAACAAACTACAAAAGCCTATTCTCGTGAGGTAAGATGGAAGCACAAATAGAGTGCTAGGAGATACGAACGCAGACACACCCTCAGTGTGTCTCAGGTCCTCAAAAAGCTAGAATCCACCAAGACGGATACGGGCAGTAGAGCACAGCAAGTCATATTTAAGTCGCTCCCTAAAAAGATCGATCAGGAATGGATCAGAAAAGCTCCTACAAGGGATGAAAAAGTGAGATCAGTAGAGAAAAGCTGGTGAAATCAAAACAAATCGCTTAACGGGTCGACCGAGAATAGACCAGTAGAGTCCCTACAGAAATGCAATGCAAAGAGACTAAGATCGGAAGATCTTCTTCAAAGAGAAGACAAAAGATCACTCTTTTCGAGATGACCAAATTTAAAAATGTTTTCCTGGCACGTGGTACCTTACTTTCATAAAAATTCACTTCCAACTGAAAAATGAAACAACAAAAATAAACGGAACAAAACGAAACGAAGTTAAGCAAAGTGGGTTCATCCCTTCGAACCTTAAAATTTTGCCTATTCATCTGTTGGACTTTCTATTGATAAAAATAATTCATCTCTTCATGGCAATATGTAGATTTAAGCTACGTACAATCGTCGAACAATTTCATCAGACCTCGAATATCATCACCATTCCTTGACTGGAAGATTGTCTGGATTTAATTCGGATCTCCAAAATGTGGTATCATTTATACGCAAAATGGATAAAAACTTTCATATCTGTACTAGAGATCTTAAGACGTTTGGTGGACTGCCATGAACAAAGCAACGTTCTGCGGGTAGTACACAAACCAGCTTGCTTGTCGCCTGAACTGTTTTCCATAAGCCAGTCTTATCAAACAGGATCTGACCTTTTGATCCCTGCCAATGTATTCCTCCTCCACAATGGCCATTTTCCAGTTGATTCGAGAAGTTGATGGATCGGAAACTAATACCACATCAACTGCTTTCAGCTGAACAGAAGGAGCCTGTAGACGAAATTGAAAGGAACGCAGAAGATGAAAGTATTCGGGAATGCCACCTCCTTTTAAGTTCAGTTGAGAACTTCATACGCTATTTCCAGGTATATTGGAGCAAGTCTGCCTCTGACTGTCTTGGCGATGACTCCAAAATCAATGCTCAAAGCTCAATCAAAAAAATTCGAAGGTGTTAAAGGAGAATGGATCAGAACTGGTTATTAATGGACGACTGTTCACGACTCCTTCGACTACTAGAATAGTCCTCAATTGTTTGTAAATCAGCTTCGCCTTTCCAATTGTCACCTTCATGAGAATCTTCATGATATGGATCATCCTCTCCAAAAAGCCACCCCACCATAGTTCCAATATGACACGCTACTGGATTTTTCATTGCGACTGGAACCCTTGAACCAGTTCTTCATCCCAAAAGCTATCTGGACTTCTTAACTCCATTGTAGCTCTCCGAATGATGGTACACTTCTTTTTCCGATTAATCACGTCAAAGTTATTAAGAAATGTTCCGTGGAGAGACTGAACACCAGCTTCAAATGTACGCAGTACAAGAAAAAATACGAATAGCATCGTTGTAACAATAAAGAGGGCCAGCAGAATTTACGCCTACGTTGTCGGATGGCCGTGACAGAACTCTCCTTTCTATAAGCAGTGGTGTAAAAGGTTGGGAGGCATGAGGACTCCAGAGCTTCCTATAAATTAAATACCCCTTAATACGACGTTTGATGATTTGACGTCCTCGGATGATTCACAGGCGTTTACGGAGTTCTGTGGGGACAATGTTGACACCTGCATGGTGCGAATCTGCAGGAAGTATGACTATTGAAGGCGACCACTCAACTTTAGAATTCCTTCGCTGTCTAGGAATGGTGTTAACCCTTGTATTTGTGATGCCTTTATCCCTTTACCTTAAATTCTGTCTTTGTACTTACCTGAACCAAAAGTTTTCTGCTAACTATATCTCTGCAGCTGACAAAGGTACCAATGTGTTGTGTATATCTTGGGACCGCTTTGTCCTTGGTGTATCGAACAAAACATTGAACGAACGCTATTACCCTAAGCAAGTGCTTCAAAGTGCTGTAGTCCATGTAAGGTAGCTAGTGGACTTTTTTCAGTAGTTGGTGGCGGTGTATCGGTTAGAAGAGCAGTACTGACAAACGTTGACTCGCCTTGAAGATTAGTTTACCAGAAGGCATCGCTGGTCTGAAGCTGGTGTGCCCCATGGGCCCAAAGAGTAGACTTCCGAAGAATCTCACCAGAAACCCCTCTAGTAAGAAGATCTGCCAGATTTTCTTACCTTTAACAGTGCCTCCATTGTAACATCTGCGTATATCGTCTAATTTCTCAACCCTATTTTGGACGTAGGGCTTCCATTTCTGCAAATCACCTTGGCGTTATCTTGGAATCCGTCCAAAGAAAGTACTTCACATCAGCTAGCTTGATTGACTTCTTTCTGTAGGAAGCAATGAGAGCCGCTGTCAACTCCAGTTTATGCAATGTCAACTCGCTTTCTCACTCAATCTCCTTTTAGAGGCGAAATCCAATTATTTGCACACAAGAACTTGACTTCGACTTGGCCATTTGACTCAGCGCTTCTCAAGAATGCAACAGTGCCGTAGGCCTTAATACTAGCTTCCGCAAAAACGTAAATCTGGATTAGTGCTTCCTTTGAGGGAACATGATAAAGCTGTTCTTGGAAACGTCGTGTGCTTCATCTCCAGAATGCAATTTTCACACTCGATTAACAAGTACCTGGTAAGTATTTGCTCCCAAAATAGTTTCTTCTTCCACAAGATCTGAAAGAGAATCTTTAATTTAACAATGGTAGGACCAAGAATACGAGTACCTAAAGGGTCAAAAATCCTGCCAACGGCTTGCAAAATATTGCGTTTGGTTCCTCTTGTCACAAACTAAGCATAGCTTCCATGAAGTCCGTAGGTACAGCTTTTCCCTTCAGATAAGAATGAGAAGGAGAATTGAGCTCACATAGGGAACAGGATAACCGACGATGGGATCGGAATTTGTATCACTTTCGATTTCTAGATCACTGTAGTCTTAGTGTATCCAAGGAAGAGAAAATTCCGATCAAGAGGCCTAGTCTTGACTGAAATGGAATGCAATATTTCTCCAGGATATTAGCATCTTTACAGATAGCGCGAAGTTTGAATTGTAGGACTGAATATACTTCTGATTGTGCCAATATTCACTATTCAGCTAGTCCTTCTTTTGGGAACAGTTTTACTCTCGGATATTTGTCAGAAGATCTCAAGAAATCTTGATGCTTCTAGGACTCAAACCTAAATCTACTGCTCAGTAGTCCGCGTACTTCACCACAGAGTTGCGGCGCCAATGTTCTAAATCAAAACTTTAAACAATTTGTGTACGTTACCTTGACGCCCAGCAATACGAATAACTAATTTGATTCCATGATCTAGAAAAATGTAATAATTTTCATTCAGCGAGAACTACTGTATTGTTTGCGGGCATGTGCGTGCAGTACGTGGAGACTTGTATAATCTTTTCGTTTTCTTTGGTTCTATTTTTTGGCCAAAATGGAGATTTTTTTATTCATTTTCTGGTAAAGATGCGCATCCCATACCTGCTTATACTATCGAAAGTCTTTTTTGAAATCGGTAGTAAACAGAAAGTATGTAAGTGGGATAACCTAAGTCACCTTATCTCATCTACCACCCAAACACTGCTTCCTCGACCTTGCAACAGATGACAATTGTAATTCGAGATCTAGATACATATACCGACACAGCTGACTGTTTAAGGCATTTTCATTTGCAAAGAAAACATTTTTGACAGCCCAAACTAGTCGGCTCGTATTTCCGTATCCATCAGTTCAGTGCGTGCAACAAATGCTGTGAAACTGGGTAATATTATTCAACTCACTTCCTGGGGGTTGGTGCTGATAAAAATGCACATATGGGCAATTATTTCGCGCTCTACTCACACAACAGTTCACATTAACAATCCCATTGATTATTATGTTCAAAAACTTCTGTATGTATAGCATGTGCTTTTTATAACCGCCATTACGTGTTCCCATTTGAGGGTTGTGCATTAGTTTCGAAATCGAAATTTCCATCCCTTTGCATAGTCAAGGGGCGGGAGACTTCAATGTCATCACAAGACATTTCCTCATTTCTCTCACCAGGAAAGGTACACAAAAGTGCACGCAAATGTAAGGAAACATGGAAAAAAAAAATGAAAGAAAAAATGAATTATCACGAAGTGGAAGGAAAATTATGATTACATCTTCCCTTCGTTCTAATGGGCACGAACAGTAAGCAAACCCCCTACTACGGTAGAGAATGATTGCTTCTCTCGCGTGTTGTCAATTTGTCGGCCATTCATTGAGGAGGGGTGTGTCCGCCCCGGTGAGTATACACGATGTGTAATTTTAACAAAATTGCATTTGAATGGCAAAAAAAATTACTCTCGCTTCAACCGCCCCCCATGGGAGAGGGTCCTTTTTAGTGTAACAGCTTCGCTCTAAATTAATTGAATTACATTTTGACCACTCCACGTCAGCAAGGAGACTTCTTTTTTTTTTTTTTTTTAAAGTAATAAATGTCAAAAGGAAGAACGAGAAATTGAACCGTCATATAAGAAACACCTCGGTGTGATACCGCGCTTTTATTTGAATTGAGCATAATTGCGGACAGCTTGGTGGGGGTGGGTAAGGGGTGGCAATGGGCATCCAAAAATAAACCAAAATATACTGGTTGACTTTTTGACAGCTTGTCAAGGTGGCTGCCGGAGGAAGGAAGGAAGGCAACCTGCCATAATTTTGTTTTTGTGTGATTTATGCGGTCACGAAGAGTGTATCAAATGTATCCATAGAATAACCAACCGATACCGTCAATGAAAGAAATTATCCTGAGGGTTGGTTGAGGTTTTTTTTTTTTTTTTTGGGATAATTGCTTTAATTTTCCTTTAATTGTGGTTTCTATTGCAGATGTTGTTTGGTTTTTGTTTCTTTTTTTTTTTCAGGTTTGACATGCAGCTATGGTTTATAGTGAAATATATTTCGCTGTAAGGTTTGTCGATTTTAATTGCGATATAGCATGATAGGGTAGTTTCGGCGAGGTTTCTAGGAAATATGAAAAGCATGGTGTAATGAAGTTAAGGAAGTGTCCTCCTGTCCAATAATTGAAATACATAAATCCCCGGGGGTCAGGTGGTTGTACAAACAATAGAAACGTAATTATAATTTACAGGGACATTTTGAAATCAGACACTCTTCAATGATATGCAGTCCTATGAATGCGATACTTAGATTTAAACTCAAAACATTTTCGACTGCTTTATTTATAATCCGGTTCGCGGCAAATGGCTTTAGTTTTGACCACGATTGAATATTATGGGATTGCGCTTCCGTCAATACAGTTGACCTACATATTGTTCTTGGCCTTCCAACTCTCCTTGCTTTCTCAATTATTCGAAGCTCTTTTTGCACATTCGTTACGAGTGCGCAAATTTCTAATCCAGTTGTCCTCCGATCGCAAGAAGCGGTGGACTCGGCAAGATATTTCTCCATTCTGCGAAGCGATTGCAATGGAACACTGCGTGTTCTGTGTCTTCCTCTTGATCTTGACGATCTGGACAGAAAGGTGAGTTATAGTGCCCAAATCTATGTAAATACTTTCGATAGCAACCGTGACCCGATAGGAACTGTGTAAGGTGGTAGTTGTATCGGGTGTTATCCATGCCTCTATGGCGGGGATCAGCTTGCCTTTTGTACTGTTTTCCCACCTAGCTTTCCACATAGCTATTGATATTGCCTTCTCTTCCTCTTTTATTTTCTTGACGATTCCTGCTTCTTGATTGCTCGAGATTCTCCTTTCGTAGATCCTTACCATCTCATTTGCAAGGATGTCGATAGGGATCATTCCAGCTATGACCCAGGGTGCTTCGTCTGATATTGTTCGGAAACCGCTGATTGTTCTTATCGCGCAGAGCCTATATGTTGCCGACAATTTCCTCCGTGTCTCCATCGTCGCTAACGCCACCGCCCAAACCGTGGCAGCATACAGAAGAACCGAGCTGACAACTCTGGATAGTAAAATCCGTCTAGTGTACCCAGGTCCTCCGATGTTCTGTACTATTCGAGAGAGGGCCGCCTGCAGTAGGGACGTTTTCTTGGGCTTTAAACTTCAATCTATCATCAAGCATTACTCTGCTTATTTTGATCTTATAGTCTGGCTGCCGACTCGAATATTAGCATATTCAACAGTCTGGTCTGCTAATTCTAGCCCGGCGGATACTAGCCAGTCTTTGATTTTTGCGATTGCTCCGTTTATGGCTGACTCTATTTCGCGGATGTGTTTAGCCACGGTAAATACGACGATGTCATCAGCGAACCCGATTATCCTAACTCATTGTGTCAGTGTTAGACGCAGGACTTAATATTCCATAGAAGAGGGCCTAGTGCCAATCCTTATGGGCCTCCCACAGTGACCTTGTAGTACTTTACCCCCTCAACAGTTTGGTACCTCAACTTCCTGTTTGTGAATTAATTTGTGATTATCCTCAACAGGTAGTATGGAGTATCCATTCTAGCCAGCGATTTCCTTATAAACGACCAATCTGCTGAGTTAAAGGCATTTTTAATGTCCAGAGTAGTAGTGACGCACAGTATTTAGGATCGCTTCAGCTGCTGTGTCGACTACCGCCTTTATGGCATCAACGGTAGAACGCGATTTTCTGAATCCGAACTGCTGATCTGAGAGTGCTCCTTTCTCCTCTGCTACCAGGAGCAGTCTCTTTCTGAATCCGAACTGCTGATCTGAGAGTGCTCCTTTCTCCTCTGCTACCAGGAGCAGTCTCTTATATATATTCGTTTGCGGATCTTTCCCAAAGTCGGGTAGACATATTCACCTGGCGGCTTGTTTCCTTTTGGTAGCAGCACCAATTGTTGGAGCTTCCATGGAAAAACTCCTTCGTCTAGACACTTTGCATCGTCGTTATAAAGATATCGGGCCTCTTTTGAACAGCCACTTTCACTGCTTTATTGGGGATGCCGTCCAGTTCGGGGGCTTTATTATTGCCTATCTTTTAGCATACCTTGAATAGTTTCTCCCGAGTAATAACGGGGGTGTGCTCTGTGTTGGTCTCTCTTATTATGTTACACAGAGTAGGTGGTCTATGGGGGAATAGATGCTCTATTATGGATCATAACATAGCTGGGCAAGTTATCTGTGGAGACTTATGGCCTTTCAGCTTTGTCATCACCATCCTGTACGCCATACCCCAAGGGTGTATGTGTCATCGCGGGAATGCCACCAGTAAATATCCTAGCTAGCGAACTACAAAGGACCTACGATGCCAAAATTCAAGACCCCCAAGCTTCAGTCAACGATATCAAGCAGACAGCAGAGTATGGGAGCATGGCAGGAGAGGTGGAACCAGTCTTCGAAGGGAAGTTGAACGTATACACTAATACCGAATATCCAAAAATGAATGGACCGGCAGCATGGAGAAGTAGTTGTCTACTTCAGGTAGCTCCTAACCGGACATGTCTGCTTTCGAGCGTATCTGAACCGGTTCGGGCTCAATGAATCTCCCATCTGTTTAAATTGCGGACAGGCCAGAGAAGATGCGAGGCACATATTTTTTCAGTGCCCACGTTGATATAGAGCGCAGAGAACTAGAGACAAGAATTGGAGAAACACCAACTCCAGAGAATATTGTAAACCTCATGATAACATCGAGCACAATATCGGATGCGGTGAACAGCAGTAATCATCAAGGAACTTCGGCGGTTAGAAAGAGTCAGGAAAAGTAACAGTGAAAATGAAGCACGTTTTTGAAGCAGCAAACTGGGAAAGATGGGCATAAATAGGAAACCAGCCCCGCGAAGTAATACCTAGCGGTAGTCCCACAGGGAGAGTGGTTGAGGTGTAAAGCGTGTGGTTTAGTATGTAGGCGTATTCCTGGCAATGAGTATTCAGTATTCTAGGTATCTTTAGAAGATTACACATGCCTTGGTGCAACAAAAAAAAAGAAAAAAAAAAAGAAAAAAAGAGTTTAAAATCACACCGGCGACGTGCCACAGGGCTCAGTGCTAGGTCCACTACTCTGGAACATCTTGCATGACGTTGTCTTATACCTCTCAATTATTGTGACTGCCAAGTTACTGGAATAGGTGAAACAGAGAAGTAACTCCACAATAAGGACCTTACGGCAATGGTTGGGCTCGGATGGCCTCATGCTGGTACAAAATGGGAGCGGTTCTTATAAGAGGACTGAAATAGTCAACATCACTGTGGGTGGCCACATAATAACATCGAAACCCAACATGAAATATATCGGAGTCGTACTAGATGCAAGGCTCTCCTTCGAGGAACACATCATGTGCATGAGTTACAAGGCAGAGTAAGCCAGAGATGCCCTCGCGCGAATCATGCCTAATACAGGAGACCCAAAGCATAGTCGAAAACTACTTTTGGTCAGGGTAGTAGCATCCATAATCCTCTATGCCGCACCAATCTGGGCGAGGGCCATAGCGATTAGTCCAAACACTAACCACCTCTTGTGATAGCAAAAATGTTACCAATAGACATCCTGGCAGAGGAACAATGACGACAATACGAACTGAAGCAGGCAGAACGAGAACTAACCGCTTCAATTGGCGAAATCCAGCAGATGCCTATGCACAGCATAGGAAAGTCTCTTGAACGCTGGAAGACTTGAGAAAAAGGCAGGTTTACCACAAATCCAGTCATGGATAGAAAGACGGCACAATGAAGTAGGATATCACCTAATGACAGGTCATGAAAGCTTAAGCTCATACCTGCATAAATTCAAGCACGATAATAGGCCTTACTGCCAATACTATTTGCCGAATACTATTTTTTCCAATGTTCAAGGTTTCGTGAAGAGAGGGAAAAGCATTGAGTGGAAAACTAGGAGTGCCACCAACCTCCGAAAATATAACTGGTGAAATGCTTAAAGCCAAGGGGCTTGGGATGCAGTTGCTGAAAATGCATAGGTTATTATGAGCACATTAAGAGCACTAGAACGAGAGAGAAAAGAGTCACAAATTCGAAAAACAGGTCAGCCAGATAACCCCCCTTGCGATGAAATGCCAAGAAGGCTCTCCAGGCTTAGGGGTACGGCCCCAGTTTCGTCTTTTGAAGATTACCACATCCCAGCGGAAAAAAAAAAACAACATTCAAAATGTCAAGCCATTGATGTAAAGTTAAGCTGATGCGTCACGCTCCGCAATGTTGTATGAAAAACTTTGAACGTGGGAAGCCTATAGTTTTATAAGTTTTCTTTGCATTTATTCGGTTTTTTAAAAGGCCTTTCGTTTAGTCATGCTTTTCGCAACAAAAATTGTACATCTCTATTGAAAATTCTTGCACTTATTACATATTTCCCATTGCAGTCATCGAATCATTTTGCTGCTGCAACACACCAAAAACAGATTCAAACTACTTCACCTGAAAACAGAAAATGCTTAATCAACATACCGGCAAACTGAGTCAAGTCTCAGCCGACATTCCTCTTAATTGGCTCTTTATTGCCATTCTATCATGCCGCAGCAATGCTTCCATGTCAATAAAATCAATTATCGTCAAAAATACATGCTCTCGGATTATATTTACCATCTTTAACAGAATCGCCATGAGTCATTCTCTCTCAGTAGAGATTGATACAAATGAATCATCTTTCATTGAAGCAGCAGATAACTTCCGGATTTCTTCTTTTAGCTTTTTTTTTTTCAATAAAACTTCCCAATTAGATACCATCTCCGATTTATTTTATTTTTTTTTTTCTCCCTGTTTATCTCAAATTGCAATCAATCAATAAAAATGTCATTCCGTTGCTCCCAAAAAACGTTTTCAATTCATCCAATTAAATTTCCAAACGAATGAAAGTAATCTCTCTTCCTTTGCATCGCCCTTTGCAATACTTATCTTCATCTACCAGTCGTTCCCATCCTCAAACAAAAAGGGAACAATATCTGATAAGGACAAGGGAAGAGAATAAAATTAGTGTAAAACTAAAATCCTATTTAGAGAACAATGCATCTGATAAAAAAAAAAAAATAGGAAACTATCCATGCACGGCAAATCTCAAGGGAACTCACCAAACCAACTAACCGACGCAATTTTGGCAACCAGGACAAGGAATAAAAAGAAGTCAATACATGAATTGGAGGAATCCCTTTCTCTGCTGAAATCAGGACAACGGAACAGCAGAGGGTGAAAAAAAAAAAAAATGAAAGTACTAACAAAATCGACCGACAAAAACCCATAATAGTGGCAAAGGATTAGGCCTGTTCTGTTGTACATCTGGGGAGTCCTGGAATTACATCTCGCTACACTGATTTCTAAAGGATTTCTAATTCGATTATAAGGTTCTTTGCTGACACGACGTCGGCGCTCTGTGGATGACGATGAAGGCAAGCAACCCTCCTCTAAGCTCAACCCAACGATGCATGTATAAGTGTAACTCTTATCGCCATATGATACCAGTAGGCAGACAAGCACAAGAAGGAAATTGCATCTTTTTCACAGAAGCTAACTACGAGTACAGGCATTGCGTAATCCTTCAACCCTCAAATGAGTTTTGAGTGAATTGCTTTATACCATTTAAATCCTTAGTCTCCGTGGTGGGCTTTTTCGAAATGATAACTTTTGCTGGTCTCGTTAGGCCTGGCTCTGATCCTTGAGGATTGAAGGGAAATTAATGAAATTTAAGGAATGAGAAAATAGAATTTAAAGGACGATTTTTCATTTCACTAACAGACGTAGAAAGAGAAAGTATTGGCAGAATAAATCCGAAATTAATGATGCATCCTTAAAGAATTCCGCAGGGACGTCGAAATTGTAGTCGTCGCGTCGACACTATGTAGTGTATAGTTCATTGAGCCCGGTGGGGTTCATATTTAGATTTGAACTCTAATTGAAGATATGCTCTGTTGATGGATAATTAATGGCGGAAATAGATTCTATATTTTATAATTAGTTCTTCGCCACCCAAGAGATTAAAACCTACTTAAGAATTTAGATGAGATGTGTTCCATCACCTGGAAAGGTGCACCACAATCCTACATATCGTTTTATGCGGAGGTCGAAGCCGGGCATCTGATACTTGGTTATATAGAGGTGACGCATTCCAGACATTTAGCCAAGCTTGTGACGACATTAAAGTTTAGATCTTTCAGGTACTTGGCTTTCTTGCGAGTCGATTGGTTTGAAGTGCTGCCGTAATGGATTGGAAGGCTAACAATTAAGTTGATTTAGAAGTGGCTAAATTACTGATCTTACCTCGAACTGGAGGGTTTCAAATGAGGCCTGTATGTCGGACCACAGATGGATTATTTTAGACCCTGCCACGGGTCACCAACAAATAGCAGAGCTACGCAGCAATTGCCATAGAGTGAGAGTTTTGTCCTAATATCAGGATCTGCAGGTGCAATAGGCGTAGGGACCTGAAATTGGCCATCCAGAGAAGCAAAAGCAACGTATTTAAGGAACTCTGTGAGCAAGCAAACGTGAATCCTTGGGGTACTGCCTACAGGACAATCATGGTAAAACTCAAAGGCACTATTGCATTCTCACCCTCATGCCCTTATTCAAAAAGTAGTATCGGAACCACTCCAGGGAATACGGGAGATCCCACCTGTCATGCAAATGGAACCCCTGGATGTATGCAGATGATTCGGAATACCAAACAAGACCCTTAAGTTAGCCATCAAAATAAACACAGAACCATTTGTAGAACTGTATAACAAGTGAGGGTGGCCGTGGTCTAGTGGTAACATCACGCTATTGGTTCACGGTTCGAATCCTAATGTCAAGAATCATCTATTTATTTCGCATGAAATAAATAAAAAAGTCGATCGCTTGTGACAGCTAAGTGAACTCCACTGCGAAGGCATAACACTGGCAGTACGATGGTCATATGGCTAAAATGCTTACTTAATCATGATGATGTCATCAGGAGGATAAAAAAAAATACTGTGAATCATAAGCAACGACAATAATAGCGAAACAAAAAAAATACTCCCCAGATATCTGGACAGCCACCCTTGGAATTCATTGAAACTTAATACTACCTGAGTTTCAAACCAACTACACCAATCTGTCTTTCTCTCTGTCTCTTCCCCTTTTCACAAAAACGCCCGTGTCCTAAAATTAGTATAAGGGTAATCATATCCCCTTTAACACGTGCAAATTATAAAAAAAAAAAAACAAGTGTCTAACAGAAGGGTTTTGTCCAGACTGCTCTTCCTTACCGATGATTGAGTAAACCAGTACCACATATCTGGAGTTCCACAAGGATCGGTATTAGGACCTATCATTTTAAGCTTGGAATCCCAAATCTGGCAAAAATCATAGCCTTTGCTGATGATATTGCAATTGTTGTGGTAGCAAGAATACCTGGAAGGAATAGAGGACATTGGTCATGAATGCATCCGAAAAGTGAGGCAGAGCTTGCAGAACATAAAACGGAAGCCGTAGCACGGTGTCAGATGACGCTATATGTGTAATCGCGGGAATGCTGCCAGCAGATATCTTGGCTCGCAATCTACAAGGGTCCTACGATGCCAAAAGTCAGGAACCCAGAGCTTCAGCCTGGCAGGAGAAATGTAACCAGTCGTCGAAGTGAAGGCAGACCACCGACTTATATTTGGATGGGACAGGCACCATAGAGTACTAGTGAAAACCAACCCCTGATAGCGTCTGTCATGGAACAAAGAACGGCAAACGCTGAACCCAAAAAGAAAAAGAGCATAAATGGATATCCAGCCCCGCGAAGTAATACCTAACAGTAGTCAGGCGGGGAGAGCGGTTGAAGTATTCACGTTTGCTAATCGTGCATGCCAATAGCCCGGACTATTGGTATCTTTAGAAGATTACGCATCCTTTGGCACAAAAAAAAAAAAAAACAGAATAGCTTGACACGGGTTACGAAATTGAAACTGCAGTTACGAACCCCAGATGCAAAGTCTGGGACATCTTTTGTAGCAAACTTTTTCACTAATTAAGTAAACGGCGGCTGGGCCCTATTCTAGACGCCGGAGACCTGAATAGGGAGCTATTTTATATTTAAAAAGCTATTTCCAGATCAGAACCTTTACAGGTCATAAAAAGCATACATAGTGGAACGGGAAACTACACAAACAAAGGAAAACGGTAAGGAGATCCACTTCCCGGGATGTTTGGCCTACTCTCGTTGTGTATCACTCGTAGAAACCGAGCCCGATAGACAGGTCTAGGAAGAGACTGCAAAAACTGCATGAGCGTTTGCGCCTTACAAAGCATTTGGATATAATCCTCCCTATTTTCCTTCAAAAAGGAATACAAATTCTAACCTCTCACCTGGTGAAAATTTTTAGAGCACGTTTAGCCTTGGGATGCTTATACCTAGACCTGGTAAAGATCTGAGTACAGCAATGGGATACAGACTCATCAGTTTCACGTCCTTCTTGCTAAAAACATTTAAAGATCTACTCCCATCCAACTTAAGCTCCAACCAACATGCATATACCAAAGGGAAGTCTGTGGAAGCAGCACTATATCTCACAAAGAACTGCGAGCTATGTGTTAACCCTGATAAGACCTATTTGGGGCTCTTTAATTTCAATATAGGCTATACTGCTACACCGGACCGAGGGGACAGAGAAGTGTATGCGGATGGACCACACATTGCATTTTATCAATCGCTACCGCTCAATCAAGCAGTCCATTTGGAACAGTTCGTGACTGTGTTCCAGGTGGTGGTTTGCTATACTCCTTAGTTCAGAAACCGAGGGCAATAGCGTCTACATCTGCTCGGACAGTCAAGCTGCTTTAATGGCACTTGCAAACCCAAGAACCAACTCGAAGTTGGTGAAGAAATGCAAGGAGAAAGTCAGCTTCCTAGCAACTTATTCTCATGTCAAACTGCTCTAGGTACCTGGCCATCATGATATACCGGGGTACGAAAGAGCAGATGAAGTGGCTAGAGATGGAGCAGAAATGCTGAATGCAGCTGTAGCTCACTAGCTACAATATAAGAAGTTGGAAACCTGCAAAGCTACCAAAGCCATGATAGAGCCAGAAGACTATTGAAATTTATGGTGGGCTTATGCACATCAACTTAAGCATGCCAGCAGACTGGGATTGGTGAAGTCGTGCACCTGCCCGGGCTAAGAGGAAGAGGAAAAGAGCCTCGAGCACTTCAGCACTTTCTCTGTGACTGTCCCTCTACAGATGCGCTAAGGATTATATACCTCGGAAAATGTGTCCTGCCCGGGCTGAGTTCTCTTTGACGTTTTAGTTTCGGTGAAATTCTGGAGTTCACTCCACATTCAGGACATGATATAGGTCCCTAGCAATATAAACCATCACTTTTACAGCTGACCAGACTTACTAACTGTGCGATTTCAAGAAAGATATGGCCCATCTATAACAAGTCAAAAACAAATGAACTACTAAGCAGATCAAGATCAGATATTGCAAGAGTCATGGTTATTAACCATGCAGTCAAGGTTGGTATCCCTTACAACACGTTCTATCGTAGCTATAGAGATAATGAGGAGAAGGAATTTCTAATTTACTTTCTCTACAGATATCTGGCCATAGCGGGGATCAGACAACGTGCATAAGGTAAACCCTTTTTGACGATCTTAAAGAGTGAGAATTCATCAGTTTCTTGAACTCCACTGGTTGGTTATAATACCCCTATACCCCCACAGAATTCCCTTATACAAAAATGATATGATGAGTGTTTAAGATTATTAATTTTTCAACTCTATTTAAAATTTAATTAAGTTTAATTTTTGTTTTTCATTTCATTTCTTTTTGTTGGTCGAATGTGCCAAACTAACGTAATGTACTCTATGTTTTTTTTGGTTTAATAATGTTAACAGCTAATTGGTTTACATTCTCATCAACCTGTTTAAATTCTCTTTGTCACTCTCTGCAATGTTAGATTTTTATCATGTATGTACGGTACATTTGTGCGAAAGAAAATTTTTCTCGTTCACTTGGACCATAACCAGCAAGGGATAAGTACCTTCTAATAAACATTTATATATACATTTACTCGTTTTCGTTTTTTTCTTTTGCATTCTGCAAGTGCTGGTTCTTCGCTTTTTTTCGTGGATTTAACACATTTCCAGCATAACGCCTAATTAGGGAAATCATAGCCATCGTTCGTTTGATTTCGTGCATTTCGGATTTCTCTACATTGGGTTTCGGTGTTGGATTCGTGTGCGTGGACTTTTTCTCGGATATTGCCATACATTTTTTGGTCCCAATTCGAGCCGGATTTTTCTGTTCCCTTAAAGACAGTTCGGTGAATACAGTTTCGTGCACAATTTAATTGTTAATCTCTGTGGAATTATTTAGAGTTGGTCGTGATTAATTTCTAATCATTTTAATCTCGTTTTCGTATCATGGCGGAACCCATGACTTTGCCCGTGCTTCGTGCTACTCGTGGCCATTTGAAGGGTTCGTTAACGAAACTAATTACCTACACGGAAAATATTTCCGATTCGATTGCGTTAGCGGATCTCAAAATACGCTACTACAAAGTGGACGATTTATGGAAAGAGTTCGCGGCATCGCAAAAACTTTTCTATACGTTTGCTGATAACGAAAATTATATAGATCCTGGACCAGAATTTGAAGAATTCGAAGCAAAAGTTTTAGTTGTGAAGTCGGGTCTGCTATCAGCAATAAGTGGTCGCAAAAAAATCGAAAAAAATAATGATCTCGTGGTACAACTAGCTGCACAACAAAAAGCCCTAGTTGAAACCTTAAACCAATCAACTTCTTCGGGAACACGCGATGACAGTTATCTTCCGTCCGTTAGAATCGAACCGTTTTCGGGCAATTACCGGGAATGGCCAACTTTTCGAGACATGTTTCAAAGTGTTGTTCGAAACAAACCAAATTTATCGCCGATTCGTAAATTTCAATTTTTGGTTTCTTGTCTTCGAAGTGAGGCGTTAAGTCTTTTAAGCCATCTAACAGTATGCGACGATACGTACGATCAGGCGTGGGAAAAACTCGAGAAACGTTATGATAGGCCGCGTCATATTGTTAATAATTTCGTGAAAATATTTATGGAGCTACCGTCTGTTCATACCTCAAACGTTAATGTTTTACGAAAAATATCAGATGGAGCTGATGAAATTGTCCGAGGTCTAACAGCTATTAACTCGTTTACCAGGGATCCGTGGCTTATTTACATTTTAATAAACAAGCTGGACCCTGAAACTCGTCAAGCATGGTCTGAAGAAAATTTTTCCGAGGACTATCCCACTATAGACCAATTGTTACATTTTTTGGACCGTCGGTGCGAAGCATTGGAAAGTTGTAGATCAAGTGTTGGTGAACAAAATCGACCGAGGAAACCAGTGGTAAGAAGCATGCATGCTTCGACCTCAGCAGCATGTGCCAAGTGCAGTGCAAACCACGGTCTTTCTCAGTGTCAAGCGTTTCTTGATATGGATTTACAATCCCGCCGAGAGTTTGTTAAAACTAACAAACTTTGTTTTAACTGCCTCCGAAGCGGACACTCCTCAGCACGCTGCCAATCCAAATTTCGATGCAGATCATGCAATACGCGCCACCATAGTTTGGTTCATGACGATTCAGTGAAGACAACCATTAACAACTCGGCTAATCCACCAATACGCAACATTTCGGTTAATCATGGCCAAACTACAGACTTCGTTCCTCAAAGCACAACCACTTACCATTCGTTCAATTCACAATTGAACACCACTTCGTCTCGTCCTGCCCAAACTACTAACCTCGGCTTTCAAAACCCACCTAATTCGATGAATCTTCCCTCCACATCATCACAGGCAATAATTAATAATCATTCTTTTAATGTTACGCATCCTATAATCCAAACATTACTTCCCACAGCGTTAGGAAAAGTTTTGGATGTCAATGGAAAATACCAGCAAGTTCGGATTCTGATTGATTCAGGCTCACAGGTATCTTTCGTTACTGAGTCATGCGCTCAAAGACTCGGGATAAAAAGAAGAAACGCTCGTATACCAATAAGCGGTATTGGATCTACCAGTGCTGGTAAATCCAGAGGCCTTATTTCGTTGGTCATCACTTCACGCTGCGATTCATATAGTATCTCAGTCGATACTTATATTCTATCAAGTGTAACAACAAATTTGCCAACGACTTCATTCACCATCGAAGATTGGAATCACTTGCATCGACTAAACTTAGCCGATCCTTCGTTCAATATATCTGACCGCGTTGACATATTGCTAGGCGCAGATAAAGCTTGGGAAGTTCTGCAAGGGCAATGCGTCAATAGCAATCAAGGCTATCCAATAGCGCAAAAGACTGTTTTTGGTTGGGTCTTGGCTGGATCAATACCATCCACCAACGAACCTCGCATCACTTCGCATCATGTCCATTTAGATATCGATTCGATTTTGCAATCCTTTTGGACCATCGAAGAGGTTGATCCAAAATTAGTCGTATCGAATGAAGATAGACAAATCGAAGAACATTTCCTTCAAACGCATCGCCGAGATTCGAGCGGAAAATACATCGTCGACTTGCCTTTTAAATCACCACCACGGTTTGGTGCCACATTAAACGGAGCAGTTTCGCGTCTAAAATGGATGGAGAAAAAGTTTTCGAAAAACTCAGATCTATTCCAAAGTTATTCACGCTTTCTCGACGAATATTTGTCACTAGGCCATATGTCGAAAGTTCCTACGACGGAAATCTCCAAACAAAATGTGTTTTATCTTCCCCATCATGCTGTCCTGAAACCAGACAGCAGTACAACTAAACTTCGTGTTGTGTTTGACGGGTCCTACAAGGACACAAATGGTAACTGCCTAAACGATGCGCTCATGACTGGCCCACCCATCCAACGCAATCTGTTCTCTGTCTGCTTACGATTTCGTCAACATCAATTCGTCTTTACAGCAGACATAATCAAGATGTTTCGTCAAATCTGGGTGTCCGAAAAGCATGCTGACTTTCAGCGCATAGTATGGCGAAAATCCCCAACGGAACCTTTACAACACTTTCGGTTACGCACGGTAACATACGGGACTTCGTGTGCTCCATTTCTATCAGTTCGGGCTTTAGAGCAATTAGCAAGAGACTATCGTGAAGAGTTCCCAATCGCGTCAGATATTGTGTTGAATGACTTTTACGTAGACGATGTCGTTTCGGGTGGAGACACATTACCGGAAGCCATTTTTAAACGTGATTCTTTAGTAAAACTCCTTGATAAGTGCGGTATGCGATTAAGCAAATGGCAGAGCAATTGCGACGAACTTCGCCAAGACACCGATAACGTTCTTCTCCAAAACATTTCGCTTGACACGGATGCGGATTCGTGGATAAAAGTGCTCGGGCTATATTGGAACTCGAAGAGTGATGTATTTAGCTTTCGTTTAAATTACAATCCCGATGACACTATAACAAAACGCCAGATCTTAAGAGACATAGCACGCATCTTCGATCCCCTCGGTTTCCTTGCCCCTTCGGTCGTGCAACTAAAGATTCTACTCCAGGAATTGTGGCACCGAAATGTTGACTGGGATGATAAACTCCCACCCTTAATTGCTTCCCAGTGGAGACAATACCGGGATGAACTTCCAGCCCTCACAAACATCGAAATACCACGAACCATCGGTTTTGGAAGTGCATCACTCCAATTGCACGCATTTTCAGATGCATCGGCATCCGCGTACGCTGCCGTTATTTATTCGCGCTACGAGTTATCCAATGGAGCCTTCGAAACGAATATTCTTGCCGCAAAATCTCGCGTATCTCCGTTGAAACAACTCAGCATCCCGCGGTTAGAGCTCTGCAGTGCCGTTCTGCTCGCAAGACTACTCGTTGCAGTGCAAAAATCACTTTACGTCACATTTAATAATATCTACGCCTGGTCAGACTCCAAAGTAGTCTTATCATGGCTCTCGTCTCCCCCTCGTCGCTGGAATATTTTCGTAGGCAATCGTACTTCGGAAATTCTCAATACGATCCCGAGAAACAGGTGGTTTCATGTTAGATCGCAATGCAATCCAGCGGACTGTGCATCTCGCGGCATCTCACCATTGCAACTTCTCGAACACCCGATTTGGTGGACCGTTCCACATTGGTTGAAAGAAAGTGTTGAGAACTGGCCGATAGTCAGTAATTTTGAAGACGACCCTAGCTGTAACCAGGAGGAGAAGAAAACTACCAACCACTCATACCTTGTTGTTACCGATGATCACCCATTCGAGTCGCTTTCAAGTCGAGTGTCAACGTGGAACATTCTGGTCCGAACAGTAGCGCGAATACAACGCTTCATCCATAGAGGTCAGAAACATACCCTACCCTCTTCACTCCATCTTGAACCACAAGAAATATACGGGGCCAAAAAGAGGATCATAAAATGGTTCCAGGATCGGTATTTTGGTGACTATATAAAATCGTTTCATCAACATGGTTGCTTTCCCAATAATTCGAAAATTATTAATTTGTCTCCTTTCTTAGATGACGAAGGTATCCTGAGAGTCGGTGGAAGAATCGAACAAGCCAACATTTCGTTCAATGCTAAACACCCAATCATCATTCCCAAGGGACACATAATAACGAAACTCATCGTTCTCGACGCCCATATACGTTTCTACACCCAGGAATATCAACACTCTTCGCGCTCATCCGACAAGAGTATTGGGTCATTGGCTGCCGTAACTTGCTTCGGAAAATCACGCATGATTGCATACACTGCTTTCGTCAACGGAAAGCAACAACAAATCAGCTGATGGGTAACTTACTTCCGCAACGAATCCAAGCTAGCAGACCTTTCGTGCATTGCGGTTGTGACTATGCGGGTCCCATTATAATAAAAGTTAAATCGGGTAGGAAACCAATGTTTTCTAAAGGATACATATCGCTTTTTGTTTGCCTAGTGACGAAGGCTATTCATTTAGAATTGGTTAGTGACTTGACTACGGACGCTTTTCTTGCCGCTCTCCGTCGATTTGTCGCGCGCCGCTTAAAACCATCGCACCTCTATACCGACAACGGAACAAACTTTCGTGGATCAGCTCGTTCATTATCAGAGATGCATGAGCTCCTATTATCGCAAACCCACAACTCGCTCGTAGCAGATTCTTTGGCTCGCGATGGCATTTCGTGGCACTTTATTCCCCCATCGGCACCTCACTTCGGCGGTTTGTGGGAGGCAGGAGTTAAATCGGTGAAACAGCATCTTCGGCGTGTTATAAGTACCGATATTTTGACATACGAACAGCTCTACACTCTTCTAACCCAAATCGAGGCGATTTTAAACTCGCGACCGTTGTGTCAAATTTCGGACACAGAACTCGACCCACTAACACCTGCTCATTTCTTTTTAGGCGAATCTTATGCTGCCATTCCGGAGCCAACGATTGATGTACCATCGAATCGGCTATCATGCTGGCAACAACTGCAATCTAAAATCCAAGGCTATTGGAAACGTTGGCAGATGGAGTACCTGACGTCATTGCAACATCGTCCTCGTTGGCAACAAATTCAGCCCGACATCAAAGTGAATGATCTGGTGGTTATAAAGGAGACCAATTTACCTCCTGGGAGGTGGGCAATGGGCCGGGTTATCGAAACGCATCCGGGAAAAGACGGCCATGTCCGAGTTGTCACCCTAAAAACGGCCAACGGCAACTTAGTTCGCCCTATCCACAAACTGGCTATTCTTCCCGTGTTCTGAAACTATGTTTCAGGGGCGGCGGAATGTTTAAGATTATTAATTTTTCAACTCTATTTAAAATTTAATTAAGTTTAATTTTTGTTTTTCATTTCATTTCTTTTTGTTGGTCGAATGTGCCAAACTAACGTAATGTACTCTATGTTTTTTTTGGTTTAATAATGTTAACAGCTAATTGGTTTACATTCTCATCAACCTGTTTAAATTCTCTTTGTCACTCTCTGCAATGTTAGATTTTTATCATGTATGTACGGTACATTTGTGCGAAAGAAAATTTTTCTCGTTCACTTGGACCATAACCAGCAAGGGATAAGTACCTTCTAATAAACATTTATATATACATTTACTCGTTTTCGTTTTTTTCTTTTGCATTCTGCAAGTGCTGGTTCTTCGCTTTTTTTCGTGGATTTAACACATTTCCAGCATAACGCCTAATTAGGGAAATCATAGCCATCGTTCGTTTGATTTCGTGCATTTCGGATTTCTCTACATTGGGTTTCGGTGTTGGATTCGTGTGCGTGGACTTTTTCTCGGATATTGCCATACAATGAGCTTATGAAAAACTCGAATCACGAAAACTCCCCAATGACCGGCAGTATGGTTTTTGTAGGAACAGGTCCACTGGTGAGAGAAGTGGGGACAATCTATCCATCACTTCGGTGAAATTAAGATGGTTGCGCTTAATAATTCAAAGGCATTTGACGGAGTTTGGCATCAGGCTCTTGTGTCGGAAATGTGTGCATATGGCGTCGATGAGTCTCTTCTTCAATGAGTTAGAATCTACTTTTCTGCGACTTCGATACAAGTTGTCTCGCACGGCTTCAAGTCTGCAACTTACCATATAAATGCTGGTGTACCCCAAGGCTCTCTTTTGTCTCCGAATCTCTTTCCTATTTTTATAAATGATCTATTGTCTGCAACTTCTAATCCAAACCATTCCTTCGATGATGACAGTACGCTGAGTTTTTCATATTCGTTCCCTAACTCACGTCCTTGCTCTTCGGCCGTAGAAGGGGAACGGCAACGTATGTTAAACACATTAAATTCCAACGTGGACGGCATAATCAAATGGGATTCAACCAACAGAGTGGAATTTAATGCTTCCAAAACACAATACTGTCTTCTGTCTCTCAAGCGAAACTATAACCCTCAACTATTATCCATGAATGGTGCTTGCATCGCTGATACTGAAAGACTTGCTGCAAAATGTCTAGGATTCCTTAAACGGTACTCCGTCTGATCTGACCTCAATTTATAAGGCATTCATCCGCACAAAGTTGGAATACAACGGCCACATCTGGTCAGGTGCACCCAAGACCGTTCTCTACATTCTAGACAGGGTACAGAATCTCGCCTCAAAACTTCTAGGTGATAGAGACATTGTGAAACACACTTGTACATCGTAGAAATGTGTTGTGCCAGTTTCAGGGTGGACGGCGCGATTTCAGTCGGGATATCGAACTGTTGTAGATATCGCTGTGAATAGGAAGCAGCATGTTAGAGTTTATTTTGTCATACGAGTACTCACGCTGTAGCGCATATTAGCGACGGAGCTTAGCAGAGAATATGCTCATGAGTGCTGCTCAGGACTGGGAGGAATCTCGCTGAAGATTTCTCCTTATTTATGCGCATGGAGACATTGAGTTGGCAGTCTATTTTGTTTGTGTGAGCGCTATTAAGTCAGACAGGGGCATAATACGAGTATTCGACAACGGAGTACACTAATGTGGAAGCACCCCACGTTGTCGAGGCTAGCTTCTGGACTATGTCGTTTCGGGTTTTCAGTTTCTCTGTAGTATTAGTAAGGTGTTTTTTGAAAGTAAGTGTTCGGTTCAACGTGACTCCTAGGTATTTTGGTGTGGGGCTGTGGTTCAGTTGGACACTGTTGAAAAATACCTCCAGTTTCGTTTTGGCGAGTTTGCTATTTAGATGGAAACACGAAACTTTCGTTTTGCTCATGCTTGGGCATAGCCTCCACTTCTTGAGATAAGAGCTTAGTGCGGAAAGATTTTCAGTCAAGGTCTCTTCACTATGAGCCATACTCTGGTGTTCGGTGGCTATTACAAGGTAGTCAGCGTATACAAATTTTTTAGATACCGCCTCCCAGATGCGGTCGTGTATGTGAAGGTAGAAAAGTAACAGGGCTAATACTGATCCTTGCGGGAGCTCATTGTTTAGTTTTCTTGGCCTGCTGGATGAAAAAGATAAGAAATACTTGGAATATTTTGTCGCTAAGCAGCATTATGTTCAGTTTCGAAGCCGCTTTGATACAACTTGCAGGAGTTTGAGAATAAGCCCATTCCTCCAGACGGTGTCATATGCAGCGGTTAGGTCGATAAATTCAACTGAAGTCTTTAATTTCGCTTAATAGCCGGCTTCAATATGGGTTGTAAGCGCTAACACTTGATCCGCGTAGCTGCGCCCTTGTCTAAATCCAGCCTATTCTGTGGGGATCATAGTGTTAATTACGGGTTCAATTCGGTTGTATATTAATCTTTCAAGAAGTTTATACACCACGCTAATAGTTTGGTTTACCAGGTTTAAGTAAGGCGACAATTTTTGCTTTCTTTTATTCGGCGGGGAAATGTCCCGTATCCAGGATGTTGGTGTAGAACCGCGGGAGCCAGTTTCTGAAATGTAGACCACTGTGCAGGATAAATTCTGGAAATATTCCATCAAGTCCCGCAGACTTGCCTGCCTTGAGTTTTTTGAGAGCGACTTCTACTTCCTCGTGTCTGAATGGGCTTGAGAACTCTGGCAATTCGCCTGATTTCTTTCTTAGAAACTTGAGTGACATTTGCTTTGTCTGAGAGGGCTTTAGCGAGATTAGAGATTCTCGCAGCTATGACTAAGGAGGCGCTACGGGTGTACTATTGCCTAGTTTTCGGAGCAGGCTCCAGGCTTTATGGCTGGAGTGCACAAAGTTGGTGTTCTCTATTGTGTGTTGCCATTTTTCGCAGCGTGCCTTATCGAGCGATTTTAATAGTTCCCCTGCTGTGTCTGTGTTGCCACTTTGATTGAACTCTTTGTAGAGGCGCTCGCTTTCTTCGGACCAACCAGGGATGTATTGTTTATGGTAGCCTCTTGGTACATGTTTTTTAGTAGTGGAAAGTACAGCCCCTACTATTCGTGGATAGTTGTTTGCTGTTGGTGTTATCCATTTTACAGTGCTATCTAGGTCGTTCGAGAACCTGTCTCATATGGTTTTGTTGAAGTTCTATCTTGGTTGGGGTGTAGATTCAACGATGGGTATATGGATGCCACTTTCGATAATAACAGGTCTGTGTTATCTGTGGGGAAAGTTTAGCAGGAGCTTGCGGCTGGATTGTAGTGGTCTTTAGTCAATGTTGCTGCTTACAAATGTGACATCTGGGTTGTAGTCTCTATTTCATCGTCTGGATCAGAAGGAGCCAGCATCCTTTGCATCAAAGACTAGGTGCATGTGGTTGACCTCGCTTTCCTGCAGTCTTAGGCCTTTCATTATTTTCGTACCACCAGAATGTATAGTGGCTGTTAAAATCGCCGGTGTATATTGCTGGATGATTATACGAGTATAGCGGTAGGACATTTTGCGGCCATGGGGTGAGAGGTGGTTTATATTGTTAGCGGAACTCATTTGGGTAAGTATTGTGGTATCAAAATGGTACTTCATAGTGCTAATTGAATTTTTCCCCGTACGGAAAAACCACCACTCCTAACTGTCCACCTACCTAGATCTGTTGATACTTTCTACATTCATTTGGCAGATATGAACTGAAGTCTTTAGTCCAGCGACTCTGGTAAATACCCTTTGGTTGGCTGTGTGTGGCCATTTTGTTGGTGTTGTTTGGTTCTGGTTTACTGTAAAATCTAGGACACCACTTAGATGTATTTTTGGTAATTTAGCTAACTCCTTGTTTGATAGTCTATTTAGCGTTACCCAGGGTGTTGAAACGAACTACTTTTACACTCATAGACCAAGTCTCATTAAGGTCACAATCAACGTTGATTGAGAAACCACCCGGTTTTGATCTGCTTTACATTCGAAAAAGATTTTTTCATCATTAAAATCATTGAAATCGACGTTAGTTCCAAAATCCCACTTTTGAGCTCAGTTTTTGAACTGTTGAAGAACGTTGCTAATGATACCTCATTCCCAGTGTAGTTCAGAATGTATCCTAATATGGACACTGCTCTTAAACTTGTTTTACCCAATCCGCAACCTTTCAAGGAACGTACAAACGTGTGCTTCATCTAATACGCCTATTTAACGAGCTTGAAGTTATATTTATAATGTATTCGAAGCACGTGAGCATGACCCCATCGAATAATAACGACCTCCTTTGTCACCCAAAAAAGTCATGTACAACAGCAATCCAAGGATATCATTAAAACAAACCAAAGTATAGTCTTCAAGTACTCGAGTGGGAGGTTTTAAACTATCGTCGTATTCCGCAGCAAATCATTTATGCCCCCCAAGTTTGAGTATCAAGTAATTAATTCCTTCGATCTTACATTCGAAATGCAATTTATCCAATTCAACGGCACTTTAAAAAAAAAAAAATCCTTAACTGTCGGTTTCTGTTGACGAAAAAGAAAAACGGAATCCTTGCCCTCACACAATTTATTCCATCAAACTTATCCACTTAAACGCATAACGTATGTGCTCTCACATGATATCCTTGACACCCTCAAGTCCTACGCAAGAGCACACTGCAAACAGAATTAGCTGGATAAATGCGCAGAGAACAAAAAAAAAAAAAAAACGAAAACCCATTGCCACTACCATCGTCACCAGTAGCAACTATTTTATAAGGGTTGCAGGAAAGTAAACACTTCGTATTCTCCTGTTAGAAAAAAAAAATGTAATTCTATGGTACGGTTTAACCTTAAGGAATCATTTAAGGACACGCTCAAGATGTGTGAGTAAGAGAATGATGGAATCTTAATAAGGCTGCATCAATTCGGAACTGGAATTTGCTTTATCGTTTCACCCCAGTTTTCTTCCGGGGTTTTCTTTCTTTGCGAAATGTCAAGATGGAAGAGAATTGACTTCTTCAAGTGGCATTTCGAAGAAAAAGAATAAGATGTGCCACCTCAAGTGTTACCTCAAGTGCCACCTTTAGTGTGATGATTTTGTGAGAACACACACCCGGTGTGTGCCAAATGTTGAATTAATTTATCGAACTTTTCTCTTGCTTAGGGTGGGGGAGCAATGAGGGTTTCAGAGATTTCGTAACATTAAATTGAATAGTTCCAATTTCTTCTTATCCTGCTGAAGCTTATTCAGTTCGGAAACATTTCCTCGCGGGGTCTCAAAAATATCTATCACTTTCCAAGTTTAAGAGGTAAATCTTTCCGCTTTAAGAGGTCCATTTGAATATATTTTCTTTAAAACTTCGAATTTAAAAAGGAGGTTCAGGGTGCCTTGCTGTTTCGAGAATAGGGTCTGGGATTTGAAGACTCCCTTGGCTGAAGCTTGGTCGTCCATTCGCTCGATACGTTCGAGCTACGCCGGGTTTCAGCATTCGGTCAAATATACAAAGAAGAGGTTTAATATCTGCTGATGATGAATATACGAGGGCAAGGTGAAAAGTTCTCGGCCTGACAATGAAAGACTGCGATTTTCAGTTACAAAATTATTTCATTTTTCTACATAATCTCCCTTGACTTCAACACACTTGGACCAGCGTTTCTCCAACATCAGTATTTTTTCTCGGAAGTGAGAGTCTGGAAGGCTGTGAAAATATTCATCTACAGCCCTCTCAACTTTTGCATTGGATGCGAAGCGCTTCCCAGAAACAAATTTTTTCAAGTTTGGGAACAGATGGAAGTATGAGGGTGCCAAATCAGGGGAATAGGGGGGATGGCCGAGCAAATTGTACCTCAAATTCCGCAGTTTTCCCATCGCATTGTCCTGGTGAAAGATGTTTTTTTTCTTCCCCAAGCCAGGCCTCTTCTTGCGAATTTTGGCATCCAACTGGTCAAGAAGGTTGGAATAATATTCACCTGTAATTGTTCTGCCTTTCGCATCCCAAAACACACTGGCCATGACCTTTCCCGCAGATGCGATCGACTCCGCTTTCTTTAGCGCTAACCTCATGTGTGGAACTAAAACGGTCTTAAATCCAACAAAAACCGAGCTAGTTTTGTACACTAAAAGGAGGACAATTTTTAAGGTGTGGACACTCCCTGGATGGCATCGTTGTTAGGGTCCTGATGTATGTCGATGATATTATAATTTTGGCAGAAAATACAATATACGTACGAGTATACCTGTGCTACAAAGCATACGAAAGTTGGAAGAGTATTCGGAACTTTAATATGAACCTTGAGTTCCCTCCAAGTCATACCCAATGATTTAGATTTCTTCTCGACTGTCCTTCTTCATGTCTGCCTAGGGCGGCACACTCGTCTGCCTGACTGGGTTAGTGGCGCACTTCGCAATGAAACTATCTTCGCGCCGTAAGTTGTGACCAATCCACTGCCACTTTCTCTTCCGTATTTTGAGGTCTATTGGCTCCTGGACTGGTATTGCTTATAGTTGGTCATTCGATATACGATTCGGCCAGAAGATCCTAGGATGTTGCGAAGACATCTAATCATGAAGGTTTGCAGCTTCCTTGTGACGATGTTGGTCACTTTTCAAGTACTACACCCATAAAGTAGGACTACTTCCACATTTGATCGGAACAGTCTCAGTTTGGTTTTTGTGCTAAAAACATTGCTAAATGGCATGATGCTTCTTTTCGCAGATCATGACAGATTCTTTGGAGTTATTCTCGACAAGAAAGTCAGTTGGAAACTGAATATACAAGACTATATCGGGAAGGCTTCGGTTGCTCTGTATGCCTGCGGTCGATTGAATTTATACAGCAATAGTGAGCGGTCCAACCTGATGTACGGAGTACTAGTCTAGTGGATAGCACTGGACAAGAAAACAAATTCCGATCCTCTAAGGAAAATTCAAAGATGACGGGTGCTTTAAACACAACTCCTACCGCTGCGCTAGGGACAATGCTCCACTTGCTTTGCGAAGCAAATGGCGGTTAAAGTAGCAATAAGGCTTAAGAAATCCTCACAGTTGGTTACCGCTAATACGGACCACTCCAGGATTCTGATCGGCAAGAATACTATTCCTAGTAAGACGGACCTGCATGGCGATTGATCGGGAAACTACTGACTGTTCAAAACATGGATTGGACCAGTAGCACAACAATCAAGTTCGTAATGTAGTGCTTGCTTTACCTCCTTGCGGTGGTCCCCGGGCAACTGCATGTATAAATCCTTAGGCTAGGTAACCTGGGCCAGCAACCCGCGTTACCAAAACTTCAATCGTTACGGAAACCAACACAATGCCTCGGATAAGGACTGATAACACGTTGATGACCTTTGGCTATCGTACCCGGACTAAGTTTGGTTTCTGGAATGTGAAGACGCTCCTTGGCTCTCACAGTGAAGGACCTCAGAATGCCAGATTCCTTCAACTGGAGCATGAGTTCATGCGATATAGGCTGGACATATTGTGAGTAAGCGAGATAACATGGTTAGATGCGGGTGAGTATCAATCCCCAACGCGTAACACTGTATTACTCTACACCGGAAGACCATCCGGAAGCCCCCGTGGATATGGAGTTGGACTGCTGCTAACGCCAACACCACGCAGAGGTCTAATTTCCTGGCAGCCGCACGGTGTTAGGATTTTAGCGGCCAGATTCTGGACAAGAGTACGCCGCGTTACCATTATACAGTGTTACACGGATGGTTCGTCTGAGCAAGAAAGGGAGACCTTCTACAACCAGTTGGGAGCTGTTCATAATGCAACACCCAACGGCGACATTGTCATTGTGTTGGGGGACCTGAATGCCAAGGTAGGCTGCTACAACGAAGGGCTCAAACATGTTATGGGACGGCACGGACTAGGCAATCGCAATGACAACGGCGAAAGATTTGTTGATTGTCATAGGTGGCACCATGTTTGATCACAAAGCCTGCCATAAAATCAGTTGGGTGTCAACTGACAGGCAAGCAACCTCCAACCAAATTGACCATTTTGCCATCAGTCGCCGTTTTAGGAGTAGTCTCCTAGACGTCCGAAACAGGCGAGGTGCCGACATGGGGTTGGTACGAGATCACCATCTTATTATAGCTGCTCTCCGATTACGCACTGCTGCCGTTCGTAGATCTAACTACACAAGAATACCTAGGTTCAACGTAGACCGACTGGGAGTTCCCTCTGTACGCCAAGAATTAAGGGACCATCTCTCACGTGGAGTGGAAACAATCAGCAGCTCACTGACCGCCACCATCCAAGACCATTGGTGCGCTGTGAAAACATCACACATCAGGTGCTGAAAGGATTGTCGGTCGATAGCATGGAAACCATAGGGCGTGGCTTTCCGAGGATACCCGGGGAAGACGTGAGATTTGCAGATGAATACGAGATCAAGGCGGCCGTAGAAAGTCATTTTGAAGACAAAAAAAAGAGAATATCTTTTCGGTGGTATTGAGACGCTGTATGCCCGATGTGAGAAATGCATTTCACTCGACGGAGATTATATTGAGAAATAACATTTTTTAATCGGTTTTCTTCCTTCACTTAATGCCTTAGGCTGAAAACTCATCAACCGCCCCTCGTAGTATAGTGGAGTGTGAACTATCTGTCTGCTTACCACCTAGTTCTGCCCAGTCCTTGTCTCGTCCGGTCCCTGCTCGGCGCCAGTTAAACTTTCTTTCTTCTTCCTCTGCCGGCGAAGTTATGATCCGGAGTAGAAGGATCACAACCCTCCCACTTTACTGCATCCCTACTGGTCCGCCTGTGGGGTTAGCCGGTTTGACCTCAGGAAGTACCGGCAGGCTTCCCGGTTTCGGATCACTTCGTTACTGAGGCCAATCGGATGCTGGTGTTTTTGCATTTGTGTGATCCAGTTGTTTTTTGGTCTGCCTTTTTTGCGCGATTATGTAGGAACGTTGATTGATATTGCCTTTTTGACGGGGTTCGAAGGATCTCACCTTTGAACATGACAATACCAACGAGCCGGTCGTGCTCTATCTTGCTTGTGATGGGGTCTTTTATATGAAGGCTTCCTCGAATCTTTACTTCTGCTGTCATGCGAAGCATCTTCATCTCAGCTGCCGTTAATTTGCCCTCATACTTTTTGTACATTGTCCAGCATTGTGAACCGTATGTGAGCGCCGGACGTACAACTGCGGTGTAGATCCTTCCTTTCAGCTGAGGGCGCATTTTTCGATCACAGGAGATACGCTTACGCGATGATTGATGTCATCATCACAAGTTGCTTCGCTATTGATCATAGATCCCAGATATTTGAACTTTTCACACTTGGGAAGCACTTTTCCATTCAAGTAAATGTCTGGAATAGGCCGGTGTGGATCAGAGAATGGGCAGCACAGATACTCTGTCTTTTTCGAACTAATACGGTACCCATTTCCCTCCAAAACATCCACCCATACTTCAAGTGCTCGTTGCAAGGACGTTTGATCTTCACTTATGATAGCTCCATCGTCAGCAAAGAATAACTGATGCACTTTGGGGTCCGTCACTTTTAGTTCAAGCAGATAATCAAGGACTGCAATAAGGACTAAGGACGCTTCCCTGGTCTACACCGACTTTGATTGGGAACTCTTCGGTGACTCCTGCGGGACATCTTACTCTTGTCCTTGCTCCCTCATTCATGCCCATGATCATGCGCACGTAGGTTTCTGGAACTCCTTTTTGTCTTAGCGCCACCCATAAGAGATCTCTTGGTGGTCTATCAAAGGCTTTTTCAAAATGCAAAGGAAGAAGATAACTTTTCCTCCACTGTTTAGGCACTGGATCACCGCTCATAAGTTTGAAGATAAGAATCATGAGCCATCTGGATCCGATGTCTCCCATCTCTTTCCAGAACTCAGAGGGTATCTCGTCTGGCCCAACCGCTTTTCTTTTTTTGGACTATTTCTAACTTCTTCGACAGTAATGTCGGATACTTCGTCATGGTTAGGAGCGGCTCTTCGAAAGTATACCAAGAAGAAGTCTTTCACAATACTTCCGCCATCTGTGGAGAATTTTGTCGTCTCCCACAAGAAGATGGTCTTGACCATTGTTAATGAACTTTGGGGAACGAATCTTCTGAGCATTTCTATTTTGAAGATAGTTGTTCCCTTGTTTAAGTTGTTTTGTCGAAGCTCCTGGATAGTCTGGTTCCTATCAGACGCCGAAGACGATATTTCCTCTAACTCCCGATAGAGGCCTTCCATACTTTTTGCTTGAAATTGGGCGCACTTCTTCTTCGCGAAACCTTTGCAACATCTATATATCACTTCAAGGCGAGCTTTATCATCTCTATTAGCAGAAGAGCACTTTGCCCAAGCCTTGAAAGCCGTTTTCTTTTCCCGTATCAATACTTTAGCTTCATCTGTCCACCACCATGTTTCTTTGGCGTGTTGGCAGGGGCCTTTCGACGTTCCAAGCAGTGATAGGGAATCCCACATATTTGTGCTCTGCACTCCTCATCACCGACCTCATCGATGATGGTAAAGAAGTAATTTGTCATGTTGGTAATAAAAACTTCGCCTTTTCCTTTGTCCAGCTTGTACCAATTGATTTTGTCAGCTACCTTTGTTTGCTTATTTGTTTTCTTCCCCATCTCCATAAAAATTTCTGTCAGGAGGAGACAGTGTTGCTGGGCGATCGCCTCTCCAAGGATCACTTTGCAATCTTTAACTCGGGGCTTGATGAAACTGGCTACCAAATTGTAGTCAATCTGGGTTTCATTTCCACCACTGCTGTAAGTGACCAGGTGCCGGCTTTGTTTGACGAACATGGTATTTAGCACGATAAGACCCTATGACTTGCACATGCTTAGGATGTCTTCACCTGGAGAATTCCTGGTTCCGTACCCCAGTCCTTCATGGCAGTCTTCATAGTCTTCATTTGTTTTCCCGAAATGTCCGTTCAAATCTCCGCCAACAAACAAAAGCTCTTCCTTTGGGATGTTTTTGATGAGGTTGTGAAAATCCAGCCAGAATGCATCTTTTTCTCTCTGTTCGCATCCGACTTGGGGAGCATATGCGCTTACAATATTCCACACCTCACCCTGTATCACGCCAGTTAAACTTTCTTCATTTCATTCAAATTAAAAAAAAAAAATATTTTTTTTTTTATTTTTGGGAGGAGAAGCCTCTTTATTGAATGAAACTACAACCTGAAGTTACTTAAATCTAACTTCGCTGAACGAGTATCACGTACCTCTGGCGCGTGGAGAAGACAGCCGTTGAAGATATTGCCCGTGGAGAAATACATGGACATTTTTACTATGTGAATTTGATAATGCATTTGGAGGTGTATGCTGCTTCTCTACTTTTTCTCCTCATGAAACAAAAAAAATATATTCTGCTGATCAAATAACAAATTTTTTGCCAGTCATTTATTTTTTCTGCTGGTTTTATTTTTAATTTTCTGCAGACCAAAAAACAATAATTTACTGATAATCATATGAACTGTTATATTGCTAATCGAATGGATTTGTTTTGCTGGTAAAAAAAACTCTTTATTGCTGATCGATTAAATGGTCACAAAAAAAGCTCTACCAACAATATTTCTATTAATTACGATCTATGAGTACCTCCCTAACTTTCCTACGCAATAGCATTGTCAGTAATGAAAAAAAAAAAAATAAACAAAATAATAGCACCAGTTCATCGCCTTGTATAAAAGTGAATATTCTGCCTCCAAGGTTAAGTGTATCCCCTTATTTTCTCTAAATACAATGTCCAAGAGCATGTTTACATTTTAAATTCTTTATTATAGCTTTCAGAAGGACAGAAAGTCTATCATTGTTCTAAATTAATAACAAAGAACCCTCCGTACATAGCTTGTAATATTTGTGTCTCTCGAAAAAGAAAAACACACAAAAATCATAACGAAATATTGTAGCTAGAAAGATAAACAAAACAACAAAAATTCTCAACTCCTACTGCTTTAATGATTATTTTATGAACGTCTGAAGGACTTGTTTCTATTTTCACTCTCTGCAATCGTTCATTATACTTTGTTGGTGTCATCATCCTTTAACAACTGAATGGATTAAGAGTCTGCAATTAAATTTTCAATTCATATATTTAAAAACATACAGAATACACACAATACATAGCAAACAAACAAAGGGCTAGACATCGAAGACTACAAGGAGAATCAGGGAGGACAGGACTCCCTGAAATTAATAGTTAGCTTAGCTATCATCGATGTGAATTATTAAGTTCCACGAAAACACAAAAACCAGCCCCCAAGGAAAACCCCTAATTTTGTATCTTTGAAAAATGTTAAAATTTAATCAACTATAAGCCAGTGAATGTACTAATAGCACACGGAACGCTATCATCGGGACACGCAATGACCACCGTAGCTAGTCGTCTTCTTCGAATGTCAATTTCGTCCATCTTCAATCAATCTTCTGAATACAAATTCTCTGACTATTAATTATGGACATAAAAAAACCGAGATAACAAAATCCGTTTCACCTGCATCTTTGAAGCGATTAAATTCCATCTCAGTGCCATTAGCCCATTAGCTGGATCGAATGTTCATCCGTTTTATCATTTGATAATCACACGCAACGCAGCTGGATCCTGATAATGTTGGAAGTGATTTTTCTTTTTCGGGATGATTTTTGTTGATTTGATTGACTTAGAATGATGAAATAATTAAGATGGAGCATGTTATTAGACAAACAATGACCATAGGGGCAGATGCATGCTCAACAGTTTGTTAAATGTCAATCACAATTAACTGCGAGTGATATGGGTTTGAAGGAGAGAGAGGAAACATGGGTTTTGTTAGCTCAGCTTAGGTACAGAAGAAGGTAAGGCTTACGGCAAGTTGCCGGTAAGCGTGTACTTTGGAAAGAAAAGAAAGCAAATTGGTGGCGCGCATCCGAAATGTTCAATTTTCAATGACTCTGGTGTATAAATCAGGCACCAGAGTCATAGATGGCATGGGTTATGTTGGCTTTGAGGGCCGCTGTGGTTTGTGGCTTATTCGCATAGACCTGCGACTTCAGAAAACCCCACAAGAAAAAATCTAATGGTGTCAAATCGCACGATCTCGATGGCCAGTTCACATCACCTCCACGTGAGATGATCGCTCGTGCAGAATTTCCAATGTGGCGTGAGCTGTGTGGCATGTAGCGCCGCCCTGTTGAAACCACATGTCGTTGGTGTCCATATGATCCAATTCAGGCCAAGAGAAGTTGGTAATCATCGACCTATAGTGCTCGCCGTTGACGGTGATGGCCTGGCCAACGTCGTTCTCAAAGAAATATGTACCGATGACCCCGCCAGCCCAAAATCCACACCAAACAGTGACTTTTTCGGGATGCATTGGATCTCATGTGGATTGGTATCGTCCCACATTCGACAATTTTGTTTGTTGACGTACCCATTCATCCAAAATGGGCCTCATCGCTGAAGATGATTTTTCGATGAAAATTAGGGTCAGTTACCAAATGCTACAGCTCGGTCAGTTGAATTTTGTACGGGTGCAGGCCCAATTCACGATGCAAAATTCGCCAAGTTGTGGTCTGCGAAAGGCCGAGTTCTTGTGAGCGATGTGAAATCGACTGTCTCGGATTCTCCTGCACACTCTCACGGACAGCGGCAGCTCTTGCGTTTCGTACGGGTGTTGGTTGATCGTTTACTGAACCAGTGGACTAAAATTTATCCACCACACTGCTAATAATCCTCTCGGAAGGACGATTATGGCGATCGTAAAATGGGCGAAGCGCGCGAAACGTTGCCCGAACCGAACACCCATTTTGATAAAACAATTTTATTATTTGCACGTGTTGTTGAACGGTATATCCATCCATGGTGATTTGGCAAAACAGACTGAATAAATGAAAGCCAATTTGACATATGTAGCTTCAACAATATGGCCGCTATCAACTGTCAAAGTTCGGAAGTCCCGGAAGACCCTGTAGTTATGGACAAAACAATAGTTGTGTTTCCTAGACGGTCCTGAAAACAAAATGCTTTGTAATTTTGCCTAGATCATTAGAACTGAAGAAAAATAGTAGTAGTAGTAGTAGTAGTAGTAGTAGTAGTACTAGTAGTAGTAAAAGTAAATTGTTTTGTTTATTTTCAAAAAAAATATTACAAAACATTAAAACTTAACAAATCTCATCTGCTGGGGAGATAGAGTGGCAAACTAATTTTCATAAATTTCTGAGTTGTACGCATCTATTAGAGTTTTTTCGATAGAGGAAAGCCTCCTTAATATAATTGTGTACGATTTTCCAGCAGTTTTCAGTTTCTCCGTTGCGTAGAGATGATTTCATGCTCCAGCAGTATTCGCTTTCCAAAAAATTTTAGCCGAAGCAATTTCAAAATTGTACATATTCCTATGAAATGAATAATATTTTCCTCCTCACGTAGGTTACAACTTCTACTACTTCCTTCATATTCCTGATACTTACTTGCATTGAGTCCTAAGATGCCAGCCAGCACTTAAAAAGTCCACATTAACAGTTGTCTATCATTTTCGTAAGCTCTCTAGTATATTATTCATTTTTTTTTTTTTTTTTCCAAATATCTTCATTCAAGTGCAGATCCACTCATAATATTCCTGCGTCTTCTCGCATTTTACGCCAGTCATCCATCCAGTATATTTGTTTCTCCAGAATATGTATGGCAAGCGAGTGACTTCATATTTAAATAAAGTTTTGTGAATATACTCCATGCGACGCTTTAGCGTATATGAATGCATGTTCAGAACTTCTGTTTCATTATACAATTTGGTGTGCAATCCCCAAATGCGCCAACACCTTGCCACAAATGCAGAAAAAATTTACAGCTTCGCTCTTGAGAGCATCGACGACCACTGGAACGCTGTGAAGAGTTTTTTTTACGTCTGGAGCAGACACCATTGTCAGGAGAAAACGAAAAAGCCAAAGCATATGGCTGACAGCAGACACCTAGAGACGGATCTATGAACGTATTGAACTCAAAGCACTGATTGCTGCAGCCTCAGCAGTAGAGCTCCCCGAAGTATAGGTAGAAGTTCATTACCGCATGAAGAGAAAAGAAGTGCAGCTTAGTGTTAGTGTAAGACGAGACAGGCGTGACTACATCAACGCACTAACCACCAAGGCTGAAGAAGCAGCAAATAGGTGCGACAGCAGGACCGTCCATAGTATTACTAAGGAACTCGCTGGTGGTCAAATTTCCAAACTACATCTACTAAAAGGACTAGACGGAAATCTGCTAACTTCGGACGAGGAACAGCTGGCCAGATGGTGGGAAAATTTTGCAGAAGTAAGCCTTTCGTAGAAACCAATTCCCCTATTCGCACCTCCCCCCAGTAACACTGAAATAACGTCGGCGATAACGTGCATGGACCACATCAACACCTTGCGGATCATCACTCAATAATCCGTCAAGTGCAAATCTCCGCTGAATATTGATGTCGAGACGGCCTTTGACATACTTGAATCGAGATGCTATTTGCCGACCCTTGCGCAGGAGAGGAATACCAGAAAAACTCGTCGCTATTATACAGGCTACCTATGATGGCGGTAAATGTCAAGTCTTACACAACGGCAAGGTGTCAGAGGAATTTAAAATTTCACCACAGTTATTCATTGTAGTAATAAATGATGTGATCCGGGCAGCTCTATCTGGAGGAAACATGGGGCTGAGATGGACTATGACACCATATCTCAAAGACCTTGACATTTGCCTGCTCTCTCATAGCATAATGGACCTGCGTCAGATGGCTCACAATTTTGAGACAGAGGCGAACAAAGTAGGGCTCTAAATAAATGCGGCAAAAACAAAAGCCCTAGGCACACTTCAATCTCTCAACAAAATACCAGCGCCGCTCAACTCAACATTGCCGGACTGCAAGTCGAGAAAGTAAGCAGCTTATGGTCTCATAATATGGTGGTACCGAACTGGATACAGACAGCAAAATTCGTAAAGCAAAGGCTGCGTTCAGCACAAAACCCAAGCTGAGACTGTTCCAATCAAACGTGGAAACAGTGGTACTTTATGGGTGTAGTACCTTCACAAATAGATGTCCTCGTAATATCTTCTGGCCGAACCATCGAATGACAAACTACGCGCGATAACGGGCCAGGAGCCAATATGTATTGAAAATACTTAAAACTGCTAAAAATATATAAAACAGTGGGAAATAACCAGAATACAATTTTAAATCGTTAAATTCAAATAAAACCGCAGGATTCAAAGAAGCGGGATTTTAGAAGACTGGATTTTAAAACCTTTTTTTTTGGGGATTTTGTTCAACGGGATTTTAAAACTCGGGATTTCTATGCGCTCGCTCAATTGATAAAATTAATAAAAGAAAAAAAGTATTCTCCACATGTACTTTAACTTACTTACTTAATAGGCCTGCGAGCCTTGGAGGGTCAGTGCCTGAACTGCTGCTTTCCATCCTTCACGGTCCCGGGCTCGCTGCTTCCAGTTGGCAAGACTAAGATTCCTTGCGTCCGCGATTACTTGGTCCTTAAACCAAGTGTTGTGGACTACAACCACATCTAGACTTCGTAGTTATGTCTTCTCCTCCAATCTCCCTCCTCGCAGATAGGACCGAATATCCGGCGTAGGATTTTTCTTTCAAAGGAGATCAAGATCTGCTCTGCCGACCTGCTTTCGGCTCTGTCAAGCACGATTGGATCTATATTCTGTAGAGTATAATTTTGGTCCTTCGGGTTAGGAGTTTGGACTCTAGCTGTTTAGACAGGGCGAAGTAGCAAATCTCCACGCCAAATCTCCACCAGGATATCATTTGTGGAGTTTACGTTTACCCCGAGGTAGGTAAACTCCTTTACTACTTCAATATTATGGCTGTTGATGGTGTCATTTTTCCCAATTCAGTATGCGACGGAGTTGTTTCTGGTCGACAGCATTTACTTCGTTTTACTCTAATTGATCTCAGGACCAACTCGTCTACCCTCTTCTTTACTCGTAATCACCGCTTCAATAACGGAACGTTGGGAGCAAGCGAAAATATCTACAATATATCGTCAGCATACCCCAACAGCTGCACGTTTTTGAAAAATATGGTGTCTCACGTATTAACACCTGCCCGCCGCACTATAAGTTCTAACACGAGATTGAAGAAGTCACATGGTAGCGCATCTCCTTGCCGAAATGAAGTGAGTGTTTGAAAAAATTCGGAAGTTCTATGTACTTCCAAGTTGCACTGTGCATCACGTATTTTCGAGCCTAGTGCGACATAATCGGATCAGTTTTTTCGGGATCCCGAAATCGGCCATCGCATTGTACAGCTCGGTGCGATGAATGCTGTCATAAGCGGCTTTGAAGTCGATGAAGAGATTATGGGTATCGACTTGGAACTCATTGGTTTTGAAAATTTAGTCAGTTGTTGATTTACCGTGCCGGAAGCCACACAGATATCGGCCAATTTGTGTGGTGCAAAATGACTTTAACAGCTTTAATTTTTTTTGATAATTTAAGTTTGTTTCTACCTCAAACTTTTGAAAAGAACCTACAACTGCGTGCGAAACGAATGGTTAACATAAACAAATGCATGCTGAACCCCATCGGACACTTGTAGCCTGCAAACAAGAACAAGTATTCTATTTGTATTCAACTGAGCGTAAAAACTTCAAAAATGCTTTCCGCAATACAAATATTTAAATGTCAATACTGTTTCAATTTCAACAGGACATTTATTTTGTAATATTTTACACACGTGTTTCGATTCATATGGTAATGTCCACCCATGGAGCAATTTCATCTGGAATTTCCTCCCTTTTTTTTACGAACAGAGTAGGTACCTAGTAAAATCAACCTCCAGCTGCAATAAAATTCATCCATTCAAACCATCAATTTACAATTCAATGAGTAGCAATACACTCTCTTATCAAAAGGTAACAAAATATTTCTAAAGGATAAACAAGTACACCTGCAAATGCACCTTATTCTACCATCCATCCATCATAGTCCAACAAACATTTCATGGATAACACCGTAAATTATACGATTGCGTGCGTATCCCAGACATTGGCACCGTCGTCCTCGTCGTCGTTCGACTTCTTTTTTTTTTTTTTTTTTAATTGACTCCTTAAGCTGAACTGAAATAAATCAACAACAAAAAATGGTTACACGCAACCCAACAGGACTTTGGAATAATACCCAACCAACAAGTAAAGAAGACCGCAGAAAAAAGAGGACCTGCATTTGCCAACTTTAAAAAATTTCACCTGTTCCAACTTAATTACTGTGATTTGGTGCCTTTCATCCCTCGATTATACCCAGATGGATAGATACACATTGTTGAGTAAATCCTCACCGACTCTGCGTGCTGCAAATCACGTTTTAACTGCCAACAACTTTTTTACCACACTACCCAGTCGTTTACCAAAATATTCTGTCAGACGCTCAAACCCCAGAGCACTGTGTTGACAAAATACCTAAAACAATTTAGTTAATCGCCGGCTGCCATTTTAAATTCCACCCAAAATGTTGATGAGTGGTTACTAAAAACACGAGTAGAACAGCGAAAAAAAAAAACAAAGGATCCTCTCCATGTCATTCATAATTGAAGGACATTTATTTTCCCTGGAAAAAATCACATGCGAGTTAGAATCCGGGAAATTACAACCAGATACGGTTTTTTTTTTTGTTGCCTTAGGGTAATGCTGAGTTTGTAAAGGAGAGAAATTAGTAGATGAAGAGGTCCGGGTCCTGACTCTGAATAACAATTTCAACGAATCGCATCTACTAATATGACAGTACTTTCTTGAAATGAAATATGAAGTGTATACGATCTAGACTGCTTAACATCTCTGGAAATCGAAAAGGATCTGACCTAGTACGCACCATCATATATCTATGTACCGTTGACTCCCCTGTGTCTGGGTAATGGAGCCTTTTTTTCTATGAAAACTTTCTTCGAATTATGTGTTTGAACAATGTACCTCAAGCAGCCTTTACTGCGGATAAAACTCACAGCAAACAGTTGCTTGTTACGGTAACGAATTGTTGTATTTATTTAGCATGCAAATTTCTTCTTTGCAGTATATAAAGTTGTAAAAAAAACATGCCTAGTGTAGGTTAGGTTAGGTTCAAGTATCTGCCTGCGCCCTTAGCACAAACACACCTAGGCTAGAGTAGGTCCAATGTTATACCACAGGATCAGGAGATTTCTTCCGTCCTACCTTAGATTCAATTGGAGCTTCTAATGAAAGGATGGAGGTTCCTAACATTCAAGATAGCCGGTTCTACGCTGTCGTAGAAGTAAGCTACCAAGTAAAGCCTTCTTGGAGAGTTGCTTCCTACTCTTCCTCCTCCTCGTCCCTTCAGCTTCTACAAAAGTCGTTAAAGTGCCTTCAGTGTCCCGTAATGACACCATTTGCTGCGCTGATATGCTTCCTGTTAAGGGAGATCACCCTGTTCGAGCATTTCTGATCCAGCTAAGGCCGAATCTGTCTAGTGATATGACACTTAATGTCAGTCTCCCACCTGAAGCTGGTCTCCTTGGTAGCATTTAGCTTGAGCAATTGTTAACATGTAGTGAGGGGCATGCCGAGATTCTCCTTTTCTGGTAGAATCTGCAAATTTGGCAAGATCATCAGCCCTACAGTTCCCTGGAATATCCCTATGCCCCGTCACCCAGTACAGGTGAATGTTGAATTGCTCTGCCATCTTGTTAAGAGAAGACCGGCAATCTAGAGTGACCTTTGATGTGGAAGAGATCGATTCCAGAGATTTTATAGCAGCTTGACTGTTAGTGAAGACAGAGCCTCTTTGATCGCCGTTATCGTTATCTCCGCCCGAAAAACGCTACAGTGATCTGGGAGGCAGAAAGAGATGCTAACGTTTAGACTGTCGGAGAAAACCCTGCCCTGGATTGCCTGAAACCATCTGTGTATCCATGGATTCTTTACCCGGGGTCACGTCTCGCTCCCAGTCATCCAGATGGGGTAGATGCCAGGAAGTTTTTATTGAAAGAGAACCTGGGGAGGGTGTCGTCGGTGTTTACTGGAATGAATTCTAGGTCCTGAAGAACTGTAGAGTGGCTTGTTGATATGCTGGATCACTATGAGGTGGCATTGAGCCGAATGGCTGTACTGGCTGTCATTTGCTTGCCAAAGAGGTCTAGTGGCATCAGGTGGAACAGAATGTCTAGTGCATCTGTAGGATGGGTTCTAAGTATACCACTAAAGCTGAACCCTGTATTTTTCACTAGCTGGTTGGTGTATAGCTTTGGAGAGAGCTGGCCACCAAACTATCACGCCGTGTATAAGTATAGGCCTGATAATGGATACATAGAACCAGTAAGTTATGCGAGGTTACACTCCTCACTTCATACCAATGGCCTTTTTGCACGAGTATAAAGCTAAGGTAGTCTTCTTAACGCGTTTCTGGATGGTGGGCTTCCATCTAAATAAATCTAAAAAAAGATCCAGGCATTTTGCTTTGTCTTTCAAAACGATGCTGGTTCCATTCAGTTTAGGAATTTTATATTTCCTGGTGAAGAGGACCAATACAGTTTATTGACGGTTTACCCCCAGTCCACATTTATCAGCCTATTTGGAGAGTTTAGCAAGGACATTCTGCAGCAATGCCCTCAGGGTAGACAGCTACCTCCCAGAGACAGCTATAGCAACGTCGCTTGCATAAGCGATCACCTTGCAGCCCTCCCCTTCCAGGATAAGTAGTAGCTCATTCACCGTAAGACTCTAGAGAAGGGGGAACAAGACACCGGTGTTCTTCGACTGACAAACCTCCGAGCGGAAACTGCGCCCTGTTTTGTACTGACAGTATGCCAGAACTATCCTGCGATTGGTAAGATTATTAGCCAACAAAAGACACCAGTAAGTATCGAACCTACTTACTTGCTGAAGGAAGAATCATAAACACGCAAAACATATCTGTCATCACAGATAGACGCTTCAAAATAGTAGAGTGTGTTGGTGAGCTCTAGCATCATCCGGAACTGCCATTGAAAAAGCGAAGAGGGCATGAGATCGATGCAGCGAAAGTTAGGAAACTACATGTAAGACGATTGTACCAGCGCTCCAGGGAGCAAAGTAACTTTATCGACCTTTGCAATGAATCTGAACACAATCTGTCACCGTCGAGCAAAGCTTCTCAATTTGTAATAAAGAAATTAAAGGGCTGACAATGTCACTCATCAACGTCCGCAACGTTCCTGGAAAACGTTCTTGCAACGTTTTAGACCCACAGCAACAGGCTTGCCCTCGTCACCTCCAAAGAAGTTCTATGAGTTTGAAAATAAAAATACAAATTTGGGATCGGAAGGGCCTGGCGTCAATGCGTCAATGCGTCAATGGTGTCCCTAATGTCGTTTCAAAAAACAGAAATCAGATGTCGTCCTCACATTTTTCGCAGGTTCTTATAAGGTACATACAACACGTGTCTAAAGGACCAATGGAAGGTCACCTCAAGATCCTTCATCATATAGACCGCTTTGGACACCATGGGGCCTTTTTTACAATCTTCTCACAGGAAAGTCCAACCTATAAAGTTGTGACCGTGCGCAGAGATTGCTATAATACTTGCCCTTCTGCCAAGCTCCGAAACGTATTCACAACTACTTCACAGGGCCTACAGAAAGACGTGGTGGTATCTCACCGGACAAAAAGGAGTTGGGTCTCTCTGTATGTGTAGCAGACGCTGACCAGTGTACCGCACATTGTGCGACAGATACACTTGGATTTTACATTTAGTTTCGTCTTTCAACTACGACCATACTGCCTAAGGAGACCTTGACAGGGGCTGCGACCCCGGACAGAATGGCTCATAGCACCATTAAGATAACTTCCTCTGGACGCCTCGTCCGATAGGCATGCCTTTCCCCAGAGCTATTCCTGGCTCTGAACCTGCGTGGATGGAATGCTAAAACGTATCATAAGTGATAGGCTGAAGACTGAGCACAAATATAGGTCCCGGAAACGCGTTCGACAACATCATAGGGGCGTTCCCAAAGGAACGGCCTTCTACTGCGGAATCTAATGTACGACGGCGTCTTTAAACTGAGAATCAAAAGGTCTTCACAAATATAAGGTGGAATTGGCTGCCATTTTGTTAGAAATGAAAAAAAAATTGGGCTCTGTTTTCACGAAAAGTTTATTTGAAGGTGTAAAATTGATGACATTAAGTTGAGGAGACGCATATTTTGTGCTCGTTTTACGGCATTTTGAATTGTTCCTCGCAAAACATCTGGCTCCAAATTCAAGATTTCTTCTTCAATGTTGGCATTCAAAACTTGGTAGGTTTGTGGTTTGTTGTGGTAAACGCGAGATTTCAAAAAACCCCAAAGGAAGACGCCTGGCTCCGTCAGAGCTGGTGATCTGGCCGGCCAGTTTAAATCGCCAAAACGAGAATTCACACGGCCCAGAAATTGATGATTCAAAATCTCCATCGTTGCCCGAGCTATGTGAGCGGTTGCTCCGTCCTACTGGAACCAACAATGCTCGAGACCTAATTCAGCAACTTGCGGCAAAAAAAAACACGTTTAACATCTGTCTGTAGCGCTCACCAGTTACGGCTGCGGTGGTACCGTCGGCGTCCTCCAAAAAATTAGGGCCAATCACTTTTTTACTGCAAATGCCGCACCAAACAGTCACTTTGAGGAGATGCAATGGCTTTTCGTGCATTTCATGTGGGTTTTCTGTAGCCCAGAAACGCAAATTTTCTTTATTCACATAACCGCTTAAGAGGTTTAACAGAGCATGGGAGTAAGTTAACCTCACTTAACGGTCAGCAGGCAACAATTGGTGAACGGTTTGCACTTTATAAGGGAACATCTTCAGGTCTTTCACCAAAATTCGACGCAACGAACGTCTACTGATGCCAAATTGTGTGCATCGTTGTTTCGTCGATGTTTGTGGACTCTCTCGGAAGTCCTCGACCACAGCAGTGATATTATCGGCCGAACGAGCAATACGGGGCCTGCCACTTCTTGCGACATTTCTAGTGGACGAGGAAAAAGGGAAGTGATATTCATCAGTAGCAGAAAATTAGTGAAAAAAAAAAATAACAGTAACAGTCCGGTCCCCAAACCGGAGATAAGATACCTCGGCATATTCATAGATGCAAGACTAACCTTTTGGCAACATCTGCAATTTGCAGCTAACAAGGCAGCAAAAGCAACCATTGGAGGAGAATATTGCTCTTAACAAGAGCTTTAGCGTCATTTAAGAGAAGTATTTGGTCAGCAGAGAGGCACACAAAATATCAACCTATGTCCAGTCAATGCCAAGTGGGACGAGTCTAAATGAATGGCAACAACGATGGGATCTCTCTGATAAAGGCAGATGCACGCTGAGTTGTAACCAATGTCGTAGATGGATCAATCGGCAACATGTAGAGTTCCATTTCTATCTAACCCAAATATTGACAGGCTATGCATGCTTCAGAGAGTTAGGGCACGATAACCATCCGCATTGCTTAAGCTGCACAGGACCAATGGTTATGTTCATGTTACGAGGACGAAAGACATCTAGTAGAGGAAAAATCGGAAGAGACCATACGAGTAACAACCCCGGAAAATCTAACTAAGCAGATGGGGAATATGTACACAAAAAATTGGGATGCAATAATAAAAGAACACCAGCGACAATAGCGACAAAGAAGAAGAGAGCAGAAGGCTGGAGCCTCAGTATACTCAGCCCTGTACGCAGCTAACAACTTGCTCATACACGAAAGACCCTTAACTTCGGGTGACGATGCTGATCTTTTTGGACAAACTTTGAACTGACTTTAACGAAAGAAATCCAATATAAGGTAAGACAGTCTCCATTCTCGACTATTTGCAGTCATTCCTTCATGTCCTTTACTTTGTTTTTCTGAAGATTGAAGTGATTGCAAAGAACACTTTTATGGTTCTCATGGTATGGTTATCCTTAAATGGCCAAATGGGACTTTTTTTTTTATTAGAATTTACTGTCATTCCGATAAAGAGTCAAGAGAGTGGAATAAAAAATGAAAAGAGACGAGAACGAGAGAGCATTTGAGAATTTATTAAAAAAAAAAAAAAAAAAAAGTTCAAAATCCTTCAGACTGAAAGTGGAATTGAATTTCGCTTGATGCATCTTTAATGAGGATACTGGCTGTGATGCCATACAGAGAAAGCTCAGTTAAGGTAATACACCTTGTGGTAAGATGGACGTTATTAGGGTTGTCCCGCATGGAACTGAAGAGCCCTTAAATCGCTAAATAATCAGTCATTTGGAAGACGATTCCTTCCTTTTGGGTGGACAATTTCTCTGATTTTCTTTTGGAATTATTCTTTGTTTTTCGCTTCCACCCAGCTAAAGGATGAAAATTACCACCTGAAAAGCACTAGAGGAAGAAAAACAGAAAGGAATCGAAAGAACGACATTTTAAATATTTGATAAGCGATTTATGGTTTTGGTTTTTATTCAAAGATACTCGTACATACCAGGAATGCTTTCTTTTTTTTATTTCTTGTAACCCTTGTGGTTCCGAAATGTTCATGTTTAGTAATTCACGAGGAATGGATTTTGTTTTTTAGGGTCATTGTGGAAGTTTTTATTTTCTTGTTTTTTTTTTTACTTTTCAAGTTGGCGGTATTTTTAGCATCGCGATGGTAGAGGAATCCTTAAGATCTTGTAGTGATTTTTTTTTTGTGCCTCTTTCTGGAAAGAACATTGAAATACTTTCGAAGAAATTTCATTTGAATTTTTCTTCCCTTTTTAATTTATGAAGAGTTGAATTATATCCTTCCGTTTTTGGTGATGCGTTCAGGGACGGGGGGTTTTTTCAAACGAAATAATGGAACTTTATTTTCTTTTTTGTTCATCCTTTTCTGCAATGTGCCCTTTAAACTTACAACTTAGAGAACGTAGGTACTTTTTAATTGCTAATTATAGATTTAATTTATAATGGAAAAGAACCAAGCAGGATGTCTAATCTAACTTCGTAATTAAATCGAAGTGTTATGCTGTTCTTGTTTGTTCTTGTTTGTTCTTATTTGTTCTCGTTTGTTCTTGTTTGTTCTTGTTTCTTGTGAAGATTAGCTGCACCACCAATCTGTCCTGGATCAGACTTTTCTCATCGAGATAGAGGAAAGCCATTAAGGCGAACTCTCTCGTGTGACCTGTAATCAGTAAAACAGAGATCAGGTTATTCATCGAGCTCATTGCTATTGCAATGTGTCTTCGAATCATCTTGATCAGGAAATTTTCCACTCTTAATAGGTGTCCTCATTGGGACATAATTGTACGTACTGAGACTCTGGTGTTCTGTATAAATGAAGACAAGCTCGAAGGCAAGCCTTCTCAAACACCCGAATCTTTTCCAACAAGCTTGCTCCCACGTTGAACCAGACGGGACATCCATATACGAGCAAGGGGCCAGATAAGGACCGCGTGGCCCCTTACATCGAGTTGCTTAAAAGTAAAATCTGTTTGTAAGGGCAAATGCACCTTTGGTTCTGGCCAGACCAGCATTTATATTGATCTACGAGCCAACAATGCTTGGTTATCAGGAGGAGATTGTGTTATATGGCCACAATTAGATGAGCGGAGAACCAAATGCTCCTTTTTCCCCATAGCTAATGGGGAAAAAGGAAATCCGCACCTTGATAGGTGTACTGATGGGACATTGTGCAATCGTCACTATGGGAAAAAGGCTAGGCATAAACTGCCCGGACTACTGCAGGAGCTGTCAAGATGAAGAAGAAATAGAAACCATCAAACACCTACTCTGCGATTGCCCTAATCTCCACAACAGTCGCCTCTTCCATACGGAAAATAGATTCTTCGGAGAACTGGGTGAAGTGGCACATGTTTCGTTGGTGGACTTCACGAGATTCGTAAGGAGCACACGCTGGTTCGAGTAAGGACCAGCTAACTAGAAACAGTGTTAGATGGGGTATCACAACCCAATGGGTATTACAATGGACCAATAGCCCCAGGTGTAAGCTCTCTTTGAGACGCACAGCTGGGGGGGCTAACCTAATCTAACCTAACCTATCTGACTGCACTTCGGCACGCAAGTGGCTATCCGGTCCCACGATTGCGAACTTTCGCCAATTCTTTCTGGTGTCCCTAGAGGCCCCATACAACGGCGTCCTAAAATGAATGGTTTTCGATTTCTGGAGGATGATCTTCAGCTTCCAGTCATCGCAATATCGCTGAATCTTATCGAAGTCACTTTGCAAGAGAAGTGCAATGACCTTGATTTTTGGTCCTGATCTGTACGCGATCAATTCGTCTGCGTACGCTATGGCATGATGAAGTGGTCCTATGAGATCGCTCGTGTAAATGTTGAAAAGGATCGGTGAATTCACCGCACATTGTTGCAGACCGTTTTTGATTTGATAAGTTCTAGCAGAAGTCACATTGCCAATTTTCACAATGAACTGTCTACTGGTGAGCATGTTGTAAAGTATGCACAGCAGTGTTTTTTTTTTTTTATATATAATCCGCGCTCGCCGAAAGGGATATCAATACCCTTAAAGTGTTTCAGGGCACGAGCGATTAGAAGGGGAATATTTGAAGGGTGTAGTGTTGTGGGAATACAATTTGCTTTGCTTATGCCTAGCTTGCTCAGCTTGTAGAAGAGTCCCTCTAACCATACAGTGTAGCAGGCTTTCTCCAAGTCAATGAGGCAGGCACCCGTGCATTGGTTCTTGCTTTTGTTCCCCCCGCTTTAAAACCGCCTCAGAGCCGAGAATCTGCCACCTGATACAAACAAAGGCGGGACAATCATAGAGGAAGTGTTCCGTAGTGTCGTCACTCTCTCCTGTTATTTTACTTAAGCCTACCACACTGAGGTGTTCAGAATCCTCCACAATGCCGGATTTTATCCCAAAGTTAATGGAAATCTATTATGAATATTTTTTTTCCGGAGTGCAAATTTGAACTCCCGACCCTATACATCATTCAGTTTCTAACTATCCATAGTAGAATTAATTCGATTGTGTCCAACACTAGTTTTAGAGTCTCCGGACTTAAGTTCGAAATTGTTACTTAGCCGCACACATACCGAACCCGGTCCGAACACAATCGAGTCACGATGTACGAGTAATATCTTTTAGCACAGAGCATGGGAATTTGGATGCGGTCCACGATAGGAGCTTATTCGTGGCCTTATATGACGAGCAATATTTATTAGTGATCGTACAAGGACAGGTTTCGCTTCAGTGACTGAGCCTTTGTAACTTGATATTTTCCAGCTCATAATTTGTTGTTGTTCCTAGTTGGCTTTCTTTGATATTTTGTCGCTGGCAAGCAGCCACTAGTGAGAAAAGCAACATCGTAACGCCTATATGCATCTACATACCTAATACCTATTAAATTATTTGTTATCTTTAAAACAGTCACTACTTCTTAGATAAAACCGAAACCTAATTAAACAGCTTCAAACGCTGATGGGGGCTATTCCTGTCGGCAACTGTCACTTCTATCCTACATTGTGCACCACAAACATGAAATTAAAATTCAAATATCTTCCTCTGAACCGTTTCATTCCTTTTTTTTTTTCGTTCAACTTCCATCATCATTAAGATAAAAGCAAACGTCCTCTCTATCGCCCTCGTAAATTTCACCATCAAAGATATTCGAGTGACACATCCAAGTCAGCCGCAAACACATGCCACCAGTTCATCCGTTTCACTATCACCAAACTCACGGATACCGCAACCAGAGCGGAGTCTTTTAATTAAAAGTCTTGTAGTAGTAGGAGAACCTGAAACATATAACTCATCGCAATCAGTTGGACTTGGGATATCTTGCAAAGCCAGCAACTATTTCCCACCGCAATTGATAGTTCCAGGTCTTCTGTGGTCTCACTTGGGTGTGAGGTGTACTCTGCTACTCGGAGGGGCATGAGAGGAGTCAAAGACTTAATTATGGTGTCAATTCTGAAGTAAAAACTTTTCGACTTTTATCGCTGGATGTCGCTCTCCTTTTAATTGACTCTATCGTGCCGTCAAGAGATAACAAAGAAACAGAGCGAGAGCGTTCACAGGACATACGTTCAGCTTTACGTGTTCCTCGGACCATGATGTGGTCATGTGGTATGTGCCGTGCCGTATGTCCTTGTAGAATGTTTTGGTCACCTTCTTCTTAGTTTTGTTCGTTTAATTGCACACCTCCTTTGGACAGTGAGTTGGATGATGTCGTGACAGCTATAAGAGTGTGTATGTATTTTTGAATGTCCCTTTTTCGGTCGGATGATAATGGTCCGTCGGTTGGTGTTGGTATTGTGATGTCTTTGCTCACAAAATTCTCAATTTAAAGGACTTCGGACTTACGAGTATATAGTGCTCGGGGGAAATTAAGATGTTCTCATGACTATAAGGGCCACAACAAGGACTGAAAAAGTTTCTTTTTTGTCAACTTTGCCTGAGTTTTATTGTGGGAGGGTTGTTCATGAGCGTGAGTGTTTCTTTCTGGGTCATGTCTAGACGATGGTTGAACTTCTCGACTAAAATTAGTGTCGCCTTCTGATGTTTACAGATGAGTTAATTAATTTGTATCAATTATTGATGAACATTATCAGATCAGAGGTTAGCGGACTTTTGTTTAAAGTTTGTTTTCGTTCTTTTGAAAGGTACGAGGTAGGTCATAGAGATGTGAGTAGAAAACTTTAAAATAGATACAGCAGTAGAAGTAATGTAAACAGAAAGTAAGGAAAGAAAAGTTGAAAGAATAGTTGATTAGATATTTAGTATCTACTCGTACGAGTATGTATCTGCTACCAGTTTTCGATGAGTTCTTTCATTAAGGGATCTACTCGTTGTGCTTTGTACAGGAGAAGAATCTACTGCACTGTAAAGTCTCTTCTCTAAATAAATAGATCAACTTCACCGATAACGATATTGCAATGTTGGATAGGTTGTCGTGCCATTAAATACCAGGGTTCACTGTGCTGCCAAGAAGATGCATGGTTTTCTTGGGATTTGTAATTTGGTACAGTAGACGGAGTTCTTCTGAAAAAGGCGATTAATTGGAGTTTTCTTCCCATTGAAGTCGGCTTTTCTACACGGCAAGACGTTCTGCAGCTCATCTTTTAATAAATTAATCAGGTCGCATCAGTAAAACTAAAGATGTTTGTTGTCTGTTGAAGGTCGTTGACATAGAAGGTCGTTGATATGAAATTGAAATATAGTTGGTGACAGTATAGAACCCTGAGGCACTCCAATTTTTACAGCAAATGTATGAAGAAAATTGTCCATCCAAAAGCAGAGCTGTTATGGTAGGCCATAGGAAGCTATCCATTGGTTGGGTGACGAAATTTTAGTCTTTGCTGATGTGACCAGAGGGTTGCAATGTCCTCGTGAATGGGAAGTTCGACGTTAGTCAGCATTTTGTTACGCTCCCTTAAAAGGCTATTTAGGCGGCGCAAGTGAGGTGGAGCAATGTTGGTCAGCACAGAAAGCCATCGTGTTGGTGTTGACTTTATAGTGCCGGATATGAGTCGCATGTTATACAGGTTGAAAAGCAAAGGGGCAAGGACGGAGCCCTGGGGAAGGCCATTATTTAGCTTTCTTATCCTGCTCTTCTCATCATTAATAAAAACTTGAAGAAGGGCGATTTAAGGGTAGGTTGTTCATAAAGCTTGATGTTCTTAGACAGGGAACTACTTTCAGCAACTTAAATAGTCCATTCTTCCACACAGTGTCATATGCTGCGGTTAAGTCAACAAAAGCAACGGATGTTTTGAGCTTCCTTTCAAAACCTGCCTCAATATGTGTCGTCAAGGATAACACATGGAAACGGGTGGGTTTATCGGATTGTAGACAAGACGTTCGAGAAGTTTGTAGCAAGTGTTTAGAAGCGATACATATAGGACGATAGCTTTCCTGTTGGTCATTAGGTTTGCCTGGCTTGAGAATAGCAATGAGTTTCGTTCGCCTGAATGCAGTTGGGATTGTACCTATTTATAGTATATTGCTGTAGAATTCTGCTAGCCACCATCTTGTATTCAAGAAACTCCCTGGTGCTTTCCCTGTTTTTACTGCGTTGAGAGCAGTGCTGACTTCTTCTGGTGTGAAGGTGCTCGAAAACTGTGATGTTTGTTGGGTGTTGTTCTTGAGGTTCCTCAGTGCACGTATGATGAATGTATTCACTTTGTCCACAGGGGAACGGGAGACGTATACAATGCTGTTAGCCTAACTTTATTTGGATCGATGCAGGAACTTGTGGTGTTTGAGCTACTACTTCTCCCAAGTTTGTGTAGAAGGTTCCATGCTTTCCTGCTAGAGTGGGTGAAGTTAAGATTGTTGACAGTTCATGTCCACTTCTTTTTGTGAATCTCGTAAGCGATCTTAGCAATTCGATTTCTGGATCTCCAGATGTCTCAAAGTCCTCGTAGAGTTGTTCGCTTTCTTCAGTCCATGCAGGAATATACGCCTTTCGGAGTATTTGCTTTTACAATCTTATGAATCTATTATAGTTTTGAGATAATGGTGAAATGAACCGTAAGCATGAGTCTAGTTTATTAGCGAAGTTATTTCAATTTGCTTTTGAAAAGTTTCATCGTGGCCTTTGAACCGAATCTGTTACTGGTATTTGAATACCGATATCGATTATGACCGGCCGGTGTTGGCTTTTCGGGAAATCCGACAGCACTGTTCTGGAAGATGGCAGAGGGTGATGTTCCGCATCGCAAGTAACGAAACACAGATCTGTCGAAGATTAAATGTAAATGGTTTGAATGCGCCCATTCTATTAGTCTATCTCCATTGTCATCGTTATTTCCATATCTCCATAAGCCATGATGACTATTGAAGTCACCAATGAAAATTGTTGGTTGGTTTGGGACATCAAGTACGTTAGGCGCCCTTATGTGAATAAATTCCAACAAATTCCTTCAACCATGTGAATAAATTCCAACAAATTCCTTCAATCAAGATTTTTCGCTTACTGCATCTCATACTCCATACATACCTCCTTCGGGTCTTTGAAAATACTAATTTCTACTAATCCTTAAAAAAAAATTACTAAACAGGTTCAGCATCTGAGGACTCCTGCCGGTACCTATAAATTACAGAACTCATAATCTGCTTCGTTAATCTTTTCCTTGCAAGTAGAATTAATTTCACCTTCAATTCAAATCCAAGCGAATTTCTGGATAAAAATCCGACAGGAAGACGTATCTCTGATGAAAATATAAATAACATCCTCCCTAAAGGCGCTTGTATTTCATTCACCGTCAATACTGCAAAACTGCACTGCCAAGCACACCCATGTGGTTCCCTCCTCCCAATCACCACCATACCAATTTCAAGGCTTCCTCTTCACACTGACTGCATTTTATTTATAGAACCATTTCGCATCGATGCAAGTTTCTTACACCTGTTCCAATGGAAGATTGATTGTTTCGATGGACACAGTTTCAAGGCATCCCTGCACCAGCAGTTCTTCAAAAACAAGTCAATCAAGTCTCTGTATCCTCCTCGCATAAATTTACAACATCAAAACCCAAAATTGGAACTCGTATTGGCTGAATTAAAATCACTTTAGCACACATTACTCGGTCGCATTCCTTTGGGACGGGTGACTCTGCACAAAAACAATGAATTTCTGTATCCCAAGTGCAATTGCGAGTGCAAAAAGTCGCACTGGTTACTAAACAATTTCACGCCGCATTTCATTTTCCCCAGTGGAAAGGCAAACGAGTCCTTGTTGTAAAGATTCGTTCGCCAATTCACCTGTTTACGTGAGTGTTGATGATAAATTACTCGTACATTGTCGTGAGAAATATACTCGTACTGTGAGTGACAAACACATACTCGTAGACATGCACACGTTCAAAAAAAAAACTGCTGGATTTTTGAGATACTTGCAGCTATGGTCAACTGAAAGTGCAAGTGGAATAGAGACTCAACATACCATGGTCGTGTGCGCGATTATTACTTTCAGTACCAGCAGCAGCTGGCGGTTGTGCTGGACACGTTTCGGGGAGACAACGAAGCGAGTTGAAACGAGAAATGCATGCTAAACTGGTGGTGGTGGCACTATGTACACCTGCGGTTATTGGCTAAACGCTTTGACCTTGAATACCTTAACCAGTTCCACGGTTTTGTTGTAAACTCTCCAACAAGGATGGTTGTATTTTTGTTAACTCTATGCAGGTGAAAATGATTAATCGTTGGTATCGGGGAAGCTACTCGTAGTTTAAATTATTCCACACATATCGCGGACGTGCTGGCAAAAATTGGAGCAACTTGGGTAGTTCGTGTGACCTTGATTGGGCGGTAGATTGTTGTAAATAAAAAAATAGAAACTAGATTGCAGCTTTGAATATTGATTCAGCATCAAGTATTGAAAAGTTTAGCTGAATTTGGTGGGAATAGATAGGAGTATATGTATAACTGACTACACATGGTCTTGGGACGGTATAATGAAAGTAAGTTTCTCCGAGACATTCCCAGAGGAACATAGTGTATCTTTAGCAGTCAAATGTTGGGGTAAATACATATACTTTGTCCATTTGCCTAATGAAAATAACTAAGAATCCGGTTTTCCAGGCTGGGGATTGTGCGTATCAATTTGACCGCATACTGGTTTTGAAAGAGGCTGAGGTACCACATTCGGCCCATTTTTTGATTACAGCCCAAAGTCCTTGTAAGAAGGAAAAAAATACACACGAATCGTTTCTTTTCGAGATACTCGTACCTAGCTTTGTTTTGCTCCTAAAACACACATTTGGTTGAATGTCCATATTTAATACCTGGTGGCTGGTGCGTTTGTCTGAAGATTAGGGCCCTCATTTTGTGACGGTGATTTTTGTAAGTTTAGCACCTGGACCGCTTGTTGTAGACTTGGTATTGATCCCATTAAAATTGAACTGATGCTATTTACAACCAAAACCTTAACGCCTCGACGACTAAACAACCAAATACTTTCTTTATCCTCCAGTTCCAGGTACCTTGGAGTGATACTCGACCCAAAGCTTTCAAAATGTTATATGCAAACATAGAGCATTGAGTCAGGAACGCTGGCGTAGCTTTCTATGCTGTGAAACCTTTGGTAAGAGGTGGAGACTTCGTCCAAAGTTGGTCTTGTGTATGTACACCGCTGTCATATGTCCTATTCTTACTTATGGGTCACTTATTTGATGGCCCGCCTTCAACATTAAAAAAAAAAAAAATAAGCAGAGTTCAAAGATCAGAAGCAATAGGCACATCGAGTGCCATACAGTCCTGTCCGACTGAAGCTCTTAACGTACTTCTTGACCTTCATATCAAAAACATTGCGTTGTGCAGCGCACTAACACTTAGAGAATCGGGGCTTTAGTGGGCAAAGCCCTACGGTCATGATAAAATTCTGGATTTGTTACCAGGGAATCTAGCAAAGACTTTTACTGATTATTCTACACCCAAACTGAACTTCAAGAAAGACTTCTCGGTAGCTTTTCCGTCCTGGGCGGACTCGGAAAGAGGCAACGTGATGAGGACGATCGAAACAATAATTTTCACCGACGGTTGAAAGATGTTTTTTTTTTTGCGTTGGGAGGTGGGAATCTTTCAAAGATGAAACTGAGCCCGTACTCAGTAACAGTGTTGGATTTCCACCCACTAAACCCACCTCCCCCCCTACCCCTGGTCCACGCGGCACTGCCGTCAAGCATTTCATCACGAAGGGGGCTTTAGCCTTACATACTCGGCTCATTCGTGTTGGCAGCCGTCTGCGACGTTTCGCTGTCGCTCCTGTCTTCGTTGTTCTTTCATGATGGTAGCCACAGTTTCGCTTACTGCTTCCAAAACTTCTTTCGTGCTCATCATCCGTCTGGTGATGTTCTCTGGTGTTAAGTCCACACACAGTCTGTTCGTCAGCAAGTTACGTTCTTTGTGATATGGTGCACAGCGGAACCTGATGTGTTCTGCATCATTGACTGCTTCCGTACATGTTGAGCAATAAGGGTTGTCTTCGTGTCCAAATCTATGGAGGTAGGCTTTGAAACATGCATGAGCAGTTCATCTCTCCGTGCTTCCTATAGATTCAAGGGTCTATATTGGGGATCAATCTATTCGTCCATCTGCCTTTGTCAGAAAAGTTTCATCTCTCTTGCCGTTCTTCGAGGCTTGTTGTTGGCGGTACTTCGGTGTCACTTCGACTCGTCCTTTTGGAGCGTTATTTCCGTTCGGCTTCTTTAACGAGAAGATCTATTGGCACCATTCCAGCAACTACGCATGCCGCGTCGTATAAGGTTGTTCGAAAGGCGCTGCATACTCTCAAGGCATTGGTTCTGTAGACCGCCTCCGTCTTCCTTCTGTACGATTTCGTCTTCATGACACTAGCCCATATTTTGGCATCATCGACGTCGCTGCTCTTGCTAAGAGAAGTCTCTTTTTCTGTTTAGGTCCTCCAATATTTGGCATAATCCTTGCTGCCTTCTTAGCTGCGTGCTGCAGGTGTTGCTTAAAAGTCAACCTTGCATCTATAGTAACACCAAGGTACTTCAGCTCTGGTTTGGAAACTATAACTCCCACGGTTACTCTTATAGTCTCCATAACTCGTCTGCTGCTAAAGAGCACTACTTTGGTATTTTTCTCTGCTAGTTTTAGGTCCATGCTTACTAGCCAGTCCTGTACCATCCCGATAGCTTCATTACAATCATGCTCCAACTCCTCAAGCAATTTGGTCACTACAACGATCGCTATGTCGTCGGCGAAGTCAATTATTTCCAAGGACCTCGGGATTGGAAGTCTGAGGACATCGACGTACATTAGATTCCACAGTAACGGACCTAGTACGGAGCCTTAGGGGACACCGCCACATTCCGTCGTCGGTACAATAGTTCAGTATTCTATTTCTAAAATAGTCAGCCATTATTCTCTGCAGGTAGTGCGGTACTCTTTTAATTTCTTAGTGAATATTTTGGGTGTCATTAGTAACTTTAACAGCTGCTGAAACATTACAATTGGAAAAACTATCATTGCTATCTGGTCACCCTGTAGCATATAGAGGAATGAACTCTTGACAGATCGCTTGCCGAGGAAATGCACGTTCCGCTGGGATCCGTCAAGATAGAAATCTTCTTGCACTCTTTATCAAAGGCCGAATGCCTAACTGGGGCTGGCTGCCTAACTACGTAATATACAGGAAGTTATGGCCCAAATATAATTAGGTCGAGACACAAGAGCTCCACATGCGGCCAGGTTCGGCATACCTTTTAAAACACACTGCTGCACTTGTGGGAGTGTCCCAGTTTTCTTCTTATAAGGAGACTCTCTTTCACATCCTCTGCGGGTATCCTGCACTAGGTAGAGCCAGGTTTCACATACTGAGTAAACTCTTTTTCGACGACCTGTGTGAGGTATTAAAGATGGGAGTCGGTAATATCATCAAGTTCTTGAATCCCACGGAATGGATTTGATAACAGAGTTCTGTCATAGCCCAAACACACACACACACTAATATCCAGATCACTTAGGTTTTGGTAAAATGCACATATTATCTATTTGTCCGTATGAATGGAAGGGTCCTTACCAAATCCCGACGGAGAGCGATTTGAGAAGCTTCTGATGACTATCGGAAGGAGAGTTGTTTTTACTGGGATTCGAGCCAGTACTAATGTTCTTTAGCATGCTCAGCAGTCCAACATTATTACCTTGTATCTACCTATTGATTCGCATAGACTTTGTTTGTGTGGCCTTTTCAATTATAAAAAGTCCAAACAAAATCCATGAAACAAGAAGTTACGCGTACATTTCACCCAATGCATTCCTTTCACACGATCCTAATTGCTCTCCATTCAGCTGCACTGATCTTGTGCATCACCGTGAGGATAATTCGCATAATCATTAGGCCGGCCAGTGGCCAATGGCCAACACCACCACCAATCACTGCACCTTGTTAGCCTTAAAATGATTTTCGTGCATCGTCTAATAATCCCTTAAAAACTGTTTCCATGTTTCTCATTTGCGGCAAACATAAAGCCACCACCGAGCGTCGGATAAGTGCCGATCCATGCTCCAGAGCACTCAAAGTCGGGCATAAAAATTTCGATTTATGGATACCCACTATACTCGTATACCTGCTTCAGGTAGCGTTCGGGTGTATCAAAGCAGCACTGATGGGTGGTCACTGTGGTGCGGATCATTACACTCTGAACACACGAAAAATGTATCTCTTCAATGTGTAGTGTGGTAGTAATATATCTGTCACCTTGTCCTCAATTCCACCGCAGACTCGATGTCATCCTGGTTCTAAAAAAAAAAAAAAAAAAATAAAGAACACTCAACACACGATATTCTAATTTACTTGCAAAGCAGGGAGGCACGGCACTGCACGGCACCCATCATCGACCGTGAATTTATGTTGCTGAGTTGAAGTGAAGATGCACGATGTGCCCTCGCTCTTGCCAAAGTGCATTCTCAGCACGCATCCACTATGATGATTCAACCACCAAACGGAAGTTGGTAATTAAAGTTGATAATGACGACACACTCGTCCTTTTAAGGTGTACACTGTACAGCACCGCGAAGTACAACGTGCTGCTCTTAATGGGGGTTGAGAACAACAAAATGTTGACAACGACAACGATTCTGGTGTAAGGCTCGACCAAAAAAAAAAAAAAGGATTTCATCACGTGACAACATTATGAGCCCGGCATAACCATGAAAACATAATAAGAGCTAGCGACGCAGTAGAGCGAGTTAAAATAATGAGCCCAGACAAATGAGGAATTTCAATGTCACACATTCTCTTCGGGTCTTTATGAGCTCGGCAGCGCAGCGATGTACTCATATAGATGGGGTCCTGGTTTCTGTATGTTCCAGATGGACGACTTGAACTGTATGAGTTCGCATTTTTACCTGGCGAGCACCTCTTGAGCCATTATAATTGTCTACTTGGATGCGCGGCGGCGGATGTTATTGTTCAAGGAGAGCAATACACACACACACACACACACACACTGGTGTCTTTCCGAAGCAGGAAGCGTGTAATTAGAGATTTTCCTCCCATTTTTTCGCAGGTGTGTTGGGAAATTCCAAGCGGAAAATTCTTTGCTAAGTGCATAATGGCTCATAATGTTGTCGTGGGTGCTGCTGTTGTTGTTCTACTTTTCGGTGAAATTATTTTATCGTTGTGCTTATTGCTATTAGGGGATACTTTGGTGGTGTTAGCTTAAGTGGAATGATTAGGTAAGACTGACAACGTTGGCGAACTTAATAAGGCGAAAATTATATAATTTCCTGGAATCCGGAGAGATGGCAGAAGGTATTTTTTTCACACACCTTGAAGGGTAAACTTAATTAAGCCTTTAACAGGCAAACAATCCGAATTGAATGAGACTCTCGGTGGTGGATATGACTTTGACAATTGGGCTTCATTAAGGCAATGTTACAGATGGTACCTATATATCTATCACAAATTTGTGGTAATAATAATAATAATAAATTTTTATTGAAAAACAGCACTGTCGTCTGTTCTTAATTTAATTTCCAATCTCGTACAAACATTTTAACATTTTGATTTGTATTATTTCTATACCAAAAGCCACGTTTATAAATTTGTATAATGTATTCCATTGGTCTCCAGATTTGCCATCCAGTAGTTGCAGCACTTTGGAGTTGACTGTCTGCTTGAGTCTCAGAAGTCTAACATGAGCCCCTCAGAAAGAGGTCGTACGGCGGATGAATTCACATGGTTGAATCAACGGTGGCGTCAACAGTTAACATGACAGATACCTCAATGAGCTACTTCGACGTATTTGGAGCTGAGGTCATTGAGGATTTTTCAATACTAGCCAGGGTGATGGTGGCGGAATAGCCCTTAATGGGTCAACGACAGCTCTCACATCCCCGCAGCGGGTTACTGACTCCGGTATATTCCGGCTCCTTTTGTCCAAGGGGTCGCACAAAGGGCCTGGTCCTCCAGGTTGGGGGTTGTGCGTGGGGCTAACAACCCTACCGCGGAAAAAATTTTTGTTACGAAGCGACCAATAGCCTCGGATAAGAATGAATTTACTGTTGACGACCCGGCTAAACTAAATAAGGACAATGACGTTCGGATCTGCACATGGAATGTTCGAACCCTGAATAGACCGCGTGCAGCCGAACAACTAGCGGAGGCCCTAGACTGCTACAAAGCAGATATCACCGCCATCGAAGAAGTGCGATGGGATGGGCCGGGCAAAAGGAAGATGAAAAACTGTGATATCTACTACGGTAATTGCTACAGGGAACAGAAGCAGCGTCTATTTGGATGCGGATTCGTTGTAAGCGGCAGACTTAGGCAAAAAGTCTTGAGCTTTCGACACGTAAGTGAACGCCTTGCAACTATCCGCATCAAGGCTAAATTCGCCAACATCAGCCTTATATGTGCTCACGCCTCCACAGAAGATAAAGGCGATGCTACCAAAGATTGTTTCTATGAGCTCCTTGATAAAGCATATGAGTAAAGTCCTTAGGTGATTTCAATGCCAAAATAGGAAAGGAAGACCTCTTTGGTAGCACAATCGGAAAGCACAGCCTACACGACACCACGTCTGGAAACGGACTTAGGCTGATTGATTTTGCTGCGGGACGTAATGTTACCATAGCTAGTTCACGGTTTCCTCACCTTAATATCCACAAAGGAATATGGCGGTCACCAGATCATCAAACCGTCAACCAAATTGATCATGTTGCGATCGACGTAAGGCACTCCTCCAGAATTCTAGATGTCCGAACTTACCGAGCGGCCAACATTGACTCGAACCACTACCTTGTTGTAGCCAAGGTACGGATGCGGATATCCCGGACGCCAAAACAACGAGAAAATACTGTGAGGAGATTTAACGTTGGACGGCTACAAACGCAACAAACCGCCAGAACCTTTGCCGATCGCGTATCCTTAAACCTCTCGAGAAGTCCTATGTTGCCAGCATCAAGTGCCGAAGACCAGTGGCGCCGTTGCCAAGAAGCCATCAAAAACGCCGCAACTGATGTGCTCGGTTTCACCAGTCCACCCTCACGACAGCCCTGGTTTGACGAAGAGTGCCAGCAAGCACATGCAGCAAAACAAAGTGCCTACGAAGCGTCGCTCGGACGAGAGCAGCTCGTCAGCTCTACGAGCAAAAAAGGAGGGAAGAACATGCATGAGAAGCGGGCGATCGAGGATATAGAGAGGTGCTACTCCAGGAATAATTTTCGGAAGTTTTACCAAAAGGTAAAAAGAATGTGTCATGCCAAAAAGACCCGAACAGAGACCTGTAGAGACGAGCAAGGAAACCTTGTAGTAGAGCCACAGTCGGTGCTGAGGACATGGAAGAACCATATCTGCAGACTGCTAAACGGCGAAGACGACACAAATTCCGCTGTCAGGTAGAATGAACCATTCAACCTGGACGATGAAAGCCAAGATTTCCGTCCACCTGACCAAAATGAAGTGAGGATAGCAATATCTAAGCTTAAATCCAACAAGGCTGCTGGACCGGACGGCTTAACTGCCGAGCTGTTTAAGGCGGCGGGAGATGACCTGGTGAAGAGCATACACCAACTCGTCTCGAAGATTTGGTCAGAAGAAAGTATGCCTGATGAATGGAACCTCAGCATCGTTTGCCCGATCCACATGAAAGGAGACCCTCTAAACTGCGCCAACTATAGAGGCATCAGTCTCCTGAATATTGCGTATAAGATCATGTCTGCTGTACTGTGTGAACGCCTGAAACCATTCGTCAACGATCTGATAGGTCCCTATCAGTGCGGTTTTAGGCCCGGTAAGTCCACGACCTATCAAATATTCACACTACGGCAGATCCTTTAGAAAACCCAAGAAGTCCAGATCGACACTCATCATCTTTTTATCGATTTTAAGGCCGCATATGACAGCATTTATAGAGACGAGCTATACAGAGCTATGTCTAGTTTTGGCATCCCTGCCAAACTTGTCAGATTGTGCAGAATGACAATGGAGAACGCTCGCTGCTCCATAAAGGTTGGAAACAATCTCACCGAGACCTTTGATGTCGAAAAAGGATTTAGACAAGGTGACGCGCTGTCATGTGACTTCTTCAACATCATTCTCGAGAAAATTGTGCGAAACTCACAAGCCAACACCAGGGGCATAATTTTCCAAAAGTCTGTGCAACTTCTTGCATACGCTGATGACATTGACATTATTGGCAGAACACAGCGAGCTGCCACTGGTGCGTTTGCAAGTATTAGTGCAGAAGCGGCAAAAATGGGTTTAGTGGTGAATGAGGGTAAAACAAAATATATGCTGTCAACAGGAGGGGACACACAACATCGACGATCACGATAGACAGCTACAATTTTGAAGTAGTTAGGGACTTTGTCTACCTAGGCTCCGCTGTAAACTCTGATAATGACACCTCAGCAGAAATCAAGCGAAGAATTACACTTGCCAACCACTGTTTCTTTGGCCTAAGACGGCAATTGATTAGTAAGGCCTTGTCAAGAAACACTAAGGAGACTCTATATAAGACCCTTATCATCTCTGTCCTGCTCTATGGCGCAGAAGCATGGACCCTAGCAAAAGCGGATGACGATCTTCTTGGTCGTTTCGAACGCAAAATTCTTCGAGTGATTTTTGGTCCCGTTTGCGTTGACGGACTTTGGAGGAGAAGATTTAACAGCGAACTCTACGAGCTGTACAGCGACGGCGTAGTAGGTCTTTCAACCTCTACGTCAACACATCAAAACTAACCTAACTCAAACAGTAGTGCATGCGATTATATGAAAACACAAGCGTTTTCACCTAGCCCAGGCCTACGAACTTCTACTCTCAACCTTCACGTGATAACCGCTCAGTACCTTGGTAGGAGATAGCGTAACTCACCCCTTTGGACAGCAGATGAGGGAGGGGGGAAAAGTACTCTCTCACTAGAGCACTTCTTCTTGTTCCGGAAGGCAGCTAATGAGTTCCCTAGATGGTTAGGTTGAACTTAATGGACACCTTGCGCGACCTGCTTCGACATATTCGAACCGTTGATCGGTATGGAATTTCCAAGGTTAGGGAGTAGAGATCGTGGCGGAGGACTCCTTAATGGGCCAACGTCAGCGCTCATTCTGCAGTAATGGACTACTGGCACCGGTCTTGTAACCGTGTCCTATGGGGTAAACAAAAGGAACTGGCCCTCCAGGTTGGGGGCTGTGCAGTCGGGCTAACTTCCCTACCACGTAAAAAAAAAACACTGGTTGCGAAACAACCAACAGCCTCAGATTCAAATGATATTACTCTTGACGACCCATGCAAACGTAAAAAGGACAACGATCTTCATGTCTATACGTGGAATGTCAGATCTCTCTACAAGCCACGTGCAGCCGAACAACTAGCAGAGGCTCTGGACTGCTGCAAACCAGACATTACCGCTATCGCAATTGCTACGGGCAACAAAGGTAGACTTAGTCAAGAAGTCTTGAGTTTCTGGCATGTGAACGAGCGCCCTATGACTACCCGTATCAAGACTAAATTTCCGCTCACGCCCAGTAGAATCAAGAACACTTCTGCAGACTGCTAAACGGCGACGATGACCAATACACCACTGTCAGGTCGAATGAGCCATCCAACAGTGATGATTATAGTTAAGATTCCCGTCAGCCCGATCAAAATGAAGTAAGGATAGTGATATCTAAACTTAAATCCAGGAGGAGATGAGTTGGTTAGGAACATGTACCATTCGGATCTACTCGTATTGTGGAATGTTTATTTCTAAATCTAAATTGATGATTCAGAGTGTGCTGCGTGAACGCACCCGCATCTCAGGATCCGCAGCCTTCCTCATGAAATGAAATATAATCACTAATAATCAGCCGGGCTTGACAGCATTCTGCCAAATATGCTGCAGAAAACTAACGACAGAGTAGTCCCTTGGCTACTATCGAGTTTTAGAGGCTGTATATCATGAAATTACGCCAACTTGAACTGGAGGTGTGTTATCTAGGTTGTCGGTAAATTTTTCGGAAACACTGAAAATATCAGTATCCTTCCACCTTCAAGATTCGTCTTCCCGAGTGTCTTCGAGGCCGAAGTTCTGGTCTATACCCATTGCCACAATATATGTATCGCCATAGTCAGGCTGCTATCAAGGCCTGATTTCAACAACATCATCTTCCTAGCTGGTGAAACAGTGTAAGGAAGAGCTCCCGTCACTAGGTTGTCGGACAAAAATCAGTCTTTTCTGGGTGTTAGGTAATTGCAACATAGACGCGAACGAACGGGTCAACGAGCTGGCAAGATCCCTTGCAAGATCCCTTGCAGAATTCCCATTCCGATGGGAATTCTCGGGAAGGAAATCTTTTCATACATTCTATCGGCAACAAGCAAAAGGTGTAACAGTTTGCAGATATGTGTCATTTCTAGGGAAATCTGGCCGAACTGCAACTAGGTCAGAACACTAGAACTTGAGAAAAGGACGGCAAGAATTGTAGCGATAAGCACAGGTCTGTAGGGACGCATGCGTCTGTCTAGATGCAGCCCTTTCAACACATACTTCTGCAGTTGTAAAAATATATATGCGAAAGAAACTCTTCCCCATTTCTTCTGCAGGTATCTGGCTTTTACTAAAGCCCGACATCGAACTCTAAGCAAACACTTTTTCAACAACCTTAAGGCAATCTCAGAGAAGAGTATCACAGTGTCGATCAGTTTCCTGAATTCTACAGAATGGATTTGAAACCGTTTCCTGTCTCAGTATGTACATTTTTTTTTTCTCTCTACTATGGACTATATTGGCATAGCCGATATAATCTCGTCCGGCACCATGGATTTGTAAGATCGGATTGTCAATGCCACATAAAAGTTCCTGTGACAATTTTCTCTCTTCGTCAGAAATGCCGCCGTAAGGGTTATAACAATTCCAGTCGCCTTGCAGTCCGATAAGTGGCTTTATATCACCAACTTTAAGAATCCGTGGCTAGATTTTGTTAATGTGCCATCAAATCATCGGAAGTCCTCCGCCTTCATTTACACAATCTAGAGATTCATAGAAGCTAAGCCATAAAGAGAGTTTTTCGGATTTGGGATTGCTTTTATATTGATAGAGTGCATGAATCAAAGGCCTGCCGACGACTCGAATACATGCTCAGGTTTAGGCTTCATTTACACCAAAGAAGATGATGCCTTGTAAATACTACCGATACATGTTCCCTCTAAAGTGCACAAATAACAGTGCCAAGTGTGCTCGGCGTACCCCTTATTAGATTCTAAAAATCAAAATACGAGTAAATAAAGGTTCTTTCATTAAGCGCTTCCTATCTTTAAATTTAAATATAACAAAGTGTATGTTAGATATCATCGAAATTTTGTATTCGTTTCAAAGGCCTATCGATGCCATTATGTACGGAATATAACATAGTTCAAATGTTCGCCGCCGCTTCTCTGGGTGGCGCGCATCCGAAATGTCCAATTTTCCATGACTCTGGTGAATAAATCAAGCTGAATTTGACCGATGGCATGGGTTATGTTGGCTTTGAGGACCGCTGTGGTTTGTGGCTTATTCGCATAGACCTGCAGAACTTCCAATATGGCGTGAGCTGTGTGGCACGTAGCGCCGTCCTGTTGAAACCACATATCGTTGGTGTCTATATGATCCTATAGCGCTCGCCGTTGACGGTGATGGCCTGGTCAATGGTCAGATGCATGGGATGCTTTTGGATCTCATGTGGTTTGGTATCGTCCCAAATTCGACAATTTTGTTTGTTGACGTACCCATTCATCCAGAAATGGGCCTCAAGATGATTTTTCGATGAAAATTAGGGTCAGTTTCCAACTGCTATAGAGCCCATTCAGCGAACACACGTCGTTGTCTATGGTCGTTTACCTTCAGCTCCTGGGTCAGTTGAATTTTGTACGGGTGCAGGACCTAGTCACGACGCAAAATTCGCCAAGTTGTGGTCTGCGAAAGGCCGAGTGTTTGCACGTGTTATTGAACGCCATATCCATCCACGGTGATTTGGCAAAACAGACTGAATAAATGACAGGCATTTTGACAGATGTAGCTTTAACAATATGGCTGCTATCAACTGTCAAAGTTCGAAAGTCCCTGTAGTTGAATTGAATTAAATGTTTAAATTTGTCTGTTTTTTGTTGGAAGCCAACACTTGTTTTCCTCTAAAATATGTTGATGTAAACCTTGAATAAACAACGAGTCTCTAGGTGATTTAACCAACAAAAAAAAAATGAAGCAATTTCTGTGCATTTAAAGATTACAGATACACACAGTTTCGTGTCAAATTGTTTAATTAAACATTCCACCGGCACACAAACTGCCTCATTTGAAAAACAAAATACCAGACTATTAAACATCGACACACTATAAAGGCGTGTGTTGTTAGTTTGTTACATCGTAGCTCTCTCATAGCCAGACATCAAGACGCTACCGACACCGACAATACCGTCCGAGGTTGTTAGCTCAGTCGAACTATTAATTAGCACCCAGCTATGCGTATGTCCGGGAAAATGGTTTACAGCTTCCAATTTAAGAAAATGGGAAAATTTTCACTAAATTTCCAATTAGACTCACTTCTCGACTTTTAAATGGCTTTCAACAGCCCCGAGGTTCGTTGACAAATCTCTCCACCAAACAAAAGAACATCATCCCGAAATCCAAAATCCCTAATCGTCTCGCATCGAATTATAAATAAAATTACAATAAAAATTGAAAATTAATGCGAAGAGTTCTGCTCGGATGACGGGCTACTGTTCATTATGCAGTTCGGTATTCCGATAAAAAATGAAGAAGAACATGAAAACATTTTCCAACATTTCGTTGTAAATTATTCAAAAACGCTTTAAAAAGAACTCATCGCGCGTCCATTGATTTTTTTTTTTTTTGTTGAATGAAGGAAGGGACATTTCCATAAAAATAAAACCTAGCTAGGTGCTCCGCGTTACCATCAAAAGGGAATGAATCCCCAGACCCAGATGCGACCGCCCAAAAGTGCTGTTCTTTGGCAATAAAAATGAGAGTCAAAATCGAAAAAAAAAAAAAAATAAAAATCATAGAAATGCAAGGACTCAAACCAGACCGACACGACACCTGCCACAGAAAGGGAACGTGTCATAATGAAGTCAGAATAATGCATTAAGAGCACCTCTTTGGACTTTGCCGATGAATAAGGATAAAAATCAATTCACTTGAAGCATAAATTAATCCAAAAGAAGAAGGTGAATCAAAAGAGGGGAACTCAGTTCTTTGGGAATTAACAATTCAGAAAATTCCAGTTAAAAATGCCACCAATCAGCAAAAAAGAAAAAAGGACTCAATTCGGATTCAAAAAGATGATTTTTTAAAAAGATAAAAATCTGTAAAAAAAAAAAAAAGAAAAAATTGGCAAATGAAAGAGAACAATGGCATTGCTTGGTGGCTTGATGAGGTTCGCTGGAATTTTGATGAACGTATGTCCAAATGTGGTGCGCGCATAAATTCCTTTGAAAGAGCTGAGTGAAGAGTTTTGCGGTTCCAACATTTTTGGCTTGGGGTGGAGATAGTTTATGTCTGGCTGGCGGCTTTATTCTTTTTATGGGATGTGAAGCAAATAAATTGGCCGTCATTAGGGGGAATTGGCGACCGATTATTGCAGTTCGTGATGGTTATCTGAGCGGTTTTTGGAACTATTTTGAAGGGGAATTTATGTTTGATTTAGTTTGTGAGAACTGTTACAATCTCTTTGGTTATTATTGTTGATAAGGTATGAAGACATTTAACCTCCTAACTTGTTTCCTTGGGCCTATGGTTCTGTTACATAAGATTTTGAACTTGTTAAAGGTTCAGTTGCTGAGTATGCTTTCCGCGGGTAAATTTTGGATTACGGAGGGAGAGATGAATCACCTTCCGAGTATTGTTTTTGGCTTCCCACCTCCATCTGCTGGTATAGACAATATTTTGGTGAGTCAAAACAAACTCTCTTCTCTTCAATTAGTTAAAGTTGCAGTTACAAAAAAAAACACTTCTGCTGTGGATGCTGTTTTAAAAGTTGCTAACGCTGTTATTGTGGCAGATGTTGATGACACTGACTCAATGAATGGTAGAGGGGATCTTGCTGTTGCTGATGAAATGCTTGTTGCTGCTGCCTCAAACAAATTGCTGCAAATAGTCTGAATGCTGATCTTGCTGTCGTTAACTCTTAATTTATTAGAAGATTTAAATGCTGTTGTTACTGTTGATGGAAATGTAGGATCAACACAATGGACGTTCATACCATACCTCATGATGGTACTAGTTCCGGTTTTGGTGACGAGTTCGTATATGGTGCTAATGATCATGTTGATGATCTTCACGTCTTTTCTAAGCTGAAGTGGTATCATATATCGAGTTTTCAGCTAGATACTTCCACGAATACTATTGTATCATACATTTTATCTAAACTGCAAGTAAACATTGCATGATTTTCATGCTTTAAATTTTTAAAGCTAAATGGTATTTAAATTCTTAAAATTGGATTTATAATTTATATTTGTCTTTTTAATAACAACTTTGAATTTTGCATATAAATATGAATTCGATAACAATGAGTTAATAACATTAATAATACTCAAGAAATAAGTGGGATTTAGGCCACTCAAGGCGGTGGGGGTTTTATTCACTCCGAGCGCCTCTTGTTGCTTGTAGTTGTCGCATCATTTAATCTACCCTATTCAAGAGGTTTACGCCTTCTTAATCTTCTGACCGAGTAATTCTTGTTTGCAAGTAGGGCCTCAGGGTTTATGTGCTCTCGTAGCCGTTTCTCGTGTCTTCTTGCTGCGTTTTTAATTTCATTTTGGACCAACTCCACATTAAGATCCCTGTGGATGTCGCTGTTTCTTATATACCAGGGAGCGCCTACAATGTTCCTGAGTACTTTGTTTTGGAATCGCTTAATGATGTCGTTGTTACTTTGTTTGGTGCAACCCCATATTTGCATCCCAGTGGCGTGGCGTCCATACAAGCCGATTCCTTCCGGCTTTCCTTTTTAAATATCAAAAATTTGTATTTTGCCACTTGCCAACCATTCAATTATTTGTTCATCAAACCATTTTTCATAACTTTATACACGCTCGAAGATGAAATGGTGCCACCCATTCGGTTGTTTATTCATTTTTACTCAAACTCGCACACATAGGCGAGCCATGTATGAACTTCTCTAGGGAGAGAGCGTGCAATGATTTTTTTTGAGAAGCCGTTCATTTTCCGGCTTATGCGTTCATTTCTTCACTGTATGAACTTTCAACTCTATTCCTTTCTGTCATATAAAGGGTGGTTAAATTTTAAGGGCCGATGTTGAATGTGAACCACACCTAAACGTCAAGTTTTTTTCTGCATTTCATTTGACATTTCTCAATTTCAGACTAACTCAATTTGAACCATGGAAAGATACACAATCGAGCAACGCGTTAAAGTTATTCAGGCTTATTATGAAAATGGGCGTTCAAATCAAAATGCATATCGTGCATTTCGTGATTCTTTCGGTCAATTTAATCGTCCAAATGTGCGTACAATCGGAAAAATCGTGCAAAAATTTGTGCAAACCGGGTCTGTAGGAGATGTGAAAACACCAGTGCATGCTCGTATAGCTCGTACTGCAGAAAATATTGCTGCTGTTCGCGATAGTGTGGCTGAAGAGCCGTCCACCTCAACTCGTCGTCGTGCCCAACAATTGCACCTCTCACGCTCGACGTTGATGAACATTATGCATAAAGACTTGCATTTACGCGCTTACAAGGTGCAATTGACTCAAGAACTAAAGCCTCTTGACCATTTCAAGCGTCGTCAATGGTCACAATGGTGGCAAGAAATGGCAACAGTGGATGATCAATTTTCGAAGAAAATCATCTTCAGTGATGAGGCACATTTTCACCTCAGTGGATTCGTCAATAAGCAGAATTGCAGCATTTGGGCGAATGATAATCCAAGAGTGATTGTCGAAAAACCAATGCACCCACAAAGAGTGACTGTTTGGTGCGGTTTATGGGCTGGCGGCATCATCGGGCCGTATTTTTTCCAAAATGAGGCCGGTCAGGCAGTTACTGTGAATGGTGTTCGCTATCGTGAGATGATAACGAACTTTTTATGCCACACAGCTAACGAAACAATGGCTCTTTTGCGCGACAAATTCAATGGCCGTGTTATGTCACGTGGTGGCGATGTCAATTGGCCGCCAAGATCATGTGATTTGACACCGTTGGACTTCTTTCTTTGGTGTTATTTGAAAGAAAAGGTGTACGTCGATAAGCCAGCAACAATTCAAGAGCTAAAGGATGAGATAATTCGGCACATTAACGGCATAGAACCTCAATTATGCCTCAGCGTCATCGAAAATTTGGACCATCGGATGGAGGTGTGCCGCCGAGCGGTATTTTGTTCCATACATAATTGAACCATACCAATATTATCATAATAAAAAGAAATGACAGTAATTTCCTAAATAATTTGTGTTTTATTCAAAATCAACATCGACCCTTAAAACTTAACCACCCTTTAGTAGGAGTTTATTTGCGATTTCTTTGTCTAACATACATTCGCTTATGAGGAAAATAACCCGCGATTTCTCGGTTTTTGTGGATGAACATTGATGGAGGAGAAGGGTTTTAATTCGAAGGAGTTTTTTTTTTTTTTTTTTTTTATTGTAGGCAACAAAATAAGCGGACGAAAATCGGGTTATGGTGATGTAGTGGTTCGGCGTTTGAGGTTTTTCTTACGTGTTGGGTATTTTTTTTTTGCAAATTTGAAATGACAGTTGCAAATCAGTTGTGTAATTGTGCGTGATTTATTGAAAATTTGGATGCAAAGTTTTGTGATTTTTGTGACTGCTGATTATTAGAAAATTTTAAAAATTTAGCAATTACATATTGGTAGTTAAGTTAGTGTTTTAAATTAGGTATTAAATTATTATAAAATAGTGAGTGAGCTAAGTGAATAGTTATTAGCTATATACCAAGTAAGTAATTATAAATCTACTCAAGAGGTGCCCCATTGAACATTCTTATTATTCTTAGACATGATGTCTCTGTTAATTTTGAGTGCTGTTTAACTGATTTTCTTCTAAAAGAAACCCACAAGTTCAGTAAGCTTTCTTTTTTGTAAAAAAAAAAAAGTTATAGAACTAGGTCGCTCGACACCATCAATGAAAATTGATTATACGCGAAAGGATGGGTATCAGAAACATTTTCATGAGTCTTTTTACAAAAAGAATCCATGGCTGACTGGCAGTTGCAAATTAAATTCTCCTAGTGCTTGGAGTCACACAGGTTTCTTTGATACAAACAGTTTTACTAATTCTTCCAAAAAACATATTCAAATGGAAAAGCATATACGCAGCTGCTTGCATTTGCATGAATTTGACGAATATCGCATAGAAACTTCTTTAGGGAATTCTTACGAGGCTCATTACGAGTGAAAAGTTGATCACAATCGCGATTTAATGAAGAATTTTATAGACACTGTAGTTCTTCTAGGAAAACAAGAGCTGGCATTCCGTGGTCACGACGAGAAATCTGGATCAGATAATTGCGGTAATTATATTGAAACCCTTTCATACTTGGCTAAGTACGACTATTTAATGGATTCGCATTTAGAACAAAGTTCAAGTTCCCAAAACTCCATTTTTTCCGGCCTCTCCAATGACATTCTGCAGTCATCAAATTCTAAATTAAGGATCAAATCAGTTCAATAAAATTTGTATCTGTGATGGTCAATGAAACACCAGATGTGACACACAGAGAACAGCTTAATATGAGTATTGTAGTGCGTTATTTATTAGAGAATAGAATACACGTACAAGAAAGATTTCTAGGTTTCTTTGACGTGAGTGTCGGTCGAAACGCGGTTATTTTGTGCGATAAAATTATAAATGTCTTAGGAAAAGCTAATAGTCCTAAGAGGTCCTACGATGGTGCGGCTTTAATGTCCGGTGGCAATGGTGGAGTCCAAATAAGAATCCGGAATATATGCCCAATGGCTATTTTTATTCCCTGTTATAGCCCATGTTCTGAATCTAGTGTTATCTAAATCGTTAGAAAGCATTCCTGAGTTGAAATTATTTTTTTGCTTTGTTAGTAGTATCGTTAGGTTTTTTAAAAAATCATCTAAAAGAACCAATCTGCTAAAGACAATTCCCGGGGTGAACCAGGAGAATGGGATAACGATACTCTAGTTATGTCCGAAAGTTTATTTTACAAACTGTACAAAGAATTCTGTTTTTTATTGCATGTTACTTCGGTCATATTTGCAAAAACAGATATTCTTTTTAGTTTAGTTCAAAATAAACAAACTGATCGAAGGTTTTGAGTCATGGATTCATTCTGAATTTTTAAACTCATTTGACTCAATCTATGAGAGCATAAGTAAATAAAAAAATAAATTGACTGTGGCCTCTGTCGAAAGATCTTTTTCGACTTTAAAAAGAGTCCACACTTACTTAAGAAATTCCCAAAAAGAAGAAAAACTCTCAGACCTGACACTTTTATCTATCGAAAAGCACCTTCTATTAGAAATTAAAAATAACTCAAATTTTTATGAAAGAGTTTTAGCAGAATTCGTAAAAAAGAATCGTAGGATAACTTTAGAGTACAAATAGGTAGTACATAATTGTAATTGCTAAATTTTTTTTATTTAACAACGCTCCGAGTTATCAATAACTCTTTCGAAGCAACTTTTTTTATGCGATGAACTCATTGTCTACGTAAATTCCAATAACTTAAAGTATAACAAAGGTGGCTTGGATTGCATATCTTAAGTCTGTATTTCGAATAAGCACCAAAATGGTAAGTCTTGAATAAAACATTTTACTTAAACTTTTTTCGGCTTCCCTCTCTTGAAATTTCACTCCCCGCCACTGATACCTATATGCAATACTCTTATGGCTACTGCCTTGCACTCTTTAAGAAGAGTAAATCAAATTAAGGATCTGAGTGTCATTATTGACGCTACTCGTAAGCTAACTTTTGTTCCTCACATTGAGTACATAATAGCTAAAGCTAACTCACTTGTTGGATTTATTAAAAGGAATTCAAAAGATGTATTTATTTATTTATTTATTTATTTAATTTCATCAAACAGAGCACACAATCTCTTACAGACTAATTAGGATTAATAAAATAATAATAATAATATGGTTCAATATTCAATAATTTAAACAATTCATTAACACTAATTTAAATATTAGTATATACATATATATATACATATATATATATATATGTAAACAATTAACATTAAACACCACGAGGCTGATTTAAAATTACAATAAGTTGATTTTTGAAGCAATGCCTAGAACAAGTAATAAATAAATCAATTTGTGTTATAATAGAGTTCACCTCTTTGATGCAACGAGCAATTGGCTCATTTCCGGCATAAATAGTTCTATGAATATGTTCACGGAAGTGAAATTGACTACGAAGATGTCGCGAAGGTGAGTAAAAATGGAGTATGGAAAGCAACATAGGACATTGAATTTGACTGTGAATTAAATCTCTTACAAACATAATAGAAAAGTACTTACGACGACATTCAAGAGTATTTATATTTATTAAGGAGCACCTGGTTTTATAGGAAGGCATCTCAATTTCCCAATTCAATTGGAAAACCATAAATCTAGTGAAACTTTTTTGTATTCTTTCAATTCTATCTGAATGTAAGACAAAAAACGGATTCCAAATGATACAGCAATATTCTAGATGGGGTCTAACCAGGGATATAAAAAGCGTTTTTAACGTATAGGGATCAGTAAAGTCTTTCGAATTTCTTTTAATGAAACCTAGCATCGAGTTGGCTTTACAAACAATGTAATCAAAATGGTCTTTGAAAGTGAGACAAGGATCAAGTATTACTCCTAAGTCTTTTTTCGATGTTACTCTATCAAGGAACTTTGATTTAATGGAATATCTATACAAAATAGGGGTAAGAGACCTAGTTAAGGTAAGGCATTGGCATTTGGAGATATTTAAGATCAAGTTATTTCGATCACACCATTCATCTATGGCAACGATATCATCTTGAAGAAGGTTGCAATCATGTTCCGATTTAATTGGACGAAATAACTTGAGGTCATCTGCAAACAGAAGACATTCAGAGTGCTTGATGGCTAGCGGAAGATCATTGATGAAAAGCAAAAACAGCAAGGGGCCGAGGTGACTACCCTGCGGGACACCTGACGTTACTTTTATCGACTTTGACAAACAATCATTAATTTTAACATATTGGACACGATCACATAAGTAGGATTCGATCCAATTTAGTAAGTTGGAATGAAATCCAAAATCAGATAGTTTTTGGATTAGTATTTTGTGATTGACTATGTCAAAGGCCTTTGCAAAATCAGTAAAGATCACATCCGTTTGCCAACCCTTTTCAAAATTTTTTACAACTGAATTACAAAAAATTGCCAAATTAGTAGAAGTAGATCTTCCCTTCATAAAACCGTGTTGATTATTTGATAAAATATTTTTAACAAGAAAAGAAATCTTGTTGCAGATTATCTTTTCAAATAGTTTAGGAATTGATGAGATTTTACAAATAGGTCGATAATTGCAAACATTTTGTTTAAATCCAGACTTGTGAATCGGAATAATGTGAGATGTTTTCCAAATATCTAAAAAGAACCCACATTCGATCGACTTGCTAAAAATAAGGTGAAGTGGAGTTGATAACGACTTTGCACAGTTTTTTAATAATATTGGAGCAATACCATCCGGGCCTTCACTATGAATGCTTTTCAGCCCATTTAGAGCATTTTCAACATCTAACTTATCAAAAGGTAAATCGCCAAGATCAATTATGGGCTGATAACTATGCGGGTATGAACTAACAGAGTGGACAGCATCAAGAGAATATACCGATTTAAAATAATCAGCAAAGAAATTGCAGATAGTTTTAGTATCATCAGATGATGAATCTAAAAAATACATAAGACTAGGTAATCCATTTGTATTTCTTTTAGAGTTTATGAAACTCCAGAAATAATTACTATTAGACTTTAACTTACGTTCCGTAGAAATGATGTAAGAACGATACAAAAATTTGTTGAGAGTGTCAAATTCCCGTTGGCAAAGTAGATACCAAGATTTCAACTCCATATTTGCTTTATCATCTCTGAATCGTTTGTATGCCTTATTTTTTTTGTTTTTAAGGTTCGAAAGTCTCCTATTAAACCAGGGTGGGTTGGCATTTAACTTTGTTTGTTTTTTTGGAACAAAGCGACTCCTTAAATCAGAGATTATTGAAAAAAATATGCCATACATATCTTGCAAATCGGTGTTATATAAAACAATGTCCCACGATACTGATTCCAAGTAATTATTCATTGCATCAAAATCAGCTTTCTTATAATCATAACACAATTTGTAGTTAATATTAGGTTTCTGATAGTGATAAATTGAAAATTCAACTACAATGGCGATGTGGAACAGTGTATTATTAAAAATAGGTAATGTAGCCACATCAATGTTAACAACAAATTCTTTATCGACAAATACAAGATCCAAAATGTTATTGAAATTATTTTTAATGTTATTAACTTGGACCAAATCATATTGACTAAAGAAATCTATGACTTCAACTTCTATATCTTTGTTAACATTGAAGGGTACAAGATAATTAACATCTGTATCAAAATTCTATATAATGTCTGCCAAATTAAAGTCACCAGTGAACACAACATGTTGAGAAGGGCTAAGATTATCAAATATGAAACGACAATTGTTTAAATGCAAGTTGTAAAGATCAAGAGAGCTATGTGGTGGTAGGTTGCTGACAATTAAAAATAACTCGAAGTCAGTTACAAATGAAATTTTTACAATTAACTGATCCACGTCCAAATTAACGGGAGGGGTAAGACTAATTGATGGTAAGACTAATTGATTTCTTCGATCCTCATACATTAATATCTCTTTTTATCTCCTTGGTTAGGTCGATTCTTGAGTACGCATCTATTATCTGGAATTCAAATTAACAGACTCATTCACATCGCATATAAAGGCTGCAGAGCGTTTTACCAAATATATCTTTTGGAAAATGCGTTGGAACTTTGAACTCTCTTACAGCGCACGATGTCTATTACTTGGTATGGCGATATGCCCATGATGTTATGTTTTTAAGAGACATTCTGTGTTACCATATATAAAGCCCCCACCCTTTTATCCTGGGTACCCATTTATGCTTCTGAAAGGCGTCTTAGAAATTGTAATGTTCTCTATCAACCAGGGCATAGAACAAGCTATGGTCATAATGAACCATTCTCTATTACTCTTATGAATTTCAATAAAGGCAGTAGACATAAACTAAACTAAACTAGTCTGTGTCTACTGCGAGCCACGGCTGGGCATTCGAATAAAATATATTCTGACGTTTCTTGATGCTCGAGGCATATACGACTGAGGTAGCTCTACCTATTTTGTGGAAATAATAGTTGAGCGATCAGTGACCCGTAAGAAAGTCTGTTAAGATTCCTTCCATTTAGATATTAAAACTATTTTTTTCCCAAGAGTTCAGTTCCAGTTTCAGGTGGAAAACAGGTAAGCTACAGAAAGGTAATGGTTCTGTGAATAGTAGTGCTGAGCCGCGTCTTGCAAGTTCATCCATGCGTTCGTTTCCCTCTATACCCTTGTGGCCAGGAACTCAAATGATTGTGATGTTATTATGAGCAGCTAGCTGCTATAATGTGTTTAGGCAATTCCAGGCCAGCTTAGACCTAAAGTAGAAATAGTATAGGGTTTTAATAGCCGCTTGACTGTCAGACTATGGTTGCGCTTAATGCATTCCCTGGCGCATAATTCTATGGTATAGACTATGACCTGGAAAATCGAAGTAGAATGTCCCAAAGGGACTGCTAATTGAAAGTTAGGGCCGAATACTCCCGCACCCACTCCGCGTTCCATCTTTGATCCGTCTGTGTACCATTTTAATTGAGGGTAGTTTAGGGGAGGAAGACCCCGTTGTTAAATTTTTTGCGCTCTAGGATCATTATTTTAAAAGGGCGGTACAGATTTATTTCTAGGGGTATGAAGTCCATAACATGCATCACTGACTTGGAAAATACATGCTGACATGACTAGTAGTCGACGATTTAGGAATTTTCTTTTGGGTATCTGATGGTCGCCGTGATTCAGTGGTTAAGTGCGAGATCACTGAGCGAGCGTGAGGTTCAAGGTTCGAATCCAAGAAACAACAAAAAAGTTTTCTCTTTTCTTTTCTGTCTGACAAATATCCGAGAGTAAAAATTGTCATGAGAAGCTTCTTCCAATCGAAAATATAAAGTAGTAGCCGACAACAAATTGAGTATAGAGCATGATCTTAGGATAGCTTACATCCGCCTACTGCCTGAACAAGCGAAAACACCCGCTTCGAAGAGCGAGGTATGACACCGACAGACTGTATGTAGTATCTACAGAATAGTTTTCACTGAAATATTTCTCTTGTACAAGGTTATACTCCAACATATCTTCCCAGTGTTAGGGGGATCTAGCGCTTTCCATATAATCTTCATGTAGTTTTCCATTTAAAACCAAATAAAACCAGAATTCCTAGCAGAAGCGTTTGGGAATCTGGGGGAGTTTTGAACTATTCTGGGTGTATTTGAGGCGGAAATTACGGCAGCCCGGGTAAGCTGTATAGATGTCAGGCAGCTATAAAAGCCTTGAAATCAACGGCAGTACGATACAAGTAGGTAAAGCAATGCCGCAGGTCCCTGAATGAGATCGCTGACAGATGCGATGTTTCCTTGTTCTGGGTTACAGGACACAGGGACTTTCCGGTCAACTGCAGAGCAGACCAGCTGGCAAAGGAAAGTGCGTGTCAGAATTTCTCTGAAAATAGGAAGGAACTGTCAGCTCCTCCCTATCATAGAATCGAAAAGTTCCGCCTTGATACTGAAACCAGAAGAATGGCAAACAACAGGTCATCATCAGCACTTATCTTTCGTTCAAGCAGATCTGGCCTAACCTGGATTCGAAGAGAACGTAAAGACTTCTCTCCTTAAATAGGAAATGCCTAAGCTCTATAATACCTGGGTACTGCTTAATAAGTAGGCATGCTATTAGGCTAGGTGTCCCATACAATGATTTCTATAGAGGAGACGAGGAGGAAGAAACAACAACTCACCTTTCATGCACTTGTTCTGCACTATCAATGTTGAGAAGGAAAACATTCGGCGAGTACGTCTATGATGATCCCGGTGATATTAGTCAGCTTTGTCTCTGGATCTAACCCCGATAGAGGTACTGAAATTAACTTCCTTAGAAGAAATCATATCGTGTTAGGTCTCTGGTGCTGCTAATTCGGTACTTTTCGTGGTACCATCTTTTGGTACGTTTTGGTCTAAGTGTGTCTTTGCTTAGCGGGGACAGCTATCTATCTTAACCTAAGTATTGTCTTCATAGATGGTAGTAGCTACCAAATTGGTCGTTTAGCAGTCGAATCGCGAAAACAAAGGCTACGTTCGTTACTGTCTAAGATTGGAGAAACAGTGCAATCGACTTACAAACCACGCTCCGGCTGTTATATAGGTGCGGCACCTGCGAGGTAACCACCGATGTCACAACAAAACTGCAAACTTGTATTAGTCGTTGTTTCGGAATTATATTGCGGGTTTTCTGGCTAAGCGTTCAGCTTCAGGGAAGTTTAGCAACATGTAGTGGAACCACTCTCTTATGGAATAGGGATTAAGAGCATGTGGTGGCCCACAAAAAAACTTGGTCCAGAACAGTCCAGGAGCGATCTTGGAAATTGTTGATGAGTTGGATTGAGATACAAACATTTATTAAAACAAACAAAATGGAAAATTGAGTGCCTCAATATTTCAATAATGAAAGCACACCTATTAAAAGTATAATTCCCTGATGCTTCAAAGAATCCCCTTTTAGAATTATACTCCTTTCCGCAAGAGCATTCCTTTAAAAATTCCCCACTCTTTTATGTAATTGAAACTATGAGAAAATCCAACACGCTAAGCAACAATACCCATTAAACCATTCAGTCCATGCACCTTTGTTAAACAAAAAGAAAAAATCCCCCCATTTACACAGAGAGCTTTGTATACCTTCTCGTTCTGCAAATAAAATTGCAACTACCATCAATTACGCGAGAAGGAACTCCATCCAAATGCATTTAGTTCTAGAATTTTTCCTCACCTCATCTCTCGAATAAAATTCCATCATCATCACTATCGTCATCAGCATAGCCATTGCCATTGCCATTGCCATTGCCGTCGCCTTGTAGCATTAACTAGAACCTAGCTATAGTGTGAGAAACTCGTTCAAATATTTGTCGTAGTCCCTTTGCGCGCGCGAAAAATCAAACGAACCGCGAACCCAGGCCTGTCAGCCGTATCCATTCTCTTGCTGTGCCTCCACCTCGTTGTTGGTTGGGAAAATCTCATTCATTTCACATTCTTTTGAGGAAAACATTTTTTTTACTTTGGGTGCCGATGCACTTGAAATGGAGTCTAGAACGTTTTATTCCCCACCCAAGATTGTGACACGGCAACGTTACCAACTGTGTGTTTGTACAATGGACAACTTTAGACTCATTCTCTAGCCACCTGTGCGGTGATGGAGATTAATAATGCATCCTAGCGCTATGCAGAGGAGATTCCTCTCTCCATAGCATTTACCCAGAGCCTATGCAGTAGTGCTGTGCAAAGTGAAGCACTCGTTTGTCCATGATCCACCCCAAACCCCCTACACACCGAAAAGGTGTGAACACCAAACACTCGACACTGATACTCCTCGGAACAATAATTTCCCCGAAGGAGCTGCGAGAGGTGTTAAATGCAAATAGACGAGGACGTATGCATACGAGCAGTTTACTTTTGCGCCTGCATGACAAACGATCTCTGTGATTCTAGAGGGTAGGAGGACCTTTATTGTTATCCGAACGTGAGAATTGATATCGTTTCTTCTTTCCTTCTTTGCCTTTGTCTCCTTCATTTTTCAGATGCAAATCTACTCGTATAGACTCAAAGTAATAGGTGTTTGGTGCTGCTGTTTGGTACTCTTGCAGCTGATAAAATACCTCTGATTACACTCATCGCGCGCACTTTGAGGTGATTTGTTTGGCATTCAGTGGATAAGATAAGGCAGCTCTGAATGGTGTTTGCAGGTTAAAATTCTTTATAATCGCAGGCGATGGTACGGGGAGTTTCAGGTGAGATAATCTTGCATCGGTATTCATAAACAAATGACATTTGTGTTTGTGTTTGAATAAATTACCTGTTTAGATACGATCTGAGAGAGTCACAGTGCGGGGAAGGATAATAGGATTTGATAGGAAATCTCTGAACAATGACAAAGTGTTTTAAATATTTGCTTTTGACACTTTTTTTGACACTTGGGAGGTAAACACGAAGAATTCATTGGAAAATATCTGTTTACTTGCGAGTGTGGGTACAGTAATAATTGAAATATGTTACTTCGTCACACATCTGAGAATGGACCGTCTGATTTAGAAATAACTGCTTCAGTCCATTAGGAGACTCCAATCTTCATTTGTATGCAGTCTAAAGTGGAGGAGCCAGCTTATTAATTATCAGACTTCCGACTATACAAGACTTCTTGTGTCACTGTAGCCCCTTTCTGCGTCATCAATCCTTTTCACATTCCGTGAATTTGGCTAGACTAAGCTTTCTGGAATCTACGATCGCCTACTCTTCATAACCTTTGTTCTGCCGCGTATCGAACCTGGCTTTAGTAGTGAGATGGTACAGCTAATAGAAATCTCAGTTTTGTATCTATTGCTCTATTCGACCTTCTGGCATACACGATCAAGTATCTAGCAATGTTCTGCACTCGCCACTGTCCAGCACTGACAGGATCATTGATCTGTAGAGCTCCCCAAGGTCGTAATCAAGTTTCAATCAAGTTGTTTTGCCAAACCGATTTGGCTGTAATTTCGTAATTATTCATCGTAGGGTCTCCACAAGAGTGTCATTTTTGAAGCTTGCGATTAGGTGCTCTATGGCAGATGATGTTCTTCACTTCTTCGAAGCTGCCGTCTGTGATATGTTCCCCTAGTTATTGGATTGACGGTTTTTTGTTTGTCGAGTATTTGATTTGCTTCTTCATCAAGTTCAAGACAACATCATTTCGCTTTATCAGTAATTGCCTTCGGAACTTCTCCTAGGGAACATACATAGAAGTAATTGCTTTCACTGTTAAATGAGGTTGAAAAAATCTCATGGACGCGTTTTGGTTTACTCGGAGGAATACTATCAGAAGCAATCTTAATTCGATCCACAGATGGTGAGTTTTGACTTGACATACAAACGTATGCGCGTTGTTCTTTAAGGAAAATGTAAGTCTGTTGTCAATCTGATTAACTGGTCGTGAAAAACAGCTTTAAATGTTCATAAAGTACGTTAGAAATGATCTTGTACGCAATATACAGGGTCTTCCAATAGGGACTTCCGAACTTTGACAGTTGATAGCGGCCATATTGTTGAACATCTGTCAAATTGACTGTCATTTATTCAGTCTGTTTTGGCAAATCACCATGGATGGATATAGCGTTCAACAATACGTGCAAATAATAAAATCGTTTTATCAAAATGGGTGTTCTGTTTGGGCAACGTTCCGCGCGCTTCGCCCATTTTACGGTCGCCATAATCGTCCTTCCGAGAGGACTATTCGCAGTGTGGTGGGTAAATTTTAGTCCACTAGTTCAGTAAACGATCAACCAACATCCGTACGTCGACGAAACGCAAGATCTGCCGAAAACATCGCCGCTGTCCGTGAGAGTGTGCAGGAGAATCCGAGGCAGTCGATTTCGCGTCGCTCACAAAAACTCGGCCTTTCGCAGACCTCGACTTGGCGAATTTTGCGGCGTGACTTGGGCCAGCACCCGTACAAAATTCAACTGACTTGTGTTCGCTGAATGGGCTCTGGAGCAGTTGGAAACTGACCCTAATTTTCATCGAAAAATCATCTTCAGCGATGAGGCCCATTTCTGGATGAATGGGTACGTCAACAAACATAGTTGTCGAATTTGAGACGATACCAATCCACACGAGATCCAAGAGCGTCCAATGCATCCCGAAAAAATCACTGTTTGGTGTGGATTTTGGGCTGGCGGCGTCATCGGTCCATATTTCTTTGAGAACGACGTTGGCCAGACCATCACCGTCAACGGCGAGCGCTATAGGTCGATGATTACCAACTCCTTTTGGCCTGAATTGGATCATGTGGATACCAACGACATGTGGTTTCAACAGGACGGCGCTATGTGCCACACAGCTAATGCCACATTGGAAATTCTGCACGAGCGATTCGAGGGCATGGTCATCTCACGTATAGGTGATGTGAACTGGCCACCGAGATCGTGCGATTTGACCCCGTTAGACTTTTGCTGTAGGGTTTTCTGAAGTCGCAGATCTATGCGAATAAGCCACAAACCACAGCGGCCCTCAAAGACAACATAACCCATGCCATCGGTCAAATTCAGCCAGATTTATGCGCCAGAGTCATGGAAAAATGTACATTTCAAATGCGCGCCACCCAGAGAAACCGCGGCGGATATTTAAACGATGTTACATTCCATACATAATGGCATCGATAGGCCTTTCAAAGGAATGAAAAATTTCGACAATATCTCACACACACTTTGTTTCATTTGAATTTAAAGATAGGAAGCGCTTAATGGAAGACCCTTTATAAAGGATTTTTCAATAAGGACATAACAATTTTGTATTTAAATAAAACAGCGAATAATTGAGATAATGGATTGAAATTTATTCCAGGTGTAGTACACATGTTATATTTAAGTATGGAATTCGATCTGGCTCATATGATTACCGCGAGCACGTTTGCAGCGATCAAATCTTTAGAGCCAATTTACCACCACTCTTCCAAGAAGTTGACATCAAGGGACAGAGGTTGCTATTAACGATTATTTTTTATGCCGTCCCGCAAAAAATTCATTTCTAGAGTTGATGTCATAATGTACAGTTATTTCCGGACAAATATCGGAAACTACCGCGATCACAGCACTCGAAACAAATAAAGCGTCAAAACTTGGCGGCATTTCTATGGAACTCTACCCAGCTTCGCCGACATAAATGATAGACCTTCTGCAGTCACTTATAGATAAGACTTAGGAGACCGAGAAAAGAATGGTTGTCAAGCTTCTTGTGTAAACAGTAAAGCTCTTCGAAATGCTTTGGCTGTGTATAATTAAATCCAAAAGAATTCTAGAACTTATCTCAAACACTTCGACTACATCGACGATGTTTGTCTTAGAGAATATAAGTATGCAATTGCCCCAAATGTCCTTTGGTTTGGTAACAAAGCAAATCAGGTATCAAAAAATTACTGACAACCCATCAACCTAACAAGTGAGCATTGTTGGCCGCCATGTCGAGAGTACAAAATTCCTTGTGCTTTGGAAGTACATAGGGTATCAGCTCTCACCACATCAGCGCCGAAAATCTGCGACCTGATAAGAGCAAAAGTAGGACAATCACAGAGGAAGTATTCTGCAGTGTCGTCGCCCTCGCCACCTGCTTCGTAGATTTAAGCCTACAATACTGAGGTGTTTAGCAAAATCAAAGTGCCCCGTGAGAACGCCGATAAGCCTGCAGTCTTTTCTCCTGAGGGATTGCCGAGGATTTCTTACAGACGTTTAGTCTGCCCACACAGAATTGTGTTCATAAGAAACCCAATCCTCAATGGAGGCTCTGACCGAGGACGCAGGGAGACCCAACGCAGGTTCGGGTCCTGAGAAAACGTCCTCTGAGCCTTGCCTTGCAATTTCATTGGAAATCTTATTCCCCATGAACCCAGTGTGGCCTGGAACTCAGACAAGAATCATAGATTTCAGCTTTGCTGAAACCACTTGGAAGTGGTTAAATCATCAAGCAACAGCGAACCTTCCACCCATTCTTTACAACTTGGTTCTTGGCCATTAGTCTTAAGTCTTCGTTTGGAAAATGGATGTATAACGGAAAATACAGCCTGATATTGTTGTCCTCCAAGAAGACACCAGCACAGGACCCCTGACTAGTATTGAAGCCATCCATGAAATTTCGGATACAATTCCTTCCTGGTTCAGGTTCTGGTCGAAGCCAGTCCTGAACACAAGGGAAGTCGAGCGTAATAACCGAAGTTCTGGTTTCATTGCGTCAGACGGCATATCCATAACACAGTGGTCGTAGGATAAGTGTCGTATCAGGGGTGGGTTGTATCAAAAGCCATCTCGCCTAGGGCTATAGATTGCTTTGATAGTACTGAACATGATATAAGTATCAAGAGGAGGTAGGCTTATAGGTCTGAAATTCTTGGTGAGTGAGTGAAAAATAAAATACTCTAAATGTTCGCCAGTTTGTAGGAATATATGCCAGTGTCAGTCCAGTAGGTAGCAACTGGTCTGTGCGCTGCTGGTCTAAACTTGGAGCAATATATCCAAAGAGGTATCTCGGCCATTGAGGACGAGCTGGTCTGAGCTGAGACACATCGTTAAGCACAAGAATCGTTCTTTTAATAGGGAAATTGACATCCAAAACTACTTCCGTGTGTTCCCTGATGTTCCGCAAAATTAAAAGATATTTCCAGATTCCGCACTCCATTAGGTTGCTAATATTCTAAAGTTTCCTGATCATTACCTCCTTGACTGAGCACGACAAGGTAAACCCTTTGTAAAGAACAAAGATTGACTTGCGTATGCATTACAAGGGCTATGAGAACCTGTCCCACAGCGGCACTAGAAGTAATATTGGGACTCACAAATATACACCTAGTCCTAGGATGAAACGCCAAAAAAAGCGTACTAAGAATAATTAAAGAGGGAGTCGGGAAAGGTAAATGCATCGCATATAAAGACCGAAAAACACTTTCCAAATCAATCCCACTTCTAGACTCTCTCCATAAAATGGTACACGGATGGTTCCAAAACATCCACGAGAACTGGTGCAGGTGTATATGGGCCCAGAATCAAGTATCAATATTGGAGTGTCTTGCCAAGTTAAATAGACTTAGTCAGAACAACAAAATCACCCTCTACTGGGTACCAGGTAATGTGGGAGTAAAGAACTTGCAGGAAAGGAATCTGAGACCGATTTCGTCGGATCAGAACCATTCTGCGGGCTGGGACCACATAAAATAAGGAAGAACTAAGAAGAGAAGGAAACCATATGAGAGTCAAACTTTGGGAGGAACTCCCGAAGCGAAAGAACTTCTCGGGAACTATATACAATCGGAAAACAAGTAAGGTCTGTATCAACATCAGTAAAAACCGGCTCCGCATTTTAATAGGCTTCCTGACGTGCCACTGTAGACTTAAGAAACATTTCAGGAAACTCAGCATAAAGCAAAACAGAAGCTGTAGATTCTGCGGGGACTAAAGAATGTGGAGCATTAACCCACAAAAGAGGGAGCCAGCTGGTTGCCTACCAACTATCAGAAGAAGATCTAACATCGTTGGATCCACTCAAGATATCCCGGTTCATCACTGCAATTGGACTAGAGAAGTCGACTCTAAGTCGACTATAACATCGAATTCAACTCCAAGTCGTGGAAGCACAATAGATCTATAAAGGTCGCAGTGCAGGTACACCCCTATAACCAATCTAAAGCGTGACCAGATAGCAACGACAGTTTTTCCAATTAGTGCGAGTTACCAGTGACATTTAGCTTTCAAAATATTCAGTAAGGTTTGCCATTTCATCATGCATCGTTTGACACTTCCCGAACGTGTGAAAATTATTTAAATTCCGGCTCAGTTGTAAATACGCAATGTGAATTTCGTCGTGAGGTCGGTCGTCATCATGGCTTCAGTGCGCAGGCAATTCGTCGCACCGTGGAAAAGTTTGAGCGTGAGTGCACTCTTTTGGACCTTAAGCCACCAACCAGAGAGAGAGATCGGTGCGAAGAAGACCCAGAAATGTTGATTCGGCGTTAATCAGCTGAATTGGGCATCGCCAGAGAGTCAACCAGGCTTATTTTGACGCAAGAATTGAAGCCGGACGACCATAGACAACGCTGTAAGTTCGCTTATTGGGCGCTGGAACTGTTGGTCGGAGATTCGGATTTTAACCAAAATCCTCGTCTTCTCGGACGAGGCCCATTTTTGACTCAGCGGCTTTATTGGAGCGACCATAATCCACAAGTGTTAGACCAAGCATCAATGCATCCACAAAGATTGACTATTTGATGCGGTTTATGGCCTTTAGAAATGAAAAAGGTGACACCGTTACCGTCAATGGTCTTCGGTGTAGAGCGATGTTAACCGACTTTCTGTGGCCAGAGTTCGACAACATAGATATATTCAAGCTGTGGTTAAAACGAGACGGCGCTGCATGCCATACAAGCGACGCAACGCTCGAAGTGGTGAAGGATAAATTTGGCGACTGGGCCATCTCACCCTTCGATTATTTTCTCTGGGGTTACGTCAGGTCCTTAGTCTACGCTAACAAGCCAACCACTTTGGATGAGGTCGAGGCCAACATTGGACACGCTATTGCCGGAATATCGCCGCACATATTGGACCGAGTCATCAAAAATTGGACTGACCGCTTGAAGCACTGCCAGCGAAGCTGAGGCGGCCATTTGAATTATGTGCTATTCCGTACATAATGGCATGAATGTAGCTTCAAAATAAATCCCGTTTCAGTTTGATATCGCACACCGTTGTTGTTTTATTTAAATTTCTTTTCCTATCGTTTTTATCTGGTCACCCTATACAAACTACCTCCTTTTTCCAACTTTCTCCTTCCGTCCTCCTGTCATGTGTTTTCAAGTCGCTCATCAAGAATGAGCCGAATTACTTTTATGAATTTCTTAAAATTCATTATCTACCTATCCCCCAACAGATGTAACCCCTAAAGCCATCCAGTAGTCCTTTCTAGTAGAAAATCCACTAAAAGTCTACGACTATTTAAGATTCAAAGATCTAACATAAATGGAAACAAAATCCCTTGAGTATTTCGAAACCCATATTCAAATATGAACTTCTTCTTCCCCTGTTAAGTGGGCGTTTTGTAACCCCTTCAAGGCGCACTGCACGTACATACAATGCATTCCTCTTAATAGATTGGCAAAAAGTACATGCACACCCATAACTACAAGAGCCTGAAACCACAAATTACATGCCAGTAAACCAACCTAGCAATTTTATCCATGTGAAGCATCCTTGAAGGGCTCGAACTTCTTTTCCCCATTGCCGATCCTATTTCCTTACATACGGATGCATCGTTCCCGGAGATGGTAGCTAGTCGCGCGGTACACTCTAGCTACTGTGCCAAGGCAAAGTTTTTAATAACGGCATCGCATTCATTTGCAAAAAAAAAAAAAAAAAAAAATGGGAACAATTTAATTTCTAGACCCGTTGCGTTCACCCCTTTAGAATCCTTTTTCAATTGTCAAAGTAAAAAGAAATAAAACGAGAACCAAAAAACGAAATCATGAATTTTGTTAGTTCTAGGACAAGCCATTTTCCTGCACAGCATGTGAGCCTGGAATATGGGGGAACAAAATCGCAAAGGACTATAATTTGAAATTTAGATTTTTTTTTTTTTTCCTTTTGCTGTTGCTTTTTATTTCTAACTGTAATTTGCGAAACGAATTTCCCTGTGGGGCGAACCAAATTAAAAATCCTGGTGCTCTAGAAAATCTTTCCTTTTTTTTTTTTTTTTTTGCGTTTTAGTGTTCACCCCTCTCTCTGTCGAGTTGAAAAAGGGTAACACCCATTAAAATTTTTTTTTTTACAATTGTCCTTGGAAAATGGTGCGGTAGACAAATGCTAGGTGTTAATGCCACACACATTAAAGGCACCACTCACAGGACAACCAGGCACACTTGCAAATGCTTTATAATAGAAAATAAAAATCCCAGCAAAGAATAAGGATATTTTGTCATTCGGTGGCTTGTCAAAATAATCTGACAGTTTAATTATAGAATTTTTCCAAAGAATGCATCGATGGCGATTCCAACCAACTGCGGAATGAATTGGTAGTGAAAGGGATAGATAAATCCAGGACAAAAGAGGGAAAAAATCAGGAAATGGATTAAAAATCCTGGCGGCACATATTCACACAGAGATTTGCAATGCTTTTAATAATTATCCGTACGTTTTGTTTGTGCGGTTCGTTACAGTTTGTGTGTAGCACATAATGGTAGTTGGTATCCTTTTGTTGTTTTGCTACATTTTTTTGTGTCGTCCCGTTTCGTTAGTCTGAAAATTCATGGATTATTGTCGCCTTTGTGAGGATCAGTTGCAGGGACTTTAATTGAAAATGCATTAGAATGCCATCAGTGGCATTGGGTTTTTGTTCAAATGAAACAAATGAATCATGAGTTGAGGATTGTGGTATTTTATAATTAGGAATTGTCTGGCATATTAAATTCTTCCTACAGACGGGGGTAGTTTAACAGGATAGACATTTTTATTAGAAAAACTAACCATTTGGATTTATTCAAAAAGGATACACCTGCCTAGGCTTGCACATAACTTTTCATTATTCTCCCAATATGCATATGCATGTAGCATCGGTAATAACTTAAATCCTTGAATCCCTCAAGGGGCACAGGGCAAAAACGCCTGTGCGCGCCATCATATTCGGAGTTCTGCAATGCGTTTGAGCTGCCTCCAACTTATTCCCAATGAGCTCGTTCTTCTTGACTGTCCTGAGCCACGTTTGCCTAGGGCGTCCCGCTGTTTTGCCTACCCGGGTAAGCGGATTCCACTGCATGGCGTATTTCGCAGTGGAGTTTTCGTCGCACCATAGTCCAATCCACTGCTACCTTCTCCTTCCCACAGTAATGTCTATAGGTTCTTGGCCTGTTCTCAGATGAAGATGTTCGTTGGAAATGCGATTGGGCAAGATCCTCACAATGACAACTGCTTACGAAGGTTTGCAGCTTGCGTGTGATAGTGCTATCCACCTTCCAAGGACTGCACCACCCATACAGCATTGCTTCTCCAGACTTTCGATAGCATTCCGACCGCAGCTTTTGCCTTTCCGATTCTGCCACACACATCCAGTTTGGTGCCTCTGCGGTCAGCCGAGACCACACTTCCTAAGCATAGAAAATTACCTACTTTCTCGACTACCTATCCTGCAGTGTTGAGCTGAGTGCGGGTGTTAGAAGTGATCAGAGCTTTTGTTTTGGCTGTGTCTATCTTAAGCCCCACTTTGTTTGCCTCAGCTTCTAGATTTTGGGCCATGAGATGTAGGTCCATTATTCAATGTGAAGGTAGGCAAACATCTTCAGCGTAGTCGAAGTGGTTAAGACAAGTTTTCATAGTCCATCGAATCCCATTGTTACATTCCGTCAATGCTGCACGGAGTACATCGCTGATGACCACCAAGAACAACAGCGGTGACAATATGCACCCCTGACGAACTCCACTTTGGATTTCAAGATCCTCCGACACCTTACTATTGTTTAAGACGTGACACTTACTTCTCTCGTATGTAGCCTTGATAATAGCTATGAATGAATCTAAATGTTCCCTAATGCGTTCTAATGTGATTCTAACTATTATATTGGTAGAACGCATATACCTCTCCAGTTTCAACAATCCATCAGATATCCCTTTTTTGGAAGCTTGACGATCATCCCTCTTTTCCACTCCTGGGGAAATTGCTCATTTGTAGCAGTTCAGCCGATATGTTTGGCGCCGCTTGGAATAGTTCGGCAGGGATGCCATTAAAACTCACAGCTTTGTGTTTCTAGAGGGACTTGGTTGTTGCTATTATTTCGGTTTTACTGGGAGATCCGGTGCTTGTTGCTTCAGATAACTCATTATGATTCGAGATCATATCACCATCGTCTGGACTATAGCGAAATGATCTCTCCATCTAGTGAGCTGATTCGTCCGATATCAGAAGGTTACCATCTGTTTGGAGTTCCACCACCCATAAGCTCTTTGGTGATGTGTTATAGACAGTCCTACTGTCACATCTGCTTGCTACTTCTTCAGCCCTTGAGGCAAGTGAGTCGATGTACTGATGTTTGTCCCGTCTTACACTACGCTGCACTTCCTTCTTTTTTAAGCGATATTAGGCTTCTAGCTCGATGCTCTCTACTGCTCTGGACGCTGCAATCCGAGCCCTGATTATTTTACGCTTATCCAGGTGTCTGTCGATAGCCATGTGAGGTGGTTATTCTGTCTTTTAATGACGTAGGTGCGAGCCCAGGTGCAAAAACATTTTTCACAGCATTCTAGTGGTCATTCAAGTTTTCCTGCATTGCAAGATGGTCCTTAAATTATTGGCACACTTGAGGACCGCTAAGTCTGTCGGTATTGAATCCGGTAATGTTGAGCAGGTTTGAACGATTGCTGTTGACGGATGCAGTACGAAGGCGTATAATAGCTAACATAAGATGGTGATCGCGTTCTTGCCCGATGTCGGTTCCACATCTGTTTCGGGCGTCTAGAAGATCGTTCTGGTTGGATGTTCGCTGCCTGTCAGTTGAGACCCAACTGATTTTGTGGCAGGTGTTATGCTTAAACAGCGTACCTCCAATGACTAGGCGGTTGGTATTGTAGAAGTCCACATATCGCTCTCCTTTGTCATTCCGGTCACCAAGACAGTAAACTCTCATATCGCGCTTAAGCATAGTATTGTCGCTTCCAACCTTGGCGTTCAATTCCCCCATCACCATTACGATATCACCATTAGGCGTCTGGTTGTAGATGACTGTAGAAATTATCCTTACCATCCTTAGTCGCGTCTTCGATCGGAGCATAACACTGTATGATGGTAATTTTTCTTACTTTACTCTGGAATCTAGCCATCAATATCCGGTCACTGTGAGGTTTCCAGGATAGCATCAGTCCAACTCTGGACCTACGCCCGCTCCCAGCTGGTCTACCAGAGTAAAGCATGATAGTGTTTCTGGTTGGGGTGTGCTATTCCCCGGCATCGTACCATTTTATTTCACTCAGCTCGCGTGAACTCACGTTCTAATTGAAAGAATCTGGCGTTTTGAGGCCCTTCCTGGAGTGAGTCGAGGAGGGTCTTAAAGTTCCAGAAATCGATCGTTGTATTCCGTTTCGTAGCAACTGGGTTTTTTTACGTTTGCGGCTCGCTTGACCACGGGCCAACCGACACTTATCCTGTTTTGTGACGCAAGTCTTTTTCAAGAAGCTGACATTAATCCATGGGGCTCGGAATGGTGATGACGAAACTGAGGTGTTGTAGGACCCCTCCAACAATATGTCCAATAATGCTGAGATCCATAGTAGAGCACCTTTTTCCCCAAAGACCAGCTACTTGTGCAACATTATAATGCAGAGGATATCCCATTAACTACTAGGGAAGAGTTGCTAAAGACATGCGATAAGATAGGCGACCATAAGGTGCTCGGACCCAACGGCATCCCAAATATGGTACCAACAGCGGCCATAAAAGAGAAACCAGGCCTCTTCATAGCGGCAATGCAGAAGTACCTTGAAGAAGGAACCTTTGCTGAAAAATGGAAAATACAGCATTTGGTCCTGCTATCAAAAGGAAAGAAGCCTCCAGGAAACCATCGTCCTATCGCCCAATATTTAATACCAGAAGAGAAAGAAGCTCTCTCAGATCACCAACTTGCCTTCAGAAAGGCGCGATCTACTACACATACTGTGCAGTGGTAACGCTGGACATTAAAAACGTATTTAACTCTGCGTACTGGTCGTTGATTAGAAGATCACTCGCCAGGATGGATACGCCATATTACTTTCTGCGTATAGCGGCGAACTATTTCCAATACAGAAAGCTGAGGTAGAATATCGACGAAGGGGTAAAATACTACAACGTCACTGCGGGAGTCCCACAGGGATCGGTCTTAGGACCGCTACTGTGAAACATCAGTGCGACGGTATCCTATGATTAACGCTGCCCGACGGAGTAATGATAATTGGATTCGCTGATGACATTGCCGTCGTGACAGTAGCTAAATAGATCCGTACAGCCGAATCAGCTACAAATAAAACAATTGCCGGATATCAGATTGGCTAGTTTCCGCCGAACTAGAACTAGCCGACCATCAAACAGAACCTTGGTAACCAAACAATCAGGTCCAAAGAAGCAGTTAAATACCTTGGAGTAATGCTGGACAAAAAACTGCAATTCAAAAGGCACGTTGATTATTCAACAAAAAAAAGCATCGCTATTACATGGTCGGCCTGGATACGCTAGAAGGATACTACTCTCCAGAGTCCAGTCTCGGTACAGGCACTAAGAACGAAGCAGACCAAAGTGAGGCTATTATGAACATATAGACTTTGCACGCTACGGACAATCACTGGCTTCCGAACCATCTCAGTCGAGGCCGCCTTTGTTATAGCTGGAATGGTCCCAATCGACGTCCTCGCAGACGAGATGTTTAGAACATACAATAGAAGAACCCTAAATCAACAAGATGCTAATGGCATCAAGATGTTGAAAATTGAAGAAAAGACAGCGTCATCAGCTACGAGTATGTGGCAAACCCGTTGGGCCAAAGGTAGATGGACATATAAACTAATACCGACAATCCAAGACTGAATAAGTCGAAAACATAGAGAATGCATCTACCGTCTTACGCAGTTCCTGACAGGTCACGGCGGTTACTGCAAATACCTCTACCTATTTGGACATGACAGTTTACCATCCTGCCCCGAATGCCCGGATGAAGGTGCAGATACGGAGCACCTACTCTTTGATTGCACACGCTTCACGGCATGAAGAACTACTCTGCCCAGTCCGTCGTTACTTCTCGATGGAAGGGAATTGGATGGCAATATGTAGTTTCGTAGCAACTTTTCAAAATGAGCTGCGGAGAATAGAAAAGCTAAGAAGAGTAGCAGAAGCAACAGAAGCATCAGACGCATAGCATGATTTCCTAACCAGCCCCGCGAAGTAATACCTAACGGCAGACCCGCGGGAAAAGTGGTTGAAGAGTTCTGGGTGTGCATTAGTACATAGGCGCATTCCTGTCATCGATTATTCGGGCATACGAGTCGTGCATTCTAGTAGCCCGGATCACTAGTACCTTTAGAAGGTTACCACATCCATTGGCGCAACAAAAAAAAAACTGCACATGCATGTAACTAATACCCCTCAAATCCACAAATAAAATAATAAATAAACTTTGTACAATTTATTTTTTTCTTCTGTACTGACTTTGTGCAACCGCGTTTAATTATTTCGAATTAACCCTTCCGTCGCAGGCGGGTGCAAAGAAAAGCATGTTCTAATTAAACATCCGTCAAACCAAACAACAAGTCATCAGAAATATCCTCATCATACCTACCTCCTTTCGTCCTCGTTAGACAAACAAAAGTAGACCAAGAGAAAATAAAGTACAGAAGGGAATTTCAGGAAAATCGTTTTCAAACATTAAACGAAATTTTCCACTCAACGTGAAATCCTTGTGAATGCTATAAACATCCGCGGACTACCGACTAAAAAAATAAATAAATTTAAAGGAAAAAAAAATAGCGAGGAAAATAACAAGAATGGTGGGCGGAAAAGCAAAAAAAAAAAAAAAAAAAGAAACCCTTTGAGTTGTCGCCTCTTCGGGTTGAAATGGGCGACAAAGAAATTCACCGACACGGTTTCGCGTCAAGAATGCAATTTAATGTGCGAAAATTCGCACTTTGTTTAATTGAAGTAATTGTGCAACATTAAAAAAATATACAAAAAGGAAAAAAGTGAATTCAAAGACCCCCTCGATACAGCAAATGTGTAAAATGTGTTGAACATCGCTTCGGTAATAAAATTCACCGAAGTGCAAATCTTATTGAAGTTACCTACTTGAAGGAGTATGGTTTCAAAATTGAATGCCTCCTATTGGGATGACAGGGGGATGCATAAAGAGAATTTTAAATGGATTTCGCTTACCAAAAAGTTGGAGATATGTAGCTATATTCTGACAACTAAATTTGAGTCTATTCTTCTATAAATGTTTGTTTTGTTCATTTTAATTTTGCGATGTAGGCGTATAACTCAAGAACGCCTAAATCGATTTCGATAACGTTTACTTTATTGATTAAGTAATTTCACTTGGAATATTTATAGATACATTAACTGTTCGGCTATTAACGGACTCTCCTTGCTATTCGGTTATATGAACTGTATTATTAACGTAATAAAACGAAAACACCGCTTTTTTAATACGTAATTTTATTATGCCTCGATTTGACACTTTTTGACATATCAGATCTTTGGGAGCATTGATACCGCGCCGTGATAAAGTACCTACCTCATGGAAAAATGAAAATCTCCTAAAGAAATTTTTGAAGACATGTCATCGACTCTTCAGGATTCTGGTTCTACGTTTATTGACTCAAGCACGTGAAGCAGTCGTACGGAAGCGGCGTGAGAAATTCAGGCACGGAGTGTTGTTTTTACAGGATTTCGAAACAGGCCTTAAAAACACAGGTTTTTCAAAGATAAACCACCCACCATCTCCGCTTTTTCTCTTTCAGTAACTTGTACGGAAGATAGCACATCTGAACCACAGTCAGTAAAAATACAGCTTCTTGCCCATTTTATTTGAGATATAATTTAATGTTTAATACAAGGCAAAATATTTTTCACAATATATTTTCCAAAACTAAACAACTCTATTCTAATCATCTGCGTTTTAAGTTGACATAATGCGTTACACCATTATGGGTGAATTTTATGAGTGCAGCGCCTCACCATTTGACAGCGCGTACTGGTTGGTTGGTTGGTTTAAGAGGGTGAGCTTATGCTCTTCACTTAGGCCTCCATTGGGCCCGTAGTGTTCCCCTCGTTGGCAGCGCGTACTAGTGCTACTACTACTACGCTACAACTACCGCGCATTGTGTTCGGGCAGTTAGTGTCAAGTTTAATGGACGTGTTTAGCTAAAGAAAAAAAAAACGATTTTAGTGATGGGCGCATTCAGTTTTTTGATTTCAATTACACGGAGCTGTTTAAGTATAAATTAATAATTTCTGCCGTAAATATTTTTTCAGTTAATTTTCAGTTAAGCGTAGTTCAGATAAGCGGAGTTGAACATACCAAGAATGGTTATCGTTCAAGTTTTTGGATACTTTGCTAATGCAATGAATGATTTGGACGAAATTGTTGTGCAATTTCTGTGCTGCTTAGAAGCTTGCCCCAGTACGCCTGGCTCTGCTCTAGACGCCTTGATGAACCTTCCCCCCTTGATATTTATATCATGGAGTGTACACTCAGAGTCATCTTCCGTTTAAAAATAAGTGGTTTCTGGCACCATTCGCACTGGAGTTTTGATGACATTGCGCGACGATTATCCTACGACCCCTGTCTCATGGATATGCCGTCTGATGCAATGACACTTGAATTACGGCTGCGGTGCAAATTTAAAGTCAACTTTCCCTATATTCAAGATTGGCTTTGGTCGGAGACTGAGCCAGGAAAGGATTATTAGGCGCATTTTCACGAACGGCTCTAAAACTGGACAGGGGCCTGGTGCTGGTGTTTTCGTAGAATGCGATAGCATTAGGCTTCACTTCTCATTGGGAAAACACACATCTGTCTTCCAGGCAGAAATATATGCTATCCTAATGGCTGCGAACTATATTGTGAAGAACAGCTGGAAGGGGCGAGGTAATGATAGTCAGGCTGCGCTTAAGGCCTTGCTCAATCCTTTAACCACTTCCAAAATAGTTCGAGAATGCAAAACATACTTGAATTCGGTGGGAAGGCTGAACTCACTGAATCTTGTTTGGGTCCAGGACACAAAGGGATAACAGGAAATGATATCTCTGACGAGCTTGTTAGACAAGGCTCAGAAGAGTATTTCTCTGGACCTGAACCCACGTTGGGTTTGCCAGCGTCCTCGGTTAGGGCTTCCATTAACGACTGGGTTTTCAGTGAACACAATCGAAGGTGGCATGACTCTCCAGAATGCAGGCAGACTAAACGAATGGTCTCCGTCGTCTGTAAGAAATCCGCGGCTTACTTGCTATCTCTTAGCAGAACTACAGACAACTTACTGGCGTTCTTATGCGCCCCTGTCTGCGACTCCTGGTGGAGAAGGCGATGACACTGTGTAACACTTCCTATGTGATTGTCCTGCCTTTGCTCAGATCAGGTCGCAGATCTTCGGTGCTGATGTGGTGAGTGGTGATGACCTGTGCTCTTCATCACTGAAGCGTCTATTCGTCTTTTTACAAAAGACGAAAAAAACACATTAAAATGGGGTTCTCTTCCTGGTTGTACAATTGACCTGTTTTTGAGTCTGAGTGCTCCACTAGGGTGTACCCGTAGCGACAAAGAAAAAAAAAAACTTTGCGCCCATGAAACTCAACTAGTCACTCCATGGTTTCCAACAAGAACTACTCCTTAGAAGGAAGTCTTTGTTTCGAAGTTGGCTGTTATCTGGTCGGTGCAAACTGCATGAGCTTGCCGTGTATCTTTGATATCACAATATATGTACAAACTCTGGCAAAGTTCGAAAATAATCTGGAGACCCTTTCTCATGTAATTTACTGTGGAACTGGATTTTAGGAATCTTAGAAAAAAAGAAGCGCTTGATTTTGCACCTATAATCCATCAAACTTCTTCCCTATCCCTACCACAATGTGTCATCTGAGTAAGACCATTCCATCAATCTTATTCATTACGATAGTATTCTAGAGAATTCTCATAAAATTCTTTACAAAGGTAGCTACATAGCTACCTCCTCCATCACATTAATATAATTACCACTGTTGCCCTTCAGCAACAATATGCTAATGCAATTTGCCAGCAAATTGACTCACCAAATTATAGCTCTAGGCATCTTTAAATATTGCAAACAAGAAAAAAAAAAAAAAAAAACAAACGAACCTTCAACTCCCTATTCTGTCCATTGGCAATCAATTTCCTTCAAACTAATCCGCACCGACAACCTGAAAACGCTTTCAAATTGCAAACTAAGCTTCGGTCCCCTTTAAAATAATTGGCACGAGCATTATAAATGAATTAAAGCTGATATGGTCGACGGCACCAACACCTCTCACCAAAAATCACAGACAAAAATCCCCAAATAATTACAATTTAATGACCCAAGCCCAACACGGTGGGGTCACTATGAGCACATCTCTACCTACCTACCAACCAGAGCGTCTCCAGAGACGCGTGGATGCCACCCAGCCACCTACTTAGCAATGGGAAAACTTTAAGGAAGGAAAAACGAACCAAACTACATACTATGGTTCCTCCGTTCTGTGGTATACGTTGTTATTTTCTAACGGTTCCTTAGTGTTTCGGTAGCAGTTTTTATTTACTTTTTCTTGTGATAGTCCTATAACGGTAATGGAGCCTACACTTACCCAACAAATTACGTTAATTGGGCGAATTTTTGTGGTCGACTGATGTTGCTGTTTTTTTTTTTTTGTTTTCCAAGGATATTATCCTTTGAGGAGGCGTTAAGGATTTACGGTAGGGAATTTTTATTATTATTTTTTTTTTTTTTTTAATAATATTTTCCAAATTCCTGGAATGGTTGTTGTTGTGACAACAATTGGTTGGGACAAAAGGGAGGCGGCTTCAGTTGCGGCAACGCATATACTGTTTGTTTGATGTAGGATCTCTTAATGAATTTCATGGGAATATATTTTATTTAGTGACGCAAAATTTGAAAGATTTGCTTATTTTCTGTGGGAGTTTGTGAGAATTTCCATTTGAACAATTCGCCTATTTTGGGTACACACACCAATAGCCTATGGGATAAAATAGCTAAGCTTTATTTACACGCATAATGTGTATTTGCTTCGAATTTCGAACAATTATTGAATTACAGTCGTGGGTTGACAACGTCGGGAAATATGAACGGACTGAGAAATAAAAGCATTGCAAGCAGCAGGATTTAAGCTTCTTTTTTTTTTTTTGTTTTTGTTTGGCACACGTCTTTTTAGGATTCGAAAATATTTATCATATACATGGTGGGGCAACATAACTTTCTTTTTTTAAAGGCGCGCCATTGAGGTGGTGGGGGGCGTAGCGGAGTGGGAGTCGTCTTATCAGGCATGCGTCGTTCTAAAGTTTGTTCCCTCTTCCGGTCAGAGTAGCCATCATATGTTGGAACCGTGTGGAGCGTGCGTTTGCCGTCGAGGCCTACTTTTCGAACGGAAGTTCTGTGATCGCAACCCAGCGCACCTTTCGAAATCACTTCAGTGTAGCTTTTGCTTTGACGGAAACAAATCTAACCCCCCATTTCAAGAACAGCGAACTTTTCCCTGCTGCCTTTAACACTTTCCGCACTGATGGACTTGTAACAGATGGCTCTTTATCCGGCCGTGGCGCTCTACTGGCAATACACAATCGCCATGACGCTACTTTTTTCAAAAGCTCGCACACCGCTGACTTCGAGTTTATAAGTGTTAAGATTTCCCTACCTAAGCGCTATCTTTACATAATGTGTTGTTATATACACACATCCCAACCAATTGGGACATACCAACTTGCCGATGATTCCGGTGACTTTCTGACTGATGCGATGACGCCATTATTTTAGGGGACTTTAATCTTCCCCATCTTCAATGGTCCCAATCTGATGACGAGTCCCATTACATCCCTGAGGCTACATATGATAAAGAAAACTTACTAACCGATTGTCTCTCTGACTCTGGACTTTTCCAAGTAAGTGGCATTCGTAATAACTTGAATAGGCAACTTGACCTAATTTTCTCTTCCAACGCCTATAATTCCACGGTCTCTGAGAGCAATCATTTTCCCTTTACTTTGGACCGCTTTCATCCCCCCCCTATTTCTAACCCAGTTTCGGAACATTCTTATCGCTTTAATTTCCGTAAAGCTGATTTCCACAACCTCAATAGCTTACTGCTTAACACAAGTCCCGTCTCTACACTCTTACCTATCGACAATGCCCTCGCGATCTTCTACTCTGATATCTTTGCCTGTTTTGTCCAATCGGTACCATACATTCCTAATAAAAATAGCACGTCTTCTCCACCTTGGTATAACAAGGAGTTACGCTCACTTCGCAACAAAAGAAATAAACTGTGGCAATCTTATCTTAAATCCAAATCTGACACCGACTTTTTTGAGTACACCCATTTCTCTGAGCTTTGCGAAAGGCTTTATCTCGAATACCTCGACCGTATGCAATCCAACCTAATTTCTGACCCCAAGCGCTTTTTTCAATTTATTAATGTCAAACGTAAATCTGACGGCTATCCTTCAACCTTCACCTTTTCGGATTCTTTTCCCCAATTATGGAAGGACGCTTATATTACACCTATCCACAAAAAAGGTTGCAGAAGTGAAATTTCTAATTATCGGCCTATTGCTAAGCTCTCATGTATACCTAAACTCTTCGAGAGCATTGTGTATGATGCGATGTTCTTTCACTGTAAGCCAATCTTCTCCACAAAAGCAACACGGATTTCTTAAAGGTAGGTCAACAACTACCAACTTAACCGAATTCGTTTCCGGTACACTGAACGCTTTGGAAGATGGCAATGAAGTTGATGTTGTAGCCACTGATTTTAGTAAGGCCTTCGACAAAATCTCTCACCAACTTATTCTCTTTAAATTAGAAGTCCTTGGTTTCCAACCGCAGTTCATATCATGGATCAAATCATACCTAGTGGATCGCCAATACAAAGTCCGTTTTAGATCGTCAATATCGGACCCTATTATAGCAACTTCGGGGGTTCCTCAAGGTAGCCATCTTGGACCTCTGATATTTATCCTTACGATAAACGATGCCGAACATATCATTCAGAACTCCAACCTTCTGGTCTACGCTGATGATATGAAAATCTTTAAATGTATTTCATCTCCCGTTGATTCTCGCCTTCTACAGGATGACCTGAATAGTTTCTCCATCTGGTGTAACAAAATTTTTTTAGAGCTTAATGTCGATAAATGTCATTCCATTACCTACTCCCGCAAACGTCTGCCACCACCTCCTAGGGTCTACTTTATTCGCGGCGAGCTTGTACCCTTAGTCACATCAGCACGCGATTTAGGTGTCATCTGTGATAGTGAACACAACTTTCTTTCACACATCGACTTAATAGAGCTAACTCAGCACTTGACTTTGTCAAACGCTGGTCAAAGGAGTTTTCTGACCTAAATGTAACTAAATCCTTCTATTCAGACCACTAGTTGTGGTTATTACGAACCAGTGTCAAAAATGCTGCGGAAATCAAATGATGCGACACGCATTTTTGACTTTAATAGCAGCAAAAGCACTCTCTGTAGTGCCCTTCTGCACTTGGAATCCTCTTAACAAGTCCCTATGCTTCCCTTAAATGTTAGTTTTAGTTTAAGAATAATTGTGTGGGCCCTAGGGCCCGGTCAATAAGCATAAAGTAAAAAAAAAGGTTAAAAATAGGTTAAGGTTAAGTTTAAGTTATCTTGTAAGTTATGACTTGTATTAAGCTTCAATAAATAAATAGAGATAAAGTAGCCCCGTTGGGCCCTGTCCCGGATCGGACATCAATTGCTGCATGGGTCGCTAGGTTCAGACAAGCAGCGAGTACGACAAGACAAAGAACTGGAGTTCCTCGGCCAATTAGATAACCTGAGAACATTGAGGCAGTCAGAGCTTCAATCTTGCGATCCCCATGGCGTTCTGCGCGAATTTTTTTTTCCACGACTTGCTGAATTGGACTTTGGGGACATTTGGTTCCTACAGGACGGAGCAACGGCTCACACTTTAATGGCATCAATGGCTGTTTTGAGGGAACACTTCCCGGAGCTCCTCATCTCAATAAGGCGCGATTTGGAGTGGCCAGCCCGGTACCCCGATTTGACCCCTTGATTTTTTGAAATCCCGCGTTCATGTCAATCGTCCAGGGACCCTACAACACCTGAAGGGCAACATTTGGGGTAACGTATTTACGTGAGAGCTTATTCCACTTCCAGACGCATATGAGAGGAAGGGTCTTATCATTGCCATGTAGATCCAAAGGACTTTCCTTGGCGATAAGCCCCATGTCTTGCCGAAAACACCTTTGCATTGCCGAAAAACTGACAGAGCTTTGGAGGTTTTCAGCTCGACATGTTTCGTCCAAAGAAGCTTGCTATCTAAGATTACTCCTAAATATTTGGCTTCCTTGGAGAGTTCGATAGTGACGCCTTTTAGCTCTGGCTGAGTCAGACCAATTAATTTCCTCCTTCTCGTAAAGAGAACCACTTCCGTTTTGAGAGGATTAACTGAAAGCCCATTCCTAGCGCACCAATCATCGATTGCGTAACCAAACAGTCGCTAGGACAGACAGAACAGCTACATCATCTGCATATGCTTGAGCGCAGACGTTAGAACTATTGAGTGTGTTCAACAGGGAGTCAACCAGTAAGCACCAAAGCAGTGGAGACAGAACACAGCCTTGTGGGCAGCCCATATTTATACCTGCCATAACACACCGTCCACAATCTGCATCTACAGTCAATGTTCTGTTCGCCAGTATTGCTCTGATCCACAACGCTAGTGATTCTTCTACGCCATGATTTTCAGCATAATATCGATCTTTAACGGCACGCGACAAACAAAGTTCAACGGCATCAAATTGCAGCTCCGCGGATGCCAAACAATATCACCGAAACGATATAGTGCGCAAAAGATCGATTGTTGGTCGGCTTATATGGCACCTAGCGTCGTATTGCTGGAACCAGAGATCATCCAAGTTCATTTCCTCAGTTTCTGACCAAAAAAAAAATTACCATGTCGCTGTAGGTAGCTTTCACCTTCGAAGAAAAATTGGCCAATAATGTCGCCATTCCACAAACCACACCAAACAGTCACACGCTGAGGATACTTTCGCTTCTCTACACCACGTGTGGTTTTTCCGAGACCCAATTAAGGCAGTTTTGCATAGTCGGCGAAAAATATTTTTCTGCTCTGAATCCCAAACATCGAAGCTTTAACAAAGCGGGTGGTCATTTTGATTCAATTCCTTACAGATCTTAGGTCTTTGGGAGAGACGTGAGAGCTTACCTAACCTAACGTAACCCACCATTCTACCTCAGAAGTCCTGATTTCAAACTTCAACGCACATCGACATCTACATTCGTTTAACTTGATTTGCCCCGCTAGAAACGCTGTTTAATTACTGTTCTACGAATCGAATTCAATTTCGTGCAGAAGCATACACTCCCGAATGTGAAAAATAATTGAATTGGGCATGGACTCGCATATACGAGTACAGGAGATTTTTCGCATTGTTTTCTAAACACACTCGGGCCGAGGGTATAATTAAATTTCCCTCTACGCCCAAAAAATCAAAGAACAACAAACCACCAAAGAACATCTCCACAATCACCACACACTGCAGAACAGAAACATGGCTTGGAGGTTTCAGAAACATCCGCTCTGACACAAAGCTAGAACCAATAAATTTCTGTCACTGACACTGGACAGGGAGATGGGGGGGGGCTTTTGTCCACCAACAACGCCACAAGGAGCTTCAGTGGCGGTTAAATTGAACATCGTTCCTTGTTTAGTAATGATCAGCGGTTGCGAGTTCTATTGTTTTCAACGCACCGATATATCCGTTGCATACGAGTATGCCGATGACATCCTATGATAGCATAAACATCGAAGGATGTTCAATATTTGCCACCTGGTGTGTTGGTTGCCCCCCATCAGTTTCCTTTGCTAAATAATTTCGATATACGACAGTAATTTATTGGCAATTGACCAGTATGCCACAAACAGACTAAGGATACGCAAAAAAGAATTAAAAAGTCAAAACATAAATCACTTAGCAACAGAAAAGGACATCCATTGTAATACGGACGACCATAATGCAATCATAATTGTAATTTTACAATGCCTATGCACACACAAGTAAAAGTTCTCATGGGAGATCCTTTGCAAGGATATTAGATTTCTTTTCTTTGCCAGATTTTTTGTTTATCCGTCTTTTCTTTGGTCTGTCCTAGGAATTCTTTGAAAAGTCATAAAGGTCCATAAGTCCATTGTACATTGCAATGAGGACATTTATGCATCACAGCAGGGGGTGTCGTCCTTCGATACGAATCGTATTTCAGAAGAATTTATAAAAATGTCAATTTTTCACACTTTTTCTTCGCCATCCATACAGCTGTAGCCGTATGTCTTCGAGGATAACTGACACACCACCTCAGCTCGAATGCAGGACAAGCTAACTGCACCCTGATAATTATTTTATGATGCTCTCCGCCCAGCATGTGTGGATTATCCTTGCAAATTGCACAAAAAGAGCGTACAGTAAAACACGTACAAATTATGCACAACCTGCGTGTGCAAACTATTCACTCGTGTGCCATCAAGGACAGTTAGTCAATCATTAGGGATTCTCTTTATGTCCAAACTGTACTGATTCGAAGAAAATGCAATAAACATTATCACAACATTTAATGTCCTTGCCAAAGGGACACACGACTTAAATGAAACGAATACGCTGTGTTTGGCTAAAGTGTTTACTCTATTCGAAGGTCAAACTGATTGCCATTTTATTCAAGGTCGTCGAAGTTAAATTCCAAAAAAAAATGTCGATAAACAAAAAAAGAATACCAATAGGGAATAGTGCCTTTCTTAAATGTTAGCAATTAGACAATAATTGAAGGTTAATGGAGGACTTCTATCAGACAGAGTTTCCCTATTTGAACTGTTTAAAAAGAAAGTGACCATGAGGCAGTGATTAGTGCCAAGGATATTCCGGGTTTATTTGTAGGACAGTGTTTGAATGATTTATTCCTGAAGATATTGGAATTGTGCAATAAGGACGTCTGCAAGAAGGAGGCACGTGCACTACATACGTTCATTTATTATGATTGTAAAATTGAAGACAAAGCCAACTAAATTAAGTCATAAGCAGAAGCCACGTGATTTGTGGAAGAAAAACTCATTAACACTTTGGAAAACATAGATGGTAAGACAGCAATTTAACAAAAGTTATTGTAGGGCCTTCTAAAAGGATGCTTTGTGAGGCCTTTACTGAAGGATTTCTTTTTTTATAATGTCTTTCATCACAAAAGAAAGAAACAAATCCTCTACAATCTTCGAAAAATTCACATCACTTTGTATCCAATATGCAAGGTCCATCAACAAACTGGCAACCCAACAAGAAGACAAAACCGAAGGAATCTCAGAAAGTCATCTTGGTTGAGGTCACCTGCCACTTGCCCCACCTAAGGCGAGGTCTTCCTCTAATGCGTTGTCACTCCGGCATGGAATCGAAGATTTTTCGGGCCGAAGCGTTAGGTTAGGTTAGATAACTGGGAGCCCTTGTTAGGGTTGTTAACAGCTCACTTAGACCACTGCCCGTTTAATCTTTGTAACGCTTTCAAGTTGGTATTTCTTCTCGACCGCTTTCCACCAGACAGTCTTACTACCACAGTGTATAGCTAGTGGGCAGAACCTTTGGTACCCATTCGGTGTACATGTCCTAGCCATCTTGATGTGTACTTTTCTGACCAGGTCGATGTCGCTATATAGTTCGTAGAGTTCGCTGTTAAATCTCCTTCTTCACTTCCTGTTAACGCAAACTGGACCAAAAATCACACGAGCCGGTTTATACAAAGTCCCTTACTACCTCAAGGTTTTAGCTGTTTATGGTGGCGTTTTGCCCGATTCATCGATGTTGGGTGCCCCTTCTTGTTGACAGCATATACTTGGTTTTGCCTTCGTTAACAGCTAAACCCATTTTAGCCGCTTCTGTACTGATAAATGCACCGATGATAGCTTGAGGTATTCTACCAATTATGACAATGTCGTCGGCTTATGCAGACTTTTGAAAGATCTTATTTTTGTTCAAGTATGATGTTAACGAAGTCACATGACAGCACGTTGCCTTGTCTGAATCCTTTTTTGATATGAAAGGTCTCGGTGAAGTCTTTACCGACCTTGATGGAGCAGCGAACTTTATCCATCGACATTACTACACAGACGTACGAGTTTGACAGGGATGCTTAAACTAGACATGGCTCTATATAGCTCGTCTCCATAGATGCTATCATAGGCGACTTTGAAATCAATGAAAAGATTCTGAATATCGATTTGGACTTCTTGGGTGTTTTCCAGGTTCTGTCCAAGTGTGAACATTTGGTCGACGTTGAACTTTTATGTCCTAAAACCGCACTGAAAGGACCCATCCAGTTTGTGATGAAAAGGTTTTAGACATTCACATAGTACGGCAGATAAGATCCTGTACGTGATGTTGAGAAGTTTGGTTGGAGCAGTTGAGGGAGTCTTGTAGATCGGTTCCATTCATCAGGCATACTTTCCTCCGACCAAATCTTGGAAATGAGTTGGTGATTGCTCTCCACCCAGTCATCTCCCGCTACCTTAAATAGCTCGTCAGGTAGGCCTTTCGGTCCAGCGGCCTTGTTAGACTTGAGCTTAGACATTGCTATTCTTATTTCATTTTGGTCAAGTGGACGGAAGTCTTCTCTTGAATAGTTTGTTCTGCCTGACGGCGGAATTTGGGTCGTCTTCGCTGTTTAATAGTCCATAGAAGTGGATTTTCCATACCTTCAACACCAACTGTTACTCTACTGCAATATTACCTTGTTCGTCTCTACAGGTCCCTGTTCCCGTTTCTGTTGCCTTAGTACGTTCTTTTTACATTTTGGTAAGACTCCCGAACAGTGTTCTTGGAGTAGTACCTCTCTATTTCCTCGATCGAGCGCTTCTCATATTTTTTTCTTTTTCCTTCGGAGAAGTCGATGGTCATTTACTCGTAGAGCTCTCGAGCCGCTCCCGTCTTTTTGTGCAGCACCACTTCGTAGGCGACGTGATCATTTTGGTTGACGGTTTGATGATCTAATTACCGCCATGTTCCTTTATGAATATTGAGGTAAAGAAACTATGTGCTAGCTATAGTAACGTTGTCTCCCGCAGCAAAGTCAATTAGCCTAAGTCCGTTTCCAGACGTGGTGTCATGTAGGCTATGCTTTCCGATTGTACTACCAAAGATGTCCTAATTTCCTATTTTCGCGTCTTTGGGTAGTTAACCCCACGCACAACCCCCAAAGTGGAGGACCAGGCCCTTTCTGGGACCCATTGGACCAAAGGGACAGGATATTCTGAAGTCAGTAACCCGCTTAGGCTATACGAGAGCTGCCGTTGACCGATTAGGGGCTCTATTTCAACACCCTGACTTATGTTAAAAAATGTTTAATGACCTAAGCTGCAAATACATCGAAGCAACTCATATCTGCCATGCTGCCCTTTTTAACGCCAATCACGTGAATTCAACCGCCGCGTCTTACGTCCTACTGCTGAGACTCGTACAGTCAGTCATTACCGACAGAGCATTATAGTGTTGCTAATTTCTTCTTCCTCAACACTCGAGATAATACGTTTAGCAAGTCAAGTCTGGATGGACGAGACCAGTACCCGGTGGTTAACGCAGGGAGGTAAAATAAGCACAATTAATTTGTCAATCAATGCCAATCAGTGCCTACCCAATTCCTACAAACCCAACTAAGCACTTCTAGAGCATTCTAGACTAATGCAGGTGTTCCCCAGGGCTCAGTACTCTCTCTGTCCCTTTTTCTGATTTACCTGATCCGAAATCGTCGAGACTCAGAAGCAACGAAAGTCTATCGAACTCTGACCTTAATGGAATCATCAACTGGGGCGCCAAAAACCAAGTTGAGTGTCAGAAATACTGTGTTGTCTTCTGTCTATGAAGCGATATACTAACGTGGTCAAACTCAGAATGAACGGAGTTGATCTTAAGGAATTTAATGGCCGATCATTTTGCATTCTCGTAAGTCCGCGGAAATAAAGAAAGCTATGGTCGTACTTGAAAGGGTTAGGTCCACGTCAAACAAAAACTTTTTGCTCCATGCCTGCCCATATATTTATTGACCAGACCTACGATGGAACTAGCAGATTAATGCTGCTGCAAAAGGTCCCCACAGAAAATAATCCAAATTTATTAAATCACACGATCTTCGAGGCCAGCTCACAGGTCCATTATTCGCAATTATACGCTCATCGAATGTTTCCTTCAATAAATTGATTGTGGCGCGTGCTGACTGATATATTGCGCCGTCTTGTTGAACTCATAGCTCTTCCTCATTAATGTCAGTCATTTGGGGAACGAAAAACGTTCGGCCGGTATCACTTTTGAAAAAAAAATATGGACCAATGATTCTGACTTTCTGTGGATGTAATGGCGTCTCAATAATGGTTTCTTCACTTTCTTTACTCCAAATGTGGCAATTTTGCTTGTTGACGCAGTCGTTAAACTAAAAATGAGTCTCATCGCTGAACAAAATGTTGTGGTGAAAATGAGGATCAAGAGCAATCTCGTTTTCAGCCCATACACCCAACGTACGATGCACACGCTGGTCAAGAGTATTATCAATTGGAGTATGCATGGTGTGAAAACGATCCATAATTATTCGAATTCCTTGCTCGGATGGACATTTATGTGCATCGTAAAGTGGAAGTAGCGCACCGTAAGTTTCGCGAACTGGACCACGGCTTTCGAAATAAATTTGCACAATTTGCAAGGGTTGTTCTGGCGTAAGTCTATTCATGGTGAAATGGCAAACCAAACTGAGCACAAATCAGCTGTCAGCTGTTAGCTGTTAGCTGTCAGCTGTCAAATGATGGCTATTGCTGGGAATAGTATTGCCAATTCGAAAAACAAATCTCTAAAAAAACAAACACCCTTTATAAAGCATATTCTGGATAGATAAAAATTATGCTTAAGTCCCAAATAAATACGTTGGAATAAAATGATTTTTTAAATTGACGAACTGCGCATAGATTACCAAATCACAGACAGACAGAAATTTGAATGTCCGTCACAAAAGTGTCCCTCTTTGTGGACATTTCAAAGGAAAACAAATTGACATACCACATGTGGCACACTATGCATCTAAGGGCTGAAAGTATCAACTTAAAATTTTCCATAGGTGTAATTCTAACTATTCGAATCTTCATTACTTCGTACAGGCATTTTCTTGCAGATTACTATTAATACAGCAAAAATGTTTGTCAACCATTTGTAATGAAGTTTTCAAAATGAATGAAATTCTAACCGTAGAACTTTAGAGCAACTACCTATGGTAACTCCACCTTAATTCCAGATCACAAACTTGATAACTGTGTTAAAAGAGAAGACAAATATGCAGTCAAATGGACGTCCTACTTGAATGGAATGTGGTAAATGCACTATGCCCTTCATATAAACAACCTTAGCACGTGTATAAACATCCATAAATTTACAATAAAAGTTCGTCACCTGAAGCTGCGTTCGCGCGGTCGATTACCATCAGTTACGTCCGCAGCAACGACAATGTTAAACAAATTCAGACACGAAGATAACCAATTCCTTTATGCTGTAGCTGTTGAGCGCAACCGCACCTACTTTTTGTAATTTTTTTTTCCTCCTGATAAATGCTCAGTGAGCAGCGCACTGATATTAAATTTCTTGTCAGAGATACCGCCTGCTGCCAACCAACAACACTCAGTTGGTTGTGGCTAAAAACGATTTTTTTTTTCTTAACTTTTGTCTTTACATTTAATTCCATTATCAAGCTCAGCAGATCATCCCAGGGAACAACGGTAAGCTTGACCAGAAAAACGAGTGTTAAAAGAAAAAAATCGTAGCCCTGGACAAGAGATACGTTTCCAGTTTTTTGCCTTTGGAGATACGCTTAAGATACATTGGCCCCTGTGTTCAAAAGATACTCGTAAATGTGGAATAAATACAAAAAAAAAAATTAAGAATTATGCTAAACATATGCAAGTGGATAAGAAAAGTGAGAAAGTGCTGTCGGAGGTTTAATTAAATTTATCAATCTGACTGGAAGTCACATAAATAATAGGGTGGCGACGGCCTAGGGTAAACCTGGCGAGCCTAAACTAATTTATTCAAAAACACTTTTAATTAGTGACTAATTAGTAACATTTCCGTTGCTCATTTAAGTCAAAGATTGCATTTTTAATAACGTAATTCGAATTAATTGTCAATCGTGGTGGGTATACGACTTTCTGTGAGAAATATGCAAATTATTTTTGGTAATTTTATGCAAATGCGTTCTTCAAACCCTTGTCAAGTGGAAGAGTTGCTGTCCATCATTTTGTTATAAAAATAATGAACAAGTAGCATGATATGTGGTATAGGGTGGTTCAGAAGTATGCCCACATATAGAGATAGCACAGATCTCGTTATTTCAAAATATTACCCATCTACTTTTGTCCTGTATCCCCTTGTGGGTCCTAGGGCCTCTACAACGCCTACGCGCCATCGTGTGCGATTTCTGGAAATGTGCCTCAGCTCTCCCCAACTCTTTCCCAGTTGTCGTGCTTCCTTCTCAACTGTTCTGCCGCGTATCCTGCCATCCTGGGTAAGCGGGTTCCATTGCATCGCTTGGTTAGCTATGGACCTATCACCCTTTCGGAGATTGTGACCGATCCACTGTCACTTTCGTCGTCGTATGGTTGTGCCTATAGGTTCATGGCCCGTTCTCTGATAAAGCTGTTCGTTAGAGATACGGTTTGGCCAGAATATCCTTAAGATGTTGCGTAGACACTTATTGACAATCGTTTGCAGCTTCCTCGTGATAGTGACGGTGACTCTCCATGTACCACATCCATATAGCAGCACGGATTCAACGTGTTTATGCTAATTGCATTACTTCGCCAAACTATGGATAGCATCCCAAACGCAGATTTTGCTTTACCTATTCGTCTGGCTATATCCAGTTTAGTTCCGCCATTGGTTGAGACAATACTCCCAAGGTATTGGAAACTCTCTACTCTCTCAACCGTTTGTCCAGCAATGCATATATGAGTTGATGAGTTTGGTCCTAGGCTGATCATTTTTGTTTTTGCCGAGTAAATTTTCAGCCCAACGACGTCTGCTTCCCTCCCCACATTTGCCGGCATTTGGTGAAGGTGAGGGCATTATGGTATAGTAGCGTCTGTGTTTCCAAATCCACGTCAGCCTTCCATCCACTTCGATTCTGGGCACGCTGCTTCCAGTTATCCAGCTCAAGCGCTCTGGCAACCGCAATAGCATGGTCGTTAAAACGGAAGTTTGGTCTTCCTTGTCTTCTCGAACCTGGGGCTGGGATTCGAAGATCCTCTTAGCTGGACCACTATTGTACATTCGCTCGATTTGGCAGAGCCAGTGTAGTCGGCTTTTCGGACTACATCCACATCTTGATACAGCTCATAGAATTCGCGGTTGTATCTTCTTCTCCATTCGCCCTCCTAGCATTCGAATACGAGTTAGGAGTTTTGAACCCAGTTGTTTTGCCAAACCGAAGTAACAGCGGTTTCCCTGGGTTAGTCCTCGTCGAAACTCCGCTAAGGTGTCGTTCGTAGAGTTGATGTTTACTTCGAGGTAGGTAAACTCCTTAACCACTTCCAAGTTACTGTTCTCAATAGTGACGTTTGTTGATGATGCTTTGTTTGTTGACAACATATATTTAGTTGTGTTCTCGTTTACTTCAAGGCCAGCTCGTTTCACCTGCTCTTCAATTGACGTAAAAGCCTCTATGACGGCACGCTGATATCCCAGCAGCTGGATGGATTCGTTGAAGATATTGCCTTCCGTGTTGACGCCTGCCCTGGGCACTATCTGTTCCAGCACTAGATTGAAGAAATCACATAATAGAGCATCTCCTTGCCGAAATCCGGTACACGTTTGGAATAGTTCAGAAGTACTGTTCCCAAATTGCACTTTGCATTGCGTATTTTCCAGCGTAAAGCGGCACAGCTGAATTAGTTTGAGCGGGATCCCGAATTCGGCCATCGTAGAGCTCATAACGATGAATGCAATATACAGCTTTGAAGTCGATGAAAAGATTGTGAGTCTCGCCTCGAAATTCGCTGGTGTTTCCCAGGATTTGTTTTAATGTGAAAATTTGGTCTATCGTCGATTTGCCGGAAGCCACACTGGTACGTGCCGATGAGTGCGTTGCAGAAAAGGTTGAGACGTTCACATGTTACGTTGGATAGGATCCTATACGTGACATTTAGCAGGGATACGTCTCTGTATTTCTTGGAGGACATAGGATCGCTTTTTTTGTAGATGGTGCATATGGAGCTGATAGTCCAGTCATCGGGCATGCTTTCATCCTCCCATAATTTGTTGAGGAGTTGGTGCATGCACCCTACCAAAGCTCTGCAGGCAGTCCATCAGAGCCGGCGGCCTTGCTATTCTTCAGCTTTTTGATAGCTGTGCCGACCTCTTCTATACTTGGAGGGGGGATAGTTTCTTCGTTGACTGGATGCGGGTGTTCTTCTTCCCCTACCACTCTCCCTACATGATGCTGCTGGAAATGCAGCTTAAAGACATCTACTATTTTCTGTGCTTCGGTGATTAGGTTTCCTTCACTGTTTCGAAGAGACTGCTTGACGTCCCTGTTGAACATCCGGATGTTGTTTCTATCGCGGGGCTCTTCGACATCCTTGAGCTTGTAGACTATGTATGCCCTTTCCTTTCTGCGCAGGGTCTTCTTTTCCTCCTTACTTCTGGCTCGATACTCTTCCATCGCTGCTCTTGTTTTGTGATGGAACTTTTTTTTCGTGTGCATTCTCTGTTACCTTTTCCGGCGTTTGCAGTCCTCGTCATACCACGGGTTCTTTTTGGGCGATGGCTGGTATCCAACGATGGTCTCGGCTACCTCTTTGATGATGTCGCGATGGATGGTGAATGCACAGTGGAGAGTCTCTCGCTCAGGCGCTTTCTGTGGTCTTTGGCTTTTCCATGCTTTCTACGGCGTCCAGCGTTAAATTTATTTTTCTGGGCGGTTCGCAGCTTTTTCTCGTTGGACAGTCGGACTCTGAATTTTGCTGCTACAAGAAAATGGCCAGAGTCGATGTTGGCCCCTCTGAATGTGTGTAGATCTAAGATGTTGGATGCATGTCTCGCATCGATTAGCACGTAGTCGATTTGATTGGTGGTTCAACCTGGCGCTCAGGTTGTTGTGTAGATTCGTAGTCTTGGAAACCTAGTGCTACTTATCATTACGTGCT